>CM019063.1:478692777-479292777 GCA_009667805.1 Leptobrachium leishanense | reverse complement strand
ACAGTATTTTGTATTACTGTAATCATTTTCATATAAATGGTTGTGGAACGAATCGTCACATTTTCCATTATTTCTTATGGGGAAATTTGCTTTGATATAAGAGTGTTTTGGATTACAAGCACGTTTCCGGAATGAATTATACTCGCAATCCAAGGTATCACTGTATACAGCTTTTGCATTAACCCCTTAGTGACCGGGCGGTTTTACACAAATCCGTCTTTTAGTGACCGCTGCTGTTTTTACGTTTCTGCGCTGTTAGTGTTTAGGTCAAATTTTCCTCTTACTCGTTTATTCGACCCACACATATTATACACCCTTTTTCCCGCCATTAAATGGACTTTCTAGAAATACCATTATTTCCATCATATCCAATAATTTACTATAAAAAAAAATATGAAATCTGAGGAAAAAAATGGTAAAAACACACTTTTTCGTAATTTAATCCCTAAAATCTACAACCACCCAAAACTACCCCGGCTAAATAGATTCAAAATGTTGTCCCGAGACTAGAAATACCCAATTTTTACATGCGTTTGCTTTTTAAACCCTTCACTGCTGAGACAGTTCACCTATGTGCGCTGCGCTCATTCTGACCATTTTGTGATAATTATTTTTAGATGACAGCCTAGGTCCTATTTAATTAAACCCCCCCCCAGACAAAAAAAACTTTTAAAAAAAAAAACATTTTTTTATTATTTTTTATTTATTTATTTATTTATTTATTTTTAAAACCAAACCTGGTCATGTTTGGTATCATTTGAAAGGCCATAATCAGGCCTTTCAAATGATGGCAAATATGACCATCTATCTGCCATGGATCGGTAAATAAAGGGATCCTTAGGATCCCCTTATCTCTACATGGCAGCTAGATGGTTAACTGGCCCACTGACATCCTCACACATATTGTGAGGTTGTCAGTGGGTGGGGGAGACCTGGAGGCTTGGCTGACATCCAAGATGTCAGCCCCCCTCCAGGTTTGAATCGCGTTTTGGCGCCAATTGGCGCCGCAACGTGATCCGGCAGCGAAACGGTTAATGCCAAACACCGCTGAAAAGGGGAGGCTCTCCCCTCTCCAGCGGTGCAAACAGCATCTCCCTAGCTTCAATGGTTGGGGATATAGAGGGCTCTGAATGAGCCCCCCCTCCCCTCCATTGAAATGCATGGGGACGCCTGCTGATGACGTCACCACACAGCATGGCGACGTCATCAGCCTCGCCTGCCCATGTAAATCACATGGGCAGGCTTCCTCCCTGCCAGATCGCTGTGGGATCCGGCGAGGGAGGTGAGTATCGGGCGGGAGGGGGATTAGGCGCCACTGACGTACCCTGTACGTCCGCGGGTCTAAGGGAGACCCGAGGACAGGACGTACAGGGTACGTCAGCGGCCCTTAAGGGGTTAAAATGTGTGCATAAAGATTGGCTCTATAATTCGACATCTCACCCTCCAACCCTTCTAGATTGTGAATCCCCAAGGGAATAGGGCCTTGTTTCCTTCTGTGTTGGGGGGGGGGGTTTCGGTTGTTGCTTATTGATTCTACAGAAGCAGACTCAGCACCAGTTTCTAGCTGTGGATAACTTTTTCGTTACCGCATCGGTGGGGTAGTTAGCGTTAGGACTTTGCAATCATAATGCTAATTACTAATTGTGCTCCCTATGTTCAGTATAGGGTGCGCAAAGTACAGTAAGCTCTTGGAAGCTATCGCAATCCCTGATGCGGTAACGATTACAAATGGGTTTAGCATTAGGGTTGTAATATGGGGGGCATGCGCTAAACTCACTTAACCTAGCTTTAACGTTCACGTTTCTGAGTGCCAACATTAGCGCTAAGATTGTAATAGGGCCCACTGATTTTAGTTTTAGGGTTAGGGTTAGTAGTCGTGCTTCTTATTAAAGCTGGTTTAATTTTTTAACCTTAACTCCTAATCTTAACAACAGAGTCTCCTCTATTTTTGCCTCATTTTTAGGCAGCAGATTCTGTTCCATCTTTTGATGCGAGGGTAGCAAGCCTAAACATATTGCCCGAAAGTGAAGAGAAAATGGAGCAGAATCTGTTTAGGGATCCAGGTAATTATATCCCTAACCGAAAAACCATCACCAGCCTGAATAAACTGAAGCCTCTATAGTACTAATGTTGATACAAAATTTTGTGTCAAATACAAAAATAGCATCTTAACATTAGGGAACATTGTTAAAATATGACTATTGATGCATTAAAAACCCAACATGTCTACAAGGTGGCATTGTTATAATAGTATACCGTTCTAGGAGAGTGAGTAACGACATCTTGAGCATAAGAGTGAGTATGGTCTGAGATGGGGACTGATATTGAAGGCCTGAAGCAACTCAGGCGTAGGTCCCTTAAGATGCCCCTGAAAGCCAGGACGCAGGGAGAATTTTGATAGACGGGGCTCAACGAGTGAGGAGTTTGAGCGGGAACTGTAGGGGCGGGGTTACAGGAGGATACTTAAGGTGCGTGCTCTGTGGCTCTGCGCACCTTTTTTCTCCTGGGGTAGACTCGTAAGGAAATTCCCACCCTCCCTCCCTCCAATTTGGTTATAGGGGGTGTTTTTTGGGTTGGGTTCTAGGTTTTTAAATTTTCTGCTTTGTCACAGTGGGAGCTTGTAGGCACTGGCAGTGCTGGGGTAGGGTTCCTTGATTTAAGGTGGTATTTGGTGTATCAGGTGTATGGGAGATGGGAGCAGAGTTTTAGTTGGTTTGGTTTGGGGGAGGTATGGTGGAAGTGTGGAGTCCCTGTCAGCACTGTCTATTTTTGTTATTATTATTTTATGGAATTTTACATTTGGTGGGGTTTTAGCTGGGGCCGATAATAAATAAATATTATTCCACAGTATAGTGTTTGGGTCTTTTTGTGTTGTGTCTTTTCTTATCTCCTTGCGTACGGCCGGTCATCAGTGGGCGACTTAAAAGTTCTTGTCTCTGGTATTGTGGTGGATGTGTTCTGATATTGGGTACGGGGGTGGATTGAGACCGATATTTCATATCTGGTACGCTAGTGGATGCCACTGTAACTGGGTAATGGGGATAATAACGTCTGATATAGGGTAAGGCGGAGAAGAGCTAGTGATATGTTATATCATGGTGGATAGGGACTGATTTTGGGTCTGGGAACAATGGATGTAGACATACACATGGCCGAAAATAAGCTTTAAGAGATTGGTGGCATAAAACGACATAGAAGTAGAGGGTTACTTAATTTCATTTGAATCTTAGGCTTTGTGTGGGACCATAGCCACGATGATGTATTCTGTATGGAAGGAGCACTAGCATCTGAAAGATAAAGGGTCTGTGTTAGCAATATGACTTTAAAATGCACTTTAAGGCAGCCAAGAAAGGAAATCTGATGTATATCTATGTCTGGAGTCTGGACAAGCGTCTATAAGGATCATATAAAGAGTGGACAATTCACATGATACATCATGAAGTGATTAGTGTACATTAATCCCCCATGACTTGATGTAATCGTAATCTTCAGCAAACGTTGAGATTTCAGATTTGGAAAGAGCAAAGGATCAATGCCTTGCATGTGTTGTAGTATATATTAAATTCTGATGAGGCTTCAAAATTATTCAAAACATAAACCATGTGGCGGTGAAGTGGCTGTGGGATGCGAAAACTCTGCATTACGTATCATAGAATGCAGAACTTCGTATCAAAGCAAAACCAAATGTTGCAATACTTAAAAACTGTGTACAAACACATTCTGTGCTGGCTACACCTTTAACGCATTAAGATAAAAAATGAAGGTACACATAGGAAAGAGAGCTAGAGAGACCTCCTACTTCATTCCGAGGGAAAACAAACTACAGGGTAAGCACTACACTTGCCAATAAAAGTATATGTATGGGTGCTAGAAATGTTGAGAATTGTGGAGAAGCAAGTCTCGACTTTATGAGAAGAAGGTTCAACCTAACCACGAGGTCACTGATCTACAATCATGGAAAGCAGTCTCTGATCCACCAGAGAGTGTCCTTGGTCAAGACGCATAACAATATGGATGTGCCTACCTCACAAAATACTTGTACATCTTATAGATTGTATGTTCACTTGATAGCAGGGTCATCATCCATGTGTTTTTTATTCTAATGTATCAACTCCTTGACCATTGATCTTCTAAAGCGCTGTGAAATTTTTGGCGCTATATAAATAAAGGATAATAATTAGGGATGTGCAATTTGTTTCGTTCCAATTTGAATTTCGTACGAAATTGACCATTTTCATTCTTTCGGGAGCATTTCCGAAACAAAATATCGGCCGCCCAAAATTACGAAATCCCGAATCAAAGTTTCAGCACAAACGAAATCCTTTCATTATGGGACCTAAATGAAATAAAAGGGAATGCAAATGATACCTAATGCTGAATAAACAGAACAGAACGATCAAAAGGAAATAACTTTCATAACGAAATGAACTGAAACGAAAAAAATGGAACCAAATGATCTGCATGAAAAAAAAAGAACAAAATGATCTAAAACATAAAAAAAATGAACCAGAAAGGTCTAAAACGGGAAAAAAAACAGGTAACTTTTTAATCAATGCAGATGCTAGGCTTTTTTCCCCCATAGTTTTCAATGTTAAAAAAATCTCCATTTAATAATTTTCAATTGCAGCAAACAACCATTTTTTAAATTAATTTTTTAGGATTTTTTTGCCATTTTTCGGGATTTTTTTGGGTAAAAGTTTAGGTTTCCTAACTTATTTTAAATGTAATAATGAGGTCTGTTTTTCTTTGCTGAACGCATGCTGCTGAATTATTTTCTTACAGCTTGTGTGCGTTCAGGAATAAAAAAAATGAATTTTTGGTTTGCAGCAATTGAAAATTATAAATGGTTTAAGAAATATTTAACAAAAACGGGGATTTTTTTTAACATTGAAAACAAGGGGGGAAAATTCAAATTGAATTTGATATCAACTATCAACTCGATAGTTACTATCGAATTGATCTTAACTTACAATACAAGTAATAGTCAGCAAACGACTTTATGAAATAAATTAATTCGTTTCACTGTTTAATTTGTCTCAAGTACTAAATCTGTGACACAGATATTTAATATTTAACCCTAGCTTGTCTTTTAACAGCAAATTTTGATTAATCAGGGTTTTATTTAGTGATCCGAAATTCGAATTGATATCAGCTATCGAACTGATATTTTAACTATCTAATTGATAATTTGATATATCAATTCGAATCAATATGAATTTTCGATTCGATCCAAAACTAACGAAACGAAATTAGCAACAAAATTCCGAAAATGAAATTCTTTTAAAACGAAAAGAAATTAAACAATTTTTTTTTTTTCGTCCGTGGTCATCTATAATAATAAGAACAAAGAACAGAAAGCGGTCCTTTGTATTCACAGACTTTTTACTTATAGCTCAGTATCAAGATTTTAAACAGACATGGAACCCCATTAGGAGAAGTGTGCCATATGTACAATGTGTTGGGTAATGGTGAAGGAGGTCGTCTAAGCCTGGAAAAACTATTACAAAAGCATATACTGTATATGTTCTCGTTTCACATGTAGGCAGTGGAGGAATCAGAGTGAGATAACATGTCAGCAATCCACTAGAATCTACTAGAACCTACTAGAAAGATTGGTGATGGTGTGTGTCCAACGCCACACAACTATAGTGAGTTTTGAGATAGTATTTTACCAGGAAGGATACATTAAGATTTCTCTTGTTTTCAAGTATGTCCTGGGTGGCGAGTATGTACCATTAGGTGTCTTGCCCAAGGACACTTACTGGAGAGGTTGCTCGCTGGGATTGAACCCATGACTCCTCAGGCTCTCTCCATGCAGAGCAGTGACATTACCTCTACTCCACCCAGCCGGTACTCTACTCCACCCAGCCGGTACTATGTAAAGGTTTACAATTCGTAGCATTGGATGAAATTTTATTTTATTGCTTTTCTATTGGGTGTTTAAATTAAATAATCATGATGGACAGAGTGTCCCTTTAAGTATCTCTCAATTTCCATAACATTAAAGACGAAAATAAAAAAATAAATCAGAATAACAATATGTAGGAAATGGCAGATAGCAACAAACCTTTCCAGCTCTTAACATAATTTGTGTCATCGGATTGTCACTCCTAAGAATTGTTAATGTATTGTATTGTGGTTTGACCGTCTTATGTTTTTATGTCGTCTCTATTTCCCTTTTGTCATCTGCAAACAATCTGCAGACTCATATAAACTATTGGTCGCAATTTTGGACTATTGCCACTATATAGTAGGACATTCTATTTCTGTTTTACGGAGATCATCTATTTTTTGTTGATCCATCTTGACTTCATCAACAATCAGTGTTTAGCCTAAACTGTGCAAATGAGTTCTCCAGTCGCCAATTTAATGGATAGAAGCTTCAGATGTATGCTGACACAATGATCGTCTACATTAAACACAGCGTTGCAAACATGCCAAGATTTCCAATATTTCTTCTGAATGAGTTAGCAAAGTCAAAACACCTGCTTTCCTTGCAGCTTGTTCTAGATATGAAGCCAAATAATTCAGTCCAAATGAATGAAGTATACCAGAAGCATCCCAGCTGTCACCACTAACCTCTATATCATCCCTTCTCTGGAGACAGAAAACGGAATTACCATCTTGCTGTCTACTTTTTTGCTTGGAAGGATGTATCTCATTGCTACATCGTACTCTAAGGAGACCCCAGCTTTGCTATGTGTATCACAACTTGCTTTGCCAGTACGTTACTATTGTATGAAAAACATGTTTTCGGTCCATCATATATATCTCTAGAATGAAAGGCAGCATCTGCAGATGAGATGACTGGACGGTGAGACTGTAGGAGCAGCGTAGACATAAATCTTCCAGATGTGATGTGTGGGTTCTAAACCATATGTAATTCTTTCCTGCTTGTCTGCCATGTCTAAACATTTCTATAAATTGCATTACACTTACTGTGAATCATTCCCGTGGAGAGAAAAGACCCCTCAAATCTAAAAAAATAGTATTCATACATTCAAAATCAAATTTTTACTTAACTTCCTTCCTAGATCCAGGAAGCCCTTTCAGGTTTATATTAGGCTAAGAACAGATTGGCTGTTGGTAAAGTAGACCAATTGTGGCAACTGGAATGTGTCACATCTTCAGCCTGGGGCTTGGTGGCATCGTTGGCTGGCCGGGTGCCAGGAGCTAGAGCTAGCAGATCGGCATCTCAGGGGGCGGGGCTTGGCGTAGTGACGTGGAGCCATCGGCCTTAAATGCAGGGCGTGAAATTCAGCTCGTCGCCCTGAAGTGGAGTCATTCCCTCACCGCCAGCTGATCTCGTTACTGTCTCGGTTTGTTTGCTTAGTTGCCAATTCTGCTCGTACGAGGACACTGCTTGTGTTTTAAACCCGGACTGCCTGTTGACTATTCTTACGCTCTAGCCCTTTATTGTTGTATGTTGTACTCTGCATATACTAAGTGTATGTACTGATCATACCGCATGGTCTCCGATTGTAGGTCTGCCCTGCAGCTTGCTGAATCTATCAGCCTCTCATGTCAACCGTCTGGTATTAAGCCAAAGCACAAATCATACCGCATGGTCTCTGATTGTGGGTCTGCCCTGCAGGTTGCTGAATCTATCAACCCCTCAGCTCAACTGTTTGGTACTAAGCATATATACACTGCAGTTTGTATAATCACGCATTGCGGGCCTTCCCTGCAACTTGCTGAATTCATCGCACGTGCTTTATACATTGCTGAGCACAAGTATATGGGAGTCCTCTCTGTTGCCATCCTGCTTGTACGACTACCCTCTCTGGTGCCAACTCGGAACATATTATTGACTAGGCTTTTTCTAAACCAAGTTATGTTTCTGTCTTACTATACTACCTCTATCTGTGTGTAGTTAACTTGCCTTCACTCAGCAGACATTTGGTCACAAAATCACTTGCTGCTGAGTGTTTTCTAGTGTTATACATCACCTCCCTGGCTGGGAGTGCTAGGTGTGGCAGTTGTAACTGCTATCAAGCCAAGTATCTGAGTAATCTGTCCATAAGGATCCAAACAACGCTGATTTTAGGTGAGCGTCATCGCGAATGTGACAGAATGACCATGGGCCACAGGGCATCTTGGTAGACCGCCAATCTCTCCAGCTGGTCTAGGTTAACCTGACATGATCCTTGTATGGGATGACCAGGCAGCCACTGAATATGCCTACCTTGTTGGTGTTATGCTCCTGCTCCTGAATTAACCTGGAATAGGATTCTTTGACCTTGCAAAAAACTCACCTTTAAGCCGGACTACATCCCACATATGGCCTTAACTCTTCACCAGCACAAGTCTTAAACCTATCCTGAATGTGCCCTAAGCCATGTGTATCAGGACAAAGACATGACTGGCTAGCCAAAAATTGTAGCCAGAAATCTAGAAGTACCTTTAAATCACAGCTCTTTACCAAGAGGACTAATTTGTGTTTTCATGATCATGGGTCCTTATTCCCTTCAGTTACAGAAAAGTTAAATATGACAAGCAACACCGTCATAATACCTGGGGTAAAGACAGTGATGTGTCATCCTTCATAATTAATCATTAGCATGATTAAGGCCTGGAGGCAAAAATGTTAGTCTTTTCCGTTGGAGCTGTAATGGCTTGAAAAGGTTACATCGCCAGGAATATTGTATCACTGTCTTATTTGCCTTTGACCTTTGACCATTATATAATGTTACAGCTATAGGCTGATTCAGATCACATGCCAGATTTCAAAGCTAAAATACCAGGAAGACTTGAAGTGTTACTTAAATACTTATATAAAAATTACAGTTATTCAAAAAACACAAACATAATTGGTATGACAAAACAAACATAAAATTGGTATGACAAAACAAACAGAAAATTGCCAAATAGACTTGACATATGGGAGAATGATAGGAAAAGAGAACCCTGCTCAGGGAAGCTTGCAATCTAAGAGGAGAGGGGTGACACATTGAGGTGAGGGTAAATAGAATATAAGAAGTAGTGGGATATGTGTAAAGAGAATCCTACATGAAAGGTGGATTCTAAGGGGCCGACTTTGTTAATGAGTCCAAGAAATGGCACACTTGTTTCATTCAATAGTAATTCCCACGAAGAAAAAGAGGATAACCCTAATAGGAATAAACTTGAAAAAAAAGCCCAATGTAGGGCCGGACTGGGGTAGTTGAAAAATTTACAAGGGAGGGTGTTCCATAGAGAGGCTTCTCAGGAAAAATTGTGAAGGGGAGATTGAGGGGGCAGGTACGAGCAGATGATAATAACAGATCAGTGCCAACGAGACGTGACTGGGATATACATACCTGCTAGACATGTGCACAACGAAAAAATTTGTTTCATTTCAGATCGATACATTACGTTTTTTTTGTTTGCTTCGGTGTGATCGTTATGTTACTATAATTCGTATTTTGTATCGAATCGTTAATTTGCGAGATTACTAATATGTATTTCGTATCGATTCGTTATTTTGTTTTTATTAGTTATTTTGTTTTTTTCGTTATTTTGGAATGTGAAACAGATTTATTAATTACTTAATCCCCTGTCCTAGGTGCTGAATAGGGATGAACCGAACACCCGTGTTCGGTTCGTATTCGAACTCAAACAATTTCAAAAGTTCGAGTTCGAACACGAACCGAACTCAATGCAAGTCAATGGGACTCAAAAGTTAGATTTTTAGAGTGCCCTCCAAGAGGGCATATATGCAAGATATTTGCCATAAAAGGTGTTTGGGGGTCCGGGTAATGCCCTGGGGGACAGGAAACAAGGACAAAAAGTTTTAAAAAATACGTTTTTAAAGGAACATTGAGTATTCCATAAAATAAGGGTTAAAAAAAAAAATTCCTTCAAATATCGTGCCTAGGAGGTCCCCATAACCTGCCCGTGAAGTGGTGGATTTGTAGGATGTATAGAAAGATTACCATCAGAGACCCACACACGACACCTAGCCACCCTTACGGGGTTAAAATGCACAGGGACTGGCTACTATCCTGTTAGATGAGAGAATGTATTATATGTATAAAGCAAGGTATATATGACAATGGATAGTCAGAGACTCTAGGGACTCAGCTTGTACGCTTTATGATAGACATTTTCACGTTGTGTTGTGTTACTAATGCAGAAGCAGCAAGCCCTTCCACCACGCTTGCACCAAAACTATAGATCTAACACAATAATAATTGTATGCTCACATAGGCCCTTCTGGAGAGGTACATGACCTACAAATACTGGAATATTACGTTTAAATCTAAGGAGTGATAAAGATTTTATTAAGCCCTTGATGACAAATGACGTAACATCTACATCATTAATGATTGGCTTTACAGAGCCCTGGTCTTTAAGGGGTTAAACAGCATATCAGAGGAACACGTAGTAGAAATGAACACTTCTTAAAATTCAGAAGCACAGTGTTCATACATGTGCAGGAGCCACACCCAGTCTGCAGGCAATGTATCAAATTCATGAGACCAGACTAATTAGAAGCACATGTTATTTCCAAACACTAATTAACACCTGTTGTTTACGCCGTTTCAGAGCCCTGCTGTAAGCAAGCACATGTCATTTAGAGGTGAGAATCTTTGCACCTAGACAATACATTAGGCAGACTGTAAAGCATGCTTTCCTTGTAAGCTAGAAAATCCACATCACCCATTGCAGCATTTTAAAGTTGAAACACACAGGTGGCGCAAAAAATCCTATGCCAGCCTCATGCACTCTAAGCACATGTAATTTTGAGGTGTGAAAGTTTCAGAAAAATGTACTCGTGTCAAATATTTTAAATAAAGCCAGAATAATTTTATGACCGTCACATTTGTCTGACAAACAGATAATACATTACGCTGCAGCATGTGTTGGTGACATATGTTGGTGGATGTATGTAATGTGTGTTATGTGTATGTAACATGTTTATGCTATTATACATACCGCTTCTTGACAATGTACACAGTCCGTCCATTGCTAATCATCGCCCACATGCGTGCCTTCTTGCCCTGGGTAGTTTTTTAATTCATTATCTAATAAACCGTTGCTTATAATTTTCTGCAGTAAAGAGTCTTTATTTCTAAATTTTTTATTATTTTTTAAGCATTTTTTATCCTTTTTTTTTTAAAAAAAAAATTATTTTGAACGCGAACCGAACACGCCAAAAAGTTCAATGTTCGCGAACTTTCGAACTGCCAATGTTCGAGTCGAACTCCGAACTGATCGAACCAAACAGCTCATCCCTAGTGCTGAAATATGTTTCAGCACCAAGGACAGCAGCTTGGGGCTCCAGAGCAAAATATCCCCCTGTCCTTGATGTTCAAATAGGTTTCAGCACCAAGGACAGCACCCGCCGCACACAGCCAGAGTGAAGGAAAGAAGAAACAAACACTGCGTTCAGCAAAAAAAAAAGCGTTGTCGTTTTAAAATAATTAGGAATCAAAAAATTTCAGCAAAAAATACTCAAAAAATGCTAATAATTCAATAAATAAAAAGGCTTTCTGCAGCAAATGAAAAGAATAAAGGGTTGAATAAATATTTACATTGAAACCTATGGGATTCGCCTGTTTAAACCTGTCGAACGAACCACCGAAAATCTGGGCATTTCACTGACATTTCGGTGCTGTTCGGCGTTTCCTGAATAGATTAACCATTACTTCTCTTTGGTGCATTTCACTGCTGCCAAATCGCATCGAATGGCACCATGGCGCTGTGCATGGCCTGTGGTGCTGAATAGGGATGAGCGGTTCGGGTTCGGACAGTTCGGAGTTCGACCCGAACTTAGCCTGTTCGGGTAGATCGCGAACTCCGAACATTTCCGGGTGTTCGGCGCATGTTCGAGTCCACAATGCATCACAATGGCCCACAATGCATTTTCCCACTGGCCTGAAGCTCGTAATTGGCTACAGCCTTGCACCTGACCACTGGTCTGGTACAAGACAGGTTCAACAGTATGCCAATCACGGCTCAGAGTCCTGATTGGGCAAATTTTGGCCAATCACGGGCTCACAGAGCTAAGTCCCGCAGCACACTATATAACGTTTCCACGCGCCGATTCTGCACGCATTTCAGAGGAAATTTCAGAGGAGATTGTTGTGTGTTGTTACTGCCGGTCTGCCACGCTACTGGGGGGGTCTCATTTCTACAAAATATCAGGGAATTGATATGTGTGTCTTGTCACTGTGCCAGAAAGTTTTTTTGGGGTCACTAATTTCTTTAAACATTTGTGAATTGAGGTGATCTTCTGTGTCTTGTCACACAGCCAGCAAGTTTTTTTGGGGCTCACTAATTTCTTTAAAACATTTGTGAATTGAGGTGATGTGTGTCTTGTCCCACAGTCAGTACCACGCAGTATTTTAGGGCTCACTAATTTCTTTAAAACATTTGTGAATTGAGGTGATCTGTGTCTTGTCCCACAGTCAGTACCACGCAGTATTTTGGGGTCACTAATTTCTTTAAAACATTTGTGAATTGAGGTGATCTGTGTCTTGTCACACAGCCAGTACCATTTTTGGGTCACTAATTTCTACAAAATATTTGGGAATTGTTATAATCCATGTGTTCTCACTGGCTGCCACCCATCAAGGGTCTCACTGATTTATAAGAGGTTTCACTGCCACCCATCAAAGGGTCTCACTGATTTATAGGAGGTTTCACTGCCACCCATCAAAGGGTCTCACTGATTTATAAGAGGTTTCACTGCCACCCATCAAAGGGTCTCACTGATTTATAGGAGGTTTCACTGCCACCCATCAAAGGGTCTCACTGATTTATAGGAGGTTTCACTGCCACCCATCAAAGGGTCTCACTGATTTATAGGAGGTTTCACTGCCACCCATCAAGGGGTCTCACTGATTTGTAAGAGGTTTCACTGCCACCCATCAAAGGGTCT
Organism: Leptobrachium leishanense; assembly: GCA_009667805.1. Lineage (NCBI taxonomy): Eukaryota > Metazoa > Chordata > Amphibia > Anura > Megophryidae > Leptobrachium > Leptobrachium leishanense. The sequence goes on along the minus strand of CM019063.1, from coordinate 479,279,912 downwards.
CACTGATTTATAGGAGGTTTCACTGCCACCCATCAAAGGGCCTCACTGATTTATAAGAGGTTTCACTGCCACCCATCAAAGGGTCTCACTGATTTATAGGAGGTTTCACTGCCACCCATCAAAGGGTCTCACTGATTTATACGAGGTTTCACTGCCACCCATTAAAAGGGTCTCACTCAGGGCTCGAGACGAGCGGGTACGCGTGGGAATGGCGCTCCTGCACTTCTCCCACAGCGGGAATGCAGCGTTCCCGCTGTGGCCCGAGCCCGAAAGGCTGGAGCAGGCGGCCGCCGAACATTGCCGGCGGCCGCGTGCTTCCTGTTAGATCGGCCTGCTGACAGGAAGTGGAGCCGCTCGCCTGGCTGTTTCATCGATCCCAGGCGAGCGGCTGCACTTCCTGTCAGTGGCCGTTCTAACAGGAAGCACGTGGCCGCCGGGCGCAGAGAGGTGAGCTGGGGGCACTATCCATGAAACGCTGGGGGGCATTCCATGAGACCTGTCCTGGGGGCACTATCCATGAAACGCTGGGGGGCATTCCATGAGACCTGTCCTGGGGGCACTATCCATGAAACGCTGGGGGGCATTCCATGAGACCTGTCCTGGGGGCACTATCCATGAGACCTGTCCTGGGGGCACTATCCATGAGACCTGGGGGCATTATCCATGAGACCTGGGGGCTATATCCATGAGACCTGGGGGCATTATCCATGAGACCTGGGGGCATTATCCATGAGTGTTCTGTTCCCACGGTAGCTTTGCAGAAAACAGCAGTGATAACTCCGATAAAGGGGTATTTTACATACAGATTCTTTATTTCCAGGCATCCTAAACAAACACTTACAGTGTTGAAAAGATTCATCCGGATTACTCAGTCTGTCCCTTCATACGGTGTGAGAAGAGGGTAACTTCACTCCCATGCTGAGAGAGTGTGAGAAGCTGCTCTTCTGGAGAATTGGAATTCCTAATGGAGGGCTTTCTTCTTACCAGCATGCAAAGCACCTCAGCACCAATCAGACACATAGAACTGGTCACATGTCACAGAACTACATTTCCCTGAAGACATTGCCCTTAAAGGGATAGCTCTTAAACATCATAAAGCTGTCTCTTAAGGAGACAGTAGCCAATACTGACTATTCTCAGGCTGCTCTAGTCAGCACACTCCCCGCCTGGAATTATAAATTCCACTACTTACTAACTAAACTGTTAACGAAGATAATCAAGGCATATTATCAAACATGCAAACAATGAGTATACACAAAGCATGCAAAGCTTGGAGGTTCAATCTTCCAGCTCGGTCTTCCTCAGCAGCAGGACCAGGTCGGTAATTGGCCTGGTATATAGTTTCTTGGTGAAAGTCTGCTGGTTGCCACCGGACTCCTTTGGCTTCACGATCTGCACTGCAACCTGGCGTACTAATCCATCTTTGCTGGGTAAGACTTGGTGCACAAGTCCCATAGGCCATGAGTTACGGTGCGCTTCCTTATCTTTCAAAAGAACAAGGTCTCCGTCTTCGAGATTTGGTTCTTTGTTCTGCCATTTGCGACGTTCCTGTAGGGTAGGTAAGTACTCTTGCTTCCATCGCTTCCAGAAGGTGTTGGCAAGCCATTGCACTTGTCTCCATTGTTGTCTGTACATGTCCTTGGGAACGAAGTTCCCTACTGGAGCCGGCCAATCACCTGTTTTGTAGGTGAGCAAGGTGGCTGGGGCGAGGATACTTGGATTCTCGGGGTCTGTAGAAACTGGGCCCAAAGGTCGGGCGTTAATGATGGCTGCTACTTCTGCCATGAGGGTGGTAAGAGTTTCATGGGTCAGCATATGTACCTTCAACAACATGGAGTCCAGGATTTTACGGGCTATCCCGATCATTCGCTCCCATGATCCTCCCATGTGGGATGCGTGGGGAGGATTAAATGTCCATTCACAATCATGAGCCTTTAGGTATTTGTCAATTGCTGAATCCGGGCGAATGCTTTCATCTATCTGCAACTCCTTGCATGCTCCTACAAAGTTTGTTCCGCGGTCGGATCTAAACACCTTGACTGGGCCCCTGTGGGCTTGGAACCTTCTTAGAGCGTTAATAAAGGAGGAGCTGTCCATAGATTCGATGACTTCGATATGGACGGCTCTAATGCTGAGACACGTGAACAGAACGGCCCAACGTTTGCTGTCAGCTTGACCACCTCTGGTCCGTCGGGTACACACGGCCCATGGGCCGAAGACGTCTACTCCTACATTGGTGAAAGGTGGTTCAGTACTAAGACGCTCGATTGGCAGGTCAGCCATCAACTGGTTGCAAGACCCACGTCGCTGCTTACGACAAGGTAGGCACTTGTGCAGGACTGTAGCAATGAGCCTTTTGCCTCCCACGATCCAGAGTTCAGCAGCTCTAACCGCTCCTTCTGTGAAGTGTCTGCCTTGATGTTGGACGGTTTCGTGGTGATGCTGAACTAGCAGGTTTGTCACATGGTGACGAGCAGGAAGTATAATAGGATGTTTCGTCTTTAAATCCAATTCGGCCTTCTCCAGACGTCCCCCTACTCGCAGCATGCCGTGTCTATCAAGGTATGGATTCAGCTTCAGAAGTGGGCTAGATTTTGGGATGGGCTTCTTAGTTTTTGCCCATTCAAATTCCTGAGGGTACGCGTCGTGTTGCACCCATCGCAGAATTCCTCTCTGTGCTTGGAGATGGCTTTCCGAAATGCTTATCTGCAGATTCGCTCTGCGACGCAGGAATAGGATGAATGCCGCTACGCCTCGTAAGACAGATCTCCAACGAGAGAAATTTTCAAAGGTAACTGGTACTGGGTTATGATCGAGGGGCAATATTTTGGTTTTCTTGACCATCGTTGAGAAGATGGTGGCTTGGACCACCGGTTTCTCATCCGCAGGGGTTGATTTACTGAGTACCTGAGGTCGGATGTCAGCATCTTGATCTGGATTTATAAGTTCATGGTGTTCCGGTCCCGGTAACGTCGAGGTGTCTTGACAGGTCAAGAACTCAGGACCCTTTATCCAGGTTGACTCTGCCAACTGGGAAGCAGGGATGGACCGTGTAGCATGATCCGCTGGGTTCTGGTCTGTTGGAAGTGGCTCATCCCAATCTTTGGTGTTTTGGGATAGCGTACGTAGAAGGAGCCTCCCTTGGATCGTTACAGGCGCGGCAAATCCTAGAGGGTCAAAAAGGCTGTTCACCGTTGACAGAATTCCTCTCCTTGTGAAATTGGACTTCTGGGCTGGAACTCTAAAGGTGAAGGCGTCCTTCTTCAAGTCCCAACATAGACCGAGACTACGTTGGATAAGAGGCATGTCTGTTGTAAAATCTAGGTCCTGTAGTCCCTTGGCATGATCTTCAGGACTGAAGGCTTCAAGCACTTCCTCACTGTTGGACGCGATTTTGTGCAATGTGAGGTTGGCTACTGCTAGCATCTGGCGTGTTCTGTTCAGTAGGTCTATAGCTTCTGCTGGTGTGGCTACAGATTTTAGACCATCATCTACATAGAAATCTCGTTCCACGAATCGTCTGGCATCTGTGCCGTATTTGGTTTCGCCGATGCGAGCGGTGCGTTGCAGGCCGTAGTTGGCAATTGCCGGGGAAGAACCGTTCCCAAAAACGTGCACTCGCATTCTGTACTCCGTTATCTGCTGGTTGCGCTGTTCGCCACTGAACCACAGGAAACGTAGGTAATTGCGGTGGTCTTCTCTGACTAGGAATGAGTAAAACATCTGCTGGATGTCGGCCATAAAGGCTACGGCTTCCTTTCTGAAACGAATGAGCAAGCCTAGGAGGCTGTTGATGAGATCCGGCCCTGTGAGAAGGGCTTTATTCAGGGAGAAGCCTTGGAATTTTGCACTCGCATCGAAGACTACCCGAATCTGGCCTGGCTTTTGTGGGTGGTACACTCCAAAGAATGGCAGGTACCAGCATTCTTCACCTTCTTCCAGAGGTGGGGCAAGCTCAGCATGTCTGTTCTGGAGCATCTTATCTATGAACGCCACTAGATGATCTCTCATTGGCGGTTTCTTGTTCATGAGTCGTCTCAGACTGAAGAGGCGCAAGAGAGCTTGTTCATGGTTGTTTGGCAGGCGCTGTCTGGGTGTACGGAAGGGTAATGGGGCTACCCAGCTCCCGGAGGCGTCCTGTTGAAGCTCTTTATCCATGAGCTGCAAAAAGTCTTTGTCTTCTATTGACCAGGCCAGGTCATTATCTTCTTTGCTGGTCTCGAACACCGTTGCTCCTAAAACGGGATTGTTTGTTGAAGTCGTGAAGTGCTCGTGACATTGTTTGAAGTGTGATGCTCTCCCATTACTGAGAATGGAGGTTGCGAAAACGTTGACTTGGGTTGGGGCCTGCAGCCGATCGATACAAACTGTTCCTAAGATGGCCCATCCGAGTGCAGACTTGCGGGCAAACGGAGAACCTGCTGGGCCTCTAACCTGGTCATGTTGAAGGAAAGCTTCGGAGGCGTCTAATCCCAACAAGAGAAGGATTTCAGCTTCGGGGTCTAGGGCAGGGAAGAGGCTAGCCATGTGTTTCAGGTGAGGTATATTGCTTGCTACCTCTGGTGTCGCTATCTGGTTGCGATCATCTGGCAAAGCATCCCATTCTAGCAATGGTGGCAGTTTCAGTTTTGCACTTCCATCTAATGATTCTATGCAGAATCCAGTGACTTTCCTCCCCGCCGTGCGCTGGGAACCGGTGCACGTGGAAATAGTGAATGATGTGTCATCGGTTCGGACGTTAAAGAGGTCGAAGAATGCTGACCTGGCTAACGATTGATTGCTTTGTCCGTCCAGCATCACATACATCTTCACAGCTTCTTCAGGGTGTCCGGTTGGGTAGACTTTGGTTAGGTAGATCTCGTGGCATAAGCGAGGGAATGCTGAGCCACCACATACTGTCGTGCAGTTGATACTTGCGGTTGCCTCTCGATGCGCTTCAGTATTGTCCTGTGACTCCTTAGGCAAAGGAGGGGTAGGTGTTGTCCATTGTGTTGGCTCGGAATCTGGATGCAGTGCACCAGGGTGTCTGTCACTACCGCATAGGTGACATTGTACCTTACTTGTGCAAGCTTTGGCCATGTGCTCTGTAGACTCACAACACTTGAAGCAAAGTCTGTACTCCCTGATCAAGGCTTTCCTTTCTTCTAGGGGCTTCTTTCCAAAGTTTCTGCACTTGTTCAGAGAGTGCGAGGACTTGTGGAGTGGACAGAAAGGATCTTTATTTGTGCTTAGGGTTTTAGGTAGTGCTCTCTTCGACGGATGCTCATCTGACTTGCTTGTGGATGAGGCAGCGACCTGTGTTTTGTGGACAGACACAATGGTCCTTTCCCTCGCCATTTGTGTTGTTCGCTTGAAGTCGGAGTTATAGTTGGCCCTTTTGGTGGTAGGGAACTCCGTTTCTCTGAAGCTTCGATTTCGAGGATCGTTGCACCGTTTTGTTTGGTAGGCAACAAATTCTTGAAGAGCGGTGAAGGGAGGGTCTCTGTCTAGGTTGCGCTCTCTATAGGCATCTGATAATTCGATCCACTTTTCGATTAACTGTGTAGGTAATTTTCTAACGATAGGCTTCTGTGTTCTATGCTGGTCGAGACATGTCAGTCCCGTTAGGTTAGGATCTTCTTTGGCTGCTCGCAACTGTGTAAGGAGAATAGAGAAGTCCCATAACCTGTGAGGTTCGTTAGTGCGGATGACTGGGAAATCGCTAACACGTTCTAACAACGAGGACTCCGTCAACGTGGATGCACCAAACCGTTGATCGAGCACTTCCCAGGCTTGTTTGAGGGCGATGACTGGGTCACCGAGATGAGATGAATAAATATCCTTTACTACTCGTGTAGATTCTGGTCCTAGCCAAGCCGTCAGATGTATGATCTCCTCGATTGGCCGTAACCTCTCGTCACTAACGGTATGTAAGAAATGTGCTTCCATAGTAAATAGTCTCTGCCTGGCTTGTCAGAAAACTTCTGTGCTCCTCTTGAAGCCAAATCCACCTTCCCTTGTCGAGGTGGGCATTCTGTGTTTCTTTCCCTGGGTGTCGCAAAGTCCATCTGGGCTGTATGGGGCTTGTATTTGGGGGGAGATGGTAAGCTGAACCATATGGAATTGGTGAAAGCAGGATCAGGGGTTTCCCGTGGGTCCTGGTAAGCATAGTCCCTAGGATCAGGAGCGGAAGCTAAGGACAGCTGTTCTGTGTCTGCAGAATACTTGTTGATTATTACGTCTTGCCATGACACATGTGATGGTTGTTCCTTTCGCCGCTGGGCAGGTCGATCGTGTTTGATGGGCTTCACGTCCGTCCATGAGTTGCCTTGAGGCTGTGGCTGGAACACTGCTGCCTCTACGTTGAGGTTGTGGCTCGCGGCTACTCTTGTGTCTGCCTGCTGAGTATCCTTCACTAATGCTGATGGAACAATCTGGTTACCTCTTGTGTCTTGGCTTGTTGGAGTAAATTTTTCAGCTTCTAGGAGGGTTTCGACTTGTACGAATTTGGCGGTGTCAGTATTCTGAATAGTTCGCGAAACTAGTGGTTGAGATTCTCCTCCTTGTCCCTGCCGTAATGAGTTCTGGTTGTTCACGTAGGCTTCGACACGGTTATGCAAGTTCTCTCCTTCCAGCTGTGTAGGATTGAAGTTGAGGGAAGCATTGGCAGCTTCCGCCCGTAAAGCTGTTGCCCATACTGCCTTTTTTGCAGCCTCCCGTTTATGCTGAAGATACGTACGGTTGGCTTGAGCTATGGCTTTGGCCACTTCTTCCTCTTGTAATCGCTCTTCATCTGCCACTTGCAGATCTACAGCAGCTTCATCAGCCTCGATTTGTGCTAATATCGCTAGGGCGGCGAGACTCTCTTTACTCGAGGCACGGGATGAACGGCTGTGATGAGAGGATGCTTTGGAAGAATGGTTAGAGCCTGTGATATAAGATTGCTGTGAAACGTTGCTACCTGAGTGAGACCGTGCCGGTTTGGGGTGAAAGGACGAGGCTTTCTTTGAAGCATGAGAAGAGGCCCTGTACGAGCGATGGGATGACTCCGACTCGGCCTTCTCGTTGCTTGAGTCCTTTGCTTGCAGATTTGTCTGAGAGTCATCACAGTTTGAAAGGAAATTCGCATGCTGTATGTTAAACGCCTGGATGCTTTGTAAGTCCGCTTGGAGACTTGGGTCTTCCAACTGTGACTGGATGAAAATGAGGTGGCGTTCGCTATCCTTTGACTTTAGATGCGTCTTCCTCATGCGTTCGTTCTCAATTGTGATGCGACCAGGAGAGAGCTCTCCTTTAGGTTTATTGCAGAGCTCTATTAATTTATCTCGGGAATTAGTGTAGCTTTTGTAATACCTGTCCCACTCAACCATCAGATACGATCGCATTTCCTTGGTGAGCTCCCTATGCGCCCTCGTTTCATATTGTCTCTGAGTTGCCTTTGCATCTTCTGAATTTCGGAGGACACACTCTTCATTTGAGTCGGGGTCGATTAGTAGGCCCAACTCTTTTGGCACGTCACAGCCTTCTGCCATGATTGAGGAGACTCAAGAAATTGCTAAAACACTTTTAGAAATGTCAATGCAGTTCACTATTTGCCCACTTGGGTGCGTTACGCAAACTGTTGTAGACGTAGGCGCGGTTCGCCTTGCGGTCTCTGGGGAGCGCTGCTGGAGTGCATTGCAGCTGGCGCGGTTTACCTTGTGGTCTCTGGGGAGCGCTGCTGGAGTGCGTTGCAGCTGGCGCGGTTTGCTTGTGGTCTCTGGGGAGCGCTGCTGGAGTGCGTTGCAGCTGGCGCGGTTTACCTTGTGGTCTCTGGGGAGCGCTGCTGGAGTGCGTTGCAGCTGGCGCGGTTTGCTTGGCTTAATGCTGGCCTGTAGTTTGCAGAGGAGTCACCAAAGGACGCTGAGTGTAACTAATGTGAGAGATTACTGGGCTAGGGAGTTTTACCCTGGATGAGGTTTGCAGAGCTGGAATTTCCAATTATAGATCTCCTAAGGGCCTTGCCTTGAGTCTCTGTTTTGGGCTTTACCAGGCCTGCACACCTGAGGGTGATTTTCCTTTCCAGTGTATTTTCTCTTTCAACAGTAGTTAAGCTAACAGCTGAATTAATAACTCATTCTGCGCAGACTTTCTTGCCTTTTAAGCCACATGCCTTGGAACCTTTACTTTGATATAAACTTCACAAACTTGTTTTCTCAATTGCTGAAGTTAAGCTGCCTTTCCATGAGGTGAGAAAAAAGGAGGGGGAGCAGCCAGACTGACTCATTTAGCTCTAAATGCAAAGAAAAATGTCCTTTAGGAAGCTGGCTTTTAGATGCAGCTGCATAAAGTGAAGGCCAAACAGTCTTTCGTTGTTTCAAAGGGTTAACAATCAAATGGAGCTTGGGAATGAATCTATCCAGCCTCTTCTCACTGTTCTGTTCCCACGGTAGCTTTGCAGAAAACAGCAGTGATAACTCCGATAAAGGGGTATTTTACATACAGATTCTTTATTTCCAGGCATCCTAAACAAACACTTACAGTGTTGAAAAGATTCATCCGGATTACTCAGTCTGTCCCTTCATACGGTGTGAGAAGAGGGTAACTTCACTCCCATGCTGAGAGAGTGTGAGAAGCTGCTCTTCTGGAGAATTGGAATTCCTAATGGAGGGCTTTCTTCTTACCAGCATGCAAAGCACCTCAGCACCAATCAGACACATAGAACTGGTCACATGTCACAGAACTACATTTCCCTGAAGACATTGCCCTTAAAGGGATAGCTCTTAAACATCATAAAGCTGTCTCTTAAGGAGACAGTAGCCAATACTGACTATTCTCAGGCTGCTCTAGTCAGCACAATGAGAGCTGGGGCATATATCCATGAGACCTGGGGCATTATCCATGAGACCTGGGGGTAATATCCATGAGACCTGGGGGCATTATCCATGAGACCTGGGGGCAATATCCATGAGACCTGGGGGCATTATCCATGAGACCTGGGGGCAATATCCATGAGACCTGGGGCATTATCCATGAGACCTGGGGGCATTATCCATGAGACCTGGGGGCATTATCCATGAGACCTGGGGGCATATATCCATGAGACCTGGGGGCATTATCCATGAGAGCTGGGGGCATTATCCATGAGAGCTGGGGCAATTATATCCATGTGAACTGGGAAAATATATCCATATAACCAGTGCCGTGTATATTATTCTGGGGGTCCAGTGCTGTGTATATAATTCTGGGGGGTCTGTGCCTGGATATCTATATATAGATTATATATAAAATGCGTTAGTCCAGTTGCCAAAATCGCGAGTATACCTGTACGTAGTGATACCTTTCACTGATCAGTATAGTTTCCAGTTTACACTCTTGAAAGCTTGTCTTTTAAATGTAAAGTTAACCCAATAAAATTGGTATCACCGGCTCGTCCGGCTATACTCGTGATATATATTTTTTTTCTTCAGGTAATAGGGGTTGTGGAATTCGTGGGTGAGTTCCCTCATTTTTTTTCCCAGGACTTGACCCCTGGTCTCAGTGATTTATAGGAGGTTTCACTGCGACCCATCAAAGGGTCTCACTGATTTATAGGAGGTTTCACTGCCACCCATCAAAGGGTCTCACTGATTTATAGGAGGTTTCACTGCCACCCATAAAAGGGTCTCACTGATTTATAAGAGGTTTCACTGCCACCCATCAAAGGGTCTCACTGATTTATAGGAGGTTTCACTGCCATCCATCAAATGGTCACTGATTTATAAGAGGTTTCACTGCCACCCATCAAAGGGTCTCACTGATTTATAGGAGGTTTCACTGCCACCCATCAAAGGGTCTCACTGATTTATACCAGAGCTCTGTTAATCTTTAATCTTTATACCAGAGTTGAATCAGAGTTCTGTATATATTTAATCTATATATCACTCACCATGTCTGAAAGAACAAAAAGGACAGGCAGACGCTCCCAGACACAGATAAGAGGGCAAGCAGCCCCTGTGTCGGGAGGCTGTGCCTCTGGTCGTGGTGGACGTGGTGCATCCTCTGCTGGGGCACGCTTGTCCTTTATAACTGGTGCTGGCCGTCTTCTTAACCTGCAGCAACATACACAGGATTTGGTGGATTGGCTAGCCAGACCATCCTCATCCTCCGAGTCCTCTGCCAGCCAGGCTTCTAGTGCTTTACAGTCCACCTCAGCTGCCAAAGCATCTAATGCAGCCTCCATGTCCACAGCTACTCCTGCCGTAGCCTCGCTATCACACACGGAGGAGTCAGCTGAATTGTTTGACTACAATGACAGTGACATGCTGCTTGAGGATGTGCAGCAACTACAGTGCTCTGATTCAATCTCTGAGGTTGAGCAAGGGAGTATAATCAACCTAGAGGAAGGGGGTGCCAGTGATGACACACAAATAACTGGCACTCATGGTGCCCCAGCAGCTGCAGCATACTGCCAAGTTGGCTCCAGTGATGAGGAGATAGGGGGTGAAGATGACATTGATGATGAGGTCACTGACTCCACCTGGGTGCCAGATCGAACTGAGGTATCAAGTGAGGAGGAGGGGGAGGAGGAGGCACAGCAAACACGAGGCACAACATCCTCTGTGACCAACCGTAGCACTAGCCAGTCCAAGGCATCAGATGTCAGAGTTGCTCCGGTGCAGAGCGCTGTTGTCTCAAAGAACACATGCAGGAACTCTGCTGTCTGGGAGTTCTTTAAGAAATGTGCAGCAGACCCCACCATTGCTATTTGTAATCTATGTCAGAGGAGGCTGAAGCGTGGGATAAACACCGGACACTAGGGTACCACGTGCTTGAGGTGTCATATGACCACCCACCACGCATCCCGTTGGCGCAAAACTTTGCGTAGGTCCTCCTCCTCCTCATCTGTCTCTACCCCCACTGTATGTCCTGCCATGTCATTGCCTACAACCTCCACTGACAGGGATGATGCTACAGTAATGGATGTACCAGGTCCTTCCTCACAATGTGACATCCTCCCAGTAGCTGAAGATTTACGCAGTCAGATTACGTTGCCGCAGCTGCTGCCGCGTAAGAAAAAATATAGTCCCAACCATCCCCAAGCACAGCGTCTAAATGCCAGCTTAGCAAAATTACTCGCATTGCAGCTGCTGCCTTTCCAGCTGGTGGACTCTGCTCCCTTCCGTGAATTTGCTGAATGTGCTGTACCACAGTGGCAGGTTCCAAAACGCCATTACTTTTCACGCAAGGCCATTCCAGCACTATACCAGCACGTGGAAGACAATGTTATCCAGTCATTGGGAAAGGCAGTCAGCAACAAGGTGCATGTGACTTTAGACACGTGGTCCCACAAGCATGGACAGGGCCATTACATTTCCTTCACGGCACACTGGGTAACTCTGATTGCAGCTGGGAGGGATCCAAGACGGGGCTCTGTGCTGGAGCTTGTTCATCCACCACGCCTCCAGAAAGCAGCTTGTATGAGGTCTGTCTGCTCCACCACCTCTCCCTCTCCCTCCTCCTCCTCTGTCTCTGGCGAAGTGGCAGTTAAACCGACGCCTGACAGGGTCTACGCAATGGCTCAAGCAAAAAGAAGCCATACTGTGCTTGAGCTGGTTTGTTTAGGGGACAGGAGCCACACCGGGCCAGAAATTCTGTCAGCGCTGCAGGGCCAGGTGCAGAGATGGTTAACACCATGCCAGCTTGAGCTGGGAATTATTGTCTGTGATAATGGCAGCAACCTTCTCTCTGCCCTACGCAAGGGTAAATTGATGCATGTACCATGCCTAGCACACGTCCTAAATCTAGTGGTACAGCGTTTCCTAACCAAGTACCCAGGGCTGCCAGAGCTTCTCAGCCAGGCCAGAAAAGTCTGCAGCCACTTCAGACGGTCATTCCCAGCAAGCGTTCGCCTGGCAGAAATTCAAAGAGAATTCCACCTTCCCACAAACCGTCTGATCTGTGACATGCCCACCAGGTGGAACTCAACATTAGCAATGCTGCAGCGTCTGCACAAGCAGCAGAGGGCCATCAACGAGTACCTGTGTGAGTATGGCACAAGGACAGGTTCAGGTCAACTTGTTTTTTTTTCCCCCGCAGTGGCTGATGATCAAGGATCCATGCACTGTACTGTCACCATTTGAGGAGGCAACGAGGATGGTGAGCAGGGACAGTGCATGCATCAGTGCCACAATTCCTTTAGTGTTCCTGCTGGAGCACACTCTGCGGGGAATTATAGATGTGGCTCTAGAGGCAGAGCAGGGGGAGGAAAAGGAGGCCTTCCCTTGCTCTCAAGGCCCCAGTCTTTCTGCAGACAGCATTCCAGCGGGTCCTACTCAGATCAGACAGGAGGAGGAAGAGGAGGAATATTTAAGTAGTGGGGACATTGAAGGTGGGGATTCCTCAAGAGAGGGTTTCGTGTGCCCAGAAACAGAAGGGCTAGTGCGTGGCTGGGAGGAGGAAGTGCACGATACGGTCATCCTCATTGACCAGGAAGACTCAGAAGCTAATGTCACCTCCAACCTACACTGCATGGGCTCCCTAATAATGCAAAGCCTGCTAAAGGACCCCAGGATTCGTGCTATCAAGGAGAGGGATCATTACTGGTTGGCAACCCTTCTTGATCCACGATACAAGGGTAAATTTGCAGAGCTCATCCTGCCCGCACAGAGGGAGCACAGGATGAAAAAACTTGAGGACGCTCTAAAGCGACACTTGTGTAACACCTTTCCAGGCACTGCTAAATTACCAAGTGCTGACACAAGTGCTTCTGAGGCTGCGGATGATCAGAGGAACAGTGGTGAAGGCCAGGGCCGCTTGACTGATGCATTTTTAAAAAAATTTAGTCCACGACGCCCAGGGACGTCAAATGTAGGCACCCATTGCCAGCGTCTTCACCATATGGTGCAGGACTACCTAGGGGCAAGGGCAGACCTGGATACCTTTCCAGCAGATGATCCACTGGCTTACTGGGTGTTGAGATTGGATCACTGGCCAGAACTTAGCCAATATGCTATGCGGCTACTAGGTTGCCCTTCATCCAGCGTGCTTTCTGAAAGGACGTTCAGTGCCGCTGGAGGTTTTGTCACAGACAAAAGAGTGCGTCTGTCCACCGACTCTGTAGACCGGCTGACATTTATAAAAATGAATCAGTCCTGGATCAGCAGCTATCAACTCCCTGATGCTGACGTAACGGAATAGATCGGGGATATCTTCTGCATTCACAAAACCTCCAGCACTGAACTCTTCCACAATACCACAAAAGGGTTACGGTATGAATGCACTTGCTGCCATAAAAGGCGCAATATTTGGCTGCACTGACGCCTGTGCCAGATTTATATCATTTAAATTTTTTGAACCGCAGGGTCCAACCCTGCACTCTTGCACAATACCACAAAAGGGTTACGGTGTGAATGCACTTGCTGCCATGAAAGGCGAAATATTTGGCTGCACTGACGCCTGTGCCAGATTTATATCATTTTATTATTATTATTATTATTATTATTATTAATTTATAAAGCGCCAGCATATTCCGCAGCGCTGTACAATAAGCACAGTACAGACAGGGTTACAATACATTGAACAACATTTGACAAACAGTACAGGAGGAGATGAGGGCCCTATTCCCGTAGGAACTCACAATCTAGGCTGCACTGACGCCTGTGCCAGATTTATATCATTTTAATTTTTTGAACCACAGGATCCATCCCTGCACTCTTCCACAATACCACAAAAGGGTTACGGTGTGAAGGCACTAGCTGCCATGAAAGGCACAATATCTGGGTGCACTGACACCTTGACCAGAATCATATCTTTTTATTATAGGACCACATGGTCCACCCCTGCATTCTTCCACAATACTACAGAGGGGTTACTGTATGATGATACTTGCTGGCCTGGCACCAAAGGCACAATATCTGGGTGCACTGACGCCCATTACCAGATAAAAATCTTTTCAATATAGGACCACATGGTCCACCCCTGCATTCTTCCACAATACTACAGAGGGGTTACTGTATGATGATACTTGCTGGCCTGGCAGTCTTGCACCAAAGGCAGAATATCTGGGTGCACTGACGCCTTTACCAGATGCATATCTTTTTAATATAGGACCGCAAGGTTCACCCCTGCATTCTTCCACAATACCACAGAGGGGTTACTGTATGATAGTACTTGCAGGCCTGGCACCAAAAGCACAATATTTGGGTGCACTGCCACTGACGCCTGTATCAGATTCATATCCTCAGAGGGGTTACGGTGTGACGGCACTGTTGGGGACGCTAAAGGACCAATTTTGAAGCACCTATTGTTATCCAAAGCCTGCATAAGTTTCACAATAATTTAGCCAAAAAATCAGTAAACTTTTTCTGCGTGTCCGAAAATGTCTCCTCTTTCCATACAGACTGCCGCCCCAAGCAGTGGTTTATGGATAGATTAAAGGAAAAGCATTTACCGTCATTTGAAACATCATTTTTTTGTTTTTAGGTGTTTCTATACATCCTAGAAATCCGCCACTTCACGGGCAGGTTATGGGGACCTCCTAGGCACGATATTTGAAAGAATTTTTCGTTTTTATTTTAACCCTTATTTCATGGAAACTCACTGTCCCTTTAAAAACGTATTTTTTAAACTTTTTGTCCTTGTTTCCTGTCCCCCAGGGCACTACCCGGACCCCCATACACCTTTTATGGCAAATATGTAGCATATATGCCCTCTTGGAGGGCACTCTAAAAACCGAATTTTCAGCCCCATTGACTTGCATGGGGTTTCAGGTTCGGGTTCGGGTTCGGACCCGAACATTTGGAAAAATTCGGGTTCGGGCCCGAACTGAACTCGGGGGTGTTCGGCTCATCCCTAGTGCTGAATACAACAGATTCTACACCACGGCCAATGGACAGGGACGTGGTGCTGTATCTGGGAAACAAGTGAAATAGAATAACGACTCGATTGGTGAAAACAGAATCATTTAGTTATATTCCGTTTAGTTTTGTTACATTTTCCTTCCATTTCGGACGGAACCAATTTGTTATTTCAGAAGTGCTTCTGAAATACGAATCAGAAAATTTCGTCCGAATTGCGATTTGGAACATAACGAAACACACCTATCTAATACCTCTTAATAAGGAGATGAAAGCAGGAGCATGGTTATGGAGAGCTTTTTATGTATGGACAATATTTAGAACTAAATTATAAAGGAAACAAGGAACATTGTAGAGATTGACAATTGGGGTGAGGCGTGAGAGGTACGAGATGTAGAGATAGATGAGTAGAGAAGCTCATTATAGAATGTAGAGGGATAATATAAGATTGTTTAAGGTCAAAGAGAAAAAGATGACAGTAGTCAAGGTGTGAGATAATGAGGGCTTCGATGAGCATTTTAGTCATGCCCTGGGTAAGAAAGCAGTAGATGCGTGCAATGTTTTTTTTTAGATGAAAATGACAAGATTTTTTTAATGAAAGGTTAAAAATTAACCTGGTTACACCAAGACCCTATTAATGAGTTAGATAGTGAAATGTCTTGAAAAGCTTTCAGTGCCTTCTATCAGTGTCTTTCAAAGCAGTGATTAAATCTCTTGGTAATGTAGCAAAAAGGTGGGCGAAGAATTAGTAAAAAACAAACAAACCTACCCCCATAATTAGTAAATGATTTGAGATAATCCTGCTCTATTACAAACACTAATGCCATCATAGTAACTCCACTGCAGAACTCCAGCAAAAGGGCTGCTCTACTATGCAAACACTAAGGGTACATTACAATCCCCGCGTTAAAACGGGAGCGGTAGGGAGAAAAAACTGCAACCCTACCGCAGTTTTCACCCTACCGCCCCCGTTTTAATGGGGGATTGCAATGCAGGTGTAAAAAATGCTGCCTGCATTTGTAGCGGGCGCTACGCCCCAGGATGCTCGCGGGAGCGCTGAGCGCAGCTGCGAGCATCCACTCGCTGGAGTCCATAGGACTCCATTGAGCCAGATGCCGGCGGTCTCATGAGCTGCCGGATCTCGCAGGGGGAGAATGAGGAACTTTTTGCCCCAGTCTCTCCCTGTTCCCGCCGGACGGAGGAGGCGGTTGTAGCCGCGTCCTCGCCGCGGGACAGGAGGTGAGTATACGATTCTTTTTTAAATTTTTCTGGCTGATGTTAATGTATTCTGCAGAAGCGGAATCCGTTAACACCAAGTCCTGGCTCTGGTTAACTTTCCGCTAACCAGAGCCGGACGTTAATCAGCGTTAGGACTTTGTAATCCTAACTCTGATTAACACTTTGCGCTCCCCATGTTAAGTATAGGGAGCGCAACGTACAGTAACCTCGCGCAGAGGAGCGCAAGATACCAAACGCTAACGGATTACTTAACCCATTTGCGTTTGGATTGTAATATGCGGTAGACACCGCGGGTAATGTTAATGCTCACGCAGGTGAGCGTTAATGTTAGCACATAGATTGTAATGTGGCCCTAAATATGTAGCAGTAAGGCTAAGGTCAGACGAACGTGATTTCTACGGACTGTGCGTCCTTGCACACGGACGTACGTCAGTACGGAAGACACAGTAGTGGCCACACAGTCCGTTTATTCACTGACGTATATTTTGACGGATGTAGGAGGGAAAATAAATTAAAAAGCAAAACCATTTTGTCCGTGAAAAATGCTGGACGTATAAATGCAGTCCGTCTGACCACGTTCCATCACTCACACACAAAGCTATGCAGACGTTGCGGACGCAGCACACTTTGTGCGGCCGTTCTAGGGGTTGTACGTTCTTGCCTGCCTTGCGTCCGTGGGCCGTGGCCGTTGTGCGTCCGCAGTTCAGTGCGGACGTACTTCATGTGTCGGGCTCCAATGGGCTTCCTGTCATGCTATCACGGACGTACTTTTAGGCGCAATCACGGACGTGAACACTACGCTTGTCTGACCCCAGCCTAAGAATGTAGGAAATCATCCTCCTAAACTGCCTCTTTATTCACATGTTGAATTTCTGCAGGTTCTTCAGTAAGTCCTTGACATTTGTCTTATTTCCTCTTTTGTATCCTCTATTTAGACATATCTATGTGTTTAAGAAAATAAATCATGATATTGTATCATTTTTGTATATAAAAAATCTGGAAAAAGAGATCAATGTAAAATGATCAGTTTCTTTGTTTTACTATTTATAGGTATGTGTTTGAATAAAATGAAGATGTTTGTTTGAGTCCATAAACTACTGACAGCATTTCTTTCAAACTGCAAATAAAAGTATTGCCATTCTGAGCATTTATTTGTAGAAGAAAACAACTGGACTACAACAAAAAAATTGCAGTGTTTTCAGAACTCAAAAAATGTAAAGACAGCAGGCTCATAGTCATGTTTAAACAACGCAATGCAATTGTTTTAACCCCTTACCGACGGTCAAAACGCTAGTACGCCCTGCTTTCTCCGGCTGCTGCTGCGACCCCTCCCCCAGCCCACCTAGGCAGCTGACGCACTGTGCATGTCATTGGCTGCAGGGGGACCGCTTGAGTTCAGGCTAATTGACAACATTACTATTGAGGCGTCCACTAATATTTGGCCACAGTTGGTTTGGTGTGGCATTAGGATATTATTTAACAATTGTTGTCGCAGATAACCCCAAATGACCCCATCATGCGTGGTCTAGCTTAATTTAAATGCTCCCTAAAGACCCTTCTGTTTAGGGAAGCCTACCACCCAACTCCGTAACAAAACATCTGTCCGACCCAAAAACGGTCCTCACCTCTCCCTGCATTAACTCATCACAGCAGTCCTCTCCTGTTTCTCACCCCCTCACCCATCTAGATTGTAAATTCCCACGGGAATAGGGCCCTCATCATGTCCTCCTGTATCTGCTGGCAGGAATACTGACGTGTCTTCTATATGTATTGTAGAATTGTCCTGTCTTTACCCATTGCTCCATTGTACAGCGCTGCGGAATGTGTTGGCGCTTACCAAATAATAGTAAAAATACCTGTTTTGATTGCTAAGAAGCTGTTGAATTAAGTACATATTAGTGTGTATAAATCGCCCCAGTGGCGGAACTACCAGGGTCGCAGCGGTCGCAATCGCGACCGGGCCCTGGCAATTCCGCCACTTGAGGGGGGCCCACTGGCTTGTGGAGACTGGCGCAGCGGCGAGCGAGTGCTGCACTATTTTTTCAGCAGCGCGATCAGCGTTCCGATGATGAGCCTCGGCTCGTCATAAGTGAAGTTCCTCCCCCTCTCCCTGCTCGCTCACCGGCCGGCTCCAGAAGCTCCAGCCGCACGTTTGTCCATGTGTGTGTATGGGCGTGGCCAAGGAGACAGTGAGCGTCAAGCGAGACAGAGCAGGGCCGGGATTAATCCGCGGCCGGAATTGTTCCTCTCCGGGCGGCTCCAGTGAGTCCCATGAGTCTGTCCGGCACCACCGACCACCCGCCACACCGCTGCAGCTGACTCCTGGGCCGTGACAGTCACGGTCTCCCACTCACCCACTCAGTCACTCTGAGGCCGCTGCCGCAACATTCCGAGTTCCGACCCGGTCACGTCACGTCAAGTCACTGTCAGACACAGTATATCATTCAGCTGGGCCTGACGCCACCACCACACCACTGCAGCAGACTCGTGCAGTACCCACTGCCCATGACAGTCACTGTCTCTTCTGACAAACGTCCCAGTCACAACATCATTCAGCATCAGCACGCCACTCAGGTAATTATGTTCAAAATCAAATGATGGTCCGGTCGCTTACTAGTACTGAACTTAGTTTGGACTGCGTTATCGTGGGGGCTGGGGGGCCCTTAATATAAATGGTGTACTTTTTTTTTCTTTTAATCTTGCAGGAAAAAAAAAAGTAACAATATAGATCTTTTCGGGGGGGGGGCCTTCATGGATTCTTGCACCGGGGCCCTCAGGTTTCTAGTTACGCCACTGAATCGCCCTTATGAAGGGTAATCTACTACAAGTAATCTGTTTGATTATTAGTAAATTGTTTGAGTTGCTGGATCACTATGAACTATATGTACTGGATGAGCAGATACATGTTTACACAGTAGATAATTAGTATTCTGTGTATATGTTAGTAGCTGATGATAATTTATCAGCAACCGATTAGCCATATGGGTCTGGTGGTTCTGTTTGTTTCTGGACCTTGTATTAAATACCATTAATCCAGGATGTCATAATTGATCTAGTATGTTTCATTTGCCTTTGTTTGTTATGAGTTTTATTCTTATTTTCTAATAAAGTATTTTTTGCTTACGGTGTACATATATATGTTAGTACCCGCCATCCTAAGGGTTGGATGTTTTGTGTATATGAGATTATTCGGTGGAAGGGTTAAGCCCTTGATACATGATACTGGGTATTGCCCAGTGAGTTTTTTCATTTTGAGACTTCCATTACCACCTGCCAGCGAGAATAATGAGCGACCATTGAATTGCTTTGTATTTTTTTTGTGGCTGCTGGCAAATCATAGCTTCCTATACAAAGCATATGAAATGATACTTTAGAGTAGGTGGCTGTAACAGTCGAGGTTTCTGGCTCGGCTGAAATAGGCCAGGAGCCGTTATCATTCATGAGCGGCCTTTGGAACACTTTCAGGGTTATTAAAAGAGATCCGAATTGCTGGCAAAAGGTATCCGAACAGTGAAATTCAGCGTACGTTTACCTTTCCTGGCCATTTGGCTATTCAGAGAGCAGGCAGTTCGCCAAATGTTGGCGAATTGCCTGCACATACGGTGCCTGTTCGAGGGCAGTAAATCCCCATAGAGAAGCACTGCTTCGTCTATTCAGAGAGCAAAAGCCAGCAGTGAAAAGTTGCCGAAATTGCCCTGCTGTTCGGTGGCTTAATTCGGCAGGTTTATTCAGGCGAATCCCATAGGCCTCAATGTTAAAAATATTCCCGTTTTAATTTAATATCTAATAAACTGTTGATTATAATATTCTGCTGTAAAAAGTGTATTTATTGATAGATTTTTTAGGATCTTTTAGCCATTTTTTGGGATTTTTTTGCAAAAATGTTTTTTCGTTTTTTTTTAAATCGTTTTTTCTTTTTTCTGTAATAGCCCTTTTATTATCATTCATTGGACCTCATATGTAAATTTCAGACATTTTCGTTCAGTAGTTTCTTTGCAAACAGCGTTTCACTTTTCAAACATTCAAGAATACTGTTTGGGGTTTCTTTTCACTCCATTCGTCTGCGGTGCCGGCTTTTTCCGGTGGCTGCTCTGTGCTGTGATTGGCGGCTGCTCGGGTTTCTCGGGCGTGTTCGGCGGGGTTAATCCAGATGTTTTTGCGAGTTTCGGTGTACTTTCGCCGGATTTTGCAGTGAGTGTTCGGCGGGTTTGCAGCAGCTTTTCCCTGCAATTCGGGGACCCTGTGGTGCTTGCTGAATACACCGCAGGGTCACCGAAATGGGATCGCCAAATCGCACCGAATTGAAGAGAACGAAAAGTCACCGAATGTGCGGTGACTTTTCGATTCTCTTTGTATAACCCGGTTTCTGTATGTTCCACTGGTTATTTTTGGATCCTCCCTTCAAAGCCAGCTGTTCTCCAAGCGTCAAGCATATTTCAGTAGGAAAAGCTGTGCTAAGTCTTTCCAGTAAGCTTTTCCTGTCCTGTTTTAAATGCAATAGATCACACGAATGGTGTATTACGTAGCATTATTGATGACCCTGTGTGTTTGTAATTGACTCGCATTACATCATTTTAAAGTTGTAACGTACATGTTATTGTCAGGATATCAAGACATCTGCAGGAATAGCAAGCCATCATTGAGATTTACGAGGTAAAAACATGTTCTTGCTTACAATGTTTATTTTACAATAAATTAATAACCAAATGACAATTCTTCCTGAATTTGGGGATTTTGATAATCGCCAGTGCAGTGGTTTCTTCTCAAATCCATTGGTTCTCTTGGAAAAAATCCTCCTAGGTGCCGAGTAAGGCTAGGGTCAAGCGAACGCATTATTCGCAGCAACCGTCAAAAAGTGCGTCCGAACGCATTGACGTATTTTTTCACGGAATGAGCGAAAACGGTCAGACGACGTGCATTTTCGTGCGTGATTTTTTACGGATCGTCAATGAAACACTTCTTGCGTCTGGACTTTATGTAGGCCGGACATGAGCAGCGTCTGACGTCTCCTAATCTCACACACATGCCGCTAGTGGACGCAGCGAACTCTGTATGTCAGTATGACGGAATGGGATGTTGTTCCGCCTGCGGGTGTGCTCTATCTGCGTGACCCCTTTGCTTACCGCTGGCCCGACTACCGAGTGGCGCGCACTCGGCGTCTCGTGCGGCCTGGCGTGACCCTGGGGAAGGGTTAGCGGGCGGTGGAGGGGACCCCTGCCTAGAACCAGCCCGACCACTGAGCCATACGGCACTCAGCGCCCCGAGCAGCTGGTTCACTGACCTTGCGGGTGTGGGACGTCCGTGGAGATCGGATCTGCCAGCCGCGGAGGAATCTTCGGTTCGATGTGGGAAACGTTTCGGATCTTGCGGGAAACGTTTCCGATCGCGGTGCGGGTAACTTTTCGGAACTAACGGAGATCTCGGTGGACGACTTTTCGGATCGGACCAGGGCTGAAGGAATCTTCGGATCTGCCGGGATGGGCGAGGGATTCGGATCGCACCGCAATCCCTCGCAATACCGAAGCGCGGTACGCGGCCGCGCCCTTCGGTTCGGATCTCTGAATTTCCCCGATCGAATCTTCTTAGGTAGCGCCGCTGCCCTGATGCTCGATGCAGGGTCAGCGCGCTCGATTCGGATCGGATGGGCACCGTATTCTGAGGCCGCGGGGACACTCAGATCCGAAATACGGCGGAGAATCAAGCCACACCAGACACAGCTGAATGTACTGCAGGAACTCTCTTTATTGTTTACATTACAGACTTTTATTACTTCTCATATATAATTAGAATACAATGGGACTCCTTGCCCGCCCTCCCGGGACCCATTGGCCACCATCCTTCAGGGAGTCGCCAATTCGGACCGGATGGTCCGAATCGGCCATTTTGCGATCCGAACCGGATGGTTCGGATCGGCCATTTTCCGAATCGAAATTCCAACTGCGCCACAAGAATCGGAAATGGCGGCGAGCAAGGCAAACAAAGGGGAAAAATACATTACACCATAACCAACGGGGAACACTTTATTACACCACACAATAATCACATCTAACTAAAAATACTGGTAAAACGGGGTGCGTGCCACCACACCCAAGTGTCCATGTCACCACTGTCACTGCACCGCCCCTGGCTGGGGGTGCTGGGCCATCCCGTGACACTCCTCCCCCTCCCCCAGTTCGACGCACCTGGTCTGACCCCACCGGGTCATACCGGGGAAGTCGGTGCTCCCAGGCCCATAGTCAGTCTGGGGAGGCCGGGTCACCAGGCCTCTCCATTTGGCCTTGCGGCCGTGCCCGCTTGGTCGAGACCCATGTCCTGAGGGTGTCCCCGGCTGAGCGAGAGGACATGCCTCCGGGCCGGAGGGCCTCCGGTGCCCCCCCCAGGATTGTCCCTCACCTGGGGAACCCGGGCGCTAACTGCACACGCCCCAGGTGCCCAGGTCAGCCGTGGGACAGGACCGTGGCGGGGTAAGGCTCCCGAGCCCAAAGGTTGCAAAAATGGGCAGAGGCCAGCGGCGCTCTGCCCCGTTGCCAGCTCTTCCACTGGAGGGCCAGGTACAGACACGGCAACTGAAGGAACCACAAGAGCCAACCTGGCTGCTCCTCCAGCCAGCTGAAAGGAGAATCACGGGGTGCAACGGCAGTCGCCCAGGGTCATCCACGCTCTGCCCCTCGGGCGAATCGGGCGTAACGGGCAGAGGCCAGCGGCTCTCTGCCCTGGCGTCAGCTCTTCGCTGGTTGGCGGGTACGAAAACGGCAACCGGGAGGACAAACGGGGTCAAACTGGCTGCTCTCCCTGGCCGCCGACGAGGGGACTGACCGCTGCCGCGGCAGTCGTACGGGGTCATCCTCGCGCTGCCCCTCGGGGCAAACTGAGAGGGATGGGCAGAGGCCAGCGGCGCTCTGCCCCGTGGCCAGCTCGTCAGCTGGGCGAGGATCTCCCTGCGGGAGGATGGTTCTTCACCCCCCGGGGCAATCCATGGTTGCGCACAACCCGTCCCGGGGAACCATCCGTCTGCTCCTCCGGGCAGACTTTGAGTAGTGGGCAGAGAGGCCAGCGGCGCTCTGCCCCGTAGCCAGCTCTTCCGCTGGTTGGAGATCTCCTTGGGGAAGGACGGTTGCTTCACCCCCCGGGACAACCAAGGGTTGCGCACAACCCATCCCGGGGGAACCATCCGTCTGCCCCTCCTGGCAGACTTTGGGCAGTGGGCAGAGGCCAGCAGCACTCTGCCCCGTAGCCAGCTCTTCTGCTGGTTGGAGATCTCCTTGGGAAAGGATGGTCACTTCACCCCCGGGGCAATCGACGGTTGCGCACAACCCATCCCGGGGAGACCATCCGTCTCCTCCCCCGCTGGACCCGTGGCCTCGGCCACCCTGTCCTCTTGCGGGGTGAGGGGGGTAACTTCCTCAGACGACCCCCCCACGGGCACCCATGAGTCCGCCTCGGCTTCCCATAGGTCCCAAACCTGGGGACTGCCGACTTCCTCCGTCGACCCGTCCCACCACGGGGAGCTCAGGCTCGACTGCGGAACGCCGTCCAACAGTCTCCGATAAGCCACCTCGAGCTCCCACTCTCGCTCAGCCAGGGACTCCAGCTCCTCAAACACTGAGTCCCTGCTGTCTGACGGGATCTCCAATTCCCGCCGCTCCAGGATGTCCTCCATCCGTTCCTCGGTCTCCTCTCCAAAATCGGGGTCGGCGGCCATGCCCTCGTAGAGCAGTCCTGTGCCTCCGTAGCGAGGCCCTGCAACGGAACTGCCTCCCAACGGCCGTACTGCCGGAGCGGCAGTTAGCCACCGGAGCGCGCGGTACGCGGCGTCCAGTGCGACCTCCTCCTGCACCAGCTCCAGAGCTCGTCCTCCACCCTTCTGGGGCCCGGCCCTGCAGGAACGCTGCTCGCACAGCGTACTGCTCCGGTAGACGTCGGCGTCGGAGGGATGTCCACGTCATGGCAGTCCCGCTCATGGTCCAGGGCCTCGTACCACAGCTCCTCTGTGGACTCCTGGTCCTGCTCCAGGCCCTCCTGCAACTCTCTGGCCAGCACGACCTTCACGTCGGCGTAGGTGCCAGCGCAGGAGCACCGCTCCTCAGTGGGGAAGGTGGCGTCCTCAGATGCAGCTCCAGGCGGGCTGTGAGTCTCCATCCGAGGGTCGCTGGGATGAGTGATGTCCTCAGTACAGGCTCCAGGCAAGCTGAGAGTCCCGCAAGCGTCGTCACTGGGGGTTGTGGATTCCCAGGGTGAAGCTCCAGACGAGCTGTGAGTCTCGACCCAGGGTTCCACGGGGTAGGGTTCGGGGTCATTGTACTCAGTTACTGCTCCGCGGAGCTCTGCCAACCGCAGCTGGTGCTGGCGTTCCTTCTCCAGCTCAACTCCCCGGTAGAACTTCCGAATCACCTCACATCGGTCCTCTGTCGTCGGGGCATCTCCAAGCAGGGCGATCCGGCGCCGCACCTCTCTGAGATCAGCGCCTTCCTCCACCTCTGCGTAGACAGGGCTGGGGACGGGCGTCGTCGCCTCGTCCTGATCCATCCTGGTCAGCTCCTTGATCAGGGTCTTGCGTTTCTTGTTACCCGGCGTTCCTCCCCGGTTCTCCAACATCCCACGCAGGGTGTCCCGGTTGTAGGGGTTGTACACCGCCATGGCGTAGGTCTCCTAGGGGCTGCAGAGAGCGATCCCACCGCTGCCACCAGTATGACGGAATGGGATGTTGTTCCGCCTGCGGGTGTGCTCAATCTGCGTGACCCCTTCGCTTACCGCTGGCCCGACTACCGAGTGGCGCGCACTCGGCGTCTCGTGCGGCCTGGCGTGACCCTGGGGAAGGGTTAGCGGGCGGTGGAGGGGACCCCTGCCTAGAACCAGCCCGACCACTGAGCCATACGGCACTCAGCGCCCCGAGCAGCTGGTTCACTGACCTTGCGGGTGTGGGACGTCCGTGGAGATCGGATCTGCCAGCCGCGGAGGAATCTTCGGTTCGATGGGGAAACGTTTCGGATCTTGCGGGAAACGTTTCCGATCGCGGTGCGGGTAACTTTTCGGAACTAACGGAGATCTCGGTGGACGACTTTTCGGATCGGACCAGGGCTGAAGGAATCTTCGGATCTGCCGGGATGGGCGAGGGATTCGGATCGCACCGCAATCCCTCGCAATACCGAAGCGCGGTACGCGGCCGCGCCCTTCGGTTCGGATCTCTGAATTTCCCCGATCGAATCTTCTTAGGTAGCGCCGCTGCCCTGATGCTCGATGCAGGGTCAGCGCGCTCGATTCGGATCGGATGGGCACCGTATTCTGAGGCCGCGGGGGACACTCAGATCCGAAATACGGCGGAGAATCAAGCCACACCAGACACAGCTGAATGTACTGCAGGAACTCTCTTTATTGTTTACATTACAGACTTTTATTACTTCTCATTATAATTAGAATACAATGGGACTCCTTGCCCGCCCTCCGGGACCCATTGGCCACCATCCTTCAGGGAGTCGCCAATTCGGACCGGATGGTCCGAATCGGCCATTTTGCGATCCGAACCGGATGGTTCGGATCGGCCATTTTCCGAATCGAAATTCCAACTGCGCCACAAGAATCGGAAAATGGCGGCGAGCAAGGCAAACAAAGGGGAAAAATACATTACACCATAACCAACGGGGAACACTTTATTACACCACACAATAATCACATCTAACTAAAAATACTGGTAAAACGGGGTGCGTGCCACCACACCCAAGTGTCCATGTCACCACTGTCACTGCACCGCCCCTGGCTGGGGGTGCTGGGCCATCCCGTGACAGTCAGTACTAGCGGTTCTGTGTTCTCGAAAAAATGCGTTCATTTTCCGCTTGCGTTGCGCGGCCGGACTTTCGTGCAGCCGTACTTTGTATATTGGCCGTCATTGCCCGTCATTTGCTGCTACTGCGGCCGTGATTAAGTGCGCCTAAACGCACGTTAAAAATGCGTTAGTCTGACCACAGCCTAAAGGTTTTCATTCCTCAAGTATGTCGACATGACATCTACATTTAATACGGGCTGAATTTAGTTTTTATGTTATTATGCAAAAAAAATAAAGGAATATAACCAGGTCTATTCACTAAAAGGTGAAACTTAGGAGAACGTTTGGAGAAGTGAAAATTCTAGATCAAATAGCCGATTTGGAAAGTGATATAAATGGGAGAATTTTCTGGTTTGGCTATTTTGACCTAGGATTTTCACTTCTCCTGCCAATTCTCCTGAATTTCACCTTTTAGTGAATAGACCTGCATATTTTTTTACAAACTGTTGTTCACATACAAATCAATATTAGTTGCAATAGCTCCCTATTGACAATGAAAGGGCGATGGATGAAAACTGTTATCAAGATTGTGGACCACTCCAATGACAACACACCTGAGGCCATCTTGATGCAGCAGCTACCTGGCTCAGAAGAGGACTCTTTGTAAATCCCTAGCCTTTTACTTGTTGCAGACAGCCAGAAGACTTATACCATTGAATTGGCACCGAAGCCAGTCCTGAACATAAAAGGATTGGGTGGAGGGAGTGGAGGATTTCTGCTGTTTTGAGGATCTGTTGCCCTCAGATATAAGTCCACTGATAAATGGTTCCATTGGCTGAAGATCACAGGATCAGCAGGTTTCAGGGCTCAGTCTGGGCCACGATAAGTGGTGGATCGAGAGGGAAGATCAGATAGGGGGGTGAACCGTGGTCTTGGAGCTCACATGGGCGCATCAGAAAGGGGATTCCCCTTAGCTGCCCAGGGAATTCTCTTTGGAAATACCTATGGTGGAGATAGCGGGGTCATTTGACCCCCATATCTCCTGATCCACTGCAGCTAGAGGGTCACGCTGTGACATTGGAAAGGTCAGAACATGGCCTTTCCAATGATGCCAAACATGACAATGTTATGTTTACAAATAAAGTTAAAATATATAAAATTAAAAAATATATATAATTTTTAATGCAGCACTATTGTACACTTTTCAATTATAAAGTGAACAATGATGCTGCACTAGTTCACCTTCTCAGAGACTGGCCTTTCCAACAATATCAAATATGATCATGTAATGTGTAAAAATAGAATAAAAAAATGAAATGCAAAATTTTCCTTTTTTTCTGTTCTCATTTCTAAGGCAGTGGCATTATGTGCTTTTAGGTTAGGGTCAGACGAACGCATTCTGTGCGTACTGTGCGCCTGTGCACAACGGACGTACTTTCTGACTGACGACGGTAGTGGCCACACAGTCCGTTTTTGTGACTGACGTTTTTTTTGACTGATGTAGATGGGAAATAAAATTAATATGAAAAAACATTTTATCCGTCAAAAATGCTGGACGTCAAAAATGCAGTCCGTCTGACTTCGTTCCATCCCTCACACACACAGCTATGCGGACTTTACGGACATGGCGCACTCCGCACGTCCGTCCTAGCGGTTCGAAGTTCTTTCTAACCTGCGTCTGTTTGCTGCGTCCATAGTGCGTCTGCACTTCCGTGCGGACGTACTTCATGTGTGGGCCTTCATTGGTCATGATTATCTGCTACCACGGACGTACTAAAGTGCGGCTACACGGACATTAACACTGCGTTCGTCTGACCCCAGACTTACTTGTAAAGCAAACAATGCCTCTGCTCTAACTCACCTTCTCGTATCCCATGCCAAGATCAAATGTGGAGGTGATGGAGCAAAGCGTTATTATGCATTGGTCCATCTAAACACAAGCCACAAGACTGCTGTGAGGAGAGTGGGGGGTCTTGAACCCCTCTTTTTCCGTTCTTTACACCACACAAAGTCATGTTAGGTGTCATTGGACAGGCCAGAGTGTGGCCTTTCTAATGATACCAAATATGACCATGTTAAATGTAAAAAAACAAAAACACAAACAAACATAGATTTTTTCTATTATTTTTTTGTTCCAAAACAATGGCATTGTCCGTTTGTCACGTATAAAATGAGCAACACCACTGCCGTTACTCACCTTCTCGTTTCTCACACTGCGAGCAAGGTCAGTGTTTTATACTAACAGGGTTATTCAGAGAAAAGTGAAAACCAGGAGAATGGCAGGAGAAAAGAACAATCTAGACCAAATAGCCGATTTGGAAAGTGAGATTAATGGGAGAATTTTTCTGGTTTGGCTATTTTGACCTAGAATTTTCACTTCTCCAGTCATTCTCCTGGTTTTCACCTCTCTCTCAATAACCCTGCTAGTCTTTTTATTCATAAAACACAATGTGGCAAAATACAAGCAAAAAAATTTGTCTTTTTCAGTTTTAGTTAAAATTGCATATTTTCTCAGAAAAATAAAGTAACAGGTTCCCATTTCAAATTTTTTTTTAACAAGAGTGCCCCATAGACTATATAACCACAATGGTTTGGAGGATAACATAAATACATTTTTTTTTTTACAAGCTGTAAATGATTGAAATCTGAATGGAAATTCACACATTATTTTACTTTTTTTTTATAGCATCTGGCAGGACATGACATATACATATAATAATGATATATTATGAATCTGCCGAGTCTGCTGAAAATAAGGACATTTAATTTATTTAGGTCCTACAAAAAAAATTACTTCAAATCGTGTTTAAAGATGTTGAGCACAAAGAGGTCAAAATGAGCTCAGCACACAGGGGAGAAAGGGCTCAGCAGTCACGGGGTTAAACATGATTAGCACAAAATGATGAAAAAATTAGTTCAGGACAAGGGGATGAAATGTCTCAGCAGGGAAAGAGTTAATCGTGTTTGAATGTACATATGCATTTCTTTAGTCAAACACTCGTCTGCCATTTACTTCATCAAATACTTACAAATTATTTAACAGATTATTTTTTATTAAACTAGGTTAATACGGAAAGCTGATTAAAAGCACTTCACGGTGTAAATTCAGCGAATAGTTCCTTCGATACAGCCAGATCCAGATTACAAATTCCTTTCGCATTGCTTAACCATATTATGACTGAATGAATGAAGGAAAAATGTCCTACAGTATGGATCTGGTTCCGCAGATAAATATACCGTATTTTTCGCTCCATAAGACGCACCTGACCATAAGACGCACCTAGTTTTTAGAGGAGGAAAACCGGAAAATAAATATTCTGAATGAAATAGTGTAAAAATGGATATTGCCCCAGCTCGTGGATATGCCTTAGCTCACACATGGATTTGCCCCATCAGCTCACACATGGATTTGCCCCAGCCAGCTCACACATGGATTTGCCCCAGCCAGCTCTCACATGGATTTGCCCCAGCCAGCTCTCACATGGATTTGCCCCAGCCAGCTCACACATGGATTTGCCCCAGCCAGCTCACACATGGATTTGCCCCATCAGCTCACACATGGATTTGCCCCAGCCAGCTCACACATGGATTTGCCCCAGCCAGCTCACACATGGATTTGCCCCAGCCAGCTCACACATGGATTTGCCCCATCAGCTCTCACATGGATTTGCCCCATCAGCTCTCTCATGGATTTGCCCCAGCCAGCTCACACATGGATTTGCCCCATCAGCTCACACATGGATTTGCCCCATCAGCTCTCACATGGATTTGCCCCAGCCAGCTCACACATGGATTTGCCCCATCAGCTCACACATGGATTTGCCCCATCAGCGCACACATGGATTTGCCCCATCAGCTCTCACATGGATTTGCCCCAGCCAGCTCACACATGGATTTGCCCCAGCCAGCTCACACATGGATTTGCCCCAGCCAGCTCACACATTGATAATGCCCCAGCTCACATATGGATATGGCCCAGCAGCTCGTGGATGTGCCTCCGCTCACCTGCCGCCGCCGCGTTCGTCTCCCTCTGAGCATGCGTCCGGCGGCAGGAAGCTTGGGCACTCGCCTGGGGGAGCCACGTGACCGCGATCTCGGGAGATCGCGGTCACGTGGCTCCCCCAGGCGAGTGCCCAAGCTTCCTGCCGCCGGACGCATGCTCAGAGGGAGACGAACGCGGCGGCGGCAGGTGAGCGGAGGCACATCCACGAGCTGCTGGGCCATATTCGCTCCATAAGACGCACCCACTTTTCCCCCACTTTTTGGGGGGAAAAAAGTGCGTCTTATGGAGCGAAAAATTACGGTACTTCAGCGATGTTGGAAGAATTCAGGCCTATATTACATAACAAATTATCTGTTTGTTTCAAATCGAAATTAGGTTGCAGACACGTTGTCCGGGTAAGGCCTTGTTCCCTGGTTGTCTATCAGCGCTACCAGAGTGCTTTACTAGGGACTCTATTAAATTCTTTGCGCAAAAACACTCGCGCAGCGTGTTAACTTGTGCGCGAAGCGTTAAACATTAACGCGCGTAAATTAACGCTGGTATTATAATCCGAGTGCATTTTGTCATCCGTCCAAAAATAAAGAGTGTAAAAAAGACGTGCAAAAACACGCGTGCATTAACGCTGCGTGCGGAAAGTTGGTGTGCGGACTGTTTTTTCACGCGATTCAGTCAATCAGAATTAAGAACCACCCTTTCCGTTTTTGCGCCTGTCAAAATCAATTTGAGTATATATGCTGCAGCAATAATAGAAACACGCACAACTTCTCAATTTTTATTGTTTGGGTAAGTGTAGAATGTGTAACTATACGTTGCTGTATTTTTTTTTTGAGCTGGTGTATTTGGGGTCAGCCAGGACGTTCAGGTTTACCATTAACACCAGCTTTTAAAACACGTTAAAATTATGCGTGCAAACGTTGTCCGTTAAAATTTGCGCATAGATTGTAATACCATCCGAGTACCAGCGCACAAATGCATTTGCGCTCACAATGTTAAGTATAGGACGCTCAACGAACATTACGCTCGCGTAGGATTCGCACAGGTTCACCAGCGGTAGATGTTAACGCACATTTTTTGCGCGGATATTGTAATACTACGTTCTGCGCAAAGGGTTTTTCCCCTCGTGTAAATACGTTTTTGCGCACGCATTAATGTTTGTGCGAAGAAGTTAATAGAGCCCTAGATGTACATATCCCTCACAATGGTGCTGCTGAAGTGTATTTAAAGGGACGCTCTACTCACCCTGACCACTTTATAGTTTTGAAGTGCTCAGTAGGGATGAGCCGAACACTCCCCGAGTTCGGTTCGAAGCCGAACCCGAACTTTCCAAATGTTCTGGTCCGAACCCGAACTCGGACCCCATACAAGTCAATGGGGCTGAAAATTCGGTTTTTAGAGTGCCCTCCAAGAGGGCATATATGCTAGATATTTGCCATAAAAAGTGTATGGGGGTCCGGGTAGTGCCCTGGGGGACAGGAAACAAGGACAAAAAGTTTTAAAAAAAACGTTTTTAAAGGGACAGTGAGTTTTCCATGAAATAAGGGTTAAAAATAAAAACGAAAAATTCCTTCAAATATCGTGCCTAGGAGGTCCCCATAACCTGCCCGTGAAGTGGCGGATTTCTAGGATGTATAGAAATATGTAAAAACCAAAAAATGACATTTCAAATGACGGTAAATGCTTTTCCTTTAATCTATCCATAAACAACTGCTTGGGGCGGCAGTCTGTATGAAAAGAGGAGACATTTTCGGACACACAGAAAAAGTTTACTGATTTTTTGGCGGTGAAAAGCAGGAGAATGACTGGAGAAAGGAAAATTCTAGACCAAATAGCCGATTTGGAAAGTGAGAAAAATGGGAGAATTTTTCTGGTTTGGCTATTTTGACCTAGAATTTTCTCTTCAGTCATTCTCCTGAGTTTCACCTTTCTCGGTTTCTGCGGTGTAGAGCAGGAGAATGACTGGAGAATGGAAAATTCTAGGTCAAAATAGCCAAACCAGAAAAATTCTCCCATTTAGGCTAGGGTCAGACTAGCGAATTTTTAACATGAGTTTAGGCTAGGGTCAGACGAAAGCATTTTTCCCCACGAACGTGAAAAAGTGCGTCCGAACGCATTGACGTATTTTTTCACGGAATGCGCAAAAACAGTCAGACGGGCGTGGCCGGGACGTCCAGGAAGATGGCCGCTTGATCGGTGAGCTCCGCTGAGCGCTCTGTGTTTACCCCTTTTCAACTGCACCTCCGCACCCATGGGTAAAGCAAGGAAGCCCCCACACACTCCTGGCCCCGAGAGCTTGCTGGAAATCCGCAGACAGGGTCCATCAGGCCGTTTTTGGCACCCCTTTCGACCGCTGAAAACGCTGACCCGGAATCCAAGATATCCGCCGCCGCATGCTCCTCGGCCTCCAGCTCTCCAACGCACTCGGTGAGTGTTTGGGACCCCCCAAATGACCTCCGCCAGCTCTTACAATATCTCCCCAGTAAAGAGGACTTAGCCATTGCCACCACTGAACTGGGAGCTTCCCTCCTCTCAGAAATCCGCGCGCTGCGCACAGATCTTGGCGGTATTCAAACCAGGCTGCAGCACGTGGAGGTGACGCAGGAGCAACAGTCTGACACGATAGTGGCCCACTCCGCTGCAATAACCACGCAGCGCTCGGCCCTACAAATGATGGCTCGCCACTTAGAAGATGTAGAGAACAGAAACCGCCGGAATAACATCAGGGTTCGCGGCCTCCCGGAGATAGAAAACACGCAGGAGGAATTAAAATGCACCCTCACCACTTTATTTAACGAAGTTTTGGAACGGGACCCGGCCACGGTTATCGAAATGGAACGCTATCACAGAGCACTGAGACCGAAGGGCCCACCTGACGCTCCCCCACGTGATGTGATTTGCTGCCTTTTACGCTACCCGCTGAAAGACTCCATACTGGCAGCGACCCGAGGTTCTCGCACCATTGATTTTGCGGGGGCTAAGATTTCGCTATTTCAGGATCTCTCACCCGCCACCTTGCAGTCCAGACAAATGCTACGTCCGCTCACGGCTGCCTTGCAGGACATGAAACTTCAATATAAGTGGCTATTTCCATTTGGCCTCCAAGTCCGCACACCATCGGGACCTCTCAACCTTCGCAGCGAGCTGGACCTCCCGCTGTTTCTAGAGGAACTCTCTCTTCCACCGGACACGCTTCCGGCTTGGCCAGACCTGGCACTGTTATATATGCCGCCAGAACAGGCCCCAACACGCCCGCGAAGATCCCGCCGCAGACGCCGTTCCTCCTCCTCGCAGGCACCGGTGCATTGAATGGGCTTCCATTGGCTCCGTCTACGTTGTCCTGGGACCTCTGGACCTCTCCTTATGATGCGGAAGCCGCCCTTAGCTGACACCGGCACCTACCCGGTTTGAAGACCTTGACAACGTCAGTATCCTTTTTATATGCTCCTTGGCCTGAGAGGCCCTCTTATGATATGTCGTCGGGCCTGTGGTGTGCTTGGTCGCCTAAGCCTCCTCCCCGGCTGACTTGTGTAATGCGGCTGGAGGCGAGGTTCCTTTTCACCCTTGAACCTACCCTAGCCTGCCCTTACCGTTTACGGCCTAACACACTGCAAGACTCCATGCGCCTCAGGGGCGGCCTGTGCGAACTGTTATTTTTCTTTTTTCTTCTTCTCCTGAGTACACCCGTGTACCCATCCGAACGGGGGCTGCGCGTTCAGCGCCTCCTGTGTGTTTTTACTTTTCTTTTTGAACTTTTTGAGAACAAAGTTTTTACTTATTCTATTCCGCTGCTTTCTTAATATCTGTTGCTAAATTGCACTCTCAATTTATTGTTATATTACTTGATTTTCACTGTTGACTGTCCCGCGCCGGGTACCCCCCACGAGTCAGTGCCTACACAGTGTGCTGGTGGTGTACGCACCCCCCTCTGTGACCTGGGACTCCCCCGCGCCCACTCGGCGACGTGGTGAATTGTCTCTTTAGGCACATGCTCCTTGTGTATATAGTTGTACCATTGTAATTGGTTATCTGTCTTTGTTCCCCTGTACCTGGTTTGCCCTACTGGGCGCTCCCCCATATCCCCTTCTCAGTCCTTTCATATTTTTATCCTTCTCACGATTATACCATGGCCACCGTCCCCCGCACTCTTAAAGTCCTCTCCATTAACGCAAAAGGCCTGAACATACCCGAAAAGCGCCATGCGGCCCTCAGGGAATTTACATCACTTCACGCGGATGTAGTATTAGTGCAGGAAACCCACTTTCCACAGGCCCGGCCTCCCTCTTTCAAAAGCCATAAATATTCTACAGGTTATTTTAGCAATGCCACTGCTGGTAAAGTTTGTGGAACGGCGGTGTTGTTTTCTCGCTCCATCCCATTTAGCAACTCGACCTCCTTGTTAGATCCCACTGGTCGCTACACGTTTGTGAAGGGCCAAATTGGTGCGCAATGGTACACTTTCGTCTCCATATACCTCCCGAATCGACAGCAACACTCCGCCATTCGTTCTATACTTCGTCGCCTGCAGGATTTCCAGGAGGGTATCTTAGTGGTGGGAGGTGACCTCAACCTGCCACTTGACGCTCGCCTGGATACCTCTAGAGGTGTCACTAGCACCCCACACTCCGTCCTCCGCCGCACTCGACTTGCGCTACAATCCCTGAGATTGATGGACTGCTGGCGCTCGCTCTTCCCCTCCACACGAGACTACACGTATTATAGCGCTCCGCATCAGCTCTACACACGCCTTGACTATATCTTTCTCCCTTTTGGTAGTATGCACCTTTTGGAATCTGCCACCATTGGCCCCATGACCTGGTCGGATCACTGCCCGGTCCTGATCACGCTCTCCTCCCCTCTCGCCCGCCCTAGGGAGAAACTCTGGCGCCTCAATGAATCCCTTCTCACCGACCCCCAGATTAAAGAAGGCCTCCACAACGCACTACATAACTATTTTACGGAGAATGACACACCCGACTGTTCCCCGCAGATTATTTGGGAGACGCATAAGGCTGTCATCAGGGGATACCTTATACAACAGGGCGCGCGGCGTAAGAGAGAGAGCACCGAACAGCAGGAATCCCTATTGCAGCGCATTGCGGCCCTGGAACGATCCCATAAACTGCACTCTGATGACGACATCTACGCCGAACTGCTGGACCTTAGGTCACAGCTCTGTTCACTCTTTAATAACAGGGCTCAGAAGGCCTTCCTGACGGTACGTAAAACCTTCCATGAACACGGAAATAAATGCGGCAGACTCTTAGCTAATGCCCTCCGAACCCACCGACAGGCACTGTATGTCACCCATCTTCGCACCCCCCAGGGTAACACTGTTACCCTCCCGAAAGATATGCTTGGCCTCTTTCGTGACTATTTTACCTCGCTATATGGCATCACCCCGACTCCCACCCAAACGGCCCCTGACGCCACCCAGCGCTTCCTTCGCACTCACTTGCGCTCAAAACTGACGCCGCACATGAGGTCCTCTATTGAAGGTCCAATCACTGCGGAGGAACTGCATGAAGCGATCAAGCGAACGCCAGTGGGTAAGACCCCGGGGCCTGATGGTTTTACCCTTAAATACTATAAAACATGCGAAAAGCTCCTCTCTCGCGCCTGGTTGGCTGCTTTTAACGGACTGACTGAACCTGCATCCCATATTGCCCCACAAACACTCTCTGCCACCATCACATTAATCCCTAAACCTGATAAAGATCACGCCCTGTGTGCCAATTATAGACCAATTTCCCTCCTGAATCAGGATGTAAAACTTTTTGCTAAGGTACTTGCTCTGCGAATTGCAAACCATATGAGACACCTGATCCACCCTGACCAGACGGGATTTATCCCAGGGAGGGAGGGGTGAGATAATACTACGCTGGCCATTAACTTGATTCATGCTGTTCAGAGAACTGGCACCGGTCCGACCCTGCTCCTCTCCACCGACGCTGAGAAGGCGTTTGATAGGGTACACTGGCCTTTTTTATTCCAGACTCTACAGCATATGGGATTTGGCCCCAACGCCCTGCGCTGGATAACCGCCTTATATGACTCACCTACCGCTCGCATTAATCTAAATGGCACCTTGTCCTCCCCCTTCACCATTAAAAACGGCACCCGACAGGGTTGCCCTCTCTCCCCTCTTTTATTTGCATTATCTCTGGAACCCCTCCTTCAAGCTGTCAGGGCCAACCCCTCTATCCATGGTATCTGTGTTGGACGCCACACACATAAGGTGGCGGCGTATGCAGATGATCTGCTATTTTTTGTACAGCAGCCCCAGATTTCCTTGCCTTCCCTCATTGAACTACTACGCGAATATGGCTCGCTTAGTAATTACAAAATTAATATGTCAAAATTGGAAATCCTGAACATTTCAATACCTGCTCCCCTTAGCACACACATTCAATCCACATTCCCCTTTCGATGGTGTAATACCTCCCTTAAATACCTCGGAGTCCACCTCACCCCAGCGGTATCAGATCTTTATGCCACAAATTTTGTCCCCCTGCTTCGGGTCCTGGAAAAAGACCTTACTCGATGGGCCATCCCACACATCACGTGGTTTGGACGCATAAATGTCCTTAAAATGAACGTTCTTCCAAGAGTCCTTTATTTATTGCAGACCCTGCCGATACATGTCCCATCTGCCTTCTTCCGCTCCTTGCAGTCTCTCTTCATTAGATATGTATGGGCCGGGAGTAAACCGAGACTGAGCGTGACGCTGCTGACAGCCCCTCGCTCTCGTGGAGGTCTAGCTCTGCCACATCTGCAGCGCTATTACCAGGCTGTTCATCTTCTGCGACTGGTGGAGTGGAGCTTGGGTACCTCTGGTAAACAATGGGTGGCGTTGGAGCATGAACTGGCCGGCCGCTCGCTAACCTCCCTCCCTTGGCTTTTAGGCACCGCTGCCCTTACTGACATCCCCACACACCCGACAGTTTCGGTCACACTGGCCATCTGGCGTCGGCTACAGAGGTTCACGCAGTTGGCCCCCTGGCCCTCTCCGCTTCTCCCTCTCAATCATTTACCGGCCTTCTCGCCACGACTGCTACCTCTCCCTGACGCGGCTCTACCACGAAATCCCCTACCTGGCCTTTACATAGATGGGGACTGACCTAAAGCCCCGAAGGACGTACCGTTGGCCCACCCCGACTCCTTTCTTACGACATTCCATATGCACTGCCTCATAACCTATCTCCGCTCCCTGGCCCCATTAGAAAAATACACTCGCCCACTGACCGCATTTGAACAAGTGATCACCCGTAAGACTCTTCCCCAACACGGCATATCGACTCTGTACGGTGTACTGCAAAACCTCTCCCCCTCCACACCCTCATACGTTGCGAAATGGGAGACTGAACTCCACCAAACATTCACAGAGGAAGAGTGGAGTCAAATGTTTGCGCTCAATACCCAGTGTTCCATTGCTACTCGTACACAAGAAACGGCTTACAAGCTGCTGTCGAGATGGTACAGGGCGCCCACCACTATTGCTACATATTCGGTCACGGCAGATGCCTCCTGCTGGAGGTGCGGATCACAGCGCGCTGACCTCTTGCATGTATGGTGGTCCTGCCCAGTGTTGCAACCCTTCTGGACACTGGTTCACGATGCCATTAGCAACATCTCTGACACTCCACCTTCCTATACACCAGCGGCCATGCTGCTCCACCACACCCCGCTACCTGTGAACACCTACAGAAACTCTCTTGATATTCGTCTACTGAACGCCGCCAAAGCGGTGGTACCCAGGCACTGGAAATCTCCGATAGCCCCCACTTTCCGAGAATGGCTAGACGAAGTTCAACGTATAAGAGATGTGGAGGATCTGATGCACCAATCCTCCGGCACATCTGCCAAACACCTGAGGCGTTGGTTTTACTGGTCTACACCAGCCTGCTCCCCACCTCGCAACTCTGTAGATCTCTCTTGACTGCAATTGGATAACAAATGATTGGCCAAACCCCTTAGCCCCCACCTTTCTCTTTTATTCCCTTGTCACAGGTCGTATCCCTACCCCCTCTTTTTTTTTTTTTGCTTGAATTTGTATTATCTGTATTCACATATGATGTTCACTGAGACGCTGTATCGAAAATACGCACTTTATTATCTGATACTTACGCCCCAAATAACTCGCAACTGTTTGAATATGTGGCAATGCACTTAATGTCAAGTGATGTATGTTTTCAAATAACTTAATAAAACCTTTATTACAATAAAAAAAAAAAACAGTCAGACGACGCGCATTTTCGGGCGTGATTTTGTACGGATCTTCAATAAAACTCTTTTTGCGTCTGGACGTTATGTAGGCCGGACATTAGCAGAGTCTGACATCTCCTAATCACGCAAACACGCCGCTATGCCGCAGCTGCGCACTCAGTACGTCAGTACTAGCGGTTCTGCGTTCTCAAACAAATGCGTTCAAATTCCACTTGCGTTGCACGGCCGGACTTTTGTGCGGCCGTACATCGTATATTGGCCGTCATTGCCCATCATCTGCTGCTAGTGCGGCCGTAATTATGTATGCCAGAACGCACGTTAAAAGTGCGCTGGTTCTGACCCCAGCCTTAGGCGCACTTTATCACGGCCGCACTAGCAGCAAATGACGGGCAATGACAGACAATATACAAAGTACGGTCGCACGAAAGTCCGGCTGCGCAACGCAAGTGGAAAATGAACGCATTTTTTCGAGAACGCAGAACCGCTAGTACGGACGTACAGAGTGCGCTGTGTCCACTAGCGGCGTGTGTGCGTGATTTGGAGACATCAGACCCTGCTCATGTCCGGCCAACATAACGTCCAGACACCCAAAGTTTCCTGGTTTGGATCCATAAAAAGTCACGCACAAAAATGCGCATCGTATGACCGTTTTCGCGCATTCCGTGAAAAAATAAGGCAATGCGTTCGGACGCACTTTTTGACGGTCGCTGTGAAAAATGCGTTAGTCTGACCCTAGCCTTATCTCACTTTCCAAATCGGCTATTTGGTCCAGATTGTTCTCTTTTCCTGCCAGTCTCCTGGTTTTCACCTTTCTCTGAACAACCCTGAGAGAGAGGTGAAAGCCAGGAAAACTGGCAGGAGAAGAGAACAATCTAGACCAAATAGCCAATTTGGAAAGCGAGTTAAATGGGAGAATTTTTCTGGTTTGGCTATTTTGACCTATAATTTTCA
Organism: Leptobrachium leishanense; assembly: GCA_009667805.1. NCBI lineage: Eukaryota > Metazoa > Chordata > Amphibia > Anura > Megophryidae > Leptobrachium > Leptobrachium leishanense. Next base: position 479,240,944 of record CM019063.1, on the reverse strand, counting down.
CTTCTCCAGTTATTCTCCTGCTTTTCACTGCTCTCTGAATAACCCTGTGAATGTTTAATCCCGAGGTGAAAAATAACATTGCTTAAGGCTGGGGTCAGACGAGCGCAGTTATCACGTCCGTGTTGCCGCACATTTGTACGTCCGTGGCAGCATAGCATTCTGACCAATGGAGCCCCACACATGAAGTACGTCCGCACAGAAGTGCGGATGCATGGCGGACGCGGCAAACAGACGCAGGTTAGGCAAGAACGTAATACTGCTAGAACGGACGTGCAGAGTGCGCCATGTCCGCAACGTCCGTGTAGCTTTGTATGTGAGTGATGAAACGAGGTCAGATGGACTGCATTTATACGTCCAGCATTTTTGACGACAGAATGTTTTTTCATTTTAATTTATTTTCCCTGCTACATCAGTCAAAAAATACGTCAGTGAAAAAAACGGACTGTTTGGCCACTACCTTGTTGTCAGTCAGTAAGTACGTCCGTACTGCACGGACACACAGTCCGTACAAAATGCGCTCATCTGACCCTAGCCTTAGATGTTATTTTGAATTTTTTTCAAACACAAGACAATCTTGGATGTCAGCCCAGCACTCCGGGACCCCGGCGGAGCAATTAGATGTCATCGTGGCGGCGCGATAACATCTAATTCAGGCGCCCCCCCCGCATGTGCGGAGGAAGCGCCTGAAAGGGAGGTCCTTCGGACCTCTCTCCCTCCCGATCGCCGGGGGGCAGAGGGTTAATCCAGGCACCGTTTGGAAGGGCACAGCCTGCCCTTCCAAACGGTGGCTGTGATTAACCCCTGGGGAGCCGGATCACGAATCGGCGCTGAAAAGCGCCGGATCGTGATCCTCTCCTGGATCTCTTGGATGTCGGCCAAGCCTCCAGGAACTCCCCCTGAGGACTGGCGTCATCGTGCATAGCACGATGACGCCAGTCCTGGAGTTAACCCCTAGCTGCCACCAATGGGGGAGATAGGGGGTTCCAATGAACCCCCTATCTCCCGATCCGTGGCAGCTAGGGGTTAATGTTTGATATCGTTGGATCGGCCAGAGCATGGCCTTTCCAAGGATACCAAACATGAGCATGAAAAAAAAATTCTAAAAAAATAAACAAGTTTTTTTTTGTTTGTTTTGTTAATACAGCAATATTGTTCCCATTTCAATTATAATGTGAACAATAATGCTGCACTAACGATTTTTGTATGCGGTGCGTTTGTTAAAAAAAGTGAAATTTTCCCCCAAAAAAATGTAACGAGACCCCATTTCTAATTTTTTTAACAAGCGCACCCCATACAAAATATAACCGCAAACGATCGCATGTTAAAATGTGAAAAAAACACTTTACACATAATAAATTATTGAAAATTCAAATTTTATTGCATTTTTGTTATAATATACAGACATGACATAACGTATACATATAATAATGACATATTATGAATCTGCCGAGTCTGCCAGAAAGAACGATATATAATATGTCTGGGTCATATATCAAAATATGGCTACAAAACGCGGTTAATCATGATGAGCGAAAGCGGTAAAAATGACCTCAGCACAGAGGTGTGAAAAGCCTCAGCAGCGAAAGGGTTAAATGCAGCATATTAGGATGTTTTAGGGAAACTAATTCTCAGATCTCAATCAGAAGCAGACACCACTCCACCCTCAGTATGGTGTACAATGTATCAAATTGATTACCAGACTAAAAACACCTGGTGTTATGCCCGTTTGTGAACAGAGGTCATTTAGAGTTGATAATCTTTCCACGTACACATTAGTTTTTAATTCAATATCTAATAAACCGTTGCTTATAATATTCTGCAGTAAAAAGTCTCTTTATTTCTAGATTTTTTAGTATTTTTTTAAGCATTTTCTATACTTTTTTCAAAATTCCTTTTTTTTTTCGAACTCGAACAGACCCAAAAAGTTCGAAATTCACGAACTTTCGAACTGCCAAAGTTCGAGTCGAACTCCGAACTGTCCGAACCCGAACAGCTCATCCCTACTGCTCAGATGTTATTATTTTTATTATTATCCTTTATTTATATATCGCCACAAATTCCGCAGTGCTTTACAAAGAGTTAATACATTGGAATACCACACATAGATGATGACCTGATTCAGGGGTCCCTGTTCCCAAGGGAACTTAAAATCTATGAGATGTACAAGTATTTCGTGAGGTAGGCGCATCCATATCGTTAGGTGTCTTGCCCAAGGAAACTCTCTGGTGGCATCTTCTGAGTGGGATCAAGTTGTCTTTCCTTGATTGTAGATCAGCGACCTGGTGGTTAGGTCAAACCCGCTTCCCGTAAAGTTGAGACTTCTCCACAGTTGTATTGGAGGGATGTGCTGAATGGTATTTTAACTTGTTTCTTTACGGTCAAAGGATAGAGGCATTACAATTGGACTCCACAGCTGATATTGTGTGGTAGGCAAGTATGTACCATTAGGTGTCTTGCCCAAGGACACTAACTGGAGAGGTGCTCTGGCTGGGAATCAAACCTGGGTCTATACGGTTATAAAGCAGTGATGTTACCTCTACTCCATCCAGCCGATACATGTAGAATGTGAGGAATGCCCCCCCATCCACTCCCTCGATCTGGCAGAAGCGGAGAAGGTTCTTCCACTCTATCCAACCTCACCGACAGCCGGGATTTAGAATTTCCCGGCTGGCAGGCACCAGATCAGTCACTAGTGATGGCAGCATGTAGAAAGCGGTATCGAGGCCACGGTTGGATCAGATCTGCACATGCGCGCGCAGTTCTGATCCATCATTCTGATCCATCATTCTGAGCAGGTGCAAATGAACTTGCGTACATATATAAAGTTCGCAAGTCTCGTAACAGCTTTTGAAATGAGGGGGAACACACACACACACTGTACACGTGGTGGGGACACACACTGCAGAGGGGGACACACCGTGCACGGGGGCCGCACACGGTCATTTGGTGCCCATCTTACCCCTCCGCTGGTCGGGCCTGGCATCGGTCTGTACCTCTTTCTTTCCTTTGCCTTCTATGCCTCTTTCTTTCTTCTGTGCCTCTTTCTTGCCTTTTCTTTCGTCTACATCCTTCTTTCCTCAGCCGCTTTCTTTCTTCCATCTGCCTATTTCGTTTCTTTCACCTGCCACTTTCTTTTCTTTCATCTGCGTTTCTTTTCTTTCAACTGCCTATTTTTTTTCTTTCTTTCCTCTGTACCTCTTTCTTCTGTACCTCTTTTTTCATTCTCTCTTTCTTTCATGCCTTTCTTTTTTTCGTATCTTTCTTTTTTCTTTCTTTTTTCTGTGCCTTTCTTTCTTCTGTCTCTTTTTTTCTTTTCAACTGCCTCTCGTGGACGTCATCTGGTGGCACCTGTGCAACACCATAAGACGCCCACCTTTTGCGCTGCTAGCGGGGGACCGCTTTGTGAGCAATGAGAAAGGGGTACAATAATGGAACCAAGATTGGGGCTGGCTGCACCCCTAGGTGGCAGTGCGCCCTAGGCTGTTGCCTAGCTTGCCTAGTGGAAGCACCGGCCTTAGGACTTGCCGATGCTGGGTCCTCACTCAGGACTCATACAGTTTTAGGTCAATAGTGCCATTACAGAGGAGAATGTACCATACGCATTCCAGTCTGGTATCACCCAAACAGGGAAACCAGAGATGATATTCAAAGACAACCTCCTCTGTTCCGCAAGAGGAACAACAACCTCAGATGATCGTTTCAGCCTTGTTTAAATAGACTTCGGAATTGCTGTTTTTTTTAGTGGTCAACAACACTGCCTAAGTCTACTCAAGCCATAACATTGTGGCAGTGCCATGCAATTTTTTATCCTGCATTTTTATTCCACAACTTTTTGATGCCTGCAACGGATTCTAGACATTTTGTTTGCTGAAGTGCATAAGGGTGCGACTTTGTGGCAGTAACCCAGGGACCATTTACAAACCTATAGTAGCTGTTTTGCTTCAATGTCCTTGAACTATAGTTTACAATGGCACTGTAGCCATTCCAGGAGGCCATAAGCTTACTGATGGGTCTCATGTCGACATTCTCTGGAAATCGGCAATCGCTCACATTTTATTTTCCTGTTAGTCTTCTGTCTGAAGAGCAGTGGTGTCCTGCCTTCTCCTTCTGAATATCGTGAAGATCTCCCTTGGAACCAAGTGTGCTTCAAACAAATCAAATCAACCAGATTCCAAGTACCATAACTTTTAAAGTCTGACATGTAGTTTACAGCTGATGAGCTGCTCTGGGAGCCACCTGTGGACAGGACCACCTTCCGGAACTCGATCACAGAGGCACCGCAATCCCTGACCGCATAGAGTATTAAAAAAGATATCAGATGCACAGAAGTACTGAAGATGAAGATTTATATCTATATTAGATTTATATCTATATCTATATTAGGCTAATGTCAGACGAACGCAGTCTGAGCGCACTCTGCGTGCATGCACAACGGACGGATGTACTGACGTATTGACGGAAGATACTGTAGACACTACACGGTGCGGTTTTTTTTTGTCGGACGTAGAAAAAAAAAGGGAAATATGGGAAACAAAATTAATTAAAATTAAATGACAGGTACAGTCGGCCAGACCAAAAAAAACTTCTGAGCGTCAACGTGATGGACGTTGCAAATACGTTGCATCTGACGTCGCGTCATCACGCACACAGGCCGCTATGCGGACGTGGGACACTCTGGGCGTCCGTCATTGCGCTTTTACGTCAAGGCCTAAATGGCGTCCGTTGTCACCTGTGTGGTGCATGCGCACCGTGGTGCGCACGCACCGAGGTGCGCATGTACTTCGTGTGTTGGTCTCTATTGATCACAAATCAATGCTATGACGGACGTTAAACTGTGCGACGACATGGACGTGATGACTGCGTTCGTCTGACGCTAGCCTTAGCCGGTAGAGAAATTGGTGCAACATTTGAGCCTAATAAGCTTAATCATGCATAATATGATTAACTACTATGCAGAGTTATAGGGTAGAAACATTGCATCCTGTACTTTTGATTGTAAATAGGTATGAGCCGAACACCCCCGTGTTCAGTTCGCATTCGAACTCGTACAATTTCAAAAGTTCGAGTTCGAACTCGAACACGAACTGAACTCAATGCAAGTCAATGGGACTCAAAAGTTCGGTTTTTAGAGTGCCCTCCAAGAGGGCATATATGCAAGATATTTGCCATAAAAGGTGTATGGGGGTGCGGGTAGTGCCCTGGGGGACAGGAAACAAGGACAAAAAGTTTTTAAAAAAACGTTTTTAAAGGGACAGTGAGTTTTCCATGAAATAAGGGTTAAAAATAAAAACAAAAAATTTCTTCAAATATCGTGCCTAGGAGGTCCCCACAACCTGCCCGTGAAGTGGCGGATTTGTAGGATGTATGGAAACATTTAAAAACAAAAAAATGACGATTCAAATGACGGAAAATGGTTTTCCTTTAATCTATTCATTAACAACTGCTTGGGGCGGCAGCCTGTATTAAAAATGGAGACATTTTAGGACACACAGAACAAGTTTGTGATTTTTTGGCTAAGTTATGGTGAAACTTATGCAGGCTTTGGATGAAAGTAACAATAGGTGCTTTAAAATTGGGCCTTTAGGCTAGGGTCAGACGAACGCATTTTTCACGTTGTCCGTGAAAAAGTGCGTTCGAACGAATGGACGTATTTTTTCACGGAATACGCGATAGCGGTCATACGATGCGCATTTTCGTCCGTGATTTTGTACGGATCATCAATAAAACCCTTTTTTGCGTCTGGACGTTATGTTGGCCGGACGTGTGCAGCGTCTGACGTCTCCCAATCACGCAAACACGCCGCTATGCGGACGCAGCGCACTCTGTACGTCAGTAGTAGCGGTTTGACGTTCTAGAAAAAATGCGTTCATTTGCCACTTGAGTTGCGCGGACGGACTTTCGTGCGGCCGTTCTTCGTATGTTACCCGGCATTGGACGTCATTTGCTGCTAGCACGGCCGTGATTTCGTGCGGTTAAACGCACGTTAAAAATGCTTTCGTCTGACCTTAGCCTTAGTGTCGGCAACAGTGCCGTCACACCGTAACCCCTCTGATGGTATTGTGGAAGAGTGCAGGGTTGGACCCTGCGGTCCAAAAAATTAAAATGATATGAATCTGGTAATATAGGCGTCAGTGTCAGTGCAGCCAAATATTGTGCCTTTGGTGGCAGCAAGTGCCTTTACACGTAACCCTTTTGTGGTATTGTGGAAGAGTGCAAGGTTGGACCCTGCGGTCCCAAAAATTTAAATTATATAAATCTGGTAATATAGGCGTCAGTGTCAGTGCACCCAAATATTGTGCCTTTGGTTCCCAGAAACCTCCTATAAGTCAGTGAGACCCCCTGATGGGTAGCAGTGAAAACACACAGATTACAACAATTCCCAGATATTTTGTATAAATGACTGACCCCCAAAATTGCTGGTGGCAGTGAGAACACAAAGATTAGAACAATTCCCAGATATTTTTTATAAATGACTGACCCCCACAATTGCTGGTGGCAGTGAGAACACAAAGATTACAACAATTCCCAGATATTTTGTAGAAATGAGAAATAGCTACTGGCAGTGAGAACACACACTAACACAACAATCTCCTCTCAAAAAACACGTGCCGAAGGCTGTGCGAAGCCTTATATAGTGTGCTGCGGGACTTAGCTCTGTGAGACCATGATTGGGCAAAATTTGCCCAATCAGGGCTCTGGGCCGTGATTGGCATAGTCTTGCACCTGTCTTGCATCTGACCTGTGGTCAGGTGCAAGGCTGTAGCCAATTACAAGCTTCAGGCCAGTGGAAAAGTGCATTGCGGGCGAAAATGCGGCTAACACGCGGAAATGTTCGTAGTTCGCGAACATGCGAGCAGGCGATGTTCGAAGCGAACTCCGAACCGAACAGCTCATCCCTAATTGTAAATAAGATTGTGTTTTTATGAGGATCCATCCAGAGTGACCTTCTCTTTTTCTCCTCTTTGACTCTCTATGGGGTCTTCTGGTGGCCAGGCCCTTGATGTATGGACCCTGATGATAGATCTTCTGCAACATATGTCGTGTGTGCCTGGTGCAACATTTTAGCTTAAAAAGTCTTAATCATACATGCTATGATTGACTAGTATCCAGAGTTAAAGAGAAGAAATAGAGCCAGTCACTCTAAATGGGTCCTTGTAAAAAGCCAATTTTATTTGGAATAAGGAGTACAAGAATTCAATGTTTCGATAATATAACTGAGCCTTCATTCAAGTCTCTGTTATAGGGCAGAAACATTGCATCCTGTACTTTTGATTCTAAATATGTTTGAGTTTTTATGAGGACCCATCCATCTCTTTTCCTCCTCTTTGACTCTCTTTGGGGGGCTTCTGGTGGTCAGGCCCTTGCTGATCCTGGTGTTGGATCTTCTGAAACATATGACGTGTGCCTGGTGTGTCTCCATCTACAATTAACTTGTATGTAGAGTCCATCAGGCTCATCTTAACCTACACTTCTAATTAGCAATTAATTAATTAATTAATTTATAAAGGATTTTACCAGGAAGGATACATTGAGATTTCTCTCGTTTTCAAGTATGTCCTGGGTTCAAGAACAAAGTAATAAATGCAAGATATTAAGAACAAAACACAAATATACAGATTATCACAGAAAATAAATATGTAAGTAATATAGTTACTATGTTACATGTTTACAGGTGCATGCTCTTTCTTCCCCACAACCCATTCCGCCACACTGGTGTATTATTGGAATTATCTGCTCATGAACAATGAGACCTAAGTCAACTTCTGAGACATGTGTGTAAACTATTGGTTTATCAGATTGTGGGCCTTCAAAAAGTAAAACCACAATATTAGCTCTCGCCTAAACAGTATTCGCCTCTTGCAATTTGGGAGGAGTGTTATTTTTTGGGTGTTTTGTTTTTGATGTCACTGTTCTGCATAGGATGTCTACACTCCTCCACCCATTTACCACCAAAGCAGTAGAGAAGTAAACACAGGTCTGAACTGATAAACAGGTCGGCATTCACTGCAAGCTGGGTTTTGGACACTGGGTTGGTGCTAAAATGTTGCACAAATTTGGCACAATAGTTTAAGCCTTTGCAAAACTAAAGGAAAAAAAGGAATTAGTTAATATTGACTTGAGAAGATCCTAAAAATCATGCTTAAAAACATATGGTGGTAATAATAGACTTTGCAGACAATAAGCTTCTTTTTTTAACAGAGAAACGCACCATAGTCACTTTTTTCTAGAATTAAGTAGAAGAATAATTATCTTAAATTAAGCTCAAGACATGAATTGCAAGTGAAAAATAATCACCATTATTTTGATAATATACTAAACTGTCAGGCCAAAAAAAAAGTCACACACTCTTAGGCTGGGTGTCAACTGGCACTGTATTTGTGTGATGTTGCGGTCATCCGATATCATCCTTCTTCGTCTGTCCGATCCAACAACATGCAGGTGAATCAGCCCTCTTCCCCTGCATCCGACCACCATCGGATGATTTCACACAATTTTTTACGACCTCTGCTCTGCAATATTTTTTGTCAACGCGCCGGACCGCGGCAGCATCTAATTTGGCCGCCGGCGCGTGGATACATTGCGTGACACTGCTGGCCCGACGCTGACCGTGCCCACCCACATGCATGCGTGACATCGACAAGGGAGCTGAGCGCGGGATCAAGACGCGTGAGCGGCGGCGGCGCAGATAGATCCGACCTCAAGCACGGGGCACTGCTGCCTGCGGCAACTCAGAGTCACAGACAGTCTGTCACAACAACTTGGTGTTGACTGGTTGTTGTTCAGAGTCCACACACTCTCCAGTCCTCCGACTCCCGCTGGGCCTGGCCCCTTGAGGACCAGCCTGCTACCCTGTGACAGGGAGACAGACACTGCAAACGTAAGCCTGGGGACTGGGTCACTTCTTCACTTGACTAATATATACTGCTGCGGCAGCCACAACAACTTTCTGCCACAACACTCTTTGTCTTTGCCACTGTGCCACAACACTCTCCCCTCCAGCTCCCACTGGGCCCTGGCTGGACCAGCCAGCTACGCTACGGACGGTACCTGGCTGGTCCAGCCAGGGTGCTGCGGGAGCTTGAAGGAGGAGAGTGTTGTGGCAAAGACAAAGAGTGTTGTGGCAGACTAAGTTGTTGTGGCTGCCGCAGCAGCATATATTAGTACAGTACAGAGTGTGGTGTGGGTGATGACGTGATCTGTGCTTTGATGGGTATTTTTGGGGTGCTATACTCTGCATGTTGAACATACCACAACATGACCCATGCATACAATTGCATCTTGCCCTGAGTACCTGGAGCTACCTTATGACCTCATCCATGATATTGTGTTGTATTCTGCCTCCCTAGCAAAGCTGTGAGGCGTGGGTGCTTGAGACTAACTAAGTCTGTATTGACCAGTACTCACACGATGAAAGTTCAGCAGTGTCAACTCAGCAAACCTGACATTGAAAGATGAATCCAGATGAAAACTTTAATGATCAGACTGACAATCTTTGTAGTAGTGTACAGTAATGCAGCTGAAAAGATATTAGTTCTGTCCAGCATTGAACAAAGATGGCTGCTAGGTGACCAGTAAGTACCTCAGAACTAGACTGAACCAAAAGAGGTGGAGCTAGCTGGATACAGCAAGGCTAAGGGAACCCAGCAGGAACAAAATAGCTATGAAATAATAGTTGAAAGCAGCAAAAGGCAGATTCAACACATAACATAATATACAAATTAACCCTGGTCATGGGGCATGACAAGGTGCCTTGCTGACCCCCCCCCCCCATTTCACTTGGGATGCTTGCTTTCCCATCCTTCACACTCCATGGTGGTTTTTGGTGTGATCTTCTAACCTCTCTTTTCCCTGGGGGGGGGGGGTATCACCACACACCCTCTCTGGGGACTTGGTAATTGTTTGGTGTGATCTGAAGTGCTTTCACAAAGTGATCCCCAGGGGGGGGCCGGGGTCCTAACCAGGCAAGGCACCAGGTATGTGTCAGGCAGCGTGCTGGGCTGGCCCCTGGCGGGAGTCTGTCTGGGACAGGCTGCAACTGTAAAGTACCGTATTTTTCGCACCATAAGACGCACCTGACCATAAGACGCACCTAGTTTTTAGAGGAGGAAAACAGGAAAATAAATATTCTGAATCAAATAGTGTAATAATGGATACTGCCCCAGCTCCTCTCATGGATATACTGCCCCAGCTCCTCTCATGGATATACTGCCCCAGCTCCTCTCATGGATATACTGCCCCAGCTCCTCTCATGGATATACTGCCCCAGCTCCTCTCATGGATATTCTGCCCCAGCTCCTCTCATGGATATACTGCCCCAGCTCATGGATAATGTCCCCAGCACATGGATAATGCCCCAAATCACACATGGATATGCCCCCACATATGGATTTGCCCCAGCTCACACATGGATTTGCCCCAGCTCACACATGGATTTGCCCCAGCTCACACATGGATGTGCCCCAGCTCACACATGGATATGCCCCCAGCTCATGGATTTGCCCCAGCTCATGGATACTGCCCCAGCTCACACATGGATATGCCTCAGCTCATGGATTTGCCTCAGCTCATGGATTTGCCTCAGCTCATGGATTTGCCCCAGCTCATGGATTTGCCCCAGCTCACACATGGATATGCCCCAGCTCATGGATTTGCCCCAGCTCATGGATATGTCCCAGCTCATGGATACTGCCCCAGCTCACACGTGGATATGCCTCAGCTCACCTGCCGCCGCCGCCGCGTTCGTCTCCCTCTGAGCGTGAGTCTGGCGGCAGGAAGCATGGGCACTCGCCTGGGGGAGCCACGTGACCCCGATCTCGCGAGATCGCGGTCACGTGGCTCCCCCAGGCGAGTGCCCAAGCTTCTTGCCGCCGGACGCACGCTCAAAGGGAGCCGAACGCGGCGTCGGCAAGTGAGCTGAGGCATATCATCATTTTTTGGACATTCGCTCCATAAGACGCACCCACTTTTCCCCCCACTTTTTGGGGGGAGAAAAGTGCGTCTTATGGAGCGAAAAATACGGTAAGCCTGGCCAGGCCTGCGGTCACTTTATATACTGGAACATATACGTCTCTTGATCAGCGCAATAAAAATTGCTATCAGGATCTTGGTGTCTCTCATAGATCAGCAGACCATATTTTGGTACATAAAACAAAATATAAAAATACACAATGGTGAAGTATATCGATTATATACTATAAATAAAATGCAATGAATGATGTTTCACTCACAAACATAGAGCCTAGCACTGGCTCTAAGTGGAACTGCACATTTTGGGTTGTTTTTTCTTCTATATTGTTCACAGGTGACCCACACCTTACACGGCTGTTTCCCTTCACATATCAAGGAACCATATAAGACAAGAAAAGACAGCGCAACTCTCCTTGTGCAGAACGAAAAATATAAGTGTATATATGCTTTTCAGCCAATTTTTCACTTACACTTGTTGGAGCTTCAATAGCTCTAAGGTTTGCGCATATGGATTTTTTCAGGCTCGGGCAAAGCCACAAAACACCAAAAAGACACAGGCTGGATCTTCTTTTCGAAAGAAAATTTAATAAAATAAAAACTTGTAAAAAAATGGATAAAACAGGTACCCAGGACGCGTTTCGTCGCACTAGGCGACTTCCTCAGCTGGTTAACCACACCTATCTAAAACCACACCCTTCGGATAGACACTCGCATGTTGCAGACCCCATCCATTTTTGTGATTTACAATAATATAAATGGTATTTGCAGGTTAGTGATGAAATAAAATAAGACTTAAGGAAGTAGAACAAGTGCATGTCATAAAGTGGAAATCGACTGCTTTCAAATTGAAAGAAGTTATCTCTGCCTTAGTTTCCTTAAGAAACCTCCATTTCCCTTGCCTGACCTAATGTTGACTTCGCCCTTCCCTTTCCCTCTAGTCTTATCGTCCTCATCTTCCAGGTCGATGTGGTCGCAAAGAGCCTGTTATCAAACAAGAATCTCATACACCAGAGCATGGCACCCCCCACCCCCTGTTTTTAAGGTGGTCTTCCTTGCAGCTGTCTGGCATACATAAGGATCCCTGCCATATATCTCGCTTGTTAAACCCAAGCCTCAAAGGCATCTTATCTGAGGTCGGGTTTATGTTAGTGTGAGCTGTATCAGGCGCTTGCATTTTCATGTTGTATGTAAACATCCACAATCATGCTGTTTCCATTGTTTACGGGCAATGCATATGGTGTTTCTCAGGAAAGGAGGATAAATAAGACAATCTGCTTATTGCTTATATTTTATTTATTGCCTAACAGGCAAATCTGTCAGGAATCTGAGACTGAGAAAAACAATCGCGTTCACTATTTCTTTTTATTATAATTATGCTGAGAAAGCACCACTTTACCTTTTGGTCATTCTTTCTGAAGCCCGGCTATGTCCCATTAATAGGTTTAACTACCACATCAACTATTAATCCAGAGATACCAAACGCAATGAAATTAGTGAGTTAACTATTTCCAGATCTGCACTTTTTAGCAGGTCATAGGCAGCGAGGAACCGAAGGGCATGGATGTGATGCGATTGCAATCCTTGCCCTCATGGCCACACCCCCACAAAGGATATATCACATCAGCGCATAAACAACAGTGTGACCCCTTGCCCAAGTCCAATATTGTGTTACTAACCCAGGGCTCTAAAATTTCCACTCGCCTACTCGCATTTGGTGAGTGGAGATTAAGTGAGGGCGAGTGGAAATGCACACGCAGGCAGCACAATAAATTATTTCGTGCTGCGTATTCCAGCTGTCACGTTCGCTGTCCCGCTCACCCCTCACAACCATGGTGGGAATCCTTTAGGACAGACTTCTAGACCCTCCGATCCGTGAATGGTCAGGATCACTAACCCTATCACTCCCAGCCAGGGAGAATAGACAGACCAACAATAATAAGAACAGCTTAGTCACAGCAGGTTTTGAGATCAAGATGTCGCTGAGCCACAAAGGGTTAACCTTACTGAGAAGCGGAAAGTAGTCAGGAAGAGGTTTAGGCAGTGTGCTCATACACCAGGGGTTAACAGAAGCGTGGTCATACAAACGTTCCGAGTTGGCAAAAGAGAGGGTTTTCATACAGGCAGATTTGGCAACAAACAAGGTCCCCATACATTCCGATTCGGAAGCAAGACAGATCGATGGATATACTGAGTCAACGCTATGCTGGGCAGACTTACACTCTGTATCAAGGTTATGCGCGATAGTTAAACACTCTGGGTCAGCGTGGTTCAAACGCAGCAAGCACTCTGAGTCTGCTTTTGGCACAACACAATACAGGCTTGGTCAGAAAGAGAATGGTCAGGAAGGCAGTCCGAGTCAGCAACAATCAGGGTCCTCATACAATCCGGTTCAGCAAGAGAGCAAAAGAATCAGTAAATCACTAAGGCAAATACACCAGGCGATGCGGGAACTAACTCTACGTCAGGGCGATGAGTCAATTTGCGCGCCCTGCACATAAGGCTGGCTGCTCCGGATCATCATGCCGCACCCTGCCCCTCTAGAAGCACGAACGGCCGGAATTTCTGGCACCTGGCCAGCCAGCGATGCCGCCGAGTGCCCAGACCCACCCTGAAGGTCCGCAGGTGCCGAGGATGTGACTCCGGTGTTGCCACCGTGCAGCCTGAGAAAGGGGGGGCTGCAGGGATCAGCTGCCTAACCTGACCAAGCTTGTCTCTGTCACTGGCAGGGGGTAGAGAGGAGCTTCCCGGCCTTCTCGCTCTGCTCACACTGGGCTCTGATGACTGGGTATACATGTATCTGGGGTCTGATGTCTGGGTATTAATGTTATTTTTGTAACTTTATTCTAAATAAAACCTTTTAACAGTGTAATTTCATTTCATTAGATAATTTAGGGGTGTGTGTTTAGGGGCAGAGTTAAGGGCTGGGTAGGGGTTAGGTGGAGCAACTGGTGGTGAGTAACTCTAATCTTATGGCCTGGTTAGCAGCTTGGGACTTGAAATAACCGATTCAACCCTTTCACTGCTGAGCAGTGTGCTGAGCTCATTTTTACCATGTTGTGGTCATCATGTTTAAAAGCGATTTGAAGTCAAGTTTTATCATTGTACCCAGACATAATATATATCCTTTTTTATGGCAGACTCAGCAGATTCATAACATATCATTATTATATGTATACGTCATGTCCTGCCAGAATGCTATAAAAAAAGTAAAAGAAAATGTGAATTTCCATGAATATTTCAATCATCTACAGCGTGTAAAATTATTTTATCACTTTTTATCATTCGAGTCTTTACGGTTATATATTCTATGGGTACTACTGTTAAAAATATTAGAAATGGGAACTCGTTACTGTACTTTTCTGTGAAAATGAGCCAATTAGTCTAAAAGTGAAATAAAAAACAACATATCTTTCGTTAGTGCAGCATCATTGTACACATTATAACTGAAAAGTGAAAGATAGTGATGCATTATAAAGAGAAATAAAGAATAAAAATACATTTTTATTTAGAGTAAAATATTTTCTTTTAACTAAAAATACAAAGAGGGAAACAAGGCAATTGTAAGATATAGGCAACATAAAATAAACACAATAACCGGCTGGGTGGAGTAGAGGTAACATCACTGCTGTGGAAACCGTGGGGACATAGGTTCGATTCCCGGCAAGAGCACCTCTCCAGTAAGTGTCCTTGGGCAAGACACCTAACGGTACATACTCGCCACCCAGGACATACTTGAAACAAGATAAATCTCAATGTATCCTTCCTGGTAGAAAACTTTCTCCAAAAAAAAGACATTTTATTTTTTTGTGGTAATGTAATGTAAATTTCATGTAAAGTAACCTCACTCAGGGAACGGCTACATCCGAGATGCAAGCTTAGTTTGTGGCAGGAATGGAATGGTGTTTTATGTGTAACGTTTCCTGTAGTTAGCTTATTGTCGCTCCCTTTTGGGTAATGCAGGCTTTATTCAGTTAAAGGTAGCTTTATCCAATTTCCAACTTTACCCGTAACATATATATATATATAGCTTGAGTCCATAAAGTGATGGCGGCACTCCAGGACTGTTGAAATATTTTTTATTGATCCATACAGTGTCCCTGTACACTGTATGGATCAATAAAGAATATTTCAACAGTCCTGGAGTGCCGCCATCACTTTATGGAATCAAGCTAATTATCGAGACAGACGGCAGGCACCGGGCAAAGATAGCAAGAGTGCATGACAGTTTTTTGAATATATATATACATATTTTATTTATTTATTTATAAAAGGATTTTACCAGGAAGGATACATTGAGATTTCTCTCGTTTTCAAGTATGTCCTGGGTTCGAGAACATTGAGTGGTTACAGAAATACAAAATAGTAAAATGCAAGATATTAACACAAAACCAAATATACAGATTAACAGAAAAATAAATATGGAGGAAATAAAGTCATTATGTTACATGTTTACAGGTGCATTCTGTATTGAGGTATGTTAATAGGGAAGTCTTAAGGGACTTTAGACTGGGGGAAGATTTGACGGTGTCTGGGAGGTTATTCCATATTTGCGGTGCTCTGTAGGAAAATGAGGATCGAGCCATTTTCTTTTTGTATTGTGGTATTGCAAGTAAGGTGCTGGTCCTGGATCTGAGGTTATAGGATGAGGGAACTGCCGGGGGAAGCAGCATATTCAGGTAGGGTGGTAGCTTCCCAGAAAAGCTCTTAAACACCAGGTTGGAAAGGTGAAGGGTGCGTCTAGAGTCCAGTGATGGCCAGTTATATAAACAGACATATAAACTACATAGACACACAATTTCTTCTGAAAATTAAAACCCACCGAGAGGTACAAAGTAAAGAAGATCTGGCAGCTTGACTCAAAGGCATAGACTGGCCTCTAGATTCCTTTCTCCGCTTGTCTGCTTCAAATAGATGGCCACGATCCAGCTCCGATCTGGTTTTCGCATAACAAAACCACCATTTACTGAGTTGCAAAAGTCAAATAATATCTGTAGAAAGTCTTCCCATTTTTGCACAGTTCTGCGTTCTTTTATATTTTTTAAACTCACGCTGAAATCTTGGCACTGGATCGTCCTTTTCAACATAACAACCTTTTTTTTTGTGAATTAGTCTTTTTTTTTTTCTCAGTCTTGTCTTGTAAAGTGCAGGTGCAGACTGCAGATGGAGGGTCTGACTTTGGGAGCGGGCCAAGTACATACTAACAAAACAAGAATTGATGAAAGCCAAATTTAGGACCATAATCAGACTTAGCTAAACACTGCATTCCCAATATATTTATGTTTAGGGGAGATCCAAATGGTAAAGTCGCCAGTTACGATTTTAATCGAGAATATAAACAATCCACGCGTCAACAAAAACTAAAATTAAAATCAAAAGTAACATTTGTTATAAGAATATGGAAAATTCAACATTTATTTAGTTTGTATGGCACAGAGAACTGATAATAAATAAATTGTTAGCGCCTCATTTCTCTACCCTAAATTACATGTTGCGAGTGAAAATTATCCTACAAAAAGGAGGATACAGCATTTATGTACATTAACCCTTTCACACCCAAAGTCGAGTTATCTCAATTTTGCATTGTAACATTGAAAAGCAGTCATTAGCATATCAAACACCAATTTTCACACCTTTTTAAAGCAAAATTAGCGTGCTCCCTGTGGGGAAACAAATTCCACTGTCTTATCTCTTTCCAGGCACTCTGTAGAGAGATAAAACAAGCTGCATATAGCAGCACCAAGCCTCACTGTAACAAAAAGTTCAAACACATTACTGTTGCAGGACGCCAGGTAGAGGGCAAAACACAGGGAGAGCTCTGGGGTAACTCACTGCTGTGCAAGGATAAGATTTAGTGGGTTATATTGACTGTATCTGTACTGTACAGGTTTTTTTCAATGTATTATTGTAATTTACATATACAAGCATTATGCCATATACAGATAATATATTTCATATTTTGCTGATGAGTTTTGAAAGCTACATTGCTAATTATCTCATTGTGATCACTACAAATCCCCATAAGCAGGAGGTCGGTCCATTTTTTGTTATTTATCTTTGTCACAGTTACAGTATTTGACACAAAGGCCCTTTCTGCCTGTATGCTGATAATGTAAACCCCATGCGACATTGTGTAAGATAAGGCACACCATCTTGAGTTCACAAGCTTTCATTTCAACAATATTTCTGCAATGGATAAACGAATACAAGAAAAATTAAAAAATGAGCGAATTTACATTATTTAAATGTTTTATCTATTTCAGTACAGCAATCTACGTGAAAAATGTATATTTTACTCTGTATTTAATTGTTAACCTTGCATTCCGTGTTTCAAATAAATGCTATGATTAAAAAAAATTCAACAAAAATCGCTTGGTAGTGAAAGGGTTAAATCAGGCTCAGCGGTGCTTTTGGTGAAGAGGTGGGATGCACAACTCTATCCAAGATAAAATATATTCTTCCAGTATTTTGTATAAATTTCCTTTTCCTAATTGTCTCCATTAACAACTGATTAAGACTATTTAACCCCCTCACTCCCAAAATCGTGCCAACTCAATCTCGTATTGTAATATATTGAAAAGAAATCATTAGCATATCAGAACCCTCATCGCCTACCTTTTTGAAACAAGATTAGTGTGCCCTCTATGGCTGAACAAAATGCACTTATCTTTCTCCATTTCAACATACCGTACTGTAAACAAGCTACAAGGGACAACTGTACTGTACTGTAAACAAGCTACAAGGTGCAGCTGTCACACCCATTGTAATGAAAAAAATCTGACACTTTGCTGATGGATTACAGCAGCCAGGGAGAGGGCAGAATACAGGAAGAGCTATGGGGTCACTCACTGCTTTATTTAGAGTAAGATTTAGGGTGTTATAATGACTGAAAATCCCAGTACAGTCCAGATACAAGGTGTTACTGTAATTTCCATATACAGGCATTATGCCACATACAGATATTATCTTTATATTCTATTGGTATTTTTGGAGGCTGCATTGCTAAAATTCTCATTATGATTGCTACAAATCCACATTAACAGGAGATCTCACCATTTTTATTATTTATCTTTATCACATTTACTGTAATTGACACAAAGGCCTTTTCTGCCTGTATGCTGATAATGAAGACCTTGTGTTACATTGTGGAAGATAAAGGACACAATCTAGAGTTCAAAATCTTTCATTCAAAAGTATATCTGTAAAGGATAAACAAATACAGGATTTAATTAAAATTAATAAATTTACATTATTTAAATCTCAGAACAACTATTTCCTCATTAAATTTCTATTTTACTCACATCTCATGTTTCAGATAAATAATATGATAATTTTTTCAACAAATTGTGCTTGGTAGTGAAAGATTTGATTATGTAGAGGAGGTATATCTTTTATTATTTTTTTAATTATGGCTATAGAATATGTATTGTGTAGCTTATCCTGCATTATTATATTAAAATAAACAGAACTGGTCATGCGTTTTGACTGGAGTTTGGTTATCTGTAGTATGGGCATCTTGCTGACAATTTCCGAGGTAGAAAAAACGTGTATTTTTATATCCTGTTGGGCGAGGAAATTTTGTTTAGCTTTATGGACCATTAATTCCAAGCAAGACATTGAAGCCAGATCATGTGTATTAACACAATGCAAGACACCAAAGCCAAACAATGTCCTTTATTATTACAAAAGGCATAAAGCCAAATAATGTCCCCTGGTGCCATATAATGATCTAAAGCCAAATATTGTCAACTAATGATGATGAGCAGGGTTCCTGCATGAAGAAGATGTCTATTAACTACTCCACTGTATAGGTTTCTATCAAAATAAAGATGTAAAAATGTTTGAAACCAGAAAATACATTTACTACAAGACAACAATTTTGCTTAAATATTTATAAAAAGCAAAGTGACAACCGTTCAGGGCCCTATTACAATCTTCGCGCAAACGCAAATGTTTGCGCTGGCGCAAAAACGCATTAGCGCAAGGGGCAAAACCCTTTGCGCTGAACGTCGTATTACAATGTCAGCGCAGCAAACGCACGTATTCGTCTACCGCAGGTGAACCTGCGAGAACGCTGCCCGAGCTTACTGTACGTCGCACGTCCAGTGGCGTAGCGTGGGGGGGGGCCTCGGGGGCGGTCGCCCCGGGCGCAATTTTCTTAGGGGGCGCAAAATTTAAAAAGAAATTTGAACCACTAATATTTTCCAGCAGGGATCAGCAAGGTGTCCACCAGTGTCCAGAAGGGAGAACTAGGACAGAAAATTCTGGTCCTGTCCTGACTCCTCCTTAACACTGACATGAGTCACATGAAGCTGCACAGCTTTATTCAAAGGAACACCCTATACCACGCTTGTCAGCCCCTCTTGAAGCCCCTTTCCAGCACCACCACCCCCCCTCCCGCCGCCGCTGGCAGCCCTGCAGCCACTGAACAGGAAGGAGGGAGGGAGGCGCCTGCCCTGCAGTGCATATAAAATCCAGTCTCCACTAAGCCCCCTGGACAGCTCCCCCACCGGGCCACTAACAACTCCACACAGGTAGGCGACACTGTGTGACTCCAGAGCAGCATGACCACCACACAGTGAAGGGGTACTGTGGGTACAGGGAGAGGATGACTGGAGGTTCGGGGCAGCATGACCATTACACATTAAAGGGTTACTGACTGGGGATACTGGGAGAGAGTGACTGGGGATACTTGGATATAGAGAGAGAGTGACTAGGAGTACTGGGAGAAAGTGGGGGTACTTGGAGAGAGAAAGAGTGAAAGAAAGTGACTGGGGTACTGGGAGAGAGTAACGGGATACTGGGAGGGAGCGACTGCGGGTACTGGAAGAGAGTGACTGGGGAGTGCAGGGAGGGAGTGAGTGACTGGGAGGTACTGGGAGTGACTGGGGTACTGGGAGAAAGTGGGGGATACTGGGAGAGAAAAAGAGAGAGAGTGACTGGGGGTACTGGGAGAGAGTGAGTGACTGGGGGTACTGGGAGGGAGTGAGTGATTGGGGGCTACTGGGTGAAAGTGGGGGTACTTGGAGAGAAAAAGAGAGAGAGAGTGATTGGGGGTACTGGGAGAATGAATAACTGGGGTACTGGGAGGGAGTGACTGGGGGTACTGGGGAGATGACTGGGGGTACTGGGAGGGAGTGACTGGGGGTACTGGGAGAGATAGAGAGTAATTGGGGTACTTGGAGAGAGAGACTGGGGGTCCTGAGAAAAAGTAGGGGTACTGAGAGTGACTGGGAGGGAGTGACTGGGGTACTTAGAGAGTGGCTGGGGGTATTGGGATAAAGTGGGGGTACTGAGAAAGTGACTGGGGTACATGGAGAGAGAGGGACTGGGGTATTGGGAGAAAGTGGGGGTACTGAGAGTGATTGGGTATAGTGTGAGAGTGGAACTATGCTAGGGTATCCTGGGACAGGGTGACTGGTAGCAGTGGCATAGCGTGGGGGGCATGCGTGTTTCATTTTTTTATAATATCAGTATTTTGTTAATATACAATACATGTGCTTGTGGGGTAAAGGGGGTCAATACTCTACTGGTGGAAGGGAATCATGGTGTGTTACCGTGTCCACAGGTTGGGGGGGGGCGCACAATTCTTGCCTTGCCCCGGGCGCTGACAACCCACGCTACGCCACTGCGCACTTCCTATACTTAACATTGTGAGTGCAAACGCGAATGAACGCTGGTACGTGGATGGTATTACAATCTATGCACAGTTTGTAACGCACAGCCTTTGCGCACAGAATTTTAGCAACTCCTAAAAGCTGGTGTTAATGGCAAATTCTATCAACCTGGCCGAACCCAAATACACCAGCCCAAAAAAATACGCAGCAAACACATTCTACTCATACCAAACCAATAAATTTGAGAAGTTGTGTGTGCTTTTATTATTGATACAGCATATATGCGCAGATTGACTTTGACAGCCGCAAAAACTTATCGTGAGATAATTGTAGTTCTTAATTCTGATTGGCTGAATCGCGTGAAAAAAAAGTCCGCACACTGATTTCTGCGCGCAACGTTGCTGCGCGCGTTTCCGTCCATTTACGCGCGTTATTGCTCAACGGATGAAAAAATGCGCGAGGATTGTAATTCCAGCCTTGATTTAAGCGTTAACGTTAAACGTTTGGTGCACAAATTCACACATTTTAACGCGACGATTGTAATAGGGCCCTCAATATTTTATTCCTTTTTCTTTTCCATAAATGAGTGAGGAATTAACTGTTGTAGCGTTTTCACAATATCGCTTATATACTGATATACCAGACAGACTCTGACAAAAAAGTTACAACGCAAAATGAAAATACAGACACACGCGTAACCATGGGTTAAGTTGAGTATGAATGCTTGGGAGCGCGGTTCCTCCAGCATTTTTTCAGTAGGAGTGCAGTTCCCTTTTGGTTCACACACTGACAAGCTTTTATAAGGTTTCAATCATATGTTTCCTTATTAAGTCACCAGAATTGTTCTTTTATTACAATTATCAAGATTCCTTAAAACGCACTATTGCAATCTTAACGCTAAAGTTAGTGCTCAGCTGTGCGAGCGTTAACGTTAGGTTAAGTTACATGTGGCTGCTTTGAGAAATGTTAAAAATCTCACGAGTGCATGCGGGTGTTCGGCAGAAAAGCATTATACGGCGGGACAAGCTCGAAATGGTTAAAGCTTTGTTCATTCCAGGGAGCAGCTACTAACTATTCGTCTACTACCCTTGTGAATAGAAAGACCTCAGATACATGTTGTTAACTGTTGTAGCTGGGGAAGCTACAGGTTTTTGTATGAAGCCTTTGTGACACTTTTGGAAAAAACAATATATTAGGGCTGTGTCCAGAAGGGTTGGCTTTAGTGGATCGAGTTTCTCAATTGCAGACACCAGGGACAGAGTGACAAATGGGTTATTAGAGATACAGCTCCAGGCCTCAAATAATCCCCAAGAAAAGTTAAAGGGCCACTTCCACCAAAAAAATTAAATGTTCTTATTGTGTTTATTATATGTTGCCGATATCTTACATGTACTTTGGTTTTCTCTTGTATTTTTAATTAAGACAATATTTTACTCTGTCTGCGTCACTGTGGACATCTATTGTGTGATCTTTTGTGTTGTACGATGCCCTCCGCCCCACGGTAACGCTACTTCACTTGCTCTTCACTCTGTGGAATTGGCCAGAATGGAGTCTATGGGTTGATCTCTGTCTCAAATCTCATTGCATTGTGTGCTATGTATTCAAAGGAGATCACTAGGTGTAGATTAGAAGTCTTTTAAGCTCCCTGTTTTATCTCATTCAGCTGCCATCTCTTACCTTGAGTAATCGAGGGAAATCCAAGTGGCGCAGGAATTAATCTAGGATTCTTATAAACACAGGCCTAAAAGCCATCCAGATACTGATAAAAGGGCCTAAATCAACAGTGGCTCTATATATCACAATGGACCGTCAGATCCCGTCTCTCCCCCTCCTATCTTCCCCTGTCTGGACACCAATGCAGAAGTGGAAACAGGAGTAGAGAGACGTTCCAGGAGAGAGAGATGAGGTACACACCGAATTAAGGAGTACCATCCGTTTATAAGCCGAGCCTGAGACAACCGAGGCTCCAACATCGGTGAGTTAGACCGAAAAGCTAATTCTGACTGCAATTGTACACACTATGGGAGCACTGTCTCTCTGTTTGTATTTTATTTGAGGCCAACTGGAAGATAAAGAAGGGACACGCCACCCTATATCTGGTGTGAGGTGCTTCAACCTAGAGCCGGGATTTACTAGGCTCTATAACCTGTGAGTGAGTTTCTTCTATATACTCACCAAAAACTGTACGAAATAGTCTGCACTATTGTTTTTTCCTTTTTTCTCTTTTTTTCCCCTTCATAATTCGTCCACTGAGGAGAGAAGCTGCGACAGTGGGACACATTACTCTACAACGCGGCTTATATGCTGTACAGCGACTTGCGACCACAGACCCTGGTTTTCTTTATATTTTGCACATTTGCACGTGCACTTTACTGTGGTTTGGGACATTTTACCTTGGACTATTAACCCAGAAGAGAACTATTCTTTATATTATCTTACGTACCACTGCACATTTTGTGTATGCACTTTATTGATAGGAAGAACTCATGAGCACATACACTTTATATGCATTTGCACAATTGGTTTTATCATACACTTTTGTATCATAAAAATAGAATTTTATGCATGATATAAGAATTCACCACTGTTAATTGGAGTGTGGATTGTGATTCTGCACATATATTTGTCATTTGCACATATATTTGTCATTTGCACGAATCTCGGGATCTGACGGTCCATTGTGATATATAGAGCCACTGTTGATTTAGGCCCTATTATCAGTATCTGGATGGCCTTTTAGGCCTGGGTTTATAA
Source organism: Leptobrachium leishanense (assembly GCA_009667805.1). Classification (NCBI taxonomy): domain Eukaryota; kingdom Metazoa; phylum Chordata; class Amphibia; order Anura; family Megophryidae; genus Leptobrachium; species Leptobrachium leishanense. The sequence goes on along the minus strand of CM019063.1, from coordinate 479,217,608 downwards.
GAATCCTAGATTAATTCCTGCGCCACTAGGACTTCCTTCGATTACCCATATCATATTTGCACATTTCGTTGAGGTTTATGTGTAACACCTTGTAGGCTGCAACCCCAAATTTTATATCAATAAGCGCCTCCAGACACCCCCCCTTTTTCTTACCTTGAGTAGCCTGGAGAACAATAGCCCCCTGCGCCTTGTCTAAATATTCCGTCCTCCATCTCATTAACTGTTAAATTCTGTAGATAGGAAAAGCCACAGAAGCAAAGAAAAACCTTTGCTATAAGTTGCCTCATGGGAAAAATCATCAAAATGGTAGGGAGATAAAAAAATTAACTTTATTTTTCCTTTTTACATGCAATTGCTTCAAACAAAGAAAAAAAACAGCAGCATGTGTTTTATAAGGTGTTTTATAAGGTGGTTTTGTTCGTAATGCACAAATAATCTAGTTACAGCTCATGTAAGTGGTAGTACCCCTTTAATTATGGCACCAATGCCTGCCACCCAGAAAGAGACCGGACGATGATACAGTTCTGGCACCCCTGAACCGGAGTTCTCAAATTCAGAAGATTCTAAACACTGTCATTTTCTAAGATTTCTAGATTTTAGTAATTCTGGATTAGGGACGCTGCGGAGGGGTCTCTCTTCTTCACCATGACACAGCCCCTGAGCATTGCAGCAGACCACAGCACGCGCTGGGAGCCACTGGGCAGCCCTAGCGTGTGATATGCTCCCATGGCGTCATGTTGGCTCGGAGCATCATATCCACGGAGTATGGCTGCGCAGCGCTCGCAGTGTGTGTACACGCTGGGGGCTGCAGCAGGAAAGGGATTGTGGATCTACTGCTGAGATCTTCTTTCTCTCAGACATTGGCTTCTCCCAGATTCTGAAAGAATCCAAAATCCGGAATGCTCAGGGTCCCAAGCATTCTGGATAAGGGGTGATCCCATATACGGTTTTTCAGATGCGTGTCTGTTCACCGCATTTCGGGGACCCCGCAGACAGTGAATGCTGAATTAACTCATTTGGCTCTCTGAATAACCCCTTTAGTTCTACAGGGAAACAAAATTACAGAAATGAGTTCCTAGGTCTTGAACTTGTATTTAAATATCTGCATCATCACACTATGCGGGCAGTGTTTTGCAAACTAGCAAAGACAAGGTGGAGACAAGGAAAGACGAGGAATATTTAGTATATTTTTTTGAGCTTGAACCGGCATTTTTTGCAAATGCATTATTCTATCAACATTTGAATGGAGCTAGTCACTACACGTAGTTGTAAGTCTGATGGTATCCTCTCATATAGGGAAATATTTCACATTTCTAACCCTGTAAAGTTCCGGGCAAAAAAAAAAAAAGTGAGATGTTTGTTGTGACGACCCAAAAAGGTGAAGGTATTATGTGCGCTTCAATGCAGACTACCTGGTGCCAAGTCATCCAGATGTATAAAAGCAAACCTGCATTACTTTTTCTGATTGCCTTGTTTAGGTCATACTATCATCCTGGGCCAAGAAATCCACAATACATACAGGGTAATTCAAAGAGATCTGAATGGCTTGAGAAAGGTAACCGAACGCTGAAAATCAGAGTTTGGTTACCTTTCTTGGCCATTCAACTATCCAGAGAGCAGGCAATTCGCCAAATCCTGGCGAATTGCCTGCACATATGGTGCCTGTTCGGTGGCAGTGAAATCCCCATGAAAAAGCACTGCTTCGGCTATTCAGAGAACACAAACCAGCAGTGAAAGGTTCCCGAATTGCCCTGCCATTCGGTGGTTTAATTCGGCAAGTTTATTCAGGAGAAAGAATCCCATAGGCTACAATGTTAAAAATATTCCTGTTTTAATTCAATATCTAATAAACCGTTCATTATAAAATTCTGCAGTAAAGAGTCTCTTTATTTATAGATTTTTTTAGGATATTTTAAGCACTTTTTTTTTAAGTTTACTTATTTTTTCTGTAACAGCCCTCTTTATTATCATTCCCTGGATCTCATATGTAAATTTCAGACATTTTCGCTCAGTAGTTTCTTTGCAAACAGCGTTTCACTTTTCAATTATTCATGCAAACTGTTTTTCTAATTTATTCACTGCCTCTTCTGCGGTGTCGGCTTTTTCCAGAGGCTGCGATCGGCTCCTGCTCGGGTTTTTCCGTGGTTTTCGGCAGGTTAATCCAGATGTTTTTACGGGTTTTCGGCGTGCATTTGCCGGGTTTTGCGGTTAGTTTTCGGCGGGTTTGCGGCAGCTTTTCCCTGCACTTCGGGGACCCTGTGATGCTTGCTGAATACACCGCGGGGTCACCGAAATGGGATCGGCAAAAGGAACCGAATTGAAGAGAACGAAAAGTCACCGAACGAATCTCTTTGAATTACCCTGATAGTAACTCTGTCATTGGATAGCGTTATGGAGCTTGTATTAAATAAACTCACAGGGACGGAGTAACGTGTTCTTAAGAAAGATCATTTGCAAAGGATAAGCAAAGCGTGGCTCCTGGTGAAATATAAACAGGTATGTATGATGCAAAGACTGTGACGTGACAGACCACTGAGTCCATTTGCGGAAATCTATCTAATTCACTGATCAGCCACAACATTAAAGCCACCTGCCTATGATGATGCTTTAGGCATCTGTGATGCATTGAGACATGGTCTCCACGAGTCCTGTGGCCAGGGCCGGATTAACATAGGGGCTAATGGAGCAGCAGCTCCAGGCCCATGCCCCACAACAGGCCCAGAGAAAGGATAACTATGTCTGCACTGACGAGCATTTGGACCCCTTTAACTCTGACTCCATAGCAGCTACAGGGTCATGTGGAATCACTGGAAAGGCCAGAGCATGACTGTTCCAATGCTATCAAACATGGCCAGGTTTTATGTAATGATAAAAATAAAATAATAAATAAATATTTCTTTATTTTTTCTTTCTAACAGAGCAATATTTTTCACTTTTCAATTATAAAGTGACCAATGAAGCTGCTCTAACTCACCGTTTCATTTCTCATGTCCCCAACAAGTGTGGAGGTGATGGCACAATCCGTTATTACGCATCAAAAACCTAAACTGTCGCACTGCAGCGAGGAACACTGGGGGTCTTTGGATTCCTGCGTCACTAATCTTTACACCGCACAAGGTCAACTGAGGCATCATTGGACAGGTCGGAGTCTGGCGTTTGCATTGATACCAAACATGACCATGTAAAATCTAAAAGAAGATAAAAAACAAAACTTTATTTACTTCTAGCTCCAAAGCGATGGCATTGTCCATTTGTCACATATAAAATGAGCAATACCACTGCTATTACTCCGCTTCTCATTTTCCACGCTGGGAGCAAGTTCAGTGTTTTATACATAGTCGTCATATTATTCTATGCTACGACGGACGTTAAACTGTGCGGCGACACGGACGTGATCACTGCGTTCGTCTGACGCGAGCCTAAATAGCAATTTCATCAGCTGACACGGTTACCAATCGGTGAGTTTACTTAAGGCAGGGATCTCAAACTCACGGCCCCCCAGATGTTTTTGCCTACAAGTCCCAGAATTCTTTGAATGCATTAGATGGCTAGGGAATCATGGGAGCTGTAGTTCAGAAACATCAGGGGGGCCAGAGTTTGAGATCCCTGACTTAAGGAGACATAAATTTTTGCGCATTCATTCCTTTCTTAAAAAAACAATAAGTTATGACCCCAGTGTCACCGCTATACTGTGCTAAACCTATACACGTATGAACGTCTTGCGCACCTGCAGCATAAAGAGGTGGGATTTTATTGTCTGTTAAAATTATACCATTCAAATTAACTTTTATTGTGTGTAATGGAGTTGACAGCTTTGATGTGTTCTCTCCTTCGCTAAGTAAGAAGAGTGATTAAGCAATTGACAGTTCTTAGTAATTCCTGCCTACCGACAAGAAAAAAAGAAGAGAGAAAAAAACTGGCAGGCCTCCAGAAAGCATAGAGCATCCACCCAGCATAATGCGTTCCAGGGAACGCTCAGTAGCCTTCTGATGAACCTGCTGGCTCAGTGCTTGCTTGAACAGGATCTAAGAGAACAAAAGAAAACTCCTAGATAAGTTCCCTGCTGTATGTCTGTGCGAGTCACGCTAAGATTTTACAAAAACCTTCTACATTTTCACTAAACTGCTACAATGGCTCTCATTCGTGATACACACTGACACCGATTTGCAGGTTATACAAAGAACAAACTGCCTAGAAATGCCATTTGTTTGTACAGAATTATGTAATATGTTGTGATTTGCTGTGATATATTAAATGATATGAACAAAGTAGGCATGGTGTCATATGATTTAATACCTCGTGTGAAATGTAATACGTATGTTATACAGGGTTATTCAAAGAGAATCGAAAAGTCACCGCATGTTTGGTGACTTTTCGTTCTCTTCAATTCGGTGCGATTTGGCGACCCCATTTCGGCGACCCTGCAGTGTATTCAACAAGCACCACAGGGCCGTCGTAGTGCAGGGAAAAGCCGCCGCAAACCCGCCGAACGCACACCACAAAACCTGCAAAAGCATCTGGATTAACCCCGCCGAAGACGCCGGAGAAACCCGAGCAGGAGCCGATCACAGCGCAGAGCAGCCGCTGGAAGAAGCCGACACCGCAGACGAATGGAGTAAAAAAACAAAACAGTTTGCTTGAATGTTTGAAAAGTGAAACGCTGTTTGCATAGAAACTATAGAACGAAAATGTCTGAAATTTACATATAAGATCCAAGGAATGATAATAAAAGGGCTGTTACAGAAAAAAGAAAAAACGATTTTCAAAAAAAAACGGAAAGAAATTTTCACAAAGAAATCCCTAAAAGATCCTAAAAAAATCTAAAAATAGTCTTTTTACTGCAGAATAAATTAATAAACGGTTTCTTAGATATTGAATTAAAAGAGGAATATTTTTAACATTGAAGCCTATGGGATTCGCCTGCATAAACTTGTCGAATGAAACCACTGAACAGCAGGGCATTTCGGGAACCTTTCTCAGCTGTTTTGTGTTCTCTGAATAGACGAAGCATTGCTTCTCTATGGGGGTTTCACTGCCCTCGAACAGGCACCGTATGTGCCGGCAATTCGCCAACATTTGGCAAACTGCCTGCTCTCTGGATAGCCGAATGGCCAGGAGGGGTAACCGTACACTGAATTTCATCGTTCAGTTACCTTTCGGCCACAATTCGGAGCTTTTTGAATAACCCTGATAGCATTACATGACACAGAATGGCATAACATACATTGTTATTCAAAGAGAGCCGAATTAGCTCCAAAATTGCACCGAACGGTGAATTTCCTCATACGGTGTAATTTCGGAGCAATTCGGCTGTTCAAAAAGCAGGCAGTTCGCCGAATATTGGCGAATTGCCAGCGAAATACGGTGTTGTTTGATGGCAGTGGACTCTCATAGAGAAGTTTTTATTAAATATTTATTAAATCGTTTATTCTTTTAATCTTCAGCAAAAAGTCTCTTTAATTATTTATATTTTAGAATTTTTTTAGGCATTTTTGGGGATTTTTTGGCCCCCCTCACCCCTCAATTTATTAACCCCCAGAGGGCTCTCAGGCCAGGCCCTCACTTATTCTCTCTCCCCCAAATCAGGCCAGGCCCCCCTCGATTTATACTCCCGAGTGTCACAGTCTAGCAGCCTGCCCGAGCCGGACCCCCCTCAATTTATTAAACCCCAGAGACAGAGCAGAGGCTGAGGGCATTCAATTGATTAATGTTTCACCCCCAGGCCCAGCTGTTGGTAAGAAGCAGCCAGCAGGTGAGGTCAGACTGGGCCGCCGCCAAGCACTCACCATCAACTGAAAGTCTTCCAAATGGATGCTCTGGGCCGGGTCTCACTCCGTCTCTCAGTCAGGTCACTCCTGGGCAGCGGCTGGGCTGGCCTGGCTTCTGCTGTGCTCTCTCCTCCACACAGTCCTCCTCCACGCAGTTCGGATGCTGTGCAGCACGCAGGCTGGCGTCCACAGGCTGAGGCTCCCCCGATGCCACTGACTGTCGACTGTGCCCTCCTCTTCAGCGTGTGCACGGCACGCTAGCATCAGGTGGATGAGGCTGCGGAGGTTTCACGTGGGGGGCGGGGCCGGCGCTAAGGCTGCTGCGCGCCCGCAGCCCGCGAGTAAAAACCAAAACAATGGGAGGCTCAGGAGTCGGGACGGTCCATGCTCAGGGAGGCAATTTCCAGCGGCCCGTGGGGCAAATGCCTCCCTGCCCCCCGGCCCAGTCCTCCCCTGCATGATATACTGTAGTTTAGTGTGGTCAGAGAAACAGGGTAATACAAGGATATCCGAAAAGTCACCGCACCTTCGATGACCTTTCGTTCCCCACACTTTGGGGCGATTCGGCGATTCCTAGTTTGCCGACCCTGCCGTGTATTCAGCAAGCACCGCAGGGCCCCTGTAATGCAGGGAATACTTGTCGCCAACCCGCAGAACACTCGCCGAACACTCACCGAATACTCACCGAACACTCACCGAAAACCTGCAGAAACCAAGCCGAGCATGCTGGAAAAATCCGAGCAGACGACGATTACAACGCAGAGCAGCCGCCAGAAAAACCCGACTAGCAGACGAACAGGGTAAAAAGGAACAAAAAAAACAGTTTGTGTGAAATTTAAAACGCTGTTTGCAGAAAAACTACTGAACGACAATGTCTAGAATTTACATATAAAATCCAATGAATGATAATGAAAAGGTCTGTTACAGAAAAAAAAAAAATGATTTAATAAAAACAAATGGAAAAAACTTTTGACAAAAAAATCCCAAAAAATGCCTAAAAGATCCTAACAAAATCAAAAAATAAAGAGACTTTTTACAGCAGAATAAAATGCTAATAAACGGTTTATTAGATATTGAATTAAAACAGGAACATTTTTAACATTGAAGCCTATGGGATTCACCTGAATAAACCTATCAAATGAAACCACCGAACAGCAGGGCATTTCGGCAACTATTCCCTGCTATTCAGTGTTCTCTGAATAGATTAACCATTGCTTCTCTATGGGGATTTCACTGCCCTCGAACAGGCACCATACGTGCCGGCAATTCACCAGAGCTTGGCGAATTGCCTGCTTTCTGAATAGCCGAATGGCTCCGAAATGGCACCCTACGCTGAATTTCAATGTCCAGTTACATTTCGGGGCCAGATCGACTCTCTTTGAATAACCCTGATAGTGTGACAAGACATTGCATGATATGATATAGAGTGGTCTGCCGTAATATTACCTGTCATAGTATGATTTGATAGTGACATTATATCATTTAGCATGGCATGTATGTCATACTCCAACTCAAGTGAATTTTAGTTTGATAAATACATCATCCAATTGGAGACTCCAAATAATTAAAGCACGTGTAAAAAATAAAATGCTGGCACCTTCGCATGCAAACCATTTCAAACACCTTAAGAATCAAGTTTTAAATTGTGTGCACAGAAAATCTTATCAATAAAAATACTATATTACTCTTTATTGTTCCACACGAACAAAAATTTCAATATTTAGCAACTTAATTGAGGATTTTGACCATTTGGTTGTAGATAAAAATAATTCTAGTTTGGTTATGGATATTTTTGTTTGTGGAGCCACAACATCTCTCCAGATTTTCCTGTATTGCAACTTCCGCACTGTGGCTAAGAAGAGCTGAAGGTCAGATACAACAAGGTCAAAGGCATCCAACTCTGCCCCATCCTTCAGCATCACCTGCTCTGCTCATTCAGATGGGAGTATTTTTTATTGAGATGAGATTAAGCTTTAGAAGTGATCTTTCCTGTCCCATTTCCTGACATCACCCAACATCCAATACAGGAACTCCCTGCTATAGGGCCTTGGCCACAATGGCGTCATTAAACTTTTTTTTTCGGGGAGTGTAGCTTTAGCCAAATATAGCCCTTACACCCATCCAAATAACTCCAGTAAATGCTGCCCGATAACCTTGTCTGTGCTGTGCTAGCCACTGCAGGCACTTTGACCTGCACCTCTCCTTTCCTTTGTCATAGGGAAGAGCAGGAATTGAGTCATAAATCAGCACAAGCATTAGATTACATTTTCATCAAGGGTTGAAGGCACAGTGTATATTGGCAGTGAATAGCAAAATCTATCCATGATGCCTGTTTTAGCAGCAGGAGAGCGAGCAGAGGACATAGAAGCAATACACGTCTTATTATAATATTAATTATTATTAAGTAGTTTGGTGGTACTTCTGCTACAGCTATTGCTTATTTCTATGTATGAGTGTGTATACATCCTTCATATTTCTAATGGTAAATATAATTTATTAATATACAGGGTTATTTAAAGAGATCTGAATTGCTGGCGAAAGGCAGCCGAACGCTGAAATTATACGGTTACCTTTCCTGGCCATTCGGCTACTAAGAGAGCAGGCAGTTCACCAAATGTTGGCGAATTGCCTGCACATACGGTGCCTGTCGGTGCCTGTTCGAGGGCAGTGAAATTCCCATTAGAGAAGCAATGCTTCGTCTATTCAGAGAACACAAACCAGCAGTGATAAGTTGCCGAAATGCCCTGCCATTCGGTGGTTTCATTCGACAGGTTTATTCAGGCCAATCCCATAGGCTTCAATGTTAAAAATATTCCCGTTTTAATTCAATATCTAATAAACCATTTATTATTTTATTCTGCAGCAAAAAGTCTCTTTATTTATAGATTTTTTAGGATCTTTTGGGCATTTTTCGGGATTTTTTAGCGTAAAATTGTTTTCCATTTTTTTAAAATAGTTTTTTCTTTTTTCTGTAACAGCCCTTTTTATTATCATTCATTGGATCTTATATGTAAATTTCAGACATTTTCGCTCAGTAGTTTCTTTGCAAACAGCGTTTCACTTTTCAAACATTCAAGCAAACTGTTTTGTTTTTTTACTCCATTCGTCTGCGGTGTCGGCTTCTTCCAGTGGCTGCTCTGCGCTGTGATCGGCTCCTGCTTGGGTTTCTCCGGCGTGTTCGGCGGGGTTAATCCAGATGTTTTTGTGGGTTTCAGTGTGCATTCGCCGGGTTTTGTGATGAGTGTTCGGCGGGTTTGCGGCGGCTTTTCCCTGCACTACGACTGCCCTGTGTGCTGAATACACTGCAGGGTCGCCGAAAAGGGATCGCCAAATCGCACCGAATTGAAGAGAACGAAAAGTCACCGAACGTGCTGTGACTTCGATACTCTTTGAATAACCCTGATAGTATCTATCTTTTAGAATTTTTATCTCCCCAGTTTTTCTCAACACACAGTACGTTCTCAATTCAATGTGAGGCAAAAACATATCTATATGTGCAAATAAACAAAATTTTATTGCAAGATAAATCTAAATATCAATTATTTTACATTATGCAAAGTATTTAAACGTTATAAATTTATAAGAAACAATTTACAGAGACGCTGCTATGAGGGACATTTCTTCCTCACTGATACTTTTAAAAAACAAACTATTAAGGGGGATATTCAGGGAGCATCAAAATTTCCCAGAAATTTTGGTGCGCTCTCGTTTGGCACCCTTCGGTGAGTTCAGCATTCACCACAGGGTCCCCGAAGTGCACTGAGGGGATCTGCCGAACGATCAACTTGTTGAACGCAGAACAAACCGCCGAATGCAGCTGACAAACAGCCGAATGTGGAAGAGACTTTCTGAATAGCTGAGTTCACCTTTCAGTGCAATTCGGTGGCAAATTCAGCTCTCTTTGAAATAACTGAAATAACCCCTTTGCAATCCCCTGGTATGGATAGTAATGAATGGTATTATCCTATGCAATACAGGGTAACATTTTATGAAAAAGTTCTAAAAAAAGGGATAGAACATAGAGTCTAAGCAGATGCTACTGAACACAAATGCAAAGCAATTTGTTTTAATTTTTTTATTTTAGTTTACTAGATGCCATGAACATAATGTACTTTAAGACACACTGAACCTTTCTAAGGCAGTAGGATTTGAAAGTTATTCCAAAATGCACTTGTTTTGACCTGCTTCTGTATGCGGGGCGTCCTCTTGTCCTTTCTCACAATAGGCTGTGCATACCAGAGTTGTACTCAAGCACCATAGGCATGACACACGCGGTAATGTTTACTACTGGAGCCGCCTTTCAGTGAATGAGCAATAAAAATAATCTTTAGTTTAAAGCTATAATCCTCAATAGATTCCAGAAAGAGTACCCACAATGAACAGTAGGTTTACTTGGTTGGTCCAGGTTTCTGAAATGGGCTGGTAATGGATGAAGGTGTTGTTGAGGTAGACTAGCTATGGAAGAAAGCATTGTTGTGACAGCCTAAGTAATAGATGAGGGAGTTGTTTTGGTATCCTATTTGTGGGTGAGGGAGTTGTTGCAGCAGTCACATAATGGATGAGTGAGTTGAGGAGGTAGTCACGTAATGAATGACGGAGTTGTTGAGGTAGCCAGGTAATAGATATGGGAGTTGTTGAAGTTGCCAAGTAATGGATGAGGGAGTTGTTGAGGCAGCCAGTTAATGGATGAAGGATTTGTTGAGACAGCCAGGTAATGGATGGAAATGTTATCAGGCAGCCAGGTAATGGATGAGGGAATTGTTGAGGCAGACAGAAAATGGATGAGGGATTTGCTTAGGCAGCCAAGTGATGGAAGAGAGATTTGCTGAGGAAGCCAGGTAATAGATGTGGAAGTTGTCGAGGCAGCCAAGTAATGGATGATGGAGTTGTTGAGGCAGCCAGATAATGGATGAAGGATTTGTTGAGACAGCCAGGTAATGGATGGAAGTGTTATTCAGGCAGCCAGGTAATGGATGAGGGATTTCTTGATGACAGAAGACGGAAGTTCTTGAGGCAGCCATGTAATGAAAGTGTGAGTTGTTAAATTAGCCAGGTAATGAATGTGGGAGTTGCTGGGGTAAACTGGTAATGGATGAAGATGTTGCTGGTTCAGACTGGAAATGCATGAGGCAGTTGTTGAGGTAAACTGGTAATGAATGAGGGTGGACCTGGAGTGGCCTGCCAATGGATGAGGGAGTTGCTGAGGTAAACTCTAATGGATGAGTGAGTTGTTCTTCTGCAAGGTTTCTTTATAAAAATGTCATCATTAAATATATGCATAGAAGGGGAAACATCATTACAGCATTAAACGAGGGATCATTACACTGCTTTACAAAGTCAGGGGGTTTAGAATGTAAATGGATCCTTACCTCAAGTCATCGAATTTGGTGACTCCTTTCACTTTCAGCAAGAATTTGGCTGAGAATCAGGTGTGCAAAGCATAACATTTAGAAAAAATATCTTTTAAAGCATAGATTTTCATAAGACACGAAACATCAGCACACGGGAAATGCTTAATCCTTTTTCACATTGTTCACAGTACACATAGGTTTTATATTGTTGCACATACACCCACAGTGATACGTTCAGAGAAAGATACGACCATATTAGGTTATTCTGCTCATAAAACAGTATAGTGTGCAATACAGTTACAAGTATTTATAAAGCGCCAACAAATTCCTTAGCGCTGTACAATGGGAGAGACAGAATAACAAATATACATACACATTACACGCACGGAAGAGAAGGAAGCTCAGGAGCTTACAATCTAAGTGGCAATAATGTACAGGAAGTACCAATGGTGGTCTTGGTGTTGTAACAGATCCACTTACTTGGGCAGGAGGCTTTCCTCAGAAACAGCTCAGTAATTTCGCCTGATTTCAAATCAGGATCATTTTGATTTTAGTATTCATATTCTTATGACACATTTAAATTCAGAAAATGCCGTCCCATGAAATACCTGTAATGTAACCTAACGATTCAATGGTAACACCAATTACTACTAATATACAAACACTATCTTTATTGACATAAAACTATTATTATTAATGATGTAGACATTTATATATTGGAATTTAAAAATAAAGGGCCAGATTCCAAGATGATAAGCTAAGCAACAGCTCCAGCCATTAGTTTATCAGCTTGAGACGCAATCCCAAAAGAGCTGCACTCTCTACTTCCAGCACTCGGTCATTGCGGCTCCTTGATGTAAATGAATGGCTAATAAATCTTATATTGGAGCTGTTAATTAGCAGCGGGTCAAAGAACGAGCTATTCTGCATAGATTACTAGCTTTCAGACCCTGGTGCTAATTCATTTTGCTTGTGTAAAACCACTTAACACTTTAAAACACATATGCCAGAAAATGCAAAATTTATCTCTGGTCACATGGTGCGAATGGCACTTCCTGTAACTGCATACAGAAGAAGACTAGAAGCAAATTGCTCCCATTCATTTTTCTGTGGCCCCAGTGCGATCTGATTCACACTAGCTTGCGCTTCTCACCGTGGGGTCCTATGACGTTCAGAATACAATACCAGTGGTGGCTTGCAGAGCTGGTATTGTTCAATGGCAGCAAAATATTTGGAAAGAGTCGATAATAGCAAGCACCTAATAAATAGGGGCTCACACGCATTCCATCAGTGAACCTCTATTGACGGCCCGGTTGGAATTTGTACAGTAAGCAGTAATGAGAGAAAGGGTTGGTTTGTGAAGGTCCAGAGAACGAGCAGCGGCACTAGTGGCCTGCTCTACGGTGGGGCTGGCTCAGGTCTCACAAGGTTTTAACTCGATTGTGCCATTACAGGGATGAATGCTCCATATGCAAATCAGATGCAATCACCCAGAAAGGGCGGCCAGTACTGAACTGATAAGGATGTCATCCCTGCACAAGAGGTGCAGCAACCCCCGACGATCGTTTCGGCCTTGTTAGGCCTAATCAGGAGGCTATAACTGACATCCCGCTAGGCACATCGAGCAAGGGGTCCACGTCTGGATTACCCTGTAGACTTATAGTGAGAGAAAGGGGTGGTTTGTGAGGGTCCTGAGGCGAGCTACAGCACTAGTGGCCTGCTCTATGGTGGGGCCCGCTCGGGTCTCACAAGGTTTTAACTCGATTGTGCCATTACAGGAACAACTGCTCCATATGCAAATCAGTCTGCCATCACCCAGAAAGAGCGGCCAGTACTGAAATTAAGCCAGTAAGCAGGAAACCTGAAAATAAATTATAAAACACAGTTGTGTTTTATAAACAGTGATTTGTGGTAAAATAAAAACTGTATTAATGCACATATTAAACACAAATTTAGGGCAGTATCACAAACTTGGTGCTAACTTAGGTTAGGGTCAGACGAACGCATTTTTCGCATCGTCCGTAAAAAAGTGAGTCCGAACGCATGGATGTACTTTTTCACGGAAGAAGTGATAGCGGTCATACGATGCGCAATTTTGGCCGTGGTTTTTTATGGATCCAAACCAGGAAACTTTGGGTGTCTGGACGTTATGTTGGCCGGACATGAGCAGGGTCTGACGTCTCCTAATCACGCACACACGCCGCTATGCGGACGCAGCGCACTCTGTACGTCAGTACTAGCGGTTCGACGTTCTTGCGAAAATGCATTTGTTTGCCACTTGCGTTGCGCGGCGAACTTTCGTTCGGCCGTACTTCGTGTGTGAGCCTGTGTTGGACGTCATTTGCTGCTACCACGGCCGTCATAAAGTGCGGCTAAACACACGTTTGCACTGCGTTCGTCTGATCCCAGCCTTAACCAGAGCTGTTGTAAACTTCCCAGAGCCATTATAGCCTATGGGGTTTTAAGTTTACAACAGCTCTGGTTAAGTTAGCACCAGCTTTGTAATACGGTCCTTAGTCTGAATTATTTGGAAAAGTTTAATAACAGTCTTTGGGAAACAGCACATGTTCTCTATTGTAGTAACGTTTCTTACAACACACTTCCATTTCTTGCGTAGTTACTTGTAATTTTGTGATTTTAGAAATATACCCGGTATGACATAATATATGACAAGTCAGAAGGCAGAGTCTAGCACACTCATAAAGTCTAATGAGCAAAACAGTTTGTATCACTGTAATGTGTCACGTTTCCTGCACGCGTTGTATGATTAGTCACAATGCCCCAGGAATGCTGAGTGAGAGCAGCTGACACACCTAAAAATGCGAGCCAGGGCTCTGTGTGATGCAAAAAAACATGAGGTTACGTAGCTGATATGTTGCGACGCAAGAAGCCCACAGGGCCTCTAATATTCGTCCCACTCAAATAATTATTTCAGAAACCTCATGAATCGTGAATTGGTTATAAAAAAACGGAAACATCCAGCCACAAATGTACAGGTCTTTTACATGGAGAAAAATCATTTTGTACTGAGACAAGCAGCTAATAGGTACTTTAATATCCAGCATGAGCAAATTCATAACATCCGGGAAAAAATAATAATAAGGGTTATTCAGAGAGAGGTGATAACCAGGAGAATGACTGGAGAAGTGAAAATTCTAGGTCAAAATAGCAAAAGCAGAAAAATTCTCCCATTTATCTCGCTTTCCAAATCGGCTATTTGGTCTAGATTGTTCATTCTCCTGGCAATTCTCCAGGTTTTCACCTCTCTCTGAATAACCCTGATAGAGAGAGAGAGAATCTCAGTAAGGAGGACAGTCATGAACTCTTGTACAGTATGAAATAAACATGTTGATTATGATGATAAAGATATTATATAAAGAGTAACGTAATGGTTATTATGTTTTATAAATGATATATAAGCACATATGACACGTTTTTTTTTTAAATTCATTATTTTAATTTTATTTTTTTACTTAAGAAATGGTCATGTTTGTTATCATTCGACTAACTGACGTCATTGCGCCATGCGCAATGACGTTAGGTGGCCAGGGGGGACCCGGAGGTGGAGCCGAAATCCAAGATGGCGGCCCCCACCGAAGCTAGGCTGCGATCCAGCACCAGATGGCGCTAGATTGCAGCCTGGTTCCTAAGGGGTTAAAACCAGGCACCACTTAAAAGGGGAGACTCTCCCCTTTTAAGCGGTACCTGGTTTGTGTGGCTGTGACCTCCCGATCGGGGGGGGAGAGGGATCCGAAAGGATTGCCCCCCTCCCTTTCATGCGATCTCCCAGGGGTCGCTCAAAAATGACATCATCGCGCATGGCGCGATGACGTCATTTAGGTGGGCCGGCCCTTAAAAGACGCATCTGACTTCCTAGAAGTCAGAACGCCACGGGATGCCGGAGGCAGGCATGTACTGACCGTAGGGACTACTGGGAGATTCCGGGTGGGCGGATGGCTCAGTGTGCCAGTGAGAATGGTGGGTCACCGCGTGTCTTGTGCTGCCCTTAATGTTTGAGGTAAGAACTTCCTGTCTGTAAAACAGATGCAGTCTGCCGTAGTCTCATATTGGGGCCACCGTGTCAGTGAGAACCGCTGCGCATACGCCTCACTTTAAGACATGGTGCGTGCTTAACCTCAGTGCCGCTGCATTGCTTTACCCAATCACTCTGCAGGAGCTACGGTATCTGCAGAGCAATTGGTTGAGTGATCCAGTTGGTTTCTATACTATTTTTGTGTATATGTGCATAATTAAAGTGGGCTGTTCTGGATGAAGTCCAGGGCTGACTTTTTGTCCCAGTCCAGCCCTGCCCGGAGGAGAGAGGTGAGTATCTCTTCGGGCTCCCGCCAAGTGGATGACGTGTGGGGAACGTCCTCCGCATATAGCGGGAGTCAATGAGGACGTTCCCCACACGTCCTCTGCAGCCAAGGGGTTAAAGCATATTTAAAAATTAAGTCCCGAAGTTTCGGCTATCTTAGGAGCCATTATCAAGGTTACAGAAAACACAACACTAATGGGTTATACAGAAAAAAATAATTTTTTTCTTGATAATCCATTAGTGTAGTGTTTTCTTTAACTTTGATAATGACTCCTAAGATAGCCTAAACGTCGTGACTTAATTTTTAAATAGGCTTTAATAAATTTTATTATTTTATTTTTTGATTGAGTGCCGCCACTGTTGGATTTTATATATAGATATATATATAAATTTATAATAGTTTAGTTTATAGTCTAATCAGACGATTCCATTATAGAATATTGTAGTAATGTTCCTCATGGATGCCACTGTTGAGAAAGAGTGTATATTCAAATTATTTGGTTTTAAAAGACATCTGAAGGAGCAGTACCTTTTTCCTCTTCCAAATTAAACATCTATGAAATGTAATTTGCAGAGACACTCTAGTAATCGAGACCATTTAACCCTTTTGCTGCTGAGCCATTTCATGCCTCTGTGCTGAGCTCATTTTTACCGGTTTTGCTCATCATGTTTAAACGCGTTTTGAAGGCTTATTTTAATATATGACCCAGACATATTATATATCGTTCTTTCTGGCAGACTCGGCAGATTCATAATATGTCATTATTATATGTATACGTCATGTCCTGTCTGTATATTATAACAAAAAATGCAATAAACTTTGAATTTTCAATAATTTACAATGTGTAAAGTGTTTTTTTTCACATTTTAAAATGCGAGCAATTGCGGTTATATTTTCTATGGGGTGCGCTTGTTAAAAAAATTAGAAATTGGGTCTCGTTACATTTTGTTTTGGGGAAAATTTCGCTATTTTTAACAAACGCACCGCATACAAAAATCGTTAGTGCAGCATCATTGTTCACATTATAATTGAAATGGGAAAAATATTGCTGCATTAACAAATCAAACAAAAATAACTTGTTTATTTCTTTTTTTATATATATTTTTTTATTTTTACATGGTCATGTGTGGTATCGTTGGAAAGACCATGTTCTGGCCGATCCAGCAATACCAAACATTAACCCCTAGCTGTCACGGATCGGGAGATAGGGGGTTCATTGGAACCCCCTATCTCCACCATTGGTGGCAGTTAGGGGTTAACTCCAGGACTTGCATAGCACGATGACGCCAGTCGTCAGGGGGCATTCCCAGAAGCTTGACCGACATCCAAGATGTCGGCCAGCTCCGGGAGAGGATCACGATTCAGCGCTTTTCAGCACCGAATCGTGATCCGGCACCCAAGGGGTTAAAGGCAGGCACGATTTGGAAGGGCAGGCTGTGCCCTTCCAAACCGTGCCTGCCTTTATCAGCTGGAGCCCCGCGATCGGGAGGGAGCGAGGTCTGAAGGACCTCCCCCTCCCTTTCAGGCACCTCCTCCGCACTCGCGGGGGGGTGCCTGAAATAGATGTCATCGCGCCGCCGCGATGACATCTGTCTTCCCCCCGGTGTCCCGGAATCCCGGCTTATTGCTGCCTCCTGTGCTAGGATGCACTCAGCGCGTCCGTAGCACAGGAGGTGCACTTGGCAGGGCGTCCTTAGCAGCCAAGTGGTTAAGTGATCAGTGTCATTAACCCCTACACACCCAAAATCTAGTTATCTCGATTTTGCATTGTAATGCATTGAAAAGCACTCATTAGCATATCAAAAGAACATTTTCACACCTTTTTAAAGCAAGATTACTTTGTCCCTTGTGGAGATACAAAATCCTTTGTTTTATGTCTCTCCAAGCACCCAGTAACCATCTGCAAATAGCAGTCCTAAGCCTCACTGTAACAAAAAGTTCAAATAGATCACTGCTGCATTACAGCGGCCAGGGAGAGGGCAGAATAGAGGGAGAGCTCTGGGGTCACTCACTGCTGTACAGGGATAGGATTCAGGGGGTTATAATGTGTAAAAATTCCTGTACAGTCCAGATACAAGGTGTTACTGTACGTTCCAAATACAGGCATTATGCCACATACAGATATTATTTTTATATTCTATTGGTATTTTTTGAAAGCTGCATTGCTAATAATAATCTCATTTCGATCACTACAAATACCCATAAGCAGGAGATCTGAACATTTTTATTATTTAACTCTATCACAGTTACTGTATCTAACACAAAGGTCTTTTTTTCTGCCTGTATGATAATAATGTAGACCCCGTTTGAAATTGTGTAAGATAAAGGACACCATCTAGAGCTTAGAATCTTACATTTCAATAATATTTCTGTAATGGATAAACGAATACGTGAAAAATTTCAAATGAGCAAATTAACATTATTTTAATTTTTTTATCTCAGAATAACAATTTCTGTGCGAAACTTCTATTTTACCGTATTTTTAATTGTTAACTTCACATACAGTACCATGCTTCAAATAAATCTGATGATATAATTTTTTCCAGCAAAAATCGCTTGGTAATGAAGGGGTTAATCGTCAACACTACTTCCTTGCTGAGGCTGGCTGCTGTGACAGAACTTCAAATCAGATGATTCCTTCTATCCTAATCAGCTGCTGCTGGACAGCTTTCTTCCGGTCGGGTACTTTGCATCCTGTGCCTCATGTGTCCGGTACGCGCTTTCTTCTTGTATCTCTTTTGAGACTGAGGACCACAGAGAGCTGGAACCTTGGCCACTGTACTATATTCATTTGCGCTCCACTATCGCATTTAGGAAGCAAAATTAAGTCAGATAACTTTTCTACATTTTCTACATTGCATGGTATCTGTGTGGCTACGTTCACGCTTCTCACTCTGATTGCTGCTGGGCCATCACCAAGCTGCTTCTAGCAACAAGCTGCTTCTAGCAGCCAGATGCTGGCCAGCCAGAAGAAGACTCGAAGAAACAATGGGATATGTGGTGAGTTTAACATTCTAGGCAAAATACACAGGATCAGGATGGCGTCATGAGGAATCAGGATGGCGTCATGAGGAGTTAATAATTGACCATTCAGGATTTCTTCTTCTGGTAAGAAGAGGACACCTGAGAACTATTTGTTCACCGTGTCGCTTGCAGAATGGCGAGATGGTGGATTGTGCCATCCTCTTTGCTATGGGATGAGTGATACATTTTACATGTTTTAAATTTTTTTTCCATGTTAAGTGATTTTGCAGACGTAGTATAAATGTACAGTTGGTGGGCGCAGAAGGCTAGTCACAACAAGAGTTGTGATTCAGCTTGGAATATAACTTTAATAAGTGTGGAGAGCATTTTGTTTAATTGAATGCGTTCCCTGTAGATCTGATTAAATTGCAGCTGCCTTGGTACTCAGTGGGACAGAATCTCTGCAAAGAACTTCTACTCAATGGAGGTGGTTCCCCAAAAACAGAATTATCACCATCTTAATCCGTATCTCCAGTTGGAGGTCCTGGGTTACAAGCAAAAAAGAAAAGGTTGAACAAATTCAATTTAGGAGATAATATTCAATATCAGAGTAAAAATAATGTGTTTCATAATCCAATAATGGGATTAATGGCATACACACCGAAGATGAGAGAAGGAACGATGGAGCAACTGCTTAAGATGAGGTTGTTTGCCAAGCATGATAAGGCTGTAACGGTTGGTGGGGTTGTCTGAACCCAGTAATGCAGGGGTTCACAGGTATACAGACAGGAGGGTCCAGGATTCTTGGGAAACACTGGGAATGTACCTTGGGGTGGTAGACAGGACACAAGGGGGACTCCAGGGCCAGGCAAGGTGCAAGTGGGTATTCCAAGAGAATGGTCAGGATGGTACGTTGGTCAGAGGCTGTCAGATGGCGGTTATCGATGGGCAAAGCAGGGAGTCTGGTATGCAAGAGGTCAATATAAATACAGGGAGCTTCAGGAGGGTCAGACTGGTTTGGAACACAGTTAGGACGTTAATGCTGAAGCATTGCTGGGTGGGAGTAGAAGACCTTTATTTCAGCAGGAAGGTGTAATGTATATTTGTGCTTAACTGTTTGAGTACCATATCTCAGTGCTGAGCTTGGGGCAGTACTTTATATGTGCTGCCTGAGCATGGAAGGTAAGCACGATGCAGTCAGCAGCTGAGGCATTACAAAGGCGCACGATTATTCAAAGCCAAAAAGAAGTAACCAATGGGTTCCAGGCAATTTAGGAGCCAACCCAATGTCAGTTTCAAATTGGAAAATAAAAGCCGATCAATTCATGGTACGGTAAATAAGGACTTGTTTGTGAGACCTGAGCGGGCACCCACCGTAGAGCAGGCCATTGTGCTGTTGCTCGTTCTCAGGACCCTCACAAACACCCCCTTGTTTCTCACTACAATTGTAAAGGGTCATCCAGACGTGGACCCCTTGCTTGATGTGCCTAGAGGGGTGTCAGCTATACCCTCCTGACGAGGCCCAAGAAGGCCGAAACGATTGTCGGGGGTTGCTGCACCTCTCGTGCAGGGATGACGTCCTTGGCAATCAGCACTGGCCACCCTTTCTGGGTGAGAGCAGGCTGATTTGCATATGGAAAATTCATCCCTGTAATGGCACAAGCAAGCTAAAACCTTGTTTGTGAGTCCTGAGCGGGCACCCACCGTAGAGCAGGCCATTTGTGCTGTTGCTCGTTCTCAGGACCCTCACAAACACCCCCTTGTTTCTCACGGTAAATAAGGAGTTGATTTTTTTATTGCAACACGTTGTAACGTGTTGGTTCTCACCTTGAAAAAGGTTCCGGTGGAAACTGAAACGTTGCAACGTGCTCCCATAATAAAAATGGGTTCCTTATTCACCGTACTATGGAGTGACTGACTTTTCTTTTCCGCTTCGAGATGAGGTTATTAAACATAGTGGTGTAGAAAAAACATTTATGAAACTCAAATTGCATTAGGTTGTTAAACCAGTACAAAAGTAAAGGCTCAGACACCTGGGTGCCCTTGTAAAAACACATAGATACTTATCAAGATTAGACTTTCATTACAAATACTACTTTTTGGAAGACCAATACATTAGTGTTATTATTGTTACTACTATTTTGAGACCGTAATGCACCTGAGCAGTGAGTCTCGTGCCCATGGTAGTGTGTCTCTGACGGAAGAAAAGAGGCTTGTTTTTACTCTTGTTTTCTAGAAAACATAAGAAAAATAAAAAATATATATATTTAATTAAGTTCAATTCAGAGAACAGGAGAAATAAAAGTGTAAAAGTAAAAAATGAAACTGAACTTATTAAGTCCAAGCTTTATTCAGAAAACAAATAAATGTTTCCAGCTTGTTATTTCAACAAGCTCCCCTTTTTAGTGTCCATGGAACAGCTAGTCTTTCTTTTCGAGCAAGAAAATTTCCCATTTATCCCATATTTCGGCGTGTCTAATAGTACCTTTTATTTGTTGTTTACATATGTTTTTATATTTTCACCACTTGTAATGTTTGGTTATTATATTCTAAGATATTATAATATTAAGATTCATCAATAACAATGTACAATCAATACATTATATGTAACGGTATGTTGGCCTTTTGAAAAGCAATTTGATATCGTTAATAAAAATGCACAATTCCAGAGAATTAAAGGGCAATATTACAATCATCATGCTAAAATGGAGACGCTAAGGAGAAAAAACTTCTTCTTAGCGTCCCCGTTTTAGCGTGCTAGTAAGGTGCAGGCGCTAATACAGCAGCCTTCACCGTAATCCGGCGCTGAGCCTCGGGATGCTCCAGGCAGCTCTAAGCACCGCCGCAAGCATCCCCTGCATGGAGCCCATAAAACTCCATTGTGACAGACGCTGCCGGTCACATGACTTGCAGTATCTCGCCTCGCGAGATCGGTCAGGTTAGCAATTATGATTCGCAGAGGGAGACTGGGGGACCTTCCCCCCCCCCAAAAAAAATCAGATACTCACCTCTCATCCCGCGGCGAGAACGGCGACCCGATCTGCTGCTTCTGGTCACTGGGAGCAGAGTGAGACTGGGGAAAAAAGTCCTCAGTTTCCCTCCACGATCACTCCGCCGACCTAAAGGATCTCGCGAGAAGTGAGATCATGCAGGTCATGTAACCTGGCAGTCAAAGCCTCAATACAGTCCTACAGACTCCATGGAGGGGTTCCTCGGGTCGGTGCATTAGCACTGCCTTGAGTATCCTCAGGCTTAGCGTTGCATTATAGGGCAGGCTGCTGAATCACCGCCTGCCCCATAATATGGAGCTAAAACAGGGACACTAAGGAGAAACCTTCAGGCGCACATTATCCACCTTAGCGGCCCTATTTTAGCAGGCAGTATGTAATACTACCCTGAATGCTCATATACCTTACATTCTGTGGTAAAGTGAAACCTGTTTTAAAAATGTGGCAGCTATATGTATCATCTATTACCCACTTGCATATCACGGTTTCGGAGCAAATTACCATGGGATCACAAAATGACATGTTATATGCCAGGATATAATTTGATAATCCACTTTAATATGCTAGTTTATAAGCATGTCATTGCTGCAATTTTAGCTGAATGCCTTGTCCATATTACAACAATGACACAGTATGGCAATCTCTGTCTCTTAACCCTTTCACTACTGAGTGATTTTCTATAAAGCCACTCTCAGGAACCAACGGTCTTTTATATAATCACTTTTTGTTAATTATACAGTAATAAATCATTGCAAATATTCACAATTTATTTCTTACTGTAGTAGCTATGTATCACAAGCAGACGTCACCATCTGCTGGTCAAAAAGCGCCACTGCAGCCATGCTGAATCAGCTGGGGATCTGTGTTTTAGACACTAGCTGTTCGAACTGTCTTAGCACCTTGGTTGTCATGGCCGAGGTGCTAAAAGTATTTCGGGGCATATTCTAGAATCTAGAATCCATTTGAAGACAAATTTAATTTCCAATAAGCAAAATTCCTTTGCATTGCTCCTGAATTAGATCAAATAGAGTATACTCAATATCAGGGCTCCAGCAGGTGCTTTGAAGATCGAGTACTCTCAATCTTGGTAGTGAAGGGGTTACCCTGCCTTTTGATGCTTAAATGGATATTTTTATAGTGTTCAATTGTACCCTAGACATATTCTGTCTATTATCAGCTGCATCATGATCCTGTTTAACTCTTTGAAGAGGCTTACTAGTATTGATTTTTACCTTTTTTAATTGATTAACCTGCAGTTTCTGCTTGCTTTCTGCTACCATTTCTCTTCCTCTATTCCTGCGTAATATTAAAACAATCCCCCTCACCTCACTTCCTCAATACTGAAAAAACAAATGGCAGAAATCACTGTGCGGAATGAAAGTGCCCATTCTACAGTATCCTAAAATCTGTGGAATAAATCAGATTAGCTCATTGTAGGTAGCGAATAAGAAATCATTAACAGCTGAGTTGATTAAATACTTATTTTACCATACTGGATTTTTTAAAACCTAATTAAATTATTTTTTTTGGTTAAAAAAAACTTCAAATTGCCCTTTAAAGTAGAAGTGAAAAGTTACTTAGTTCAAAACCTCAACCTTTTTGCACTATTAGTTTCCACGTGCAAAAAACATACCACAAGACATCTATAAAAAACACGTACGAGTGTTTGGTACTCCCTGTTAAATAAATCCAGATTACGTTATATCTTTGATAACCAGGGCCGGATTAACATAGGGGCAGATGGAGCAGCAGCTCCAGGCCCATGCCCCAGAATAGGCCCACAGAAAGGATAAATTTGACTGCATTGATAGGCATTTGGACCACTATATCTCCACCTCCATAGCAGCTACAGGGTCATGTGAGGTATCACTGGAAAGGTCAGAGCATGGTCTTTCCAATGATACCACATTTAACCAGGTTTTATGTAACAATAAATATAAAAATAATAAATATTTCTTTATTTTTTTATTTTTATTTCTAACACAGCAATATTTTTCAATTTATAAAGGGAACAATGATGCTGCATTAACTACAGAAAAAATGGCATCGCGCCCATACTCACCGGAGCGGCAGCAACTGCCAGAAGTAACAGCCCAGTTAATTTATAAAACATAACAAGGAAAAAAGGTGTCATCTGCGCTCGTTTCTATGTGTTCCATGTACAACAAAACTGAGGTTTTTGTTTGTTTCAATGGCCATTGCAACGTAAGCTCACTCGCCACTTCACGGCACCTCTTTACAGAGTGAGTACCTACCTAACATGTACCAAAAGGCCGCTCTACTGAGCAGCTCCAAGCCCCACCATCTTTGCCTCTCCTTGGCTGAAAAGCATCAGGAGGGGCTTGGAGCTGCTCAGTAGAGCGACCTTTTGGTACATGTTAGGTAGGTACTCACTCTGTAAAGAGGTGCCGTGAAGTGGCGAGTGAGCTTACGTTGCAATGGCCATTGAAACAAACAAAAACCTCAGTTTTGTTGTACATGGAACACATAGAAACGAGCGCAGATGACACCTTTTTTCCTTGTTATGCTGCATTAACTCACCATCTCATTTTTCATGTCACTAACAAGCGTGGAGGTGATGGTACAATCCATTAGTTACGGATTGTTACACCAAGAACCTAAACCGCCACACTGCAGCGAAGTGCACTGGGGGGGCTTTGGAACCCTGCGCCACTAATCTTTACACCTTGCAAGGTCAAATGAGGCATCAGACAGGACAGAGTCTGGCCTTTGCATTGATACCAAACATGACAATGTAAAATCTAAAAGAAAACAAAACTTTTTTATTAATTTTTTGTTCCAAAGCGATGGTATTGTCCATTTGTCACGTATAAAATTAGCAATACCACTGCCATTACTCACCTTCTCCTTTCCAACGCTGGGAGCAAGTTCAGTGTTTTATACATACAGGGTTATTCAAAGAGATTCGAAAAGTTACCACACGTTCAGTGACTTTTCGTTCTCTTCAATACGGTTCCTTTTGCCGATCCCATTTTGGTGACCCTGCGGTGTATTCAGCAAGCACCACAGGGTCCCCGAATTGCAGGGAAAAGTCACCGCAAACCTGACGAAAAATAACCGCAAAACCCACCAAATGCACGCAGAAAACAAGCAAAAACATCTGGATTAACCTTCGAAAAACCCGAGCAGGAGCCGATCACACGCAGCGAAGCAGCCGAGCAGGAGCCGAATCACACAGAGCCGAAGCAGCTGAGACGCAGAGGAGGCAGTGAATAAATTAGCAAAACCGTTTGTATGAATCTGTGAAAATGAAACGCTGTTTGCAAAGAAACTACTGAGCGAAAATGTCTGAAATTTACATATGAGGTCCAGGGAATGATAATAAAAAGGGCTGTTACAGAAAAAATAAGTAAACTTAAAAAAAAAAATCAAAACAAATCGGACTTTTAAAAAAAAAAAAATCTGAAAAATGCTTAAAATATCCTAAAAAATCTATAAGTAAAGAGACTCTTTACTGCAGAATTTTATAATGAACGGTTTATTAGATATTGAATTAAAACAGGAATATTTTTAACATTGAAGCCTATGGGATTCTCCTGAATAAATTTGCCGAATTAAACCACCGAATGGCAGGGCATTAGGGGAACCTTTCACTGCTGGTTTGTGTTCTCTGAATAGCTGAAGCAGGGCTTTTTTATGGGGTTTTCACTGCCCTCGAACAGGCACCGAACAGGCACCGTATGTTCAGGCATTTCGCTAGGATTTGGTGAACCACCTGCTCTCTGGATAGCCGAATGGCCAGGAAAGGTAACCGAACGCTGATTTTCAGCGTTCGGTTACCTTTCTCAAGCAATTCGGATCTCTTTGGATAACCCTGATAGTCATATTATTCATAAAACACCATTATCCAAAACACATGGGAAATGTCAAATTTTTGGGTTAAAATTGTATATTTTCTCAGAAAAATGCAGTTATAGGTTCCCATTTATTTATTTTTTTAACAAGAATTCCCTATAGAATATATAACCAGAGGTTTGAATGATAAAATATGAAAAAATTATTTTACACGCTGTGATGATTGAAATCTGAATGGAAATTTACTCACACACAGTATCTGCTTGGTAAGATATACATATATATGCAATATTAAATAGCCTAAAATATGTTGTCATTTCACTAAATTCCAAAAAAAGCCACCGAAATATTCAGCTCCAGGCCCATAGAGATCTTAATCCGGCCCTGTTGATAACATGTACATTGCATTTAGTGTAGCACTTTTTAGAATTAATGTCTCAGATTGTAAATTCCCACGGGAATAGGGCCTTGGTTTCCTCCTGTACTGGTTTGTCAAAATGTTGCACATTGTAATGTAACCCTGTCTATGTTGTGCCCACTGTACAGTGCTGCAGAATATGCTGGCGCTTTATAAATAAATAAAAATAATAAATAACAATAATATTTGGATGAATCAAGTAGATATCTAATGTTTAGCTGTGTATCAGGAAAAGAATATAATTCTTGCATCCATGGCTCTGTTCGGCAGGAAAAAAAAAGACTTTAAATTGGCACCAGAGGTTCTGTGGATGTCACTTTGACAGTCGGTTGACACTCTTCCATGCCAAACATAGACAGGCATCTGGAACATGTACTCAGTCCTTAGTGATAGTGAACCAACTGCATGTCCCTGGAAAAATCCGGCAGAGAAAGGAGATCGATATTATCTACTTGGAAACTGAGAACAATATTGCATCATACAGTAGGTAACTGGTAGATTAAAACCATCTGAACTAGGTAGGAACAGGGGTCACGCAGGCCCATAACAATAAGAAATATAGTTTTCAAGGACATTTTTGAAAGCGAGAGAAATCTCAATGTATTAATTCCTGGCAAAAATATATTGTAAATAGATAAATAACATAAAGGAATGTGCACTGACTACTCATTGTGTAGTTGGTTAAAATCCGAGTGTTCTGCAAAAGCATCACCTGGAGAATTCTTCTTCTAAGTCCATTGTGTCTAGGGATGCACCGATACCACTTTTTTAAGACCGAGTACGAGTACAGATACTTTTGTTCAAGTACTCACCGATACCAATTACCGATACTTTTATTTTATGTCATGTGACGCTTTCCAATAAGAACAGACCTCCTATAAAGCCCCCAGGTCTCATGGATTTGCCCCAGCTCATGGATATTGCCCCAGCTCATGGATATCCTGACCCCAGCTCATGGATAATTGCCCCCCAGCTCATGGATAATTGCCCCCCCAGCTCATGGATAATTGCCCCCCTGCTCATGGATATGCCCCCCTTGCTCATGTCATGGATATGCCCCCCTGCTCATGGATATGCCCCCCTTGCTCATGGATACGCCCCCTTGCTCATGGATATGCCCCCCAGCTCATGGATATGCCCCCCTGCTCATGGATATGCCCCCCTTGCTCTTGGATATGCCCCCCTGCTCATGGATATGCCCCCCCTGCTCATGGATATGCCCCCCTGCTCATGGATATGCCCCCTGCTCATGGATATGCCCCCCTTGCTCATGGATATGCCCCCCTGCTCATGGATATGCCCCCCCTGCTCATGGATATGCCCCCCAGCCCATGGATATGCCCCCTGCTCATGGATATGCCCCCAGCTCATGGATATGCCCCCTGCTCATGGATATGCCCCCCCTGCTCATGGATATGCCCCCCCTGCTCATGGATATGCCCCCTGCTCATGGATATGCCCCCAGCTCATGGATATGCCCCCCTTGCTCATGGATATGCCCCCAGCTCATGGATATGCCCCCCTGCTCATGGATATGCCCCCCTGCTCATGGATATGCCCCCCTTGCTCATGGATATGCCCCCAGCTCATGGATATGCCCCCCTGCTCATGGATATGCCCCCCTGCTCATGGATATGCCCCCCTTGCTCATGGATATGCCCCCTGCTCATGGATATGCCCCCACCCTCTCCGCTCATACTTACCTACCTTCAGCGCCGCCGGTAAAGTCTTTGCGCGTGCGCGCTCCTTGGAAGGACCCCAGCCGCGTCCACGTGGGACCATGTGATCGCGGCTGGGGTCCTTCCAACGAGCGCGCGCGCGGGAACTTTCCCGGCGTCACTGAAGGAAGGTAAGTATGAGCGGAGAGCAGCTGCAGGGCCTGTCCGAATGCTCTATCGGCATTCAGACAGGCCCTGCAGCTGCTCACTTTGTTTAATACTTACCTTCCTTCAGCGACGCCGGGAAAGTTTCCACGCGCGCGCTCGTTGGAAGGACCCCAGCCGCGATCACATGGTCCCACGTGGACGCGGCTGGGGTCCTTCCAAGGAGCGCGCGCGAAGACTTTCCCGGCGTCGCTGAAGGAAGGTAAGTATAAACAAAGTTAGATGACCAGCTGCAGGGCCTGTCCGAATGCCGATAGAGCATTCGGACAGCCGCCGCAGCCCCTAGGATACCGGCAAGCCGGCTCAATGCCGGCTTCCGGTATCGGAAAAAAATATCGGGGGTACTGCACGAGTACCAAGTACTCCTGCAGTACCCGGTATCGGCACCGATATCGATACTAGTATCGGTATCGGTGCAACCCTAATTGTGTCCAATTCTTTTGCTTTATATATCTAGGGCCTTATTCTGTTCCTGATGCTAAACTGGGGACACTACTGTAACGGGGAAAACCTGCTACTGTAGGTTTCCCCGTAGCGTACCCATTTTTGCGGGAGATTCCAGGGCAGCCGCTACTTCAGCATTGCCCTCAGGCATACTCGTAGTAGCACTTCCGCGCCGCCGCGAGGACTAGGACTCCATGCTCAGGTGGTGCTGCCAGGCTGCGAGCCCTGTGCTATGCTCGTGCGAGATCATGCAGCCTAGCGGAGTGATCACAGAGGGAGACTGGGGACTGTTTGTCCCCAGTCTCACTCAGGTCCCAGCAGCATGAAGCAGCGGATCGGTCCACTGTTCTCACCACGGAATGAGAGGTGAGTATGGGATTTATTGAGGGGTTTTAGCTGGTGCGAAATAATTCTGCAGAAGTGAAATCAGTTAACACAGCTTTTAGGTGCTGGTAAAAATGTGTTTAACCCATCGGTGCGATAATTAGCCGCTAGGACTTTATACCTTACTTATATTAATACTAATTATTTAATTTTTTGGTTTTTGGTTTTTTATTTAAGATTTTTTATTTTGAGTAAAGGTCACATATACAACAACACAAGGCCTCACAGGGCCAGAATACTCCGCAAAAAGTAACACAGCAAAATGCAAAGAGAATTATCTAGACATCAGCAAGAAAAAGGAAAATAAAATAGCTTCGAAAATCAGCAACAAGTCACCTAACTGACGGCAATAAAAACTAAAACGTCTCGGGAATCAAAAAGTCTCATCATAGTGCACAGAAAATAACAGAAAATCATCCCCAATTGGGGGGTCTCATTGGAAAATAAAAATAAAATTATAGCAAAAGTCAGCAAAAATAGTACATCAATTTGCCATCAATCAGGTAAAGGGGGAAAAACGCAAACCTGCTGTAACATCAAGAGGAACAAGAATAAAAAGTGTCTCTGGGGTTCCATCAACCCGTGTCTCGAAAAAAGGGAGTTTGCACCGTAGGCAGTTCACCAGACAGGAGGCCTGGTACCGTGGCCCCAACCAACTCAACATTGCGGTACCTGCTCCACAGCTCCAGTAGGCCTCTGGGCACCCATAGATCCTCGGCATCAGCTCCTTTGCAGAAAATCACCCTTCGCAAAGTGGTGTCGCTCCATGCAGAAGGTCGGAGCAGCTGCACCCACACAATCGGGCGCGTGGACCCATCCCGCCGCGCATCACCCGGTCTGCTCGTTTCTCTCCTCTGATCGCTGTCTCGAGCTGTCAGGGGACGCGGGCCCACCGTCTCCCCAGCCCCCAGCATAGGGTCAGACCGGGCCAAGGCGGCAGGGCAGTCGGGCAGAAAGGCCTCAGGAGCCAGGACGTAGGCTGCAAAATGGCCGCCAGCCACTCGTGTCAGCTTTGTTTCTTCGGCTGCAGGGAATGTCTCTGGTCCGGGGGGGGATAGAACGTCCTCAGGACATCTCAGATCCGATGGCCAGCTAGCCTGGGTCCCAAAATCAAAGTTACTCGGCGGATTGAGCTGTAAATAGGCCCCAAGAGCAGCATATGTGCGGAGCTCCACATAAACACGTCTGCTCCCTTCAGAAGCTGGCCACGCCCCCCCATTAATACTAATTATTGATTGCGCTTCCCATGTTAAGTATAGGATGCGCAAAGTACAGTATGCTCGCACAAGTGTATCACCGATACAGTAACGTATTTTTACAGTGTTTAGTGTGAGGAAGGTAATATGGGGGGGGCATGCGTTAAAGTCACTTATCCTGACGTTACTGCTTACATATCCGAACGCTACCAATAGCATTCACTAGGGAATAGGGCAACTAGTTGGGAAAGGGCACTGGTCATTATGTTAGGCCATCGGACCGCAGTTCCCAGAATGATAAATACTCAACCTTAGCACCACTTAATAACAAATTACCGTAGTTTTATTTGTGCAGTATCCTTTTTTTTGCACCTGTAACCATCTGTCCTATACCCATGACTGACACGGAATAAGCAGTAAAAATATCTTCAATGCTCCTTCAAAAATGTGTCTATAAACCCTAGACAGCCCCGGCATTTGGCAGCTTGAAAGGATGGCAAACACCCAGATCGGGAGTCCCTCAAAAGAAACACTTAGAAAAATTGATCCAATTCCACAAATAAACAAAAACAAACACAGATTCTGCCAAGAAAGTAATTAATGTTACTAGTTCACACAATTAATGGGGAGATTGGATGTGGCAGAAGTTTAGACCAGAGATGGTTCCGGTCTTGCAGTCACACGGTTAACAACCATGTCATGAATTGAATAGAGAACATTAATGTAAAATTCTGAATGGGATGTTGACACTAAGGGAGGGATAGATAGCCAATGCAGCAAAAATCGCAGAGAGAGGCAGAGAATCGAAAGAGCGGACAACGCACTCAAAGTCCAGAAGTGGCTGTCTACTGGACAGTCAAATTTAATCAAGGGCAAAAAATGAGCTCACAATAGTATAGTAAGTCAATGAGTGTCCACATCGTCATACGGATTCCAATGTTCTTACAAGAACTAGTGAAATAGACATAAGGGGCGCCACATAGCGTAAAACCGTACACATTTAATCAGAATTAAAAAACGAAAGTGGAACCACTCACAAAACAAGTGGCACACCATAAACAATTATGTGTGCAAAAGAGCATTGGTTAACATATGGGTAGTGACCGCACGCCAGTAGTCCGATAGTCCAGCCTGTATCGTCTGATGCACTCCACCTTTGGATCAGGGGGTACTTGGACCGGCGGCTCCTTCGAAGGATCAACTCCCAAAAGATAACAGAAAACGACCACCAGCTCGACGCGTTTCGTTTCACGGCTTCATCAAGAGCTTGGGGGTCGAACAGCGAGTCCTCGTTAAATAGTCCTTCTTAATTAAAAATTGAAAACACCAGGAACGAAGCCGGCAAACCGGAAATTCCGTAACGCCGCTTTGTGAAACCTCACAGTGACCAGCACCGGAAGTGACACCATAATCCCGGGTCACCATCTTTGGAAAGGGCAAACTGCTGAACAAGTGTTGGCAAGTTGCATTTAGAAATGCCGAGATACAAACCACATAAATTTAAAACATGAATAGCCTCCCATACCTAAAAAACAAACAAAAATTAGTATGGCTATATGAAAGGTGACAATAAAATACTCCAGATGGACCGAGAGAAATGAAAAGTACAAACAGAAAAAACCCCGAACTATAAACTATACTGGAAAAAGGAAACCAGACAATGAACAGATAAAAAGACTGTGTGGAAGACCAAACTACTTGAGAGGGACATATAATCATAATAATGAGTTTATATCAAAATCAACATTCAAACCAGGAGGCTTTAAAGTCTCCAAATAGTATATCCACTTAGTTTCAGCTAAAGAGAGTGATTTCGCTACATCTCCTCCCCTCCAGTGCGGGAGCACTTTTTCTATCCCAAACCAAACAAATGTGGAAAAACTAAATTGCGGACAACTATTACAGTGTCTAGGGACACTATCAGGGTAATTCAAAGAGAATCAAAAAAGTCACCGCACGTTCTGTGACTTTTTGTTCTCTTCCATTCGGTTCATTTTGCCGATCCCATTTCGGCGACCCTGCGGTGTATTCAGCAAGCACCACAGGGTCCCCAAAGTGCAGGGAAAGGCTGCTGCAAACCCGACGAAAACTAACCGCAAAACCCAGCGAATGCACGCCGAAAACCCGCAAAAACATCTGGATTAACCCGCCGAAGATGCGGGAAAAACCTGAGCAGGAGCCGACCACACGCAGCGAAGCCGCCGGAAAAAGCCGACACCGCAGACGAATGGAGTGAATACATTAGGAAAACAGTTTGTTTGAATGATTGAAACGTGAAACGCTGTTTGCAAAGAAACTACTGGGCGAAAATGTCTGAAATTTACATATAAGGTCCAATGAATGATAATAAAAAGGGCTGTTACAGAAAAAAAAGTAAACTTTAAAAAAAACAAAAACTGACTTTTTTAAAAAAAATCCAGAAAAATGCTTAAAATATCCTAAAAAAATCTATAAATAAAGAGACTCTTTACTGCAGAATTTTATAATCAACGGTTTATTAGATATTGAATTAAAACGGGAATATTTTTAACATTGAAGCCTATGGGATTCGCCTGAATAAACCTGCTGAATGAAGCCACCGAATGACAGGGCATTTCGGGAACCTTTCACTGCTGGGTTTTGCTCTCTGAATAGCCGAAGCATTGCTTCTCTATGGGGATTCACTGCCCTCGAACAGGCACCGTATGTGCAGGCAATTCGCCAGGATTTGGCGAATTGCCTGCTCTCTGGATAGCCGAATGGCCAAGAAAGGTAACCGAACGCTGATTTTCAGCGTTCGGTTACCTTTCTCAAGCAATTCGGATCTCTTTGGATAACTCTGTTTCTCACTTTTTTTTCATATATTGTAGAAATGCTCATATATCCTATCTCTCGACCTTCGCTTGGTCTTACCCACGTACTGAGCTAAATGGATTAAAAATAAAAGCAAAAACAACAGATTTGATCTAATAATGAACTAGTAATCCACATCCTCTTTTGTGTAAACCAGAGGTTTTTTTAAATGTAGAGTTTGTTCGGTATGTAGATCTCTGGAGATAAAAAGAGATAAGTTTTCCAGTACTAGAACTGGTAGAAACTATGAGATTAGAGGTTTCATTAATTGTAATACCAAAAATGTTGTTTATTTGTTGCATTGTGGGTGTGGAGCTCAGTACGTGGGTTTTTTCTGTTTGTACTTTTCATTTCTCTCGGTCCATCTGGAGTATTTTATTGTCACCTTTCATATAGCCATACTAATTTTTGTTTGTTTTCTAGGCATGGAAGGCTATTAATGTTTTAAATTTATGTGGTTTGTATCTCGGCATTTCTAAATGCAACCTGCCAACACTTGTTCGGCAGTTTTTCCTTTCCAAAGATGGTGACCCGGGATTATGCTGGTCACTGTGAGGTTTCCCAAAGCGGTGTTACGGAATTTCCGGTTTGCCGGCTTCATTCCCGGTGTTTTCAATTTTTAATTAAGGAGGACTATTTGACGAGGACTCGCTGTTCGACCCCCAAGCTCTTGATAAAGTTGTGAAATGAAACGCATCGAGCTGGTGGTCGTTTTCTGTTACCTTTTGGGAGTTGATCCTTCGAAGGAGCCGCCGATCCAAGGACCCCTGATCCGAAGGAGGAGTGCATCAGAGGATACAGGCTGGACTATCGGACTACTGGCGTGCAGCCGGTGACTACCCATAGGTTAACAAATGCTCTTTTGCACACATAATTGTTTATGGTGTGCCACTTGTTTTGTGAGTGGTTCCACTTTCATTTTTTAATTCTGATTAAGGCTAAGGTCAGACGAACGCATTTTTAACGTGCGTTTAACCGCACGAAATCACAGCCGTGCTAGCAGCAAATGACGTCCAATGCCGGGTAACATACGAAGAACGGCCGCACGAAAGTTCGTCCGCACAACGCAAGTGGCAAATGAACGCATTTTTTCTAGAACGTCAAACCGCTACTACTGACGTACAGAGTGCTCTGCGTCCGCATAGCGGCATGTTTGCGTGATTGGGAGACGTCAGACGCTGCACACGTCAGGCCAACATAACGTCCAGACGCAAAAAGTGTTTTATTGATGATCTGTACAAAATCACGGACGAAAATGCGCATCGTATGACCGCTATCGCGTATTCCGTGAAAAAATACGTCCATTCGTTCGAACGCACTTTTTCACGGACAACGTGAAAAATGCGTTAGTCTGACCCTAGCCTAAATGTGTATGGTTTTACGCTATGTGGCGCCCCTTACCCTTATGTCTTCTATTTCACTAGTTCTTGTAAGAACATTGGAATCCATATGACGATGTGGACACTCATCGACTTACTATAGTATTGTGAGCTCATTTTTTGCCCTTGAGTATCTTTTTATTAGCTCTGTGTGTGGGGAGTGCTTGAGTTCTCACAATCTAGGTGGGCTTTTCATTCATAAAATTTTTTAATGTGTATAGTCAAATTTAATAATGTTAAGGTTATGACAGCTTGAGGAAGGCTGCTGTGACAGCTGAAATGTTGTTTTTGTATGTCCACCACTTTTGGAATGTGAGTGCCTGGTCTTCACTTTGGAATTTATGAAGAGTGTTACAGTTACAAGTACTTATAAAGCGCTAGCAAGTTCCGTAGCGCTGTACAATGGGTGAGACTGAATTACAAATATACATACACATTACACACACAGAACAGTAGGAGAGAAGTGTATTAGTCCTTTGAATAAAAAGAACAATAAAAGCACTCCTTGCCCCCTCGAGAGAATACCAGTGTAACATGCTGCCTAAAGTTCTACATCTTCTGGTGTCTTATATTATGACCTAGATCCATTGTACCATGGGCATTACACTGACTACATAGATTTAGTGCAAAATTCTGAAGGAGCACTGATAACCCTGGAGAAAATGCTATCATTTGATCAGTGATGCCATCAGAAACCTTGCAGCCCCTTGCTGAACCACTAGTTTGGACCCCCTCTCCCCAGCTATCCATTCCAGTAAACTAGTTAAAAATTACACAGTTTCCCCTTCTCCAGCTAACAAACGTTTACAAGGACTGGGCTAAATCCCTAATGGCAGAGCAAGGGGATAAAAGGTATTCCCTGTCGTCCTGGTAGGGGAGAAATCATTCTGCAACTTGTCCTAGTTCAGACCATACTAATCGCTCACTCAGTGATTGGTCAGTGTTGTGACAGGCACCAGTTGCCACAGCCCTCCAGGAAAATGATTGGTATCCTGGTTGGTTAAAACTGGATGGCATGGAGGAGCCATCAAACCTATGGCACTTAGACAAGCTGCCACCAGGTTTTGATCAGGGCCCCCCTTGAGTCAAAAAGTCACTGAACATGTCATGGGCTGCAATCCCCCCCCCCTCCATGGCAGTCCTGCAATCCATCATAGCACTGTCTTGTGTTATGAGGTATAACACCTTACAGACAATACAAACATTTTTGGAATGTGTACAGTTTCCTGCAGATAAAATCTTTCTTAGGGCCTAAAATAATACAAATAACAGTGCTTTTTTCTAGAAAAATAGGTGGGGGTACTCTCACACCCAGGGAAAAACTGATTATTATGACGATTTTTCGCGTCCTAATAAATACTCCTTTATTCACACATATATTGCCCCCCGTTCACACTGGATATATTGCCCCCAGTTCACACTGGATATATTGCCCCAGGCCAGCTCACGTGGATATATTGCCCAAGGCCAGCTCACGTGGATATATTGCCCCAGCTCACACATGGATATATTGCCTAAGCTCACACATGGATTTATTGCTCCCACTCACACATGGATATATTGCCCCCGCTCTCACATGGATATATTTCCCCCAGCTCACATGGATATATTGCCCCAGGCCAGCTCACATGGATATATTGCCCCAGCTCACATGGATATATTGCTCCAGGCCAGCTCACATGAATATATTGCCCCAGCTTACATGGATATATTGCCCCAGACCAGCTCACATGGATATATTGCCCCAGGCCAGCTCACATGGATATATTGCCCCAGGCCAGCTCACATGGGTATATTGCCCCAGACCAGCTCAGATGGATATATTGCCCCAGCTTACATGGATATATTGCCCCAGGCCAGTTCACATGGATATATTGCTCCAGCTCACATGTAAATATTGCCACAGCTCACATGGATATATTAAACCCAGCTCACATGGATATATTGCCCCAGGCCAGCTCACATGGATATATTGCCCCAGCTCACATGGATATTTCCCCCAGCTCACATTATTATTGTCATCATTTATATAGCGCCAACAGTTTCTGCAGCACTTTACAATAACCAGAGGGAACAAAATAAATATAAACGGACATAGGATGGAAACAAGAGGTGTAGAGGGCCCTGCTAATAGGAGTTTACAGTCTAGAGGGATTGGGTTTGAGGAAGACAAGAGGATTAGCAGATGGATGTATTGCCCCAGCTCACATGGATATATTGCCCCAGCTCACATGGATATATTGCCCCAGGCCAGCTCACATGGGTATATTGCCCCAGGCAGGCTCACATGGATATATTGCCCCAGCTTACATGGATATATTCCCACAGGCCAGCTCACATGGATATATTGCCACAGCTCACATGGATATATTGCCCCAGGCCAGCTCACATGGATATATTGCCCCAGCTTACATGGATATATTGCCCCAGCAAACATGGATATATTTCCCTAGCTCATATGGATATATTGCCCCAGCTCACATGGATATATTGCCCCAGCAAACATGGATATATTTCCCTAGCTCACATGGATGTATTGCCCCAGGCCAGCTCACATGGATATATTGCCCCAGCTCACATGGATATATTGCCTCAGCTCACATGGATATATTGTCCCAGGGCAGCTCACATGGATATATTGCCCCAGCTTACTTGGATATATTGCCCCAGGCCAGCTCACATGGATATATTGCCCCAGCTTATTTGGATATATTGCCACAGGCAAGCTCATATGGATATATTGCCCCAGCTCACATGGATATATTGCCCCAGCTCACATGGATATATTGCCTCAGGCCAGCTCACATGGATATATTGCTCCAGGCCAGCTCATATGGATATATTGCCCCAGCTCACATGGATATATTGCCCCAGCAAACATGGATATATTTCCCTAGCTCACATGGATGTATTGCCCAAGGCCAGCTCGCATGGATATATTGCCCCAGTCCAGCTCGCATGGATATATTGCCCCAGCTCACATGGATGTATTGCCCAAGGCCAGCTCACATGGATATATTGCCCCAGTCCAGCTCACATGGATATATTGCCCCAGCTCACATGGATATATTGCCCCAGCTCACATGGATATATTGCCCCAGGCCAGCTCACATGGATATATTGCCCCAGGCCAGCTCACATGGGTATATTGCCCCAGGCCAGCTCACATGGGTATATTGCCCCAGGCCAGCTCACATGGATATATTGCCCCAGGCCAGCTCACATGGATATATTGCCCCTGCTTACATGGATATATTGCCCCAGGTCAGCTCACATGGATATATTTATTTATTTATTTATTTATAAAGGATTTTACCAGGAAGGATACATTGAGAAGTATGTCCTGGGTTCAAGAACATTGAAGTGTTACAGTTACAGAAATACAAAGTAATACAATGCAAGATATTGAAAAACAACACAAATATACAGATTAACAGAAAATAAATATGTAGGAAATATAGTCACTAGGTTACATGTTTACAGGTGCATTCTGTATTGAGGTATGTTAGTAAGGAGCTCTTGATTGACTTAAGACTGGTGGAAGATTTGATGGTGTCTGGGAGGTTATTCCATAATTGTGGTGCTCTGTAGGAAAATGAGGACCGAGCCACTGTCTTTTTGTATTGTGGTATTGCAAGTAAGGTGCTGGTCCTGGATCGGAGGTTATAGGATGAGGGAGCTGCTGGTGGAAGCAGTCTATTCAGGTAGGGTGGCAGCTTCCCAGAAATGCTCTTAGACACCAGGCTGGAGAGGTGAAGGGTGCGTTTAGACTCCAGCAATGGCCAGTTTAGCTCTTTTAACATGTCACAGTGGTGGGTCATGTAGTTACATTGTAATGCAAAGCGGCAGAAGGAGTTATACAATGTAGTAAGTTTCTGAAGGTGTGCTTGCGGGGCAAGCTGCATACACTACATCTCCGTAATCAAGAGCTGGCATAAGCATTTGTTGTACAATCTGCTTTCTTACCGCAGGGCTCAGGCAGGATTTGTTTCTGTACAGGGCACCTAGTTTGGGGTAAAGTTTAGATGAAAGTTTTTCGATGTGGGGGCCAAAGGATAGATTTGGGTCCAACCACATACCTAGATAATTGAGAGAAGTGACTGTGGTCAGCGTGCCATTTGATTTTGTCCCCACACATAGATGGGGATTTTGCAATTTGTGTAGTTTAGGTGCTGTTCCAAAGAGCATCGTTACAGTTTTGTCAGTATTTAAAAAAAGTTTGTTGTGTTTGATCCACTTTTCTACCCCTGTGAATTGTTCTTGCAGCACGGCCTCCAGCTGTGGGAGATTTGATTTGCTGGTATAGATTACAGTGTTGTCTGCGCACATATGTACAGATGAGGCTTTGCAGACATTGGGCAGATCATTTTTGAATATTGTGAATAGCAGGGGGCCTAGTATTGAGCCTTGGGGTACACCGCAAGTGACTGGGAGCGGGAGGGGGGAGCTGCCAGAAATTGACACATATTGTGATCGGTCGGATACATATGATTGAAACCAGGTTAGCGTGCGATCACCAATGCCAGAGTTTTTAAGTTTTTCTAACAAGATGCCATGGTCTACTGTGTCAAAGGCCTTGCCAAAATCAAGGAAGATGGCTCCAGTTAGGTTTCCTTGTTCCATCCCAGCTTGGATATCATTGCAGACTTTTAAAAGGGCGGTTGTAGTTGAGTGATTTGGACGAAGGCCTGATTGATCTGGGGTTAAGTAGTTCCAATATTGATAATAATCACGTAATTGTGTGTAGACGCATTTTTCCAAGATTTTTGACACTACAGGGAGCAACGATATCGGACGATAGTTGGATATCAAAGTACTGTCAACACTTTTATGGATAGGTACCACTCTCGCAGTCTTCCAGAGTTTGGGTATGTATCCAGTCGCCAGTGATTCATTTATTAGGGTTGCGACAGGATTTGCAATTGCCGGCGCACTGATTTTCAGCAGCATTGCTGGTATTTGACCAGGTCCAGACTGATATTTAATTTTTTGCTTACGGAGACGTTTAGTTACGACACTGACAGGCACTGGTCTAAAACTGAATTCCTGTCTGGTACAGGGACTTTGCACAGTTGGAGGGGCCTGACCTGCATGAGGCCTCTCTGATTGCATGTCATTTCCTAGCTTGGCAATCAAAGTGGTGGCGCATCCAACAAAATAATCATTAAAGGCATTTGCTACATCTAGGGGGTGTTGCAGGGTTTGGTTGTTTACTTTGACAGCAGCTGGCTGGGAGTGGACTGGGGGTGCTTGTATGCTACTTATGGTTCTCCAAAAGTTTTTAGGGTTTGATATGTTATTGTTTAGATTTTCATTGAAGTAATTTTTGTTTGTTTTGTGCATTCATTCTGGCATTTTCGGTATTTGTAGTGATCGTTCATGGAACCAGTACTCTTGAAATTTGACCATAGTGAATCTCTAAGCTGGTACATTAGTGTAAGATCAGCTGTAACCCAGGGGAGATGGGTCCCTTTTACTCGCACTTTACGCAGTGGGGCATGGGAATTCCAGACTTGTAGGAGCTCAGACTGAAAGTATTCAACTGCACAGTCTAGGTCTGGGATTAGGTTTAGCCTGTACCAGGGGAGCTGTTTGAGATCACTTAGGAAGGATTCAAGAATAAATTTCTTGAAAGACTTGGAGGTTATTACCTTTGGGGGAGATTTCAAGGCTTTTATTTTGCGCACGCAGTACACTAGACAATGGTCACTAAAGCTATTAGCAAGAACGCCTGCCTCCTGTATTCTATCAGGAGATGAGGAGAGAATCCAGTCCAGCAAGGTATGGTTAGGGCTTTTCATATCAATGCGAGTGGGGGAGGAGATTAATTGAGTTAGCTGCAAAGTTTTAAACAGTGTGCAGTGTTTATTGTTTTTTGGATTTAGCCAATCTGTATTAAAATCGCCGAGGACCAGCAGTTCACTTTTTTGGTTTTGGGCAAGTAGGTTATTAAGGATTTGAGATATGTCAGAGAGGGAGTGCACTGGAGCCCTCAGTGGGCGATAGAACCCAGCAACAATGATTGATTTACTGAATGGGATCTCAATTATACCAGAGAGGAAATCAAAGGTGACAGGAGAGCTAGGAGTTTGTAAAGGGGTGAACTTTAAGAACTCCTCAACATAAATAACAATTCCCCCTCCTTTCTTTGCTCTGTCTTTTCTATAAGATGAATACCCCTGTATTGATATGGCAGAGTCTGGTACTTTTGGGGTTAACCATGACTCCGTGAGCACAATGATTTTGGGTTTGTAATAGCAACACCAAGCCTGAAGCTCATCCAATTTAGGGAGTAAACTTCGGATGTTACAGTGCACAAATGAGAGGCCTTTTTTAGTGGGGAGACTAAAGGTTGTGTCACCTATAGGACCAGGGTTAGATTCCACATCGTTTGCCAGGGAAAGTAGCAGAATGAATAGAAATTTGGACAGAGTTTTCTTTTGGTGATGCTGTAATTGCACAGTATTAAATCTCTGTGTGGGGGTAGAAGGGCTGGACTTTAGCACTCTCCACCAGCACTCAGCTGACAGGTTAGAAGAACCAAGTAGGCTGGGGTGTATAGGGACTTGATTTCCATCCTGGGGCAATTGGAGAGGTGTATAGAGGGCGAGGGTAGCTTTGTAGAGAAGGGAGGAGAGAGAAAAGAGAAGGAGGCCAGCTCACATGGATATATTGCCCCAGGCCAGCTCACATAGATATATTGCCCCTTGCCAGCTCACATGGATATATTGCCCCAGGCCAGCTCACATTGATATATTGCCCCAGCTCACCTCTGCCAGGCCCCTCCGAGTCATTGCCGGCTGCCACGTTCTTTCCTTCTACAAGCGGCCGCCTGCATGGATATCTGCCGCTCGCCTGCGATCCATCCACCAGCCACGTGAACTCCGCGATCTCGTGAGATCGCAGCTGGCTGGTGGATGGATCGCAGGCGAGCGGCAGATATCCATGCAGGCGGCCGCTCGTAGAAAGAAAGAACGTGGCGTCCACTGGATCCGCCCCTGCGCCGACCAGACAGCTCCAGATTCGGACTCCGAGAGTCCGATACCGGAGCTGTCAAAAATTAAAAAGCAAAGGGCGGCTGGTGATGAGGTGCCGGTATGGCGTACCGGTGCGTACCGCCTCAAAAAAGGCCCTGTATATACAGCATATGCAGCACGATATGGACTGGGCAAATACAGCTTTATATTTTTAGCAGGTGAAATATCACATAGTTACAGCCATTTCTTCTAAATTTCTTGTTTGAAATATACATACTTAGTCATAGACAACCTTTGTCAAATACATTATACAACTTTGTTTTTCTTTATCCAAATGTGGGGTTACACCCCAATGACTCTTATAAAAGCATCCACGGTCTTACCTTTCTGACATCAGTGGTTTGATATCTGGTCACCTTGCTCTTCATGACAAATCTCAAGTTGTACGTCACACAATTGTTTACTTGAGGCCGGCCTATATCACATTTAGCAATTGACAATTATAAATTGGCAGACATGGGGATGATATTATGTATAAATGCCAAATAAACGACATATTAAAAAACACTTAAAGTGCAACCGTCGTGGGCAAAACTACATTTGTCCAATTGACAGAGCATCTCTCCCTTTATATAGAGCAGTATTTTTTTTTGCTGACCTATATAATGTAAAAAACAGATATTGGAGTTTAAAAAATTCCTGCTTACCAATGTGACCTGTGGCATGCCGCAGTGGGAGGGCTGCTGCAAGCAGAGAGTTGGCCTATCAGAGGACAGCCTGCAGTCAGTCTGTGTGCTGTGCTGCTTGTCAGATAGTGATAGACAGTTCACACAGCACACTGACTGACCAGAGCTCTGCATTTTTAAATGTCCCCGGGAACATAAAATAAAACGTTTTTTTTTTCTTTCTCTACCTTGCTGAATGTATTTAATTATATATATTAGATACATTCAGCCAGGTAGAGGGGGGTGGCATGTGGGCTGCGCGGGGTCTCAGGCAGTGGTTTGGTTTTTTTGTGTGTATATTTTTAGCAAATTTATAGGGGAAGTTAAGGGCAGGTATGATATATCTATATTCTTATAAATGTATTTCCAGACTTGTATTACACACACATTTTGGCAACTAATTCCCCCCCCCCCCCATTTGGCTGATCCCTCCAGAAGAAATGTTGAACCCGATAGAGCAGAGAATAATATATATTCTCTGCTCTGTCGGGTTCAACATTTCATCTGGAGGGATCAGCCAAATGGGGGGGGGGGCACATTTAGTTGAGATTGGCCACATGCCACCCCCCATGTGCATATGTGTATATATGGACTGAGGTCTGTGGGTGTATATATATATATCTGCGTGTTGATATTTGTATATATAGGTCTGCGTGTTGATATATACGTATATGTATGTGTGTGGTATCAATGCATCCCTACTCTATACACAGTGCTTTGTGTCCCTATAACATATATGATCAGGGGTTACCTGTTTTTTATATTTTTATACTATTCCTATTAAAGTAACACTAATTTTTGATGTATTTTATTCAGTAGAAACTTTTTTTGCCTATATAACATGTGCTTTGTGAAAATAAAACGGTTTTGTGTGTACATTTTAATTTAGTTAGTGGATTACTGTCCAGTGCGGTGAGAAGCAAACGTAATGCAGTGTAGACACGCTGCGAGGCGGAGCGGAGTAAAGTCAAGCCTGCAAAATGTTTGCTCCCTCACTTCGCTTCGCTACGCTGTGCGTCGCTACACGCTCAGTGTGTCTCAGCCTTTATTCCCGCATCGCTAGCTTACCGAATCAGTTTGCATACTTGTTACTGACCCTGCTTATTCTGAGGACTCGATCTGCTGCCGACTTTGCCTGCCATTTGACTATTCTCTCTGTGTATTCCCTGCCTGTTCTGTTTGCTTATGTTGCTACTGGTGTGCGCCGATTCTCACCATATACAGTAGCGCAGTACAAGTGCCTAAACATTGCTGACCTGGTTTTGTTATAGCTGCTGATGTAACTGAATAGATCGGGGATCGCTTCTGCATTACCAAAACCTCCACCACTGCACTCTTCCACAATACCACAGAGGGGTTACGGTGTGAAGGCACAATATTTGGGTGCACTGCCACTGACGCCTATACCAGATTCATATCATTTTAATATTGGACCGCAAGGTCCACCGCTGCACTCTTCCACAATACCACAGAGGGGTTACGGTGTGAAGGCACTTGCTGCCAGTGCCACAAAGGCACAATATTTGGGTGCACTGACGCCTGTACCAGATTCATATCATTTTAATATTTGGCCGCAGGGTCCAACCCTGCACTCTTCCACAATACCACAGAGGGGTTACGGTGTGACGGCACTGTTGCCGACACTAAAGCCCTGTTGCTTTCATCCAAAGCCTGCAAAAGTTTCACCATCATTTAGCCAAAAAAAATCACTAAACTTGTTCTGCGTGTCCTAAAACGTCTCCTCTTTTCATACAGGCTGCCGCCCCAAGCAGTTGTTTATGAATAGATTAAAGGAAAACCATTTACCGCCATTTGAAATGTCAATTTTTGTTTTTAAATGTTTCTATACATCCTACAAATCCGCCACATCACGGGCAGGTTATGGGGACCTCCTAGGCACGATATTTGAAGAAATTTTTCGTCTTTATTCTTAACCTTTATTTCATGGAAAACTCACTGTTCCTTTAAAAATGGGTTTTTTTTTTACTTTTTGTCCTTGTTTCCTGTCTCCCAGGGCACTACCCGGACCCCCATACACCTTTTATGGCAAATATCTTGCATATATGCCCTCTTGGAGGGCACTCTAAAAATCGAACTTTCGAGTCCCATTGACTTGCATTGAGTTCGGTTCGTGTTTGAGTTCGAACTCGAACTTTTGAAATTGTTCGAGTTCGAATGCGAACCGAACACAGGTTGTTCGGCTCATCACTAATGAGCATATCACAGAGCTCCACAGCAATAAACCTCACAGCAATGTGCACCGTGTATTATGAGCATTTAGTGTTAAATGGGAGTTCTGACTTATGAGTAAAAGTAGTTTAAAAAAAAAGCTTAAATCCCGGGGGGGGGGGGTGACACCATAAATTACCGCATCGGTTGACACCAACCCTAGTGACGCCACTGCTCAAGATCCATTGCACACTGTCTTGAGCGGGTCTTGTGTAACTCTCCATGGAATCCTATGGAATTCAGGAGGGAATAGCAGTGACAGTGACAATAACAACGGTCAGATTAGAATAGGGACCCTTAACAATAGCATAACAAATCTGGTGGCAGGAACATTTAAACTAATGTATCCATTTCTCTTGATCATTTATATATGGAATAATATTTAAAAAGTTTACTTTTCAGCCCAAAATATATGGCCAATATGTTGTATAAATACCATGCATAATTGTGATTAATTTAACACCTTTAGGAACACTTGTCAAAGTACACTCAAGAGTGACAACAGTAAGAGGCCTGCATCCAGATGTGTTGCCATGTGAGCAGCAAATGCTTGTTTCAGAAGGGTTCTGTCATCCATTATGCAATACAAGAACCATTCTCTCCCAATCCATAACTTCCTTTCTAG
Organism: Leptobrachium leishanense; assembly: GCA_009667805.1. NCBI lineage: Eukaryota > Metazoa > Chordata > Amphibia > Anura > Megophryidae > Leptobrachium > Leptobrachium leishanense. The sequence continues at coordinate 479,173,290 of CM019063.1, read as the reverse complement.
TGATGTCATGAAGACAGACAAGTGTTGACTGATATACAGTTGTGTTCAAAATTATTCAACCCCCACTGAAATTGAGTATTTTGGCCAGTTTGACATTGATTTTGATCATTAAGTCATCTTGCTTACAATTAAATCAAAGAGGCACGTGTAGGTCAGACAAATATAACATAACATTTATAATGAAATAACCACAAATGTCTTTTCTGTGCTCACATCATTATCAGTTTTATTCAACCCCCAAGTGACATTCAATCTTAGTACTTAGTACAACATCCTTTTACAGTTATAACAGCTTTTAAACGTGAAGCATAGCTTGACACAAGTGTCTTGCAGCGATCTACGGGTATCTTCGCCCATTCGTCATGGGCAAAAGCCTCCAGTTCAGTCACATTCTTAGGCTTGCGCACTGCAACTGCTTTCTTTAAGGCTAGGGACAGATGAGCGCATTTTCTGCGGCCACCGTCAAAATGTACGTCGATGCGTGCGCACGCATTTTTTCACGGAATACGCTTAAGTGGTCAGACGACCACAGTCGCACAGTCGCAGGTACTCACCAACGCAATTCTAGGGAAATCCGGCTGTTGAACGTTATGTAGGCCGCACACTAGCAGCGTCTGACGTCTCCTAATCACGCACACACTCTGCCATGCGGCCGCAGCGCACTCTGTACGTCTGTAGCAGCGGTTTCACGTTCTGAGAAAAATGCGTTCATTTGCCGGTTGCGTGGTGTCGGCGCACTTTTGTACGCACGTACTGCGTATATTGGCCGTCATTGGCCGTTATGTGCTGCTACTGCCGCCGTGATTTAGTGCGCCTGCACGCGCGTTCCGACTGCCCCACTCTGACCCTAGCCTAAGTCCCACCAGAGGTTCTCAATCGGATTTAAGTCAGGTGACTGCCATGGCCACTCCAAAATGTTCCAGCCTTTAATCTGCAACCATGCTCTAGTGGACTTGGAGGTATGCTTGGGATCATTGTCCTGTTGAAAGGTCCAACGTCTCCCAAGCCTCAGGTTTGTGACGGACTGCATCACATTGTCATCCAATATCTCCTGGTACTGAAGAGAATTCATGGTACCTAGCACACGCTGAAGCTTCCCTGTACCTGCAGAAGCAAAACAGCCCCAAAGCATGATTGACTCCCCGCCATGCTTCACAGTAGGCAAGGTGTTCTTTTCTTCATAGGCCTTGTTCTTCCTCCTCCAAACATAGCGTTGATCCATGGGCCCAAACAGTTCTAATTTTGTTTCATCAGTCCACAGAACACTATCCCAAAACGTCTGTGGTTTGGCCACATGACTTTTGGCATACTGCAGTCGATTCTTCTTATTCTTTGGAGACAGCAAGGGGGTGCGCCTGGGAGTTCTGGCATGGAGGCCTTCATTACGCAGTGTGCGCCGTATTGTCTGAGCTGAAACTTCAGTACCCACATCTGACAAATCTTTTCTCAGTTCCTCAGCAGTCACATGGGGACTTTTCTCCACTCTACGCTTCAGGTATCGCACAGCAGTCGAAGTCAGCATCTTCTTTCTGCCACGACCAGGTAGCATTTCAACAGTGCCCTTTGCCTTGAATTTGCGAATGATGCTTCCTATGGTCTCTCTTAGTATGTTTAACATCTTTGCAATCTTCTTATAGCCATTGCCCTTCCTGTGAAGAGTAATCACCTCTTCTCTTGTCTTCCTGGACCATTCTCTTGACTTCACCATGTTTGTAACCACACCAGTAAATGTCTAGAAAGAGCTGAGTATCACAGTCATTTTAAAGCTGCCTAATTGGTGCTTATTATTCTTTATTGCTGCTCCGTGACATCCACAGGTGTTTTCAATACCTGATTGAAAACACTTGAATGAACCTCTGTTCTTCAGAGTGGTAGTCTTTAAGGGGTTGAATAATTGTGTCAATGAAGAATTCACAAAAGAAACATTTACTACTGTATTACAAAACCAATTGATGTCATTTTAGTTGCATATGGTTCTTTAAAAAGTCCTTGTAGGATTTCATTCTGAATACAATTACAAATGTACACTAAATTCCCTAAAACCCTTTACAGCATTGGGGGTTGAATAATTTTGAACACAACTGTATAGCAGCGCAGTATAGAAAATTCTGGTACACGACCCTTAACAAAAGCTTTTGCCCCGACAGGTGTATATATACATACATATTTCTTACTATTCTAATCGGTCAGTATTTTAGAAAAGAAATGAGAAGATTGTCTGCATCAAGTCGTAATTAAAAAATATATTAAAAACCTGCTCAAGTATGGTTCATCTCTACTGGTATTATTTTATTTGTTTTATTTAGATAATTAGCTCAATTATATTCAAGCCCGTCTTCATATTTTACTTTATGATATCAGCAATTACCAGACTAGGCAGGCAGCTTTATAAAAAGATTCAGATCCAGATCCACCTGTTATTTGTGATGTCAAAGGGAAGGGCCGCGCTTTGTTTACTTGTAAGCGAGAGGTGTGATTGTCCCTTTGCTTATCAACGTGAATCTGCGTCTGACAGTAAAGTGCTTCAGAGTTTCCTCCAGCTAATCGCTGCTATGTGAACTGTTTTTGTAAATTTTGCTGATGTTTACTGGGCTTTTTTGCGTTTTCCCTGTTTACTCGTCCAAAAATATTTTACAGCGTTCTTCTCACAGGGTTGTGGATAATAGCAAACTTTAGACATAAATTAAAGGGATATTCTAGTAGTGTTCATAGGGTCTATACACTAAACACCGAACGTGCCACCAAATTACACCGAACCGTGAATTTCACCCTTCGGTGCAATTTCAGGACTATTCACTAAGCTGGTAATTCATCAAATAGAGGCAAAATACGGTGCAGTTCGGCGATCTTCAGCAGCAATGAAATTGTCCCATAGAGAAGTAACGGTTTGTCTATTCGCAGAACACAGACGAGTCGGTGAAATGCCTTGATTTTCAGTGTTTCAGTTCGACAGATTTAAACAGGCGAATCCCACAGGATTCACTGTAAAAAAGTACTATCTATTTTTTAAAAAAATTAAAACACCATTTATTTATTTATTTTCGTTTTCAGCAAAAAGCCTTTTTATTTTTTGGAACAACTTTTTGTATTTTTTGAAAGTTTTGTGTCACAGTTTTTTAACCAAGGTGTCTTTTTATTCTGTAACAGACCTTTTAATTATTTTTTAAAGGATTTTTTTTATTACTTCGACACATGTTAATATATTTTTATTGCTTTAAACACCTATTAGGAGAATAGGAGACTTTTTTTTTTTTTTCAGGAGGGTGGTTTGCAGTTCAGTGGATCTTGCCAAGGCCACTTCGACGCATTTCAGTGCTCTTCAGCGACGTTCTCCAACTTTTTCGTGGGGCTTTGACGACTCCATGTTCAGCGAACTACGGTGACCAGACAAAGCACTAAAGAGTGAATTCACCAAAGTACGCCGAAATGCACCAAAGTAAAAAGCACTGAGATTTCGGTGCTCTGTGAATAGACCCTCATGTGTACTTTAACATATTCTATTTACTAGCACCTGCCATAGAATTCTCTTTAAAATGCACCTGTTATTGCTAAAACATGTTTGGCTCATTTGACAGGGAATCACTCTATTCATGTTTCTTTTTGGCTGACAAATACAAATTAAAATAAGGGAGTTATGCCCTGTCAATGTTTCTCTGTTCCTCAAATCCCTGCGGCATGCCGAGTGGGGGAGAAGAACTGATGAGAGCAGATAGCCGTCCTAGAGGACAACCCCACGCTTGGTCTTTGTGCCCCACTGGCTGTCGGCACTTTGATAAGTTTGAAAAGTTAACATGTCACTGCTGAGAGCCAACTCGATGGCCCGTACCTAGCTCTGCCCACACAGAATAAAACATGGGGACATCTTTCGCTGGATTGAGGTGACCCCAACCAGCAATATTCCCTCAAAAACAATGCCGCCCATTCCCCCAACTATTTTATGTACTCTGCACAAAATACATATTATTTTTAACCCTACAACTTTTAAGTCACCATTAAGAAAGTTGGCCACAAGACGTTATCACGAGTAGTTGAACCTTTTTGTGATTTACCATGCAGAATCAAAACATGCTGAAAAGTGTATACAGTAATAAAGCGCCACACAATATAAACCACACTAAAAGATTTTCCGCAACCACTGAATAGGAGTGTCGTGGTCTCCTCAATAACCATAAAACTAAAAACATACAACCTAAACATAATTCTAACCATAACCAGAATCCTAACCATAACCTTAATACTAAACCAAATACTAAACATAAATACAGAATTTTTTCTGTATTTCTGTATATTATGCTTATAACACCAGTTCGTCGTTTTGCAGCTGTTCCTTTTTCCATGTTTTTGTTTTTAACCCCAAATGGGAAGTGTTTGGTGCGTGTATAAATAAAACCCACCATATCTCTGCCTCTCCTTAGCTGAAAAGCAGCAGGAGGGGCTTAGAGCTGCTCAGTAGAGTGGCCTTTTGGTACATTGGTTAGGTACTCACTCTTCAAAGAGGTGCCTTGAAGTGGCGAGTAGGGATGTGCGTTTCGGGTTTCGGAATTTTGGAATTTTCATGAAATTTCCCGATTCGTGTCTTCGGATTCGGCCGAATTTCCGAATCGGATTGGATCCGAAAACCGACAGATCCGAAAAGTTTTCCGAGCCGAAACGAAAAATTTTCGGAGTTTTCGAATGGACTGGAAATGTGTCAAATCGAAATTTATTTTCACTCTATTCATGATTTCGGTTCCATTCGTGATTTCGGTTCCATTTCGGTAATTCTGGACATCGTATATTTAACTATTATCGGTTATATCGCTGATTCTGTAGATTTTGTATTTGTAAATGCGTATCAAAACCTTTTGTTCTGGTTTTTATTTTTAAAGTCAGACCATTTGGGTCAGTTTAGCGTTTTTTATATCGTTTTGTTCATTTTTTTTGTTCCTTGGCTTTCATACCATTTTAATATGATTAAATAAAGTTGTGAGATGTATATTCATAAGAAAAAAAGGATCTTTATTTAATAAAAAAAAAACGATAGAATCGCCAGAATTATCGTATCGACAGAATGAATTAGCGGATCCGAAAAACAAACCAAAAATTAATTATAAAAAATATATAAAGTATAAAAAAAGTAAACCATAGTAGTTTACGTCAAAACGAATAGAGTTAGACACTTTGAAACGAGGAGAACAGACGTTCCGAAAAAAACGAAAATTTCCGAAATCACGAAAAGTCGATACAAAAAACGAGCAAAGTGACCTGAAAACACGAAAAATGGTCGATATTCCGAAAAAAAAATGTATACGAAAAACGAGCCCAACCGAACCGAATCGAAACAGAAATTGGCCGAAACGAGCCGAATCGAAAATTTTAAACATCCGAACGAATCGAACCGAATCGAACCGAAAAAAAAATCGGTGCACAAGTCTAGTGGCGAGTGAGCTTACGTTGCAATGGCCATTGAAACAAACTAAAACCTCATAGTGTTTTGTTGTACATGGAAACACATAGAAATGAGCGCAGATGACACCTTTTTTTCTTGTTAGATACTAAACATAACCCTAATACTAAGCATAACCCTAAACCTAACAGTTGCTGTTTAGGTCCATAAAAATGGGGTACATTGCCACGAGAGCTTAACACAGCTTGTATTTATGGAGGTACATAATCCCTTTATTTTGAATATGTATATAGGAGATGACAAAGCACTGATTAGAAGTAATGCAAGAAAACATTAAAATGTTTCCCATGTTGGAATAACCCAATTATACTGTGGTCTTATGGAAAAATGGTGAATGTAACATCCAAGTATGGCCGTATGTTGAGACCAAATCCTTATATTTTGCTCTGCTCTTTGGATTTTTAACTTTTAAACCATAGGCTCTGTATATTTAACTCTTCTTAGGTACTTTCTATCAACTGATACAAAACTAGGGGTGAATAAAAATATTCTAGAAACAAAAGCAAAGTTATAAAAGTGGAGCAATCACCATGAAGATTAAACAGAACACGCAGGAGCTTTGCAATGATTTCCCTGATGAAAGTTTCCCTGTTAGAGCTTTGCTCCACTTCAATGCTAGCAACATTGTATTGCGTACTGTAAAGGTAATATATTCTGTTTAACATCGCCATTATTTCACTGCCAGGTATTAGAGGAAGGGTTAATGCACCGCACTTATTGAAGCTTTGTCATTTAAGCACTTTCTAATCACTTAAAAGTCAAAATTGTAGTTTCCTGATCTTCCAGTAGTCAATGCATTAAAAGATTAGTATCATAGTCACTTACACAAATAAAGTGTTAAGCCAAGTGTATCAATATGGCAATTCACCTCTGGATAATCCTCTCATTTTTTTTTTTAAGGGGTCACCTTTCATTCAACCCTTGTGAATCAACCGATCCTTCGTGAAATAGAGAGCGTCGTATAATTTAGTATATTTAAGTTAATATGGTTATTAATGCATTTGGAAAGAGAAAAGTAATAATGTGACTTTCCTTTTTTTTTTCTTTTTGTTTTCAGAAGATTTTACCAGGAAGGATACATTGAGATTTCTCTCGTTTTCAAGTATGTCCTGCTCTGCCTTACATACTCTGACAACATGTATTTTATTATATATTGACCTTACCGAGACACCTGTACATTGCAAACTGATAATGGATCCAACCCAACGCAGTCCTGATGTGAGACTTATTAAATATGTTATTATTTATGGTCTCTGCAAGTCATAAAATCCCTGTAATGATGGGAATTTCTCAAAAGCTAGCAAGGGCTGAGCAAGCTAAATATTCAACACGTGTGCCGATAACAGAGATAAAAAGACAATGCTACACCCATGTCTAGCACATTGCACATGCAAATATGTTTGGCTGACATTGTGTTCTTTTAGAAGTAACACATTTCTTTGTTTGTGAAACATGAGAAGACGCTGCTTCTTGTATTCAAAGTCTCCACCACCAGTGCTTTCTCAATAATTGTTGTGATGTTTGTGCATAAATAACCTTGAGTTACAAATATGTACAAACTAAGTAGATATTAATAATAGCTATAGTCTACATGATACTGTACTTCTATGGTGCTGCAAGGAGGTCGATATCAGTATTTATTTATTTGCAAAGTATTTTACCAGGAAGGATACATTGAGATTTCTCTCGCTTTCAAGTATGCCCTGGGTTCAAGAACACTGAAATTTTTACAGTCGTTACAGAAATACAAAGTAATAAAATGCAAGATATTAAAAAAAACACAAATATACAGATTAACACAGACAAGAAACATGTAGGAATTATAGTCACTATGTTACATGTTTACAGGTGCATTTTGTACTGAGGTATGTTAATAGGGAGCTCTAGAGTGACTTTAGACTGGGGGAAGATTTGATGGCGTCTGGGAGGTTATTCCATAATTGTGGTGCTCTGTAGGGATGAGACGAACACCCCCGTGTTCGGTTCGCATTCGAACTCAAACAATTTCAAAAGTTCGAGTTCGAACTCGAACCGAACTCAATGCAAGTCAATGAAACTCAAAAGTTCGATTTTTAGAGTGCCCTGCAAGAGGGCATATATGCTAGATATTTGCCATAAAAGGTGTATGGGGGTCCTGGTAGTGCCCTGGGGGACAGGAAACAAGGACAAAAAGTTTTAAAAAAATACGTTTTTAAAGGAACAGTGAGTTTTCCACAAAATAAGGGTTAAAAATAAAAACGAAAAATTCCTTCAAATATCGTGCCTAGGAGGTCCCTATAACCTGCCCGTGAAGTGGCGGATTTGTATGATGTATAGAAACATTGCCATCAGAGATCCACACATGACACCTAGCCACCCTTAAGGGGTTAAAATGCACAGGGACTGGCTACTATCCTGTTAGATGAGGGAATGTATGTATAAAGCAAGGTATATATGACAATGGATAGTCAGAGACTCTAGGGACTCAGCTTGTACGCTTTATGATAGACATTTCTAACACAATAATAATTGTATGCTCACATAGGCCCTTCGGGAGTGGTACATGACATACAAATACTGGAATATTACGTTTAAATCTAAGGAGTGTGATAAAGATTTTATTAAGCCCTTGATGACAAATGACGTAACATCTACATCATTAATGATTGGCTTTACAGAGCCCTGGTCCTTAAGGGGTTAAACAGCATATCAGAGAGGATCATATAGTAGAAATGAACACTTCTTAGAATTCAAAACAAACAGTGTTTGTTCATATATGTGCAGGCCACATCCAGTCTGCAAGCAATGTATCAAATTCTAATTGCTAATTAGAAGCCCATGTCATTTCCAAACACTAATTAAACACCTGTTGTTTACGCCGCTTGAGAGCACAGGTCATTTAGAGGTGAGAATCTTTGCACCTATAGTAGACGGCATTAGGTAGTTTTTTAATTCAATATCTTATAAACTTTTGCTTATAATATTCTGCAGTAAAGAGTCTCTTTATTTCTAGATTTTTTTGTATTTTTTTAAGCATGTTTTATACTTTTTTTAAAAAAAAAAATTCGAACTCGAACCGAACACGCCAAAAAGTTTGAAGTTCGCAAACTTTCGACCTGCCAGTGTTTGAGTCGAACTCCGAACTGATCGAACCGAACAGCTCATCCCTAGTGCTCTGTAGGAAAATGAGGATTGAGTCACTTTCTTTTTGTATTGTGGTATTGCAAGTAAGGTGCAGGTCCTGGATCGGAGGTTATAGGAGGAGGGAACTTCTGGGTGAAGCAGCCTATTCAGGTAGGGTGGTAGCTTCCCAGAAAAGCTCGTAAACACCAGGTTGGAAAGGTGAAGGGTGCGTCTAGATTCCAGCGACGGCCAGTTTAGCTCTTTTAACATGTCACAATGATGGGTCATGTAATTACATTGTAGCACAAATAAGGACAACTTAAACAGCTGGGCTTGCTGTATCTCTCATGCAGAGGAATGAATTTCATTTCTGGCCTTTTCAAGTGAGATCTGACTGAAATGAGCATTGTATGGGTTCATAATGTAATGAGTTTAATTCACTTCATGCATGCAGGGTAACCCAGATGTGAACCCCTTGGTCTAGGTGCCTAGAGGGCTGTCAGCTATACCCTACTGATGAGGCTGAAGGAGGCTGAAACGACTGTCAGGGTTGTTGTACCGCTCGTGCAGAGAGGACTTCTTCGGCATTTTAGTACTGGCCACCCTTTCTGGGTGATTGATTTGGACCAGTCTTCTCTGTAATGGCACCATCGAGCCTTGTGAAGCCTGAGTGGGGACCCACCGTATGGCAGGCCGCTAGTACTGTTGCCTGTTCTCAGGACCCTCACAAACCTTGATTTTGCTCACTTTAATTCTCTTTGAGACCTTAATGGTGTCCTCTCTCAGGTTTGCGTGAAATTTATCTAGATATGTTTTGCTTTGTCCATGCCATCTCACCCATCCCTTTCGTCTGCTGTGTAACTATTGCGACCCTTTACATTCCCTATGTCTGACTTGGTTGACACAAAATTTTTCATTTTTTGCACAAAATTTAAAATTGATGATTCAAAGTGACCCTGAACTCAACAGTCCCTTCAAGCGATGGATATTAATATTGATCGCAAAGATTAACGCTGTCCCTTGATAAGATTGCAATCCACTTCCAGTGCCGCCATCTTACTTTTTTTGTGCGTTACTGAATGAGATTGTGCCGCTGTGTTTGTTTGCCCCTCGTCACCAGCGATGTTGATGCAGGCAGTCACAGAATGACTCTTCTACTCTAGTATCCTAAGGCCAAGACGTGGCTTTAAAAAAAATTGGGAATCAAAAATTTTGTGTAAAAAAATAATAATAACAAAATTTATCTAAAAAAATAAAATAAGTAAAAGGATGGTTTGATAAAAAATAAAAGAATAAACGGTTGAATAAAATAAAATTTAAAGCGACAATATTTCTTAACATTCAATCCAATGGGAGTCGTCTGTTTAAACCTGTCTAACTGGATCACTGAAAATAAGGGCATTTCACTGACACTTCGGTGCAGTTTGGCGTTCTCTGAATAAATTAACTATTACTTGGGGCAATTCAGGCAATGGGAAATTTCACTGCCACCGAAGATCCCTTGAATTGCGTCGCACTGCACTGTATTTCACTGTCAGTTCACCAGTATTTGGCGAACGGACAGCTTTCTGAATAGACAAACTGCCATGAAATTGCACCGTACAGTAAAATTCCCAGTTTAGCGTAATTCGGGGGCAAGGTCGGTGCTCTTTGAGTAACACTTTGATCAGTGTTGAGAACGGAAGGGGAGGGTCATTTAATTCTGCTTACTCAGAGATGGAAAAAGGGAGATGGCGGTAGAAAATATACAGTAGCAGCAATGTGTTCAGCTAAATGGTGAAAGGATATTATTTGCTAAGTCTGTTGAAAGAATTAAAGAAAATCATTATGCAGTTTGGTAGTGCAAAGAATATCAGCAGGGTTATTCAGAGAAAGGTGAAACTCTCGAGAATGTTTGGAGAAGTGAAAATTCTAGGACAAAATAGCCGATTTGGAAAGTGAGATAAATGGGAGAATTTTTCTGGTTTGGCTATTTTGACCTAGAATTTTTACTTCTCCAAAAGTTCTCCAGAGTTTCACCTTTCTCTTAATAACCCTGCAGGTCTATTCAAAGAGAGGTGAAAACCAGGAGAATGACTGGAGAAGTGAAAATTCTAGGTCAAAATAGCCAAACCAGAAAAATTCTCCCATTAATCTCACTTTCCAAATCGGCTATTTGATCTAGATTGTTCATTCTCCTGCCAGTTCTCCTGGTTCACCGGTCTTTGAATAGACCTGTATATATAGGCGGTGACTGACCAATAGACAGTATCCTTTAATGGCTTTGCTGTTAGAGCAAAGGAAACAATGTAAATTCTGTTCTATCAGTGTTTAGGCGATTGGTTCAAGGATCACTCTTTTCCTCTGTCATAACTAATGGAGCAATCAATACCTCACCTGATTCTTCTTGCGACACACAAAGCGAAGATCCCAAACTAATAATACTGGATTTTGAATAGAAATATAAGCCCTATAACTTATATCAAAATATATTACACACAGTAATAAAGCAAAATGGAAAAGCACCAGCTGAGAAAGTCTGTACTTGTGGCACCCCTCACAGAGAAGCGTGATCTCCACCCGTTTATGGTCAATTATTAATGTCTCCTTGACCTGCAGAAAATTTACAACTGCATTTCACAATGTTTTAACTCACAATGTTCTCTTGGGAAATACAGTGAAAGATATGAACGCTAAATGAACAGATAAAAGGAGACTGCATACGTAGCGCTGTTTTTACATATCACATATATAGCTGGTATGGGCAGATAAAGTGACGTTCCACACAAGAAACACCTTATCTCCTTTGCATAGGTTGTGATGTAAGAAAGTCTGATGTAACCAGGGGAGAGTTGGCCGCTTTAGGATCGGGATCTGAAAGTACCAGATCTTTGGCGTCTGCGCCAAACTGTAAAACCCCATCTTATCCCTTTTACAATTGCATATACTGTAAAATATATAAAAGTAATGCTGTAACCAGGACACAATAATACTGTAATATCTTGCTTACCCAGCTTTCCTATAAATGAGCAAGTTAAACCCATGTGGGCATCTCTCCTGCAGTGCCGTGGGTATAGACAGAAGGCAAACCTCACATTGCAGTTCATCAGTGGAAGAATGAATATGGGGGTTATGACCCACAAAGCCTCTATGTCAGGGATGTCCAACCTCCGGCCCCCCAGATGTTCCTGAACTACAACTATAAGAAATCTCTGACTGCATTAGATGGATGGAGAAGCATGAGAGTTGTAGTTAATGGACATCTGGGGGGCTGGAGTTTAGACATCCCTGCTCTATGCAGTTGACCCAAGGAACCCTTGTCCATGTCCACCTTGACCTGCTTAGTACCACCATGCCAGACCTGTTCTGCCCATCAGCCACACAAGGCAATGCCCAGTGGGCCTGAGTCTGCAGCCCTTCAGGAAGCACCACCTTCAAGCTGCCAACTCTGCCCTTGGCGACCTAAACCCTTTCGCCAACCCACCAAAACGCTCCCCACACTTACTATAAATATACCTCTGGCTGGCCTCTTTAGCCCTGTCCTCCTTCCGGCATTTATCACGCACAGTCCCAGGTCGCTGTTGAGCCCCAGACCATGCCTGCAGCCGGGTACATGTAATTGAGTGAGTAAAAAGGCACACATGGGGTTCGTAGGATGCACTCGATGCTCTTTCAGTGTTTTTCTCATTCCCTGCATATTTCAATGTGTTGAGCTCTGAGTTGAGAAGTAGATATTCTTTCTTTTCTTTTATCTATTAACATTTATCTATGTAAGGTCTGTTTCGCACATGTTTATAAAAAAATGTTTCATACGCCTGCCCGCTGCAATATACTAAATGTTTCACGTAAGCATAAATATGTTTAGAATTAGAGCGTTATTATATGTCATAGAACAGCTGATGTTGCTGCCCCGTGGTCTTGTAGCTAGCATGCAAGGTATGTAAGACTTTTAAGGTGTATATCCAAAGATTAATGGCGTTTAGAAAGCGTTTGTTTGATTTTTTTGGCCAGCACAGAAGCCGTTATGAGAAGACCAGCTCTAATGCATCGAGGCATGGACTCCAAAAGACCCATGAATGTGTTCTCTGATAACTGGTACCAATCAGCAGCAATCCTTTAAGTCCTGCAAGTGGTGAGGTGGGACTACCATGTATGTTCTTCCAACATATCCCCCAGGTGCTCAATCAGATTAAGATCTGGTGAATTTGGAGGCCAAGGAGATACCTTGAAATCTTTTGTGGTCCTCAAAAATATTCCTGAACAATTTTTCAATGTGGCGGTTGCATTATCCTGCTCTGGGAGGCCACTACCATCAGGGATGTACATGGTTTGCAACATCTCTAAGTAGGTGGTACATGTCAATTGTGTTCTGACACTTTTTATCATGGCCAACATTATGTTTTTCAGAAATTTGAACCACAGTAGCTCTATTGTGTGATCGGACCAGACGGCTAGCCTTTGCTCCCCACGTGTATCATTGAGCCGTGGGCACCCATGACCCTGATGCTGTTTGATCAGTCGTCCTTCCTTGCATTACTTTTGGTAGGTACTAATCACTAGATACCAGGAACACCGCACAAGACTTGCCGTTTTGGAGATGCTCTGACCCAGTCGTCTGGCCATCACTTTTTGGACCTTGGCAAAGTCACTCAGATCAGTTTTGCCCATTTTTCCTGTTTCCAACACATGAAATTCAAGACCCGACTGTTCTCTTGCTCGTAATATATCCCACCCCCTGACAGGTGCCATTAAAACCACATAATCACAATATACAAAACAGAGTGTGGCGCACCCAGTGTTTCCAAAAATGATAAGGGTGGTATATTACCGTATCCTTATCACTAGAATTCTTCCTTTTAATAATTTCAATATGAAAAACATAAAGACATATACAGATCATAGTATAACCCATATAGACATATAAATATGTAAATCTCGACTATGGTCTCACTCACACTTTAGAGAGCCCTAACTGGCTCTAGTTCTTGTGCTTGTGGGTTATTAGGTTGGCCACCCAGCAGCCCTCAGGGATTCTGATCTTTATCTCTTCGAATCCTAATTACATAAAGAGGATAACATGGTGCAGTACTGTATGCCAAAAACGGATAATCCAGGATATGGATGTACTCACATGTTCCAGGACCTAACCCAGGTCCTCCTGAGGTGGATCACTCAGAGGTTGTTTTCTGCAGGTACAACCTTCCAGGAAAACCGTACAATAGCCCAGGACGATAAGGGATTAGAAAAGTTTAATAAAATAATAAAACAGTACAAGGTTAAAAGTAAATAACGCCAAAACGTGTTTCACCAGAGGGTCACATATACCCGTGGCTTCTTCAGTTGGCTAATACTAACTTTATAGTTCCTTCCATTTTTATACTAAATCCCAAAGCGTTTTGTCCAATTAGCTCCCTTAGAGGTAAACCAGGAAGGAGATTCTCACCAATGGTGGCTGTAGACCCACTTATCCCTTAATTGGTTAAAATCAATCCCTATTGGTGTTTCTGACTTGATAGATGGTTAAGAAACCCCAATAGGGATTGATTTTAACCAATTAAGGGATAAGTGGGTTTACAGCCGCCATTGGTGAGAATCTCCTTCCTGGTTTATAGGGTCCAGGGGAAAGTAAATATAGAAAAGGTATGTTGCATCACTCCTGAATTTATTTATTTATTTATTTATAAAGTATTTTACCAGGAAGGATACATTGAGATTTCTCTCGTTTTCACGTATGTCCTGGGTTCAAGAACAATGAATGGTTACAGAAATACAAAATAGTAAAATGCAAGATATTAACACAAAACCAAATATACAGATTAACAGAAAAAAAATATGTAGGAAATAAAGTCATTATGTTACATGTTTACAGGTGCATTCTGTATTGAGGTATGTTAATAGGGAACTCTTAAGGGACTTTAGACTGGGGGAAGATTTGATGGCGTCTGGGAGGTTATTCCATAATTGCGGTGCTCTGTAGGAAAATGCGGATCGAGCCACTTGCTTTTTGTATTGTGGTATTGCAAGTAAGGTCTTGGATCTGAGGTTATAGGATGAGGGAACTGCTGGGGCAATCAGCCTATTCAGGTAGGGTGGTAGCCTCCCAGAAAAGCTCTTAACCACTTCGATGCTGAGGATCAGCGTTTGGCCGGGTTCCGGCCGATCGCTGGCCCCCCCGGTTCGGGCTGACATCCTCGATGTCAGCCGCGCATCCGGGACCGCAGCCGCCGGAATTAGGTGTCATCGCGGCAGCGCGATGACACCTAATTCAGGCGCCCCCCCCCCCGCATGTGCGGAGGAGGCGCCTGAAAGGGAGGGGGGGTCTCCCTCCCGATCGGCGGCTCTGCGGGGGTTAACCCAGGCATCATTTGGAAGGGCACAGCCTGCCCTTCCAAATGGTGCCTGGCATTAACCCCTGGGGAGCTGGATCGCGAATCGGCGCTGAAAAGCGCCGGTTCGCGATCCTTTCCCGGAGCTGGCCGACATCTTGGATGTCGGCCAAGCCTCCGGGAACTCCCCCTGAGGACTGGCGTCATCGTGCGTAGCACGATGACGCCAGTCCTGGACTTAACCCCTAACTGCCACCAACTGTGGAGATAGGGAGTTCCAATGAACTCCCTATCTCCCGATCCGTGGCAGTTAGGGGTTAATGTTTGGTATGGTTGGATCGGCCAGAGCATGGCCGTTCCAACGATACCAAACACTACTGTGAAAAATGTTGTAAAAAAAAAAAAATGAAAAATAAAAATAAAAAAAATTAAAAAAAATTATAAAAAAAAATAAACACTTTTTTTTTCTTTTTTTTGTTTTGTTAATGCAGCAATATTGTTCCCATTTCAATTATAATGTGAACAATGATGCTGCACTAACGATTTTTGTATGCGGTGCGTTTGTTAAAAATAGTGTAATTTTCCCCAAAAAAAAATGTAACGAGACCCCATCTCTAATTTTTTTAACAAGCGCACCCCATACAAAATATAACCGCAATTGCTCGCATGTTAAAATGTGAAAAAAACACTTTACACATTGTAAATTATTGAAAATACATATTTTATTGCATTTTTTGTTATAATATACAGACATGACATAACGTATACATATAATAATTCCAATTCCAATGAACTCCCTATCTCCCGATCCGTGGCAGTTAGGGGTTAATGTTTGGTATGGTTGGATCGGCCAGAGCATGGCCGTTCCAACGATACCAAACACTACTGTGAAAAATGTTGTAAAAAAAAAAAAAAAAAAAAAAAAAATAAATAAAAAAAATTAAAAAAAATTATAAAAAAAAAATAAACACTTTTTTTTTCTTTTTTTTGTTTTGTTAATGCAGCAATATTGTTCCCATTTCAATTATATATGTGAACAATGATGCTGCACTAACGATTTTTGTATGCGGTGCGTTTGTTAAAAATAGTGTAATTTTCCCCAAAAAAATGTAACGAGACCCCATCTCTAATTTTTTTAACAAGCGCACCCCATACAAAATATAACCGCAATTGCTCGCATGTTAAAATGTGAAAAAAACACTTTACACATTGTAAATTATTGAAAATACATATTTTATTGCATTTTTTGTTATAATATACAGACATGACATAACGTATACATATAATAATGACATATTATGAATCTACCGAGTCTGACGGAAAGAACGATATATAATATGTCTGGGTAATATACTAAAATAAGCCTTCAAAACGCGTTTAAACATGATGAGCGAAACCAGTTAAAATGACCTCAGCACAGGGGCGGGAAAAGCCTCAGCAGCGAAAGGGTTAAACACCAGGTTGGAAAGGTGAAGGGTGTGTCTAGATTCCAGCGATGGCCAGTTTAGCTCTTTTAACATGTCACAATGGTGGGTCATGTAGTTACATTGTAGCACAAAGCGGCAGAATAAGTTATACAATGTAGGAAGTTTCTGGAGGTGTGTTTGCGGGGCGGCTGCATACACTACATCTCTGTATTCAATAGCTGGCATAAGCATTTGTTGTACAATCTGCTTTCTTACCGCGGGGTTCAGGCAGGATTTGTTTCTGTACAGGGCACCTAGTTTGGGGTAAAGTTTAGAGGAGAGTTTTTCGATGTGGGGGCCAAAGGATAGATTTGGGTCTAACCACATACCTAGATATTTGAGAGAAGTGACTGTAGTCAGTGTGTTATTTGATCTTGTCCCAACACATAGATGGGGTGTTTGCAATTTGTGTAGTTTAGGTGCTGTCCAAAGAGCATTGTAACAGTTTTTGTCAGTATTTAGAAAAAGTTTGTTGTGTTTGATCCACTTTTCTACCCCTGTGAATTGTTCTTGCAGCACGGCCTCCAGCTGGGGGAGATTTGGTTTGCTGGTATAGATTACAGTGTCGTCTGCGTACATGTGTACAGTTGACGCTTTGCAGACATTGGGCAGATCGTTTATGAATATTGTGAATAGAATCAAATAAGGACTGTGAATGAGAGAGATATACTGTAGAACTTGTGTCAAGCCCTGCATCAATATCATTGTCCTGTTTGCCACCTCTAACCTACATGAAGCATGTGTCAATGTTACCCTGCAAAGTACCAAAACAAGAATGAGCCCAACAAACAACTGTCAGGAGTATAATCTGTGAATCAGACGCAGTATGACTATGTGATCTGATGCGTCTCCTACCCATGGTACTGCCAGGAGCCTCAGACATCTACCATCTAGCACTATCTACTGTCTGAATTCTGGGTTCCGTTGCCCTAACTCGTCTTGGCTGGCATTCTGCTTCATAAGTCTGGGTGACTCTTGCTATTCTGATTTCTAGTCCTGAGTTTGAGCTCTCTGACTCATTCCCCCGCCTGACGTACCACTGACTCCCCTCACTCTCACATTTTTGGTGTACTGGGGCTTCGCATTGTTTTTGTAGCTATGGCATGTGTTTTTTATAAAAAAGTTTTTAAAAAAACACACAAAATATCAAACAAATTATTATTGAGCGCTATAATGTTTTTTTGTCCGTTTTGTAATTATCTTGATATAATACTTTGTAATTCTTTTGTTTAAAATCCTTTTTTTTGTGTGTAGATATATAAACACGAGCAGAGGTGAGCATAAGAAATACATGTTCCATCAATCAGTGAACAATATGTCACATTCAACGAGAATGAGGTCTATTGCGAAAAAAATGGTACTTTTTTAAATTCTTAGGCCAGGTGCGCAGGAGCGCACAAAGTGCGCCCGTACTGCCGTACTTACCGGCGCAGCCATGTGACGCTGCTACAGGGCAGGTCACACACTTGTACACGCGCAGGAAATGCGCGTGCAGTAAGCATCCGCCCAGAAAGCCTCTCCGTTGACACGCAAGACGCGCGTCAATGGGGCTGCAAAGCGCGATTCTCCATAGGAGGATCGTGCTTTGCAGCACTGAGCGCACTGAGTGCGCTCAGCGGCTGCGTCGATTGGAAGGAACGTCCACTCTCACGGACGTTCCTTCCACACTCGTGTGCACCCAGCCTTAGTGGGATTTGCAGTATTTTATAGTGGTGGGAGAATATAGTGTAATTCAACCGGTAATCCTCAAGGTAAAATGCATCTGTTGTGACCAGGTGCACTTCGGCTGCAATAAGGCTGGTGGCATCCTTAGGTCTTTAGCATCCTATGGCAATAATCTTCCCAGCGGTCCTCCCTGGCCAAGCCCCGTATCCAATACTTCCCACTGTCAAAAGCAGAGCTGTCCATATTGGTACTGATGCTGATCCGGCTTTTTTCATGTTTTTATGTATCGATGTTCTCTAGATAACCGTCAACCAGATGTGTGATTCATTTCTCTATGTTTGTCTCTGAGCTTTGTAGCTGTATTATTTGAAACACTCAATAAAATTGTATTGAGAGAAAACAAAACTCACTGCCCCCCAGATGTTGATGCCCTATAATTCTCAGAATTCCTTCAATGGATTAGATGACCAGGGAATCATGGGAGTTGTAGTTTAGAAACATCTGGGTAGGTGGAGTTTGAAAGCCCTGGTCTAAAGCATTTCATTCTAATTAAACCCAAAACAAAGATTTCTTGAGGAAAATACACTTTTTTTACTCCACCATTGAAACTTTAAGGGCAAGTGTGACGGAACCGTTCCCTTCCGTCTGTCCTGGCTCTCCAGACACCCCTTCGTTGCGGTCAGCCCGGCTACTGGGAGCACTGTCCTCAGCGCCTCGAGCAGCTTGACCTGCCTGCTTCTGTTCCTCTGCCCTGGAGCCGTTAGGAATCTCCAGAAGGCCGCTCTCTGCCGTCTGAGGGTGATAGTGTAGTGTAGCGTCGCTGAATGAAACACCAGACGCGGCTGTATGTTCCAACACAGGATCTTTAATAATCTCAAGCAGAACATACACGGTCCTTTTATATGGTACAGTCCCATTGTTCTCTCCCATGCCCGCCCCCAGACCCCTGGAGTGAATTCTGCACAGTGGCTAGCCATAGCCCAGGTTCTGATTGGTTGGTTCCAAGACCATTGAGAGGACCTGAAAGAAGCCGGCAGTCTTCACTTGGGTCCACTGGTTGTATGCAGATGCAGTCTTGACCTCACAGTGACCACATACAGTGATTTACATAACCCATTGTAAAGGGAATCAGATAGTGGGTGGCTGAGACAATGTGACTCCCAGCCTTTCAGAACGGGTAAACAGATAACAGATAAACAAAGAGAAAGCACCTTTGCATAATCCACAAATTACACAAACATATTGTACATTCTATACGAAGGAAAGAATTTGACTCTAATGGCGGGTCGTGTTTTTAAAAACCACATTTAACTAAAGAAATATAAGTATTTAAAGCTAAAAATGAACAATTGACAATACATTAAAAATCACAAATATCACAATATATGAGCATAAGGTCTTCCCCAAAGCAGCGGTCTATGTCTTTTGGGGTTTTCGCCATGGAAATAAAAGTCTTGGGGTTTGACGCGGGGAGCGCTACGTCAGTTCCATGACATGTCCCCCCCTTCCAGAACGGCAGGGCAAGCTTAGATCCCAAACGGATCGCTTGCCACTGACGTGACCTCTCACCTTGCCCCTCTTCTGTGCCATCTTCAAAGTTCCATGTTTGCGGGCACATAAGCAAAGTCAGCGGGGTCTGACGGTCGCTGGAAGGCTGTGGGTCCATAGTCTGTCGGGAGGAGGCGAGCCATCAGGCTTCTCCATTTGTCCTTGCAGCAGTGCCTGGCGTGTTGGGGGTACGAGTCTTTGGGGGTACCCCCTCCGGAATAAGGGTCCTGTGGTCGGGGAGGGGTACCGCCTGTACCACTTCCGGAGGTATCGCGCACGCCGGGGAAAACGGGTGCTAAATGCACGTGCCCCGAGTGCCCCGGTCAGCCGTTGGAAAAAACAGTGGCTGCATGGGGCCTCCGGGCCAAAGGGGTGTGGAGATGGGCAGAGTTGAAACAGGCTCTGCCCCATTGCCAGCGCGTCGGCTGGGGGGTTCAAGGCCGAGGAAGGGTCCCCGGGCAGGAGAATGGCATCCTCCATCTCCGGTGGGGTCAGTGGCTGCGGAATAAGCAGCCCGGGTGTATCCTCTTTCTGTTCCCCGAGGCAGGCAGTGAAGGTTGGACAGAGGCCGGCGGCACTCTGTCCGGTTGCCAGCTCTTCTGCTGGGGAAGCGGGCGCAGGAACGACGTCCAGGCGGTTGGATGGGGTCAATGGCTGCGGGGTAAGCAGCTCGGGGAAATCCTCCTTCTGCTCCTCAGGGCAGACGATGGAGGGTGGGCAGAGGCCAGCGGCACTCTGCCCCGTTGCCAGCTCTTCTGCTGGGGAGGTGGGTACTGGGGAAGTGCCTCCTTGTGGGAGAATGGTGCCCTCCATTCTCAGGGGAGCCATTGGTCCGGAGGGTAGCACCTTCTTGAAAAACTTGCCTGGATCCTCTGGGCACAAGTTGGGTGGTGGGCAGAGGCCAGCGGCACTCTGCCCCGTTGCCAGCTCTTCTGCTGGGGGACGGGTGTAATATACGGGAAACAGTTTTCCTCCAGTCGGGGTAGGGTCGTCGGCTGCGAGGCCGGCAGCCCCTGGGAGTCCTCACCGAAATCTTCTGTGCGGACCGAAAAAGGTGGGCAGAGGCCAGCGGCGCTCTGCCGGTTGCCAGCACTTCCGCTGGAGGGGTAGATGCTGGGGTCGTGTCTCCGGGCGGGAGAATGGTGTCCTCCATTCTCGGTGGGGTCATTCCTTGCTGGGCCGGCAGCCTGTGGAGATCCTTGCTCGGGTCGTCTGGGGGCAACTTGGGGAGTGGGCAGAGGCCAGCAGCGCTCTGCCCTGTCGCCAGCGCTTCAGCTGGGGGGATGCACACTGACAAGGTGTCTTCTGGCAGGAGGATGGCATCCTCCAACTCCGGGGGGGTCATGGGCTGTGGGAAAACCAGCCCGGGGGGATCCTCTCCTGGGTCCGATGGAACCATTATGGAAGGTGGGCAGAGGGCATTGGCACTCTGCCCCATCTCCAGAACTTCAGCTGGGGGGTTGGAAACTGTCACAGTGTCGTCTTGCGGGAGGATGGTGTCCTCCATCTCTGGGTCTGGGCAGAGGCCAGCGGCACTCTGCCCTGTTGCCAGCGCTTCCTCTTCTGCTACGGTCAGGAGGGGGAACCAAGGGAGCGCCTCGGGCTCCAATTCTTCTATGTCACTTTGACTGTCTGCTTCTTCCGCCAGACAGTCCCAGGTAATGGGGCTCAGGGCTAGCTGTGGAGCGTTGTCGAACAGCTGTTTGTAGGCCTTTTCGAGCTCCCATTCCTGCTCAACCAGGAACTCCAGGTCCTCTACATCACGGTCATCGGAAAGGTCTCCCAGTTCCTCATACCGGAGGTCCAGGAGTTGTTCCCGCCGCCACTCTGTGTCGTCCCCAAAACCGGGGTCTTTGTCCATCCTTGTATACAGCAGCCCTGTGCCGCCGTAGTCGAAGCCTTTTGTTGGGCCGCTGTCTGCTGTGCTGGGCATTAGTTGGGACGTAAACCACTGGAGGGCTCTGTAACTGGTGTCCAGTATAATTTCGCTCTGGACCAGTTCGCCTAGCTCCGTCAGCCATTCCTCTCGGGGCTGTTCTCCCAAAAAGGGCACCCGTAAGTACCACTGGTGCTCGTACCTCTCCGTATAAGTGGGAAGGGCTTCTTCAGGGCAGTCCTCCTCCTGTTGGATGGCCTCGTCCCACATCTCCTGGCGGACAAAATCTTTCCACCAGTGCTCGTCCTGCCAGGTACCAGGTTTATCCGCCTGGGCCTGGGCCATCGCCCTCCTTACTCTTTGCTGGAACCGGTCTCTTATGGACGGGGGTCCCGTGTCCTCCCTTCGCTGGTCCATTTCTCTCAGTTCTTTGACCAAGGCCTTTTTGTTCTTTGAGCCGGCGGTTCCTCCACGGCCCTCTAATATGTATCTCAGCGTGTCCCTCTTGTAGTTGGCATAGCTGGCCATTCTGCGTTTCTTCTGGGGTTGGAGAGCTTATCCATCCCCGCTGCCACCAGTGTGACGGAACCGTTCCCTTCCGTCTGTCCTGGCTCTCCAGACACCCCTTCGTTGCGGTCAGCCCGGCTACTGGGAGCGCTGTCCTCAGCGCCTCGAGCAGCTTGACCTGCCTGCTTCTGTTCCTCTGCCCTGGAGCCGTTAGGAATCTCCAGAAGGCCGCTCTCTGCCGTCTGAGGGTGATAGTGTAGTGTAGCGTCGCTGAATGAAACACCAGACGCGGCTGTATGTTCCAACACAGGATCTTTAATAATCTCAAGCAGAACATACACGGTCCTTTTATATGGTACAGTCCCATTGTTCTCTCCCATGCCCGCCCCCAGACCCCTGGAGTGAATTCTGCACAGTGGCTAGCCATAGCCCAGGTTCTGATTGGTTGGTTCCAAGACCATTGAGAGGACCTGAAAGAAGCCTGCAGTCTTCACTTGGGTCCACTGGTTGTATGCAGATGCAGTCTTGACCTCACAGTGACCACATACAGTGATTTACATAACCCATTGTAAAGGGAATCAGATAGTGGGTGGCTGAGACAATGTGACTCCCAGCCTTTCAGAACGGGTAAACAGATAACAGATAAACAAAGAGAAAGCACCTTTGCATAATCCACAAATTACACAAACATATTGTACATTCTATACGAAGGAAAGAATTTGACTCTAATGGCGGGTCGTGTTTTTAAAAACCACATTTAACTAAAGAAATATAAGTATTTAAAGCTAAAAATGAACAATTGACAATACATTTAAAATCACACAATATAACTGAGCATAAGGTCTTCCCCAAAGCAGCGGTCTATGTCTTTTGGGGCTTTCGCCATGGAAATAAAAGTCTTGGGGTTTGACGCGGGGAGCGCTACGTCAGTTCCATGACAGCAAGTAAGTATGATTTATTAAGCAATACAGAAATAATAACGATTATGATCAAAGTAATATGTATGCGGCCCTCCAGATGGTTTGAAACTACATTTCCCTTGAGGCTCGGCTGCTCATTAGGTTTGTAGAGCCTCAAGGGAAATGTAGTTTCAAAACATCTGGAGGGCCGCATAATGCCCACCCCTGTACTAACACATTAGGCACTGGCTGACACACACAGATGCAATGACAAAGACATCAACAGAGACATAGGCAAAGACAATGACAGACACTTGGAAATACACTGACAAAGACACATAAATAATTATTATTTATTATTATTCTTTATTTATAAAGCGCCAGCATATTCCGCAGCGCTGTACAATAAGCACAGTATAGACAGGGTTACAATACAATACATTGAACAACATTTGACAAACAGTACAGGAGGAGATGAGGGCCCTATTCCCGTAGGAACTCACAATCTGGGAGGGTTGGGGTTGGAAACAGGAGGAGAGGACTGTAAGGTGAGAGTGATTGATGGTTGTGTCAGTGAGTTGGGTGGTAGGCTTCCCTAAATAGGAATGTTTTCAGGGAGCGTTTGAAGGAAGAGAAGTTAGGGGAAAGTCTGACAGTACGAGGGAGAGCGTTCCAGAGAGTGGGGGCTGCATGTGTGAAATCCTGCAGTCTATCATGGGAAGAGGTGATGCGGGGAGAAGCTAGGCGCAGGTCACTGTTTGACCTTAGGGAGTGGGCTGGGGTGTATTTGGTGATTAGTGAGGACAGGTAGTGGGGAGCTGAGTTAGTGAGGGTTTTGTAGGTAAGGATAAGGATTTTGAACTTGATTCTGCAGTGGATGGGGAGCCAGTGAAGGGACTCGCAGAGGGGAGCGGCAGAGACAGAGCGGCGGGTGAGGTGAATTAGCCTGGCGGAGGCGTTCAGGATGTTTTGTAGGGAGGAGAGGCGGGACAGAGGGAGGCCAGATAAGAGATTATTGCAATAGTTGAGTCGGGAGATTACCAGGGCGTGTATGAGTTGTTTTGTGGTGACAGCGGTAAGAAATGGCCGAATTCTGGAAATATTACGCAGTTGCGGAAATATTACGCAGATAATAGCATAGAAACTGTTAGAAGCACACAGACAATAATAAAGACCAAGATGCAAAGTAACACAGACACTGGCATAGACACTGATAATGACACAGACACTGTGACACAATATCCGAAACTGAAAAAGTGTCAGTGCATACTAACAGAATCACCATAAAGCATCATTCTTATAAAGCGGCATCCTCCAGAACACCAAATAAGAATACATAACCTAAAAAATATCTATACTTTATAAAGGTGCATTAAAAATCATACTTAACAATAAATACATAAATAGTGATCCTAATATTATCAGTACAAGCAAATGCAATCTCTAAGGCATCGCCAGTAAACACCATGAGCCTGATTACAATCCTCACGCTAAAATGGGGTCGTTAACGGGGAAAACCAGCGCTTAACGCTTACATATCCGAATGCCACAGTTAGTGTTAACTATGTAATCTAGCCCTATGCATATATAGTCAAATAGCAATCAATTACTTCAGCATAAATAGCGTATCACAAACTAAGAGAAAAACTTGCCAAGGTTTCAGCAGAAACTGCTCCCTTTCTCAAAGTAAGCCAAATGGCTTATTCGGCAGCGTGTTGGCAGTCAGTCTGGCGCACAGTGTGCAGAGGGTTGTCCTGTAGGTCTGCTCCCCGCTCAGAGCTGTTCCTCCACACCTGCGGCATGCCGCACTTAATGAGTGACAGCAATATTTTAATAGGAAATGACTATGGGCTCTATTAACTTCTTCGCGCAAACGTTAACACCCGCGCAAAAACGCATTAACGCAAGGGGAAAAACCCTTTGCACAGTACGTCGTATTACAATGTCATCGCAAAAAATGCACGTTAACATCTACCGCTGGTGAACCTGCGCGAGTGTAATGTAGATTGCGCGTCCTTTACCTTAACATTGTGAGCGCAAATGCATTTGTGCACTGGTACGCGGATGGTATTACAATCTATGCGCAAATTTTAACGGACAACGTTTGCGTGCATAATTTTAACGTCTTTTAAAAGCTGTGTTAACGGAAAATCTGAACGTCCTGGCCGAAACCAAATACACCAGCCAGCCAAAAAATACAGCAAAGTATAGTTACACATTCTACGCATACCCAAACAAAAAAATTGAGAGGTTGTGCGTGTTTTTATTATTGCTGCAACATATATACTCAGATTGATTTTGACAGGCGCAAAAACTAAACGTGAGACAATTAAGGTTCTTAATTCTGATTGGCTGAATCGCTTGAAAAAACAGTCTGCCCACCAATTTCTGCGCGCAGCGTTAATGCCCGTTAATGCGCGCGTGTTTTTGCGCGTCTTTTTTATTTTTTGACGGATGAAAAAATGCACGTGGATTGTAATACCAGCGTTAATTTACGCGCGTTAACATTAAACGCTGCGCAGAAAAAAAATAGCACTGCACGTGCGCCTTTGCGCAAAGAAGTTAATAGAGCCCTAAATTTTTTTAAATCTATTTGTTAGTAAAAAAATGTGTCTATACCAAGTAAATCCCTGTCAAGAAGCTCAACTTCCAGTGGGCACAACAGGTTCACTTTTAGCAACCGTTTGCCCAAGGCAAGACGATCATCTTTTAGGCTAGGGTCAAACGAAAGCATTTTTACACGCGAACGTAAAGAAGTGCGTCCGAACGCATTGACGTATTTTTTCATGGAATACGCGAAAACGGTCATACGATGCGCATTTTTGTGCGTGATTTTTTACAGATCCAAACCAGGAAACTTTGGGTGTCTGGACGTTATGTTGGCCGGACACGAGCAGGGTCTGACGTCTCCAAATCACACACACACAACGCTATGCCGCTGCAGCGCACTCTGTACGTCCGTACTAGCGGTTCTGCGTTCTCGAAAAAATGCGTTCATTTTCCACTTGCGTTGCGCGGCTGGACTTTCGTGCGACCGTACTTCGTATATTGGCTGTCATTGCCCGTCATTTGCTGCTAGTGCGGCCGTGATTATGTGTGCCAGAACGCACGTTAAAAGTGCGCTGGTCTGACCCCAGCCTTAGCCTAAAGGTTGTGGGTTGTTACATGGCGCTGGCACTATATTTCATCGTCTGTCTTCAAAAAAAAGTGGTGGTATCGCTAAATGGATTGGTTACGCGATGTTTCCTCAAAAAAAAGGAGAAAAGAATAATTGTGCAGACTATTTTATATATAGTCAAGAAAATTGGTAAGAAAAAACTTGCTCACCTTTTCTGGTGCCTATTCTAAAAGAGGCACCAAACGGGCATTCGGTGAATTTATGGAGACACCGATTCCCCTTCTTCAGAGTTCCAAACTCCACAGGTTAGAAGTGGTGATTTCCCCAGGAAACTAACAACATGAACTCAAGTCGTTAGGAATCCACAACGGGTTTTTCTTGGTTAATCTCTGGGTGGAATTAGAGGCATCAACCACAAGAGAGTCAATTTTATTTCAGTCGAATCAGTCATAGGACCTACTCATGACTTAAGAATTAAAGCATGGCTCATTGTATGATGGGTGGGAGTTGGACAATCTTCTTGGAGTCAGATACTTCACCTGGGAATTGCTTCATTCTCTTTTGGAGTGTAGAGGAATGTTCTGTGGGAGGCCTTAGATCTCCCACCAAGCTTTCCTCAAAGAAGAAGATGCTGTACCGAGTCAGTGTCTCCTCACAGCCCTCAAGCATTACTCATGATGTTGCTTAATAAAAGTGCAGCCAACGATTTATTTGGACCCTCAGTCTCATAGTGACTCGAGGTTGAATAAGACTCCGACTTTGTTGTGCGTTTACCCCAGCAGGTCGTTCCTCGGCCTCACTCTATATGGTCATAGCGACACAAAGTGTGAGTTTCTTACTAGTTGTGTCAGGAGAGATGTATCCCATATGCCTCAGTAGATTGTAGATGGTTATTAATCATGGGAGTAGCAGCCACAAAAAACATCAGGAATGGAAAACGTAATTCATCCAAACTATGAACTAATGCATTTTGGTCACAGACAATAACTAATATTAGACACATCTACCCCACAAACTTGGCAGTGAGCACGTTCTTCCAGATTTAGGCCTTGCAGGGAGCAATGAAAAAAAAAGCACAGATGCACACAGACAAGAAATGAAATTAAACAACAGTTTGGGATTTGTTTACTTGAAATGGGTCCAACTCAGTCCCAATTCTGCTCAGCAAGACCGACAGTGATAGGAGTCACAATACGCACATGTTGCAATGCCAGGATACGCAAATTCCTGGTTTTGGTCAATTTAGCAATTGTGGGGTGATTTATAATCCTAGGACTGCGTGAGCCCAGTGGAACAGTTATGTAATTGCTGGTAGTAAACTGGAAGCTCTAACACATGCTAGCGTTCAGCAGAAGAAGTTTATATTGCGGTCAGAAGTAAAGTTTAAAGGGACGAGGAGACGTGCGTCATCTGTGCTGTAGTTAAAGGGACCTGCTGAGTGTGTGCAGAGTAAATGGAGGGCACAATGAATGGACGTGTTCTCTTTGAGTTGGGGATCACTTGGCGGGTTATCACTCTGTCAATGCCACGGGCATTGGACACCCACCCAAGCAAAAAGCATGTAACATGGAAAAATATATACATAAGCACTTTGTTCATGAAAATCTGATTTTTCGAACACTAGTGCGCTTAGGTATATACACCAAAATTAACAAAGCCTGGCCATAAAAGATGACAGATTGCGTTAGCAAAGGCTGGTGAAAGCCAAATTCTTCTAGCTTACATGGCTTAATTTGACATTAAAGCTCGAGAACAATTTTTCCAGTGTGCTGGTGGTGGAGTTTTGCTCTGAAGAGTCAAGTATTTTCTATTCTTTTGTCTGTCTAGCACTAAACTCCCTTGAGAGGGAGCGAGAAGGAAAGAAGGAAAAGCGGAGATGAGGAGATGCCGTCCTGTATTAATGTGTAAATGTGGTTGTGGAATAGGTTAGACAGGGACTATAAAACAGCCATAGACATAGGACAACCATCCATCTGTTCCATGTTAAGTTTGCAACAACCCACACCGATATTACCAGTGGACTAGACAAACTCTTAATACTGGTCCATAAGAAAAGAAAAGGGGTTATTCAAAAAATGCCGAATTTGCCACCGAATTGCACCGAATGGTGAATTTCACTGTACGGCTATTCAGAAAGCTAGCAATTCTCCAAATATTGCTTGCTACAAAAAATGTTTGATATACAACTTAATGGAAAGGTGTCTAAATAATAAGAATAGTTTTAAGGCAAACATTAAATTTCAATATTTACAAAACCAAAAAAAGCCCAGCTTAGCCCTTTCACTGTGGAGGACGTGTCGGTAACATCTTCATTGTCTCCCGCTGTATGCGGAGGACGTTCCCAACGCGTCTTCTGCTCAGCGGGGGGCCAGAGAGATACTCAAGTCTCTGGTCCGGGGTCCCGCGGCATTCTGACTTCCTCGAAGACAGATGCCGCTTTTATAGACCCCCCGCCGTAATGACGTCATTGCGTCGCACGCGGTGACATCATTTTCAGGTGACCCCCCCCCCAGCAAAGCCAGGAGATCGCCTCAAGGGAGGGGGGATCCTTTCGGATCCCTCTCCCTCCCATTCGGGAGGGTCTACAAGAAAAAGACAGGCATCGCTTTGAAGGGCGGTGTCTGTCCTTTCAAGCGATGCCTGTCTTTAACCCCTGAAATGGCAGATCGCGATTTAGCGCCATTCGGCGCCGGAATGTGGCCTAGCTCTGGTGGGGGCCACCATCTTTGGTGGCGGCTCCACCTCCGAGTCCCCCCTCGGCACCTGACATCATCACATATGGCATGATGATGTCAGTTAGCCGGGAAACCCCTAGCTGCCCGGGGATTTCCCAAGGAAATCCCCTGGTGGAGATAGGGGTTCCTTTGAACCCCCATATATCCAGAACGGAGGCAGCCAGAGGATCATGCATGATGTCATTTGAAAGGCTGGAGAATGACCTTTCAATTGATATCAAACATGACCATGTTAAATGTAACATAAAAAATTGTAAAATAAAAAAATAATAAAAGTGGTTTTTTTGTGTGTTATTTTTATTAATGCAGCAATATTGTTCACATTTCAATTATAATGTGAACAAGGATGCTGCACTAATGATTTTTTTCTATGGGGAATGTTTGCTAAAAATCACGTAATTCCCCCCCCAAAAAATGTAACGAGTCCCCATTTCAAATTTTTTTAACAAGTGCCCCCCATAGAAAATATAAATGCAAAGGCTCGTGTGATAAAATGTGAAAAAAAAACACTTTACATGCTGTAGATGTTTAAAAATTCTAATTTTATTTCATTTTGTGCTATAATATACAGGCAGGACATGACGTTTACATATAATAATGGCATATTATGAATCTGCAGAGTCTGCCGGAAAGAACGATATATAATATGTCTGGATCATATAATAAAATGTGGCTTCAAATCGCGTTTAAACATGATGAGCAAAAGCGGTAAAAATTAGCTGAGCACACAGCGGTGAAATGGCTCATCAGCGAAAGGGATAAAATGATTAACAAACACCAGGATCAATGGTCAACTTCCGAATTTTAATTTAATTCAGTTCACGTCAGCTGATGTGTAACAAGGCCCCAACAGGGGATACATTTTAAAAATAAGGCTTGTAGCCGAGTGGAAGTCAAAATCAACTGATATTTCTAGTAAAAAAAACTGACAAAAACTGAATCACGTATTCAGGACACCGACATTCGTGTTTTACGTTAGTAACTGCCTGTATTCTGTTGAAATCTGATTAATCCTGTCACATTTCCAGGATAAAACACACTTCCCTCTTTTTTTTTTTTTTTAATTTCAGCCGCAAGACTGACAAATAAATAGTTTTTTTTTTGTGAAAGGATTTTACCAGGAAGGATACATTGAGATTTCTCTAGTTTTCAAGTATGTCCTGGGTGGCGATTATGTACCGTTAGGTGTCTTGCCATGGACACTTACTGGAGAGGTTGCTTGCTGGGATTGAGCCCATGACTCCACAGGGTCTCTCCATGCAGAGCGGTGACATTACCTCTACTCCACCCAGCCAGTACTATACTAAATAGTAAAAAAAATAGTAAAAATACTATACTAAATTGTAAAAAAGTAGTGAATAAATTTATGATAAACCGCTCACACTTCTTCATGTCTGAAGCCATACTGCACACTGCTATACTTACCAATATTCTGAGCTCCTAGACTAACATTCTACTCTAACATTTATGTGTCCTACTGAAAGCTTGGAGGACAAAGGAATACTTAAAGAGAAAACCAACACTGGATTGCCAATCTTGTTTTTGCCACTTGTTATTTACTATAAAGTATTTTACCAGGAAGGATACATTGAGATTTCTCTTGTTTTCAAGTGTGTCCTGGGTGGCGAGTATGTACCGTTATGTGTCTTGCCCAAGGACACTTACTGGAGAGGTGCTCTGGCCGGGATTCGAACCTCCACAGTCATAGAGCGTGATGTTCCCTCTACTCCACCCAGCCGGTATTTTAAGATAAGTTATTTTCCTGAAATAACAAGTCGCTTTCACGAAATAACAACTTTCTACTGTTTTCGTATTTATTCAAAAAAGATGCCTTATGTCGTTTGTCGAAGTGTTTTTTGGGAACAAAATTCAGCTGAGATCGTATTCTTTCATAAAAATTTGACTCCATACAAAAAATTGTGATTGTTCCTGAATAGTGCTTTTTAGGGCTAGGGTTAGAAATTAGGGTAAGGGTTTAGGGTTATGGATAGAAATTAGGGTTTACGTTTACAGATAAGGATTAGAGCTAGGATTAGAAATTAAGGTGAGGGCTAGGGAAAGAAATTTCTAACCCTAACACTAATCCTAATTTCTAACTATTCTGTTTCCCTAACAAAGCTGTGAGAAGTGGGTGCTTTAGACAAGACAAGTCTGTATTTGACCAGTACTCACACGATGAAGTTCGGCAGATAGCTTCAACTCAGCAAAACTGACACGTAGAAAGATGAATCCATTTGAAGAGTTTAATGATCAGACTGACAATCTTGTAATAGTGTACAGCAATGCAAGTAAAAAGACATTAGTTGTGTCCAGCAGTGAGCACAGAATGGCTGATATGTGACCAGGAAGTCCTTTAGAACAAGACACTGAGCAAAGGGGTGGAAACTAGCTGGATACAGAAAGGAAACCCAGCAGGATCAAAATAGCTATGAAATCAATAGCATGTAAGCAGCAAAGGTAGATTCAACACAAAACAGAAAAATATGCAATAAATTCTAAATCATGGGGCATGACACTAACCTTAGCCCTAACGCTATAATGCTACAACTAACCCTAGCCCTAAAGACACTGGGATTCGTGAGCAAACAAACACTTTCAGATTGAGTAAAATGATCCACAGGTAAGTATTTAGATATTTATTACAATCTTTAAATTCACTTTCGGTAAGAATCTTCATGTAATTTACAGCCCTTATATCAGTAGCGAACGTTCTCTACACTCAGAGGTCAAGTCCTGAAGGAAAACTTGGGAAAGCAGTTCCTTCATTATTTTAGCAGGAGGAACTTAGTTCCCTTTAGGCTGATATACTGGGAAGCTGCAATAACTTTCTATATAGACATAATTTTATAAAACTGTCTATATTTAAGGGTTTTCCTGTATTGAAGCACATTTGGATGGCGTGGGAATGACAACTTCTCAGTGTTTGCCAGAGGAATGGCATTCTCGTGCATAAAGAAGTGCTGCAGCTGCTGTGCCGCCTAGTAATCTTTAAGACTGGAATGGACAGAATGGACAGAAATGTTGGTGAGTTCCCACACTTAGGGCCCTATTACATTCTTCACGCAAAAACGCAGGCACAACGCGTGAATTTTTGCGGCAAGCGTTAAACGTTAACGTGCGTAATATTACAATCCTCGCGCATTTTTTCATCCGTCGAGCAAAAACGCATGTTAAACGGACGCGAACAAACCGCGCAGTAACGTTGCGCGCAGAAATCAGTGTGCAGACTGTTTTTTTCACACGATTCAGCCAATCAGAATTAAGAACCACAATTGTCTCACGTTAAGTTTTTGCGCCTGTCAAGGTCGATCTGAGTATATACAGTATGCTGCAGCAATAAAAAAAACACACACACAGCTTCTCAAATTTATTGGCTTGGTATGAGTAGAATGTGTAACTGTACTTTGCTGCATTATTTTTTTGGTCTGGTGTATTTGGTTTCAGCCAGGTTGATAGAATTTGCCATTAACACCAGCTTTTAGGAGTTGCTAAAATTATGCGCGCAAAGGCTGTGCGTTACAAACTGCGCATAGATTGTAATACCACCCGCGTACCAGCACACAAACGCATTTGTGCGCACAATGTTAAGTATAGGACACGCGACCTACAGTAAGCTCGCGCAGGTTAACCCGCGGTAGACAAATGCGCGCGTTTGTTGCGTTGACATTGTAATACGACGATCACGCAAAGGGTTTTGCCCCTCGCGTTAATGCGTTTTTGCGCGGGCGCAAACGTTTGCACGAAGATTGTAATAGGGCCCATGGAAAGTGATATAAATGGGAGAATGTTTCTGGTTTGGCTATTTTTACCTAGAATTTTCACTTCTCTTGCCAATTCTCCTCAGTGTCACCTTTAGTGAATAGAGCTGTATAATTTACAGGTATATATATATATATTTACACTCAGAGGGTTGGTTCAATTAAATCAATTGAAAGTCATTCACCGTTTCGTTTCCCAACTTGGGTTTTTATCAGGACAATAAAAACTCATTTAGAAGGTCCTGATGAAAGTTCGATTCAGGATCTGAAGTGATGACTGACTTTAAAGGGACACTACCACTTACATAAACTGTAATTAGATTACAAAACCACATTATAAAACACATGCTGCTGTTTTTTCCTTTTGTTTGAGGCAGTTGCATGTGAAAAGTGAAAATAAAATTAGGAATTCCATTTCCTGGATTTTTCCCATGATGCGACATTTACTAAAAGGTTTGTTTTGTGGCATTTGTTTATTTAATCTACAATATTTACCAGTTAATGAGGTGGGGGTGGTATGTCTGGATAAGGCTATTGTTCTCCAGGCTGCCTAAGGCTAGGGTCAGACGAGCACGTTTTCTACGGACTGTGCGCCCGTGCAGTACGGACGCACTTTTTGACGGAAGTCGCAGTAGTGGCCACCCCTTACGTCAGTACTAGCGGTTTCACGTTCTCGAAAAAATGCATTAGTTTGCCACTTGCGTTCGTGCGGCCGTACCTCGTATATTGGCCATCATTGGCTGCTACTACGTCCATGATAAAGTGCGTATTTAAAGTGCGTTCATCTGACCCCAGCCTAACTTGCGTCTGATTGCCGTGTCCGTACTTTGTGTGTGGGCCTTCATCAGTCATGATTCTCTGCTACCACGGACGTACTAATGTGCGGCAACACGGATGTGATTACTGCGCTCGTCTGAGCCCAGCCTAAGATAAGAGATGGCAGCTGAATGAGATAAGACAGGGAGCTCAAAAGACTTCTAATCGACTCCCTACTGATGTCCTTTGAATACATCCCACACAATACAACGTGAGTCGGCTGCCTGACCTATAAACTCCATTCTATGGCCAAAGCCACACTGTGAGGACCAAGTGAGGTAAAGATACTGTGTGGGAGGGGCGACAGTTTACAAAGATCACACAATGGATGCACTCAGTGACACATACAGAGTAAAACATTTTTTTAACTAAACATACAAGAGAAAAGGAAAGCACATGTAAGATATCGGCAACATCAAATAAACACAATAAGGACATTTCATTTTTAGTAGTGTCCTTTTAACCACTTGGGTGCTATGGACGCGCTGAGCGCGTCCAGTCAAGTGGTTCTCCTGTGCTATAGACGCGCTGAGCGCGTCCATGCACAGGAGGCAGCAATCGGCCGGGATACCGGCCTTTTGCTGCGCCCCCGGTGCAGGCTGACATCCAAGATGTCAGCCCGGCACTCCAGGACCCCGGCGGCGGCGCAATGACATCTAATTCAGGCGCCCCCCCCCTGCGTGTGCGGAGGAGGCGCCTGAAAGGGAGGGGGGAGGTCCTTCGGACCTCTCTCCCTCCCGATCGCCGGGGGCACAGGGTTAAGGCAGGCACCGTTTGGAAGGGCACAGCCTGCCCTTCCAAACAATGGCTGACATTAACCCCTAGGGAGCCGGATCACGATTCGGCGCTGAAAAGCGCCGGATCTTGATCCTCTCCCGGAGCTGACCGACATCTTGGATGTCGGCCAAGCCTCCGGGAACTCCCCCTGAGGACTGGCATCATTGTGCATAGCACGATGACACCAGTCCTGGAGTTAACCCCTAGCTGCCAGCAATGGTGGAGATAGGGGGTTCCAATGAACCCAATATCTCCCAATCCGTGGCAGCTAGGGGTTAATGTTTGATATCATTGGATCGGCCAGAGCATGGCCTTTCCAACGATACTAAACATGACCATTTAAAAAATTAAAAATAAAAATAAAAAAATATTTTAAAAAAATTATTAAAAAAAATAAACAAGTTTTTTTTGTTTTGTTTTGTTAATGCAGCAATATTGTTCCCATTTCAATTATAA
Organism: Leptobrachium leishanense; assembly: GCA_009667805.1. Lineage (NCBI taxonomy): Eukaryota > Metazoa > Chordata > Amphibia > Anura > Megophryidae > Leptobrachium > Leptobrachium leishanense. Next base: position 479,138,816 of record CM019063.1, on the reverse strand, counting down.
TGTGAACAATGATGCTGCACTATAAATATAACCGTAAATGCTCGCATGTTAAAATGTGAAAAAAAAAAACACTTTACACGTTGTAAATTATTGAAAATTCTAATTTTATTGCATTTTTTGTTTTAATATACAGACAGGTCATGACGTATACATATAATAATGACATATTATGAATCTGCTGAGTCTGACGGAAAGAACGATATATAACATGTCTGGGTCATGTATTAAACTATGGCTTTAAAACGCGGTTGAACATGATGAGCGAAAGCGGTAAAAATCACCTCAGCACAGAGGTGTGAAATGCCTCAGCAGCGAAAGGGTTAAAGAGATTTGTAAATTAAATTAACAGGTTTTAGAAGAAGGACCATCTCTCTGTAAGTATAACGGTAACCGGCCTGTATGTAGCACCGGGCTTTCCTGCCTGGAAGCAGTGAGAGCGCTGGGCTGTATATGTGAATATGTGTATATCCATAAACCTATACACTGTTACATGCGTTGGGGGTTTAGATGTGATAAAAACTTTGAATGGAATTCGTTCCGTGTTTTAGACGCTTTGAGGACAATGGTCATTTTTGAAATGGGGAAATTTCTAAGGGGTTAAGTCCGATTATCTGCGAGCGAGTTGGAGACAGAGTGCATTTGAAGAGTCTCGGCGCAGTTTGAAAGCGTACCCTCCCTTCCTTCCCCTCGGCCCTGGGTGTATCTACTTGTTGTTTTTGTTGCAGCGTTTTTTTGTTTTTTTTAGGTGGAGTGCCTTTTTGGCAGCTGTGCCAGATGCACACCTCTCCCTCCCAGAAACCCAAAAAACAAATCAGGTCCCTCCCAGGCCTCCTTAGCACTGTGGTTAGCTTGTATCTGTGCCCATCTGTGTACACAGGGAGGAAAGAGAAGGGCTGGCAGGGAGCTGGCGTGACTCAAATATCGGAGAGGCAGACACATCCCAGGACACGGCTACAATCGGCGAATTCAGGGACCAGGAACAGCTCAGGTCTCGATTACAATTACTTATAAAGCTCCAACATAGTCAGCAGTGCTGTACAGTGGGTAGGACAACAGCAGTAGGTGATGTGTGAAAAGCTGAACCTGATGGACGCATATCTTTTTTCAGCCTATGTATGTAACTATTGGACAAAACAAAGGTGACATTGACATGCATCTCCATGGAACGGAAGGAAAAGAGGACCCTGAACCAGCTTTTCAATTTGAGAGTAGTGGCGTGACACACACAGGTCACTTATTGTGTGTGCAAACTACAACTCCCATCATCCTTAGTGCTTTTTCCCCGTTATTCATGAGTACAATAACGTTACATAGATGTAATCCTGACTCAAATCTCTGCAGAACATTAATGAATGCTCTTAATCCACCACACATATATACGTAAACAGTCTTTGCGTTTCTGTGATTGTACTTATTCTTCATTTCAAGCCAGGGACAAGCTGCATGTTCCCAAAAACGAAAAGTGAATAAAAGACCAAAACAAAATCACAAATACGACAATGTTTTTATGAGAAAGTATTTTACCAGGAAGGATACATTGAGATTTCTCTTGTTTTCAAGTATGTCCTGGGTGGCGAGTATGTACCGTTAGGTGTCTTGCCCGAGGACACTTACTGGAGAGGTGCTCTTGCTGGGATCAAACCTGTGTCTCCACAGTCATAGAGCAGTGATGTTACCTCTACTCCATCCAGCCGGTATTCAGTGCAATGAATAAACTAATGCACAATATATATATATATATCCAAGAAGTGTAGCCATAGTGTTATATGAATAAAATGTATTTAAAAAAGCAAAGTGCATTTTTAAAGTCGATGACTAATAAATTAAAGAAAATATTGCTGCTACAATTACAATTATGTTTGCGTATTTGCCTCTTATTTTCTTAGAAAGCAGTTTTCCTGTTGATTTGTGATTACAGGGTCACCACCAAGCACTTTAAGGCTGGGATCAGACAAGCGCACTGATGGCACCCACAGGTCTATTCAAAGAAAGGTGAAACCCTAGAGAATTGTCAGGAGAAGTGATAATTCTAGCAGGGTTATTCAGAGAGAGGTGAAAACCAGGAGAATGAGCAATCTAGACCAAATAGCCATTTAGGAAGGTGAGATAAATGGGAGAATTTTTCTGGTTTGACTATTTTGACCTAGAATTTTCACTTCTACAGTCATTCTCCTGGTTTTCACCTCTCTCTGAATAACCCTGTATGTCAAAATAGCCAAACCAGAAAAATTCTCCCATTTATCTCACTTTCCGAATCGGCTACTTGGTCTAGACTTTGGTCTAGTCTTTTCCTGCCAGTTCTCCTGATTTTCATCTTTCTCTGAATAGAGCTGTATGTGTTTCCATTGAAACGGACGCACTTATTAACGAAAGAGATTGTGGTCACCATACTATCTGTAAGTTAGGACGGACATTGAAAAAAAAAGAAGCTGTCTTGTGGTGGGTGGTGCTTTGTACAGCTGCGGCTGAAAAAGATATGACGGGAACGTGCCGGCCGTCGCAAGTGTGCTCATCTGACGTCCCGTTTCCCCGCCTACAGGAAGCAGCCCGTATGTGGGGTGTCTCGATGTCCGTCATAGCTATTGCACGTCGATGCCTCCATGGCGTCCGTTGTAACATACATTGTCCACACGTGAAAAAGTGCTCCAGTGCTTCGTGTGTCATTCTCTATTGAATCCATTAAAATGATACGACGGATATCAAGCAGTGCGTCCAGACGTACGTACTATGTGCGCTCGTTTGACCCCACCTAAAGGAATATTTAGACCAGGTCTGTCACACCAGCCCCCAGATTTTTCTGAATTACATCTCCCTCAATTCTCAGTAGATATATTGCATTAAAAAATCCTGGGAATTGTAGGCCATCAACACCTGGTTTGCTGGAGTTTGGGATCCCAGGTCTACACATGGTAAGATAATGCAGATGTACTGGTATGTACAGTTTTGAAGCTTTCTTTTTTGCAAAAAAAAATAATAATAGGGAAAGCTAGCTCTGTGGTTACTTCTACAAGACTTTACGCTGATTTATGTGCACTTGGTAATGCTCCCATAGAAATCTATAGAGGGAGAGAGATAACCTTAGAGGTTTCTAGTACTTTTGAATCACTAAAAATAATGGGACACTGTAACAGATCTCTGTGCCCGGACAGGGTCACATCTGCCAAATGCCACTTCCTCGCTGGACACCCAGTTTCTCCTCGTGACTCTCACACCTTTCTCTTGTACCTCAGCCGCAGCTCAAGGCCCAGTGTATGTAGAGAGCCTGGCTAGCACCCCCAGGAATTGGCAGAAGCTGTAGACCTGGAGCCTTTCCTTGGCACAGCGGACAGAAGATTCCTGGTTCCCCAAAACATGAGTCGTGACTTCAAGCTTGGTCAGAATAGAACTGACTGTTTATTCACAGAGAGGACAGATAGAGTCAAGGACCAGCACATTTGCATACAATCAAACAGACAACACCACAGATCAGATAGCTACATAGGACCTTCAAACAATGGAGAATAGGGAAAGGAGAAAGCCAGGTTAAACCAAAGGAATTTCTTACAGAGAGAATTTACACAATAACAGGTACTAATACAGAGATCACACTATACAGGGAATAACACACAGACATTTTTAAATGATTATTTTTCTTCAGTATTTATCAAAGAGAAACCTAAAACAGGAGACATGAAATTCATTAATAAAAACTTACTAATACAAAGTGACTGGTTGACTCAGGACAAGGTTTTGCAGAAATTAAACAATGTGAATGTGAATAAAGCCCCAGGGCCAGATGGAATTCACCCACGAGTACTGAGAGAGCTATGTGTTGAAATATGTAAACCTCTGTTCTTAATCTTTCAAGATTCTTTTCTTTCAGGAATAGTACCAGAGGATTGGAGAAAAGCTGACGTGGTCCCTATATTTAAGAAATGTTTAAAATTTGTGCCTGGGAATTATAGACCTGTGAGCTTAACATCTGTGGCTGGGAAAGTATTTGAGGGGTTACTAAGGGATAATATTCAGGAATTTATTGGGAGGCATAATGTAATTGGCAAAAATCAGCATGGTTTCATGAAACACAGATCATGTCAGACTAACCTAATTACGTTCTATGAGGAAGTAAGTAGAAGTATAGATCAGGGGGTCGCAGTGGATGTGATTTACTTAGATTTTGCCAAAGCTTTCGACACAGTTCCACACAAAAGGTTACTATTTAAATTAAGAAAAATTGGTCTAGATGAAAATACTTGTTCTTGGATAGAAAACTGGATAAAAGATAGGGTACAGAGAGTGGTCATAAATGGTACCTTTTCAAGATGGACACCAGTGGTAAGCGGTGTCCCTCAGGGGTCTGTTATAGGACCAATACTATTCAATTTATTTATAAATGACCTTGAGATAGGCATTGAAAGTCATGTATCAGTGTTTGCAGATGACACAAAACTAGGAAAAGTAATACAATGTGAGCAGGATGTTACTTCGCTGCAGAGGGATTTAGATAGATTGGGGGACTGGGCACTTAAATGGCAGATGAAATTTAATCTAGATAAATGCAAAGTTATGCATTTTGGAGTGAAGAACACACAAGTAATTTATACCCTAAATGGTACAGAGTTAGGGAAATCCAAGCAGGAGAAGGATTTGGGAATAATCATAGACTTCAAACTAAGTAACAATGTGCAATGTCAAACAGCAACTGCCAAGGCCAGCAAAGTATTGGCATGCATTAAAAGGGGAGTTCACTCAGGGGATGAAAACATAATTTTGCCTCTGTATAAATCAATGGCCAGGCCGCACCTTGAATATGCCGTGCAATTTTGGGCACCGGTCTTAAAAAAAGATATTATAGCGCTAGAAAAAGTGCAGAGACGGGCAACTAAATTAATAAGGGGAATGGAAGGGTTAAGTTATGAGGAAAGACTAACAAGCTTAAACCTGTTTAGTTTAGAGAAACGGCGCCTTAGAGGGGATCTGATAACCTTATATAAATATATATGGGGCCATTATCAACCATTGTCTGATAACCTATTCATTAACAGGACTATACACAGGACAAGGGGTCATCCATTTAGACTGGAAGAAAAAAAATTTAGCTTAAAGCATAGGAAGGGTTATTTTACGGTGAGAACAATAAAGCTGTGGAATTCTCTGCCTGTTGAGGTGGTTGGGTCAGAGTCTGTACAGACTTTTAAAAAACGACTGGATGACTTCCTGCAGACACAGAATATTAAGGGTTATAATATTTAATATGTGGGTAAAAGCTTCTTGATCCAAGGAGAAATCTGACGCCATTCTGGGGTCAAGAAGGAATTTTTTCCCAGTATGTTGCATATTGGCAAGCATTTCAGACTGGGTTTTTTGCCTTCTTTTGGATCAACAGCAGTAGGTTATGTGGGAGAGGCTGAACCCGATGGACGCATGTCTTTTTTCAGCCTATATAACTATGTAACTATGTAACATCAGAAATCTTTAATTGGCAGATATATAAAACAGTGAAAATCAAATATATTTAAAAGGTCCACCAGTTCCCCCAATAGTCTCTTTCACGGGCCATAGTCTCCAGGCAGGAGGCTAGCGCACAGCCCCCTCCAAGTCGCACAGTGACATTGTGTTCAGTCACAGACGCGAATCCGATTTTAAGGGAAAAGGATCCATTTTAAAGTCGTAGTTACAATTAAATTATAATATTAAAATTTTGAAAATGAATGTGTAGATTTTAATGAAATAGATATTTTAGTGCGTGATTTAAATTCCTCGTTGCCAATCGATGGCATCATTTTGGAATAATTTTGGCACATGGGGCAAGTAAAGAGGTGCGGATGTTGAAGTGCAAGAGGCTATTTGAGGAAATAATAAATGGAAGTCTTGTCCCGAGAGGTGGTGGCAGTGGTGGTGGTGGAGATCATCATGAAGGGGAGCTGGAGAAGGTACGGTAATGGTATTGGTGAATTGGTGGGTTTCCGATGAATCAAGAATCAAATGTGTGAGATTTTTGGGGTGTAATACAGGGTGAGGTAGGTTATATATTAATGTCATTGAAAGGGTTGGCATGGGGTTTAATGGTTTGGCTCTCAAAATGACTGTTTGTTCATACTTGTACTCCCTCCTTCAGACCATAACTTGCCCTGCCCGCCCATATCTGTAGGATGGAAAAGGGATATTGAGTTGGGCACAAAGAGAATTGACTGGGTTTACGGGGGTGAAGGACAAATAGTATGGATGCTGGATAAATTGAGATTTGTAGCAAATAGGATGGTTTGTGGACATTTAAGATGAGAGGAGCAGGGAGAGTGAACAGGGATTATTGAGGTGCTGTGGAACACTAACAGGGTTATTCAGAGAGAGGTGAAAATCAGGAGAACGACTGGAGAATGGAAAATTCTAGGTCAAAATAGGCGATTTGGAAAGTGAGATAAATGGGAGAATTTTTCTGGTTTGGCTAATTTAACCTAGAATTTTCCAATCTCCAGTCATTCTCCTGCTTTTCACCTCTGTCTGAATAACCCTGTAAGAAGTAGTAAGGGTATTTCAAGGCGGTCAGATTCAATCATTAAGGGATACAGACCGTGCTAGGTTAAGGGATTCAAGGGCCTGGAGCTCAAGATTTGGGTGTGTCTTAGTTTCTTCCTTCTCAGCTCCATTGTGCATCTGTACCATTTTTCTCCTGTCCAGTTGTATGACTATATCATCCTTCTCACTTCCTATTGTGCCTCTGCTGCATTTTCTCACCTCCTTATTGTACCATTACCTTATCCATGTTAATGTCATTGTGTTTGTGGCATTGGTGCTAACATAGTTAACTTTCTGCTGTGTATATTTTGTGGCATGGGCCTGGAGCTGCAGCTCACATGGCCCCTAGGTTTCTGCGGCAGTAGGTATAGAGTTTGGGGTGTAGATAAAATAGTTAAATGTTGTTTTGGTGAGATGCCAACAGGGATGTTCTACATGTGCTATTAAAATGTGGTCCAGAGAGGATGTGTCGGGATATTGAGGTGAGGTGAGACTAGGCAGGTAGCTGTACCATAGGAAATGACTAAGAAGAGGTGGAGTAGCTACTAGAATATAAAATGCTTTGTGAACAAATTTGGAACCAGTGCATCTGAGACTTTTGCTATGTATATGATGGGTTGTTTTTTGCGGGGGGGGGGGTTCCTACAGTTTACAACTGGGGTCATAGCCATAGATCTGCAGTATTCCAGAAAAGTACTTTTGTGACCTACAGATAAACAATTACGCGACTCATTGAGTTATTTGCAAATAATTAGAGAGCGCAGACTTAATATGTAAGGACAGACTGATAAGAGGTATGGTTGTAAAATTCAGTATTTATGTGTACACACCAAAATGTGACAACTTGGGAAAAGGTCACAGAGCAATTTGGAAGAAGATGAACGAATGTTGATCTATGTGTGAGTGATTCCTTGGAGGGTATGGAATAGCATAATAAATAAATATATATATATATATCCATGCATCCACTGCAACTGATCATCATGCCTAGCTCCTGCTGATTAGGGTCCAACAAACCCAAAACAGCGCTGTTCTAGGAGTGGCTTTGACCAGTTGCATAAACCTTATCTCTGCTACAAAGCCACAGTGTGGCATAGTATTGATTTTAGGGTTCTGTGTAATAACAGACCCAGGATGCATAAAAGTGAAACAGAGGTCATTTGCATATCCTACCCAGAATTCCTTGCTGCATATGGGGAATGTGGCACACGAGCTCTGGGATGCAATTCTTTGAAATGCTGTGATGTGCAGGTGGCTTCTGCAATAATAAACTATACATATATTTATATTATATATTTTAATTCTCAGTAGTATACATAATATGCCTGAAATTCCACAAACAGCTGACAGGCGTTATGAATGCACACTTTAAATCCCTTTGGATGAGTGCCGATTATATTCATGATTCTTTCCCAGTATGTGCGCAAATATTTTATCTTGGTTTATTTATTGTACACAGTGTTTCCTGGTAACACACCCTGTGTACCTTTGGGAGTCCCTGTGATTACCTACACTAATACCAGTAAGAGGACAGTAGCCATGCCTTGTATGCTGGCATGTACCCTGTATACTAACACATGGCTAGAGAAGGCCTTTCCAATGCATACATTAGGTGCCATACACTGCTTTATATCCTTCATTAGATTGAGAAACTGTTAAAACACACCATTCAGAAAAACTAAAAAAATAAATAAAATACAGTGTATGGAGTATATATTTATGTTGTTTATTTAAATAGGCAGCATAAAAATCCAAGAGTGCTTCCAAAGTAAGACTTGCTTGTTCTTAACCCCTTCAGCTTGTTCTTAACCCCTTCATTGCTGAGCCATTTCACCTCTGTGTGCTGAGCTAATTTTGACCAGTTTGTGCTCATCATGTTTAAACGCAATTTGAAGACATGTTTTATTGTACAACCCAGACAAATTATATATCTTTTTTTATGAAAGAACCGGCAGATTCATAATATATTATTATTATATGTATACATCATGTCCTGTCAGAATGATAGAAAATATTTTAAAAAAATTTGAATTTTTATTCATATTTCAATCATTTACATAATTTTTTTCACATTTTGGGGGTTATTCAAAGAGATCGAATTGCTTGAGAAAGGTAACCGAATGCTGAAAATCAGCGTTTGGTTGCCTTTCCTGGCCATTCGGCTATCCAGAGAGCAGCCAATTCGCCAAATCCTGGCGAATTGCCTGCACATACGGTGCCTGTTCGGTCCCTGTTCGAGGGCAGTGAAATCCCCATGAAAAAGCACTGCTTCGGCTATTCAGAGAACACAAACCAGCAGTGAAAGGTTCCCCTAATGCCCTGCCATTCGGTGGTTTAATTCGGCAAATTAATTCAGGAGAATCCCATAGACTTCAATGTTAAAAATATTCCCGTTTTAATTCAATATCTAATAAACCGTTCATTATAAAATTCTGCAGCAAAAAGTCTCTTTATGCATTGATTTTTTAGGATACTTTAAGCATTTTTCTGATTTTTTTATTTTTTTTAAAAAGTCCGATTTTTTTTTTTTTTTTTTTCAGTTTGCTTATTTTTTTTTGTAACAGCCCTCTTTATTATCATTCCCTGGACCTCCTGTGAAAATTTCAGACATTTTCGCTCAGTAGTTTCTTTGCAAACAGCGTTTCTTTTTCCCAGATTCATACAAATGGTTTTTCTAATTTATTCACTGCCTCCTCTACGTCACAGCTGCTTCGGCTCTGTGTGATTCGGCTCCTTTTCGGCTTTTTCGAAGGTTAATCCAGATGTTTTTGCTTGTTTTCAGCGTGCATTCGGTTAGTTTTCGTCAGGTTTTCGGCAGCTTTTCCCTGCAATTCGGGGACCCTGTGCTGTTTGCTGAATACACCGCAGGGTCACCGAAATGCAATCGGCAAAAGGAACCGAATTGAAGAGAACGAAAAGTCACCGAACGTGCGGTGACTTTTCGAATCTCTTTGGATAACCCTGTTTATCATTCAAACCTTTGTGGTTATATATTCTAAAACTGAAAAAAATGAAATTTTTCGCTTGTATTTTGGCGCATTCTGTTTTATGAATAAAATGACTATGTATAAAACAATGAACTTGCTTGTGGTTTGAGAAATGAAATGGCAGGGGTATTGCTCATTTTATATGTGACAAATGGACAATGCCATTGCTTCGGAACAAAAAAAAGAAAGAACCTATCTATCATATGGTATATCTACCATAGGGATTGCTGGTGAGGGAAGTCCTTTTCTGATGCCAATGCACCAATACGCATTGACATCAGTGGGCGGGGGGAGGCCCTGGAAGCAGGGCTGACAAGATATCAGCCACCTCTGGGACAAGTCCGTGATCGGTGCTAGATCACCGTGGTACTGGGTCAATGCACTTGGCGAGTCCTCTGCACCCTAGGGTGAAAGCAGAGGACTTGCTCAGTGCATCATCCAATCTTAAGGGGTTAAGAGGGGCATCCAGTGACACCTCTGTTGTTTTCCTAGTCCCTCTAGATGGGGAGATAGAGGGGCTAGGTGGCCGTGGCACCTGAAAATGACATATGTGAGTCAGGAGCAGTGGCGTCGCTACGTGGGGGTGGGGGTTGCGGCCTGCACCAGGTGTCACCCGCCTAAGGGTGACACCAAAGCGCGGCGTGCAGAGGGGGGCAGTGGCCCCAAGCATCCAGTTGAGGGGGGGGCACCCAAGCACTCCCCTCGAGAAGATCCTGCCGGCGGCCGCGTGCTTTTTTTCTCTTATGTGCGGCCGCCAGCATGAATATCTGCCGCTCGTATGGTGTTCTATACACCAGCCAGCCGCGAGATCGCATAAGAGAAAAAAATCACGCGGCCGCCGGCAGGATCTTCTCAGGGGAGCAGACAGGCACCCTCCCGGTGTACCAGACAGGAGGTGAGAGCTGGGGGCAAATATATCCATATGAGCTGGGGGGAAAATCTATCTATATGAGCTGGGGGGCAAATATACCCATATTAGCTGGGGGCAAATATATCCATATGAGCTGGGGGCAAATATAACCATGTGTGAGCTGGTCTGGGGCAATATATTCCACGTGTGAGCTGGTCTGGGGCAATATATTTCACGTGTGAGATGGTCTGGGGCAATATATTCCACGTGTGAGCTGGTCTGGGGCAATATATTCCACGTGTGAGCTGGTCTGGGGCAATATATTCCACGTGTGAGCTGGACTGGGGCAATATATTCCACGTGTGAGCTGGTCTGGGGCAATATATTCCACGTGTGAGCTGGTCTGGGGCAATATATTCCATGTGTGAGCTGGGGGCAATATATCCATGTGTGAGCTGGGGGCAATATATACATATGTGAGCTGGGGCAATATATCCATATGTGAGCTGGGGCAATATATCCATATGTGAGCGGGGCACTATATATCCATGTGTGAGCTGGAGAAATATATCCATGTGTGAGCTGGTCTGGGGGCAATATATCCATGTGTGAGCTGGTCTGGGGCAATATATTCCATGTGTGAGCTGGTCTGGGGCAATATATTCCTCATGTGAGCTGGTCTGTGGCAATATATTCCACGTGTGAGCTGGTCTGGGGCAATATATTCCACGTGTGAGCTGGTCTGGGGCAATATATTCCATGTGTGAGCTAGGGGCAACATATCCATATGTGAGCTGGGGGCAATATATCCATATGTGAGCTGGGGCACTATATATCCATATGTGAGCTGGGGGCAATATATCCATATGTGAGCTGGGGCACTATATATCCATATGTGAGCTGGGGTACTATATCCATATGTGAGCTGGAGCACTATATATCCATATGTGAGCTGGGGCAACATATCCATATGTGAGCTGGGCAATATATATCCATGGGTAAGCTGCTGGGGGCAATATATCCATATGTGAGCTGGGCAATATATATCCATGGGTGAGCTGCTGGGGGCAATATATAATTGTGAGCTGGGGCAATATATCCAGAGCTGCTGGGGGCAATATATAATTGTGAGCTGGGGCAATATATCCAGAGCTGCTGGGGGCAATATATATCCATGTGTGCCTTCACTTTCACTGCCTTCGAACAGGCACCGTACTTGTTGGCAGTTGGCCAAAATTTGTGTGTGAGCATAGGAGAGAGCTCCGCAGCAATAAACCTCACAGTAATGTGCATACTCACCGGAGCGGCTGCAACTGCCAGGAGTAATCTTTGCCTCTCCTTGGCTGAAAAGCAGCAGGAGAGGCTTGGAGCTGCTCAGTAGAGCGGCGTTTTGGTTACAATTGTTAGGTACTCACTCTGTAAAGAGATGCCGTGAAGTGGCGAGTGAGCTTACGTTGCAATGGCCATTGAAACAAACAAAAACCTCAGTTTTGTTGTACATGGAACACATAGAAACGAGCGCAGATGACACCTTTTTTCCTTGTTATGTTTTATACATTAACTGGGCTGTTACTCCTGGCAGTTGCTGCCGCTCCGGTGAGTATGGGCGCGACGGCATTTTTTCTGTATTTATGTATATCATGCTTGTAACACCAGTCCATCGTTCTGCAGCTGTTCCTCTTTCCATGTTTTTGTTTTTAATCCCAAATGGGAAGTGTTTGGTGCGTGTATAAATAAAGCCCACCATCTTTGCCTCTCCTTGGCTGAAAAGCAGCTGGAGGGGCTTGGAGCTGCTCAGTAGAGCGGCCTTTTGGTTACAATTGTTAGGTACTCACTCTGTAAAGAGGTGCCATGAAGTGGTGAGTGAGCTTACGTTGCAATGGCCATTGAAACAAACAAAAACCTCAGTTTTGTTGTACATGGAACACATAGAAACGAGCGCAGATGACACCTTTTTTCCTTATTTTATAATATGACCCAGACATATTATATATCGTTCTTTCCAGCCTGACTCGGCAGATTCATAATATATCATTATTATATGTACACGTCATGTCCTGTCTGTATATTATAACAAAAATGCAATAAAATTAGAATTTTCAATAATTTAAAACATGTAAAGTGTTTTTTTCACATTTTAACATGCGATCGTTTGCGGTTATATTTTCTATGAGTTGTGCTTGTTAATAAAATTAGAAATGGGGGACTTGTTACATTTTTTGGGGGGGAAAATTACACGATTTCTAAAAAACGCACCCCATACAAAAATCGTTAGTGCAGCATCTTTGTTCACATTATAATTGAAATGGGAACAATATTGCTGCATTAACAAAGCAAAACAAACAAAAAACTGTTTGTTTTTATTTATTTATTTATTAATATTTTTTTATTTTCATTTTCTATTTTTTTATTTTTTTTGTTAACTTTTAACATCATCATGTTTGGTATCTTTGGAAAGGCCATGCTCTGGCCGATCCATCGATACCAAACATTAACCCCTATCTGCCAAGGATCTGGAGATAGGGGGTTCATTGGTGGCAGCTAGGGGTTAACTCCAGAACTGACGTCATTGATCTATGCACGATGACGCCAGTTGTCAGGGGGAGATTCTGGAATGTTGGCCGACATCCGAGATGTCAGCCAGCTCCGGGAAAGGATCATGATTCGCTGCCTTTCGGCGCTGAATCACGATCCCGCCCCCAAGGGGTTAAAGCCAGCCACTGTTTGGAAGGGCAGGCTGTGCCCTTCCAAACGGTGCCTGACTTTCACCGCTGCCCCCAGCCAATCGGGAGGGAGAGAGACTCCAAAGGACCTACCCCCCTCCATTTCAGGTACCTTCCCCGCACTCGCGGGGGGGGCGCCTGAAATAGGTGTCATTGCGCTAGCGCAATGACATCTATTGTCCCGCCGGGGTCCCGGAGTGCTGGGCTGACATCCAAGATGTCAGCGTGCACCGGGGGGCCAGCAATCGGCCGGAATCCCGGCCGATTGCTGCCTCCTGTGCTAGGACTCCCTCAGCGCGTCCATAGCACAGGAGAACCACTTGGCTGGACGCGCTGAGCGCGTCCTTAGCAGCCAAGTGGTTAAATTCCGTCTCCCGTGTGGAAGCATGGACTACATTGAAATAGCCTGCACTTCCACGCGGAGTTTACAATTAACGTCTCCCATAATACGTATAGGAGACGTTATTGTACAGTAACCTCGCGCAGCGAAACGGCTGCATCCAAGCCGCAAGCGCAGCTTCCGGCAGGAATGGAATGGTGTTTCCTGACGATAACTAACTACAGGAGACATCGGGCAGTATTACAAAACTGATGCTAACTTAACCAGAGCTGTTGTAAACTTAGTAACTCCATAGGCTATAATGGTTCTGGTGAGTTGACAACAGCTCTGGTTAAGTTAGCACTATGGAATAGAGTCCGTTATGTGTGACGTCTCCTGTAGTTAGCATATTGGCAACTACGGAATATAGCTCATAGTCTATGGAGTTGTTTTTACACCCACCTTAGAATAGGGCCCTGTGTCCACTAACATTTTGGTCACTATCAAGTGCCCTAAGCTAAAACCGGGACGCTAAGGGGAAAAATCTGCAGTCGCAATTTTCTCCTTAGTGTCCCCATTTTACCTGTAGATTATGAGGCAACCGAGCATCCCCTCCAGGAGTCCATAGGTTTCCCCTTAGCATCCTCGTTTTAGCTCCAGGCGCTAATTCAGCAGCCTGCCCTGTAACACAGCGCTAAGCCAGAGGATACTCAAGGCGGCGCTAACGCACCGCCCCAAGTATCCCCTCCTGGAGTCCATTGGACTCCATTGAGGCTTTGACTGACGGGTCACATGACCTGCGGGATCTCGCCTTTTGCGAGATCCTGCAGGTTTGCGGAGGGAGACTGGGGACTTTTTTCTCCCAGTCTCACTCTGCTCCCGTTGGGCAGAAGAGGGGGATCGAGCCGCCATTCTTGCCGCGGTATGAGAGGTGACTATGTGATTTTTGTTTTATTTTGCAGCTGGTGCTGACGGATTCTGCAGAAGCGGTATCAGTTAGCACCAGGTCCTAGCTGTGGGTAACTTTCGAGTTTACCACCGCAGGATGGCAATTAGCGTTAGGACTTTGTAATTCTAACGCTAATTAACTCTTTGCGCTCTCCATGTTAAGTATAGGGAGCGCAAAATACAGTAACCTGGCGCAACCAAACGCATAATCCGACGTGCTAACAGTTTTTTTTAACCCATTAGCGTTCGGAATGTAATATGGGCGGCCAACGGTAGGGCCACTTAACCTAACGATAACGCTCACACAGCTGAGTGCTAACACTAGCGTTAAGATTGTAATATAGCCCTAAGTGTTTATATATACAGCCTGGGAGAAGGCATGTACCACAAAACCAACAGGTGACACATTTCAATGGGATGGATCTGTGTTTGTAGGTGTATTACTCGGACATTACTCGGTGTCCTGTGACCTAAGCACAGGCTGGTATTGTGTGGATCCTCTGATAGGAATAAGCGTTCATTTGCATGGAACAATCTGATGCAAATAGGTTTCACAAATAAAAGGTATATTGTTTTCCATGGATAGAACCATAGACATGTTCCATCTGTAAATTTGCCTTGTGTGGGTTCTGTGACCTGGGTAGGCAGGGACTGGCGCCATTGCCCTCCATACATGAAATGTTGAAGTGTTTGGGTTGTATTCTTGCATAGGTCAACTACGCCTGGGTCTAGGGCAGGGAGTGGGCAAAATTTTTGCCTTAATGTCTTTTCTTTTAGTGGTCCAGTATGTCTGAGGTGGGCAGGTGTATAACAGAGCTGTAGGGATGTGCTGTCACGGGAGGCAGGTCGGGCAGAGCACTGAACAGACGTCCGAGCACTGCCTACTTCCTGAACATTGCTCTCTTGGGGCCTCGGAGGCACTAGGAGAGCAATAGAATAGCTTGGACCAATGGGAAAGCACCATTGGTCAAAGTCATTCAAAAAACGCCTGCATTGATTGACGCAGGACAGTCATGTGACTGAACTCAAGTCGATGCAGAGTCGGTGGGCGCGGGGCTGCTGATGTGGCAGACACTAGGCTGTCTGGGGTGGACACGTGTGTGTGTTTTACGACCGCCAAGAGCAGCAGCAGGTGTATTGCTGGGGGGCACTGGGCAGCCAGATCCTGGAAGCAATGAGAGCAGCCAGATCCTGAGGAGCACCGAGAGCAGCCAGATCCTGAGGAGCACCGAGAGCAGCCAGATCCTGAGGAGCACCGAGAGCAGCCAGATCCTGAGGAGCACTGAGACCTGCCAGATCCTGGGGAGCACTGAACCTATGTAACCTGTGTATATCTGGCTCTGATACTAACCAGTGCCTCACCAACCACTGATCTCACCGCAAGTCCCTGCTGCAAAGCAATAAATCTCCCAGCAAGGAATCTCTAAACCAGGTGCTACCAAACATCGGCCCCTTCAGATGTTTCCGAACTACAACTCCCATGAGTCCCTGGGCATCTACAATATTCGAAGAATTCTTGGAGTTGTAGGCAATAGGCATGAAGATGCGAGGGGCCTTGCAAACTGTTAAAGATCACTCTGGCTATAAATAAAAATCGTTGTTTTTGTTGTAAATTACATTTTATTGACATCAACATTCCCGATCGGTCACGAATATTTACATTCATTTTACGTTGATGCTATTGTTGGCATTTATTTGATACAGGTAGGGGCGGCAGTGTTTGAGGTGGTTAGTGCACCCCAAACTTACATACACCCCTGTACACATGTGTAGGAAGATAGAGGGAGGGAGCACAGCGTAAGGTAAAAGGTAACGCTACAATGTGTTCGCTGCAGCCGGTGCATTCCAGCAACAAACTGTTAAAAGGGACGCATTGCGCTGGCAGAGAAACAGAAGAGAATACGACGAAGACATATATTCCGGGACTGAAATGGTTAATGTAGGAAAATAAGTATATTGCGAGATTTGGAAGTCTCAAACCAAATGACGGCATTGTATATTAACGCTTCCTGTCACGGGTATATATGAGAAGGCTGGTCGCATTCAGTGTTAACTCTTTCAGTGGTACAGTAAATCAGGGATCTCAAACTCTGCCCACCCCCCCCCAGATGTTTCTGAACTACAACTCCCATGATTCTCTGGCCATTTGTTGCATTCAAAGCATTCTGGGAATTGTAGGCAATCAACATCTGCGGGTGAGGGGGGGGCAGAGTCTGAGATCCCTGCAGTGTAACTGAACATGATGTCTGCTGCAGTAAGGGTTAATACTGAAGTTGTTTAATATGAATGGAGGTATGAAGCTGGGGTGTCTGAGGAGCAGATAATGATAAAAATGCAGGTAGAAGAACGAGGTGTTAGATAAATCTAGCGTTTTATTATTATTTTCTATTTATTTATATAGCGCCAACATATTCCGCGGTGCTGAACAATTTGTCTCTAAAGCCGGGCTGCTGGGGAGCCCAGGGGATCAGTGTGTGTCAGTGCTTTATCCCCCTGTCAGGACCTGAGTGAGGGCAGCTCTGTCTGGGAGATAAGGTAACACAGTGAGTGAGCGGCGGGTGTAGCGGCAGACACCGGTCCCTGGGAGGGAGGAGGGGGGGAGGAGCGGCAGCCAGGGAGCTCTGTAAATAGAGATTTACAAAAGTGTCAATGTTGACTCGTCCCACCCTAATCCGCCCTCCACCCCATGGGCAGGAGCTGCCTCTACCCCACCCTGCTGGCTGCTGCTCCCTCCCTCCCATCCCTTAGAGGCTGGTCCCCAGCCCCGGGGCCGCAGACACACAGCCAGGAGCCGGTCACTCCGAGTGTGTGAGTGTGTGTGATTGTGCGTGCGGAGGCCAGCTGTCTGCGTCAAGGTGTGCGCCACTGCCACTCTCTGCGTCAAGGTGTGCGCCACTGCCAATCTCTGCGTCAAGGTGTGCGCCACTGCCACTCTCTGCGTCAAGGTGTGCGGCGATCGGCTCATCTCACCCTGCGAGGACTGGCACAGGACCCCGGAGTAAAGGGACCGTGCCCGACACTGCGAGGGGGCTCACCTGGCTGCCCTCTGCCTACAGACACAGTAAGTCACCCATTCAGGCAGGTGCTGCTCCATCCCGCACCTCTGGGGGCTCACCCCCCCCCTCTTCACTGCCGGAGTGTTGGATGGTAACCTGGATTAAAGAGACACTTGCCCCTTCTACATCCCATAGAGTGTGTGCCCCCTGATACTGGCACCTACCAGCGGGACTGACAGGGCACTCTGACCTCTTTGCATCATTGCTCCATACATTTCCCACTCTGGGGAAAGTCTTGCCCAGCACAGTGCTGATTGATCGGGGTTTAAATCAATCTACTGTGCCCACCAGTGATCAGGGACTTGCTGTGCCCACCAGTGATCAGGGACTTGCTGTGCCCACCAGTGATCAGGGACTTGCTGTGCCCACCAGTGATCAGGGACTTGCTGTGCTCACCAGTGATCAGGGACTTGCTGTGCTCACCAGTGATCAGGGACTTGCTGTGCTCACCAGTGATCAGGGACTTGCTTTCCCACCAGTGATCAGGGACTTGCTGTGCTCACCAGTGATCAGGGACTTGCTGTGCTCACCAGTGATCAGGGACTTGCTGTGCTCACCAGTGATCAGGGACTTGCTGTGCCCACCAGTGATCAGGGACTTGCTGTGCCCACCAGTGATCAGGGACTTGCTGTGCCCACCAGTGATCAGGGACTTGCTGTGCCCACCAGTGATCAGGGACTTGCTGTGCCCACCAGTGATCAGGGACTTGCTGTGCCCACCAGTGATCAGGGCTTTAAAACGTCCTAGTGTGCCCACCACTAACCAGGGATTTAACTGAACCGACTGTGCCCATTGCCCACCGGTGATCAGGAATTTTAATGAACCTAGTGTTCCCACCACCAGTGATCATGGACCTACTGTGCCCACCAGTGATCAGATGTTTACCTGCGCCTACTGTGCCCACCAGCTGGACTAAACCCATTCATTCTGGTGCTCACATAGGGATACATTGTGTCTGACACTCTGTCTCTTACAGCTCCTTATACAGTCAATACATCCTATTGGCTACTATATATATATATATAATTTCAGGTGTTCTTTGATTTATTGATATCATTTAATTTTCTATATTGATACTGTTGTCTTTGTGTTTCTGGTTTGTAAAGTGTTAATATGAAGCTGCTGGTCCCTTTTATACAGCGATAAAGTAGTATTGATTGATAGGTGGATCTCTAGGAACCTGAAATGATATTTGAGCTTCTGCCCATGTTCCCCTTTGCTTCCATAGAAATCAAAGCAAAAAATACCCTGCACCAGCAGCAGCAGCAGCATTCTAAAATGCTTATTTCCTCCAATCAGCCCTGTGCAGCTTTAATTTCCTGTATTAGGCTCTGATTAGGAATTGCCTGGGTTTGTTTGTTTGTTTTTGTGTAATGTGAATTTATTGTAGCTATGTGTTTACTTGGGATTTAAATGAGCTGTTGTGGGTGAGAAGTCACTCAGTGCATTATACCTTGGGACCATTATCAGCAAACATTCTTGGTGTATATTAA
Organism: Leptobrachium leishanense; assembly: GCA_009667805.1. Classification (NCBI taxonomy): domain Eukaryota; kingdom Metazoa; phylum Chordata; class Amphibia; order Anura; family Megophryidae; genus Leptobrachium; species Leptobrachium leishanense. The sequence goes on along the minus strand of CM019063.1, from coordinate 479,119,945 downwards.
CATTTAGGACTGATAACTCCTGATTAACTCTGTGTACTCAGCTGCATGGAACATTTTTAAAATTCAGCATGGGAAGGTTAGGTGTCTTTAAAAAAAAAAAAAAAAAAAAAGTGTCGCATGAGGAAATTGTATCTACAAGTTTTATTTTGTATCACAAATACCTTTTATAGAAAAAAATACAAAAATCTAAATTGCAGAAACAAAAAAAAGACCCAATTGAACCATGTATTGTGGCTGCCTGTGGATGATGGGACTTATAGGTCACTCTCTCACCCATAGCTATACTATAAGTAGAACAGGAGAATATATATATATTCTATATATCCCATAAAACACTACTTTGTTGCATTTTTAAGAACCAGTGAAATTTTGTGTAATATAAAGATAACCAATAATTAGAGGTAAAAATGGATTATTGGTTAACTGCTGTCATAGGACGCCCATGCTGTGCCATCCCTTTCTCTTTATACGCTCTATTAATCGGTTACATTTCAAACCGTTTTGGAGATGTTGTCAGGTCGATGTTGTAATACATTGGAAAAAAAAACCCCAGTATATGAGACTTTGCCCTCTGCTGTCCTTCACTCATTGAAGATCCTGGCAGTGGGGGTCAGGAGCCTGTGCTTGCCCCATGGCTTGTAGGTGGACTTGACTCTGGTCCCAGGTCTAATCTAGTGACACCATCGACACAACCCACCTCTTTATTAGAAATTTGATACATCAGGGCATACAGGAAAAACGTGAAATTCACTGGCAACTCTGAAAACTGCGTCCCCTTAGGTTCCCCTAGTAAATGAGTATATTGGCCTGGAACAAGCGTGAATGAATGTGAGGGACCATCAGAGGGACATGGCTCCCTGGGAAGAAGAACTGGCGGGGGGGGGGGGAACATTTACCTCACTCTAACCTCCCTGTAGGATGGCACTTTATAACACAGCTGGGAAGTAGGATGTTGATTGCTAGCTCTTCGTCTCGAGTGGGTTTGCCACATACGCTGTATTTATTTTACTGGCCCCTTTGGTTGGTGTGAGTCATTGGTCAATACTCAATAATTCCCCCGATACGTCTTCTCTCCCTTTTTATGATCACTAAGGGTAATATGCATTTTTGTTGTTGTTGTTGTTGTTATTATTAATAATAATATTGTTTTAGCTTTTACTTTTATTAAAAAAAAATATTTTGGGTTTTCTTCCCTTTTTGTTATATATCGTTTTCTGTCTCATGAAAGATTGGATTGTGATTGATTTGTTGCTGAACCCAGGACATACTTGAAAACGAGAGAAATCTCAATGTATCCTTCCTGGTAAAATACTTTAAAAATATTGCACAATTTACAGCGAAATAGCGGTGAGAATAACAAAAGGATTGGATTCTGTTGACATAGTCCTCTCCACCACCCCATCTGTCTTTCAGCTTAAATTTAGCAAGATTTAAAGAGACAGGTCAACTCAGCACAGCTTACTGTTTAGTGAATAAGCCACATTCACACTTCGTGATACAGACACAATAAAGCCAGATACTTCTTTAAATGCATGTCTGCTGTATCGGAGCCAAATTCTAACCTCCGTCAGCATACCGTGGTGTTGTATGTAACCGTATAAGAATGAAATGAAATAACCAATTGGCTTTGAACGTACATTCCTAAAATGATACTTGACAGCGTAGCCCTTGGCTCATCCTCTCACGCTCTCTGTGGCGTTATCTGTGTACGCTGATTTTCAGGATTCATCGAGGCTTGGTTATTATACTTAATTCGGGAATAAAAACAGAAAAAAAGATAATTGCATGACTCTACGGCTTAGACAAAGGAGCGTTGAGCTCTGAAAACGCAAGCTGTGTTCTTTTACAAAGTATTCACTAATGTGACACTTACAGGTCTATTCACTAAATGGTGAAGTCAGGAGAATTGGCAGAAGTGTAAATTTTAGGTCAAAATAGCCAAACCAGAAAAATTCTCCCATTTATCTCACTTTCCAAATCGGTTATTTGGTCTAGATTGTTCGTTTCTCCTGAGATTCACCCTTTAGTGAATAGACCCTTTCTAAGAATTATTTTTTGGTTGACGTCTGTGCGTGACCAGTGCTGTCTAGTTTGACAGAAGCAGCCCGTGTCTTGTGTAACGTATGCTGCGTTCTGAATTGTTTCACACTGCGGCTAGTTAGTGTAATGTGTTGTGGTTCACACACTGCTCGCTGTGACTTGTGTACAGAGACAAGCTGTGTCCAAATATAAACGATCTATGATGGTGGCCATTCGTGGATGGGTTGAGGTATTTTTGACCTGTTTGGAGAAATAGCATTCTATCAGATCCTATTGTGTGGCTGTAAACATAAGAGATGATTAAAAACTAACCCTGCTGTATGTTTTGAGATATATTTAAGAAGAAACAAAAACCTGTATGAACAATATTTGTTTATTTCTGGTTTGTATTTGTTTACATTATGGCAAAACACTTACTACATACAGGTAATGTGTGACATTATCTCCAGATAGATATCTAGCTTTTTTTTTGCACTGTGTGATGCTGAAAGAACTCAATAATTAACCAAACTCTTGTAAGAAATGATTTTAAGGACATATTCTATGCCTCCAGATTCTGGCCTTCAATTCCCAGAATTCGTTACGTGACAGATGGTCAGGGAATCATGGGAGCTGTAGTTCAGAAACATCTGGGGGGGGACAGGATTTTGACAGCCCTGGTTTACATATTTGTGACATTAACATATTACAGGCCGTGTTCCGACCCAGCTGTTATGGTTGTCGAGTGAGCTGTAAAGTATAATGACTCCCATCCGAAAAGGCTGTTGCGGCTGCATCGTGTAAATTGGTGTTTCCCAAACCTGTCCTCAGGACCCTCTGCCTCGCCAGGTTTGCAGGATACGTGAAGCACAGCGCAGGTGATATGATTTGCTGCTCAGTGATTGCAGGATTCGGTCTGATTTCCTCAAGCTGATCTGAAAAATCTGGCCTGTTTGAGGGTCCCGAGGACCGGTTTGGGGAACACTGGTGTAAACAAACATTTCCTATACTTTGCGTAGGAATTGCTATCGAGGGGGCAGCCTGAGCATAACGAGCGATTCTAAGGCCACTCATTAGCCTCTCATGCAATGAAAAAAATTACTAGGACGACAAAACTGATGTAGAGTGATTTTGCTTTAGCAAGCAAGAATGGCAGTGATAATAAATAGCTCCGTGTCCTTCTGCTGACCCTGTGCGACCCCCGCAAACTTGCACAGAGCTCCGCTTGTCTCCATGGAGTCCTATGGACCGCATGTATCTCTTGGCAGCTTCCACAAGCTTTACGAGTCAAGCCACTAACGTAGCAAATCACCGGTGATAGGGGGCCAGAAATGGTTAATGGATCGAGCCCAAGTTTTCCATTGATTGCGCCAGGAAGAGGGGGGTGGGGGTGCAATCGCTGGTCTCAGTAGACCGACCTCTGACCTCGCTTGCTTCTATGGATGCATGCATTGAAAAATGGGCAGGGTTGACTTTGTCTGCCTGGGGGAAATGCAACACAGAGGATCATGTTTAAGCTTGGGGTGGTCATTACTGTGCTGGGAGATAGCCTAGGTCAAGGGTCAGCAACCTTGGCTCTCTGAGCATCATGGGAGATGTAGTTCCCAAAACATCAGGGAGCCAAGGTTGCTGACCTCTGGCCTAGGTCACTGACATCATCACCATCGGTGTTTCAGAACTACATGTCCCATGATGCTTATCCAGCCTATTATACCCGCAACAAGTTTTATTATTCTGTCTTGTATGTACAGTGAGTACATATCCGCTACATTAAAGCTGAATGACTTTTCTGAATTACGTCTTGCAGTCCCTGTGGTGCCTCCTGGCAAGAAAATAGCATTTTTTTAAATTAAATACATCTATATATCCCTGTCACACGCCAAATGTTTCTGAAAACCATACTATATATAGATATTTTGTGTTAACCAGTCACGTGTCATTATGTGCACATGGAACATTGAGGGTTAATAGCTCTCATCGCACCCATTCGCTCGCAAAGTTTTATTGCCACCGCGGCATACGGTAAAGTTGGCTTTCTGGATATGTGTAAATAGGGCAGGCCATGCCTATAATGCTGCTGTTTTTATTCACACCCATTGAGCAAACACCTCCGCCCGCCACTGCCCGTATAAAATAACTCCAGCTGCTCATGAATATCGGTCAGCGAGGACTGACACACTGTGTCTGTGTGCGCTGCCTCCAGCCCAGCCAGCCGAGCTGTTTCCTCTTCTTTGTTTCAAGGCTGGAGTTTGCGTCATACATTCCAAGTGGCATATGTGTGCTCTTTCCTGTTTCGGGCTGTTTTCAGATCACGGGTCTTGGCCCATCCCTTGTCACTGCCCCAGCTACTCCCAGTCCCCACCCGAAGAGTTAACACCTCCGCTCACCTCTAATTAACTCTTTCCTTATGCTGTCCTACCTGCAACACCTGGATTTCCAGCTTCTCCGGGCTTCAACTCCTGCATTGCTTACGACAGCAAAAAAGTTTGGCAAGCGTTGCGACGTCAATATTCTGTTGATTTAAGGGGTTGTTCACTAAGCCCCAAACTTGCCACCCAAGTGCATTGAACAGTGACTTCCCCTGTCCGGTGCAATTTTGAGGCAATTTGTCAATTCTCCAAATACTGGCGAATTGACAGCGAAATACAGTGCAGTTCATCAATCTTCAGTGGTCTTTGGCGGCAGCGAAATAGTCCCATAGAGAAATAATGGTCTGTCTATTCACAGAACGACGAACTGCACCGATGTCCGGATTATCGGTGATTTCAGTTTCGACAGATGAATCCCATAGGATTCAATGGAAAATATCATTTTTAATTTTAAAAAGTTTATTCTTTTCATTTTCAGCAAAAAGCCTTAATTTTTTTGAAAAACATATTATTATTTGGGACGAAATGTTTGTTTCTCAATTATTTTTGTTGAAAGGTTGTTTTTTTTATTTTTTCTATTCTGTAACCGACCTTTTTATTTTTTGCATTTAGAGACATTTTATTGTATTTTTTTATTGTTTTTAAACTTGTATTAGGAGAATTAGAGTACTTTTTTTTTTTTTTTTTTGCAGTTCGCAGCTTTTCGTCGATGTTTGCCAAATTTTTCATGAGGCTTTGGCGCATTACGGTTAATAATGAATTCACTGTAGTTTTGGCAAAGTGAAAAGCACCGGAATTTCGATGCTTTGTGAATGACCCCTTTAAATCACAATGGACCCTCAAGCTGCGGGTGATGGGAGATGTTGCCGATTCACAAACTAGATTAGTGGTTGTTTTTGATTTCTTTAAGTTGGGAATTTATTTAAAAAAAAATGCCCAGTGCTCCCCAAAACGGCCAGAAATTTTACATTAGTTTGCATTCATATACAGCATGGGTCAGCAACCTGGGCCCTCCAGATGTTTTGGAACTACATCTCCCACAAGGCTCCAGTCAATCTAGTGAGGTTTTGAGCATTATGGGAGATGTAGTTCCAAAACTTCTGGAGTGTAAGGTTGACCACTGATGTGTAGAGTGGCATTCTGCTTTGTGGAGCTTTGCACTAGACGCTGAGTTAGTAAAGCAAAGACATAATAAATCTGGTGATTAGTCGCACCCAAATCCTTGGCTCAGCGCTACGCTTAACCACGGCGGGGTCCCTCTCTGCAGGGATCTCTGACGCTTTCAATGTAAAGTTGGCATGTACTCCTTCCTGGGGAAAGTTAGGCTAGGGTCAGACAAACGCATTTTTCGCATCGTCCATAAAAAAGTGCGTCCGAAAGCATTGACGTATTTTTTCACGGAAGATGCGAAAGCGGTCATATGATATGCATTTTCGTGCATGATTTTTGACGGAGCTATTAAAAACAAATGGACGTGATGTTGACCAGACATGTGTAGCGTCTGACGTCTCCTAATCAGGCACACACGCCGCTATGAGGACGCAGCGCACTCTGTGCGCCAGTACTAGCGGTTCTGCATTCTCGAAAAAATGGGTTCGTTTGCCGCTTGCGTTACGCAGCCGAACTTTCGTGCGGTCGTACTTCGTATATTGGCCGTCATTGCCCGTCATTTGTTGCTACTACGGCCGTGATTAAGTGCGCCTAAACGCACGCTCAAAATGCGTTAGTCTGACCTCAGCCTTACTGATCACTCGAGCTTTAACAATTCATAAACAGAGATTTCACACAAGTTGTAATAATGTAGCAATTCCTGCTATTTTCAGATGTTTGCGGAATAAATAAACTGGAGAGGCGGTAAATCTTACAGGGTTATTCAGAGAGAGGTGAAAACCAGGAGAATGACTGGAGAAGTGAAAATTCTAGGTCAAAATAGCCAAACCAGACAAATTCTCCCATTTATCTCACTTTACAAATCGGCTATTTGCTCTAGATTGTTCATTCTCCTGACAATTCTCCAGGTTTTTACCTCTCTCTCTGAATAACCCTGTTAGTAAATCTTCTCACTGGCGTGTGAGGCTAGAGTCAGACTAACGCATTTTTCGCCTTGTCTGTGAAAAAGTGCGTTCGAACGAATGGACGCATTTTTTCATGGAATACGCGATAGCGGTCATACGATGCGCATTTTCGTCCATGATTTTGTACGGATCATCAATAAAACACTTTTTGTGTCTGGACGTTATGTTGGCCGGACATTAGCAGCGTCTGATGTCTCCTAATCACGCACACACGCCGCTAGCGGACGCAGCACACTATGTACGTCCGTACTAGCGGTTCTACGTTCTTGCAAAAATGCATTCGTTTGCCACTTGCGTTGCGCTGCCGCACTTTTGTGCGGCCGTACTTCGTATGCTGCCCGGCATTGGACGTCATTTGTTGCTAGCACGGCCGTGATTTAGTGCGGCTAAACGCACGTTAATACTGCGTTAGTCTGACCCTAGCCTTAACCGATGAACGGCAGGAGGAGGCATAAAAAACGTTGGTCCCTATTACACACTTCGCATAGCGCAAATTTTTTTGCGCAGGCAAAAAAACGTTAGCACGTGCAAATTAACGCGGTAGTACGCTCCGAGTGCAGTTTTTCAGCCTTCAACTTTTGATGTGCGCAAAGCCGGCCGCAAATGACCGTTGCGTGCAGGAATCGGTGGGCAATCAGAATTAAGAACCACCATTTTCTAAAGTTGGGTTGTTGCGCCTGTCAAAGTCAATCTGCGTATATGTGCTGCAGGAAAAAAAAATTGACAAATTATTAATTTTTTATGTCTGGGTATGTGTAGAATGTGTAACCGTGCTGTATTTTTTTAATTTTTTTTTTTTATTGCTGAGTTATTTTGTTTCGGCCACAACGATCATATTTGCAGTTAACACCAAGCTTTCAAAGACGTTACGAAAATTCGCACAAACGTCGCTTGTACGACTTTGCGCAAAGATTGTAATACCATCCGCACGAACGCATTTGCGTTCACAATGTTGAGTATAGGATGCGCCCAGGAACTTGCGCTCGGTTTGCGCAGCGTCACTCGCGTTGGACGTTAACGGGCATCGTTTGCGCGAACGTCGTACTATGATGTTCCGCGCAAATGGTTTTGTCCTCGCGCATTTGCACGCAAATGCACGGCGCGAAGCGTGTAATAGGGGCCCTATTGTTTTATATAATAATAATGCTACTTTTCTGTGATTTCTTATTCCGTTATATTTTATATTACAAACCAGTCTTTACTATTCTATAATGGAAAAAAAATACAAACAAGACATTTGTGATGACTTTGCAGATGCAAAAATTCTTCCTGCAGGTATAATTTTTATTTTTGTAGTTTTCTTTTGTGTCTGAATTTTCCGTCTACTGTATGTTCAGACTGACAAATCAAACACAATGGCCTATTTATTTATTTATTTTTGTGCCCTAACGCTTGTGTGTCATTATTTCTAGATAAAAACTGTCCAAAACAGAATCTCTGTCTAGGTTTTTATTTTCATCTTCTCTTAATCCAGTGATGGCCTTGGCAACCCAGATCAGGGTTATTTCAGAGAAAGGTGAAATCAGGAGAATGGCAGGAGAAGAGAACAATCTAGACCAAATAGCAGATTTGGAAAGTGAGATAAATGGGAGAATTTTTCTGGTTTGGCTATTTTGACCTAGAATTTTCACTTTTCCAGTCATTTTCCTGGTTTTCACTGCTCTTTGAATAACCCTGGATGTGTCTGCCATCATGTCCCATGATGCTTCGCTAGTCTTCAGTCTGACTGGGCATTCTGGTTGGTCATCTTCACCCAAACCAGTGATCACCATCCGCTGCCATTTAACGCTGCCAGCCTAAAGAATGATTGAGCATCATGGTAAATCAAGTTCCAAAACATCTGACTCTTTCTAATCTCTGCCTCAAACGATATATAATGTAGAAAACCAAATGATACCTATTTTATACATCGCAGAAGCATTTTTAAAGAAGCACTGGTACCCATCTGCATGGTTTCCTACCATAACTGTAAATAGATCGGCAATCATTACCCAGGAAATGTGATGTTTCGCAGCAAAATAGTTGAATTTAGAGGGAAAAAAGTCATGTCTAACTTTCTTTGAAAATTCCCCACCATTCCCAGTTTAACAAATAACCATGGAGAAGTTGAGGATTTCCATTTCCCACGGTGCTCATTATGGGAGACGCAGGACTCCTGACAATGTGGCTGCCAAGTTTAGATGTCATTGATCTGGGTTATTGAAGATACATTCATGTCACGCTAGAGAGTGCTGTGACTATTGTTTATTAAATAAACATCCTATTCAATGTGCCATCCCGTGAATCTGCACCAGATTCTCTTACTTCTTACAACAGTAATGCAAAAGAACAAGCCCTGCTCGGATGGAAATTCAATGCAAGGAGAAATGTGAATGGCTGCCTTCTGTAGCCCCTTTAATTCCAGTGTCTATGTGGATACCTGACACATGTTGATACAATTTACAAGCATTCTCAAGATTGCGTTCAACAGGCTGTATGACAATTAAAATAATTTTCTTTAATTACATTTCCTCCCTTTCCGGTTAGACGTCTTATGAAGACACCAGGTCACATCGTAAGTGATCTTTAATAGTCTATCAGTGAGATTCCTTGCAGCAACTCGCCAACCATTTGCCACCGAACCATGATATGTGCCCTTATGAAATTAGCCTTATGTGACCTATGTATATCATTAACCTTCTACATTTCTTTCCCTTTTCATATACTTTACCTGTCTCTTACCTTATGTTCCTATTCAATCACATCTCTGTCCCACCTCCATTCATCACACTTTTACATCTATTTCCCCTGCATTCCTCATTCTTTTACATATCTACGTCACAGATACATCTCTCCTTGTACATTTCACATTCCTTTACATCACTTTCTATGTGCATTTATCATTCCATCACTTTTCTCCTGCATTCCTCATTCCTTTACAAATCTTCACCACACATACATCTCTCCCATACAGCTCACATTCCTTTATATATCTTTCCCCTATTTCCCCAATCCTTTACATATTTTTCATCCTGCATTCCCCATATTTTTCATCCTGCATTCCCCATTCCTTTAAATTTTCCTCATTCTTTTACTACTTTTTCACTGCATTCCCCATTCCTTCTTTTTCCCATTCCTTTACTACTTTTCCATTGCATTCCCCATTCCCTTACATTGCATTCCCCATTCCCTTACATTGCATTCCCCATTCCCTTACATCTTTTTCATCCTGCATTCCCCATTCCTTTACATTCCCATTCTTTACATACATTGGGTTTTATTCTTTTTTTTTTTTTTTTGTGAAAGGATTTTACCAGGAAGGATACATTGAGATTTCTCTCGTTTTCAAGTACGTCCTGGGTGGCGAGTATGTACCGTTAGGTGTGTTGCCAAGGACACTTACTGGTGAGCTTGCTCGCTGGGATCGAACCCATGACTCCACAGGCTCTCTCCATGCAGAGTGGTGACATTACCTCTACTCCACCCAGCCGGTACAAGTTACGGGTAATGAGAGCATATTTTATTTGTATTAATAGTAAGAACAAAATATTTGTAGACATGAATTAAAGTCTGACAAACAAAAACATTCCAATGACTGTAATCAGTGCGGGGATCTTTGCAGTTTCCATGGTGATTACTCTTCTTTTACAGTTGTGTTCAAAATTATTCAACCCCCAATGCTGTAAAGGGTTTTAGGGAATTTAGTGTACATTTGTAATTGTATTCAGAATGAAATCCTACAAGGACTTTTTAAAGAACCATATGCAACCAAAATGACATCAATTGGTTTTGTAATACAGTAGTAAATGTTTCTTTTGTGAATTCTTCATTGACACAATTATTCAACCCCTTAAAGACTACCACTCTGAAGAACAGAGGTTCATTCAAGTATTTTCAATCAGGTATTGAAAGCACCTGTGGATGTCACGGAGCAGCAATAAAGCATAATAAGCACCAATTAGTCAGCTTTAAAATGACTGTGATACTCAGCTCCTTCTAGACATTTACTGGTGTGGTTACAAACATGGTGAAGTCAAGAGAATGGTCCAGGAAGACAAGAGAAGAGGTGATTACTCTTCACAGGAAGGGCAATGGCTATAAGAAGATTGCAAAGATGTTAAACATACCAAGAGAGACCATAGGAAGCATCATTCGCAAATTCAAGGCAAAGGGCACTGTTGAAACGCTACCTGGTCGTGGCATAAAGAAGATGCTGACTTCGACTGCTGTGCGCTACCTGAAGCGTAGAGTGGAGAAAAGTCCCCGTGTGACTGCTGAGGAACTGAGAAAAGATTTGTCAGATGTGGGTACTGAAGTTTCAGCTCAGACAATACGGCGCACACTGCGTAATGAAGGCCTCCATGCCAGAACTCCCAGGCGCACCCCCTTGCTGTCTCCAAAGAATAAGAAGAGTCGACTGCAGTATGCCAAAAGTCCTGTGGACAAACCACAGACGTTTTGGGATAGTGTTCTGTGGACTGATGAAATAAAATTAGAACTGTTTGGGCCCATGGATCAACGCTATGTTTGGAGGAGGAAGAACAAGGCCTATGAAGAAAAGAACACCTTGCCTACTGTGAAGCATGGCGGGGGGTCAATCATACTTTGGGGCTGTTTTGCTTCTGCAGGTACAGGGAAGCTTCAGCGTGTGCAAGGTACCATGAATTCTCTTCAGTACCAGGAGATATTGGATAACAATGTGATGCAGTCCATCACAAACCTGAGGCTTGGGAGACGTTGGACCTTTCAACAGGACAATGATCCCAAGCATACAGTACCTCCAAGTCCACTAGAGCATGGTTGCAGATTAAAGGCTGAAACATTTTGGAGTGGCCATCGCAGTCACCTGACTTAAATCCGATTGAGAACCTCTGGTGGGACTTAAAGAAAGCAGTTGCAGTGCGCAAGCCTAAGAATGTGGCTGAACTGGAGGCTTTTGCCCATGACGAATGGGCGAAGATACCTGTAGATCGCTGCAAGACACTTGTGTCAAGCTATGCTTCACGTTTAAAAGCTGTTATAACTGTAAAAGGATGTTGTACTAAGTACTAAGATTGAATGTCACTTGGGGGTTGAATAAAACCTGATAATGATGTGAGCACAGAAAAGACATTTGTGGTTATTTCATTATAAATGTTATATTTGTCTGACCTACACGTGCCTCTTTGATTTAATTGTAAGCAAGATGACTGAATGATCAAAATCAATGTCAAACTGGCCAAAACACTCAATTTCAGTGGGGGTTGAATAATTTTGAACACAACTGTAGAACACCAAACCACTTTCCGATCAGTGACACCTTTTAGAAATATCCTGTATTGTGTAAGAGCTGCTCTCCATAGTACCTACAAACAGGGTACGTCCTAGAGGGACATGCACAGAAACTGGTAACTGAATACTACCATGGCAACGGAAACCTTCAGCGCAGAATAATCTTGATGCATTCCTGGATGTGGGGCACGCTCTGTGAAGTCACCTGGGCACGCTATGTGTGACCACCTGTCCTGTCTCCCGTTGTTTGCAACCATTACTAGGCGAAACTCAGCAGGTATTTACTGAGTGTTTTGTCTGTAATCGCCCCCGCATGGAGATCTTTATACTAAGGATGCAGTACTCATAACCATACACTGAAACTTAACACTTTGAATGCCAGGAGAAAATGCGATTAACTAGTTCGGTGGAGAAAGCATTAAGGACCGGTTTCATTTGTCCGCTGCTGCTTTCCAAGCCTTGACTCTGTTACACATTGTCAATGGGTTCAACATTCTATGCTCGCAGAGATTTGTTTTGTTGTTGTATCAACACGTTTCTTATTATAGAGTTTTGATTTCTTATTTAATTATCTCATTTAAATAATTTGAAATGAAATTTAACAGGAGCTCGATGCGTCTCTTATACATTCTACGCAATATGTGTTGGACAGTAGTGCTCACTTCCAATATTTGAAAAAATCCAAAAATACTTCTGGTCCCAAGCGTTTTAGAAACAGAATACTCAAACCTGTATACACATGGAGGTCACTTGATGGAATTTTGTCAATGATCATTGGTCATTACAACCAATGTATACTTTCATTATATAATAATCTCAAATTCTTGAAACAGTTAATGTGTGTTTTAACTATTTTTAGTTTACGAAGAGTATTCTATTATCACACAACCTGGGCCTCGATTTAATTCCTTTACAAGTTAGTACATTTTTAAAATGTACTAATCTACAAAAATCACCATTAAAGTCTATGGGAAGTTTAGTACATAAATCATCTGATATTTTCCTAAAAGAGTGTATTAATTTGTAAATACTTATCCAAAGTAATTAAATTGAGGCCCTAATTGGGTGCATTTAAAGGTACAATTTTTTTTTTTCTTTGAAGTAATTGCATATAAAATGGAAAACTACAGTTGGGTGTTTTATCCCTGGGGTCCAGTTTCTTGTTTCCCCCCCCCCCCAGGATGCAACACTTGCCAACATATGTGCAAAAGTTTTATTTTGTGGCTGTGCATTATCTTATGGAGGATGATGTTTTTAGATAAGGCTATGTTGATGTCCGGCCTACTCAAAATAAGAGATGGCAGCTGAATGAGAGAAGACAGGGATCTTAAAAGACTTCTAATCTACCCCCTGGTGATGTCCTTTAGATACATCCCACAAAATACAATGATTTTGAGTCAGTGATCGACCCATAAACTCCATTCTATGACCACTGCTGCAGTGAGGAGCAAGTGATGGAAAGATACTGTGGAAGGCAGGATACAACATAAAATATCACACAATGGATGCACCCAGTGACACATATAGAGGAAAATATTTTCTTAACTAAACATACGATAGAAAAACAAATTATATCTCTGCAACATAAAATACCACCCAAAAAAAATGAAATGTTCCTATTGTGTTTAGTGTCCCCTTAAGTGACCGATCTGGAGCAAAACCAGTTTTGCTCATTTGACAGGGAATCTCTCCCTTTTCAGTTTAAATATTCCCCCCTTGTCCAGGGGCTGGCATCATGTTACCAGGGGAAGGGGCAGGGAGCCCTTACTCTGTCTGCGTGCTGCTCTGGCTGTCAGTCAAGGCGTAGACCGAGCGGAGGGCTGCCTTTTTAGGATGGCTCTCTGTTCACAGTGGTTCCTCCCACTTATTAGTCAGCAAAACAAACACTTATCTATATAAAGGGAGGCATGCCCTGTAAAATGGGCAAAACTAGTTTTGCTCATAAACAGAGGTGCTTTAAACATTATTATTTTATTCTTTTTGCAAAAATTGTTATTGGGGCATAAGCAAAGTACAAAATTCTTGACGACAGTCATGCTAAGAAACAAAAGCGAAACTTGATTTCGATGCAAAGAGGTGGCAAAACAATTGCTCTCTCCGCTAACCGAATCTAAGGTTTCAAAGTCAAATGTGTTGGTATAGGACAGGGATCTGATCTCTACTCCCCCCCCCCCCCAGGTGTCTGAAAGGCAGCTCCCTCCTAAAATTCCTGGAGTGCAATAGATCAGTAGGGCAATTATCCTATGGGCAGGACTGTCTGTTCCTTTTTATGTGTTTCTATGATGTTCCATGTCTGTACCCCTCATTGTGAAGAGCTGTGGATTCTGTTGGCAATATATAAGTGACTGTAACACTAGCTGGCTGAAGAAATCATGGGAGTTGTAGTTCATCAGCATCTGGGGGGGGCAGAGTTTGAGATCTTGGTCTAGGGTTTGCACATGTCTTATTGACCCTAAAACGTTGTCCGTTTTTTAGTGAATAATGAGCCAGAGGTCTCAGACTATGGTAGTGCCAGGGGCGGAACTACTGGGGGTGCCATGGCATCCAGGCCCCAGTGTCTGCGGGGCCCACAATGGACCATTGGGGAACTTGCCCCCGGGGTCCTGTTTAGTGGTGGGCACCACAAAGAAGGGCGGATCAACCCGTTATCCTAGATCAGCGCCGATCTGTGGATTTAAACACAGCGGGTTGACATATTGCATGTCAGCCCTAGCTGTGGGACTGCTCCCTGGCAGCGCCATCAAAAATAAATAAAAAAATTCTCCAAATGCAGCACATTACTGTGCAGCTGTGGTACGCTCATACACTGCACATTACTATGAGTTTTTTCGCTGTCTAGCTCTGTAATGAGCTCATACAAAGCGCACATTACTGTGCATTTTACTGTTGTGGAGCTCTGTGATACTGAGAAAGGATAACTATTTCTGCATTTGGACCCATGTATCTCCAGTTCCTTAGAAGCTACAAGGTCATGTTAGGTATCACTGGAAAGGCCAGAGCGTGACAAGGCTTTAGGTAAGAAGACTAAAATAATCTTTATTTTTTTTCTAACAGCAATATTTTTCAATTATAAAGTGAGCAATGAGGCTGCACTAATTTCTCATGTTACAAACAATGGTGGAGGTGATGGTATAATCCATTGTTACATCAAAAACCTAAACCACCGCACTGCAGGGAAGAGCACTGGAGGGGACTTTGCACCCCTGCGTCACTAATCTTTACACCTCACAAGGTCAAGTGAGACATTGTCATTGGTCACGTCAGAGCATTGATACCTTTGTATTGGTATTGGTATTGGAACCCCCTATCTCCCGATCCGTGGCAGCTAGGGGTTAAAGTTTGGTACTGTTGGATCGGCCAGAGCATGGCGGTTCCAACGATACCAAACATGACTGTGAAAAAAGTTTTTAAAAAAAATATTTTAACCACTTCGATGCGGAGGACGCGCTCAGTGCGGGCTGACATCCTCGATGTCAGCCCAGCATCCGGAACCGCTGCCGGTGAAATTATTAATCTCGATCGGCGGCGTTGCGGGGGTTAACCCAGGCACCATTTGGAAGGGCACAGCCTGCCCTTCCAAATGGTACCTGGCATTAACCCCTGGGGAGCCGGATCACGAATTGGCGCTGAAAAGCGCCGGTTCGTGATCCTTTCCCGGAGCTGGCCGACATCTTGGACGTCGGCCAAGCCTCCGAGAACTCCCCCTGAGGACTGGCGTCATCGTGCATAGCACGATGACGCCAGTCCTGGAGTTAACCCCTAACTGCCACCAACGGTGGAGATAGGGAGTTCATTGGAACTCCCTATCTCCCGATCCGTGGCAGCTAGGGGTTAACGTTTGGTATTGTTGGATCGGCCAGAGCATGGCCGTTCCAACGATACCAAACTCGAATGTGAAAAAAGTTTGTAAAAAAATAAATAAATAAAATAAAAATACTTTTTTTTTTTCTTTTTTGGTTTGTTAATGCAGCAATATTGTTCCCATTTCAATTATAATGTGAACAATGATGCTGCACTAACGATTTTTGTATGCGGTGGGTGCGTTTGTTAAAAATCGTGTAATTTTCCCCAAAAAAAAACGTAACGAGACCCCATCTCTAATTTTTTTAACAAGCGCACCCCATACAAAATATAATATGTTAAAATGTGAAAAAAAAACACTTTACACGCTGTAAATTATTGAAAATTCATATTTTATTGCATTTTTTTGTTATAATATACAGACAGGTCATGACGTATACATATAATAATGACATATTATGAATCTGCCGAGTCTGACGGAAAGAATGATATATAATATGTCTGGGTCATATACTAAAATAAGCCTTCAAAACACGTTTAAACATGATGAGCAAAACCGGTAAAAATGACCTCCGCACAGGGGCATGAAACGCCTCAGCAGCGAAAGGGTTAAAAGTCCAATTTTTAAAAGTCCAACAGCCCTTTTTATTATCATTCCCTGGACCTCCTGTGCAAATTGCAGACATTTTCGCTCAGTAGTTTCTTTGCAAACAGCGTTTCAATTTCACATTCATACAAACGGTTTTGCTAATTTATTCACCTCCCTCTGTCTGCGGTCTCAGCTGCTTCGGCTCTGTGTGATCGGCTCCTGTTCGGGCTTTTCGAAGGGTTTATCCAGATGTTTTTGTGGCTTTTCAGCCTGCATTCGGTTAGTTTTCGGTGGGTTTACGGCAGCTTTTCCCTGCAATTCGGGGACCCTGTGGTGCTTGCTGAATACACCTCAGGGTCACCGAAATGGGATCGGCAAAAGGAACCGAATTGAAGAGAACGAAAAGTCACCGAACGTGCGGTGACTTTTCGAATCTCTTTGGATAACCCTGATAGTCATATAATTCATAAAAAAAACATCCTCCAAAACAAGGGAAATATTTCATTTTTTTGGGTTAAAATTGTATATTTTCCCAGAAAAATGCAGTAACAGGTTCCCATGTCACATTTTTTTTAACAAGAATTCCCTATAGAGTATATAATGTTACACGCTTTAAATGATTGAAATGTGAATGGAAATTTACTCACACTGTATCTGGTTAGATATATCTGTATCTGCACTATTAAATGACATATTTTAGGTTTTCATTTCATTAAATTAAAAAAAAGTCTAAATTCTTCAGCTCCAGACCCATAGAGATTTTAATCCGGCCCTGCCCGCACCTGAGCCCTTAGGTTTCCAGTTACGCCTCTGGGTAGTGCCCTCTCAAACTGAAGCGTCTCTTAATTCATCGCTCATTTAAGGCGACATCGAGCCCTCACTGTATATGCATTTTAGCACCAGAGCTGGCAGAGCTTAAACTTGGCAACAAGATGTGACCCTGTAACTTTTGTGGGAGAGGAAATAGGAAAAGGTAACTGTGTAACAGAGCAGGAAGGGGAAAAAAACCCTCCTCTGAATTCCTCAGGAAGTCTCTCATACTCCCTGCTGCTCAGGCTCCAGATTTGTTTTCATAACCAGGGTGAGGCTCCCTGAGAGCCACCCGTCACCTCCACTGGTGGAGATCTTGTTGATGAGTGAGGGCATGAGGAAGTATTCTGGAGAAACCGGAACAATTTAGACTTGAGAAAGCTGTGTGTGGGTTATGAGTCTCTTTTCAGGTTTATTTTTTCTTCTCGTGCCTGCTGTCATTGTAAGATGAACTCTTGCAGAGGATATAAGGAGCTCCTTTGTTTAAGAACTTGCTCGTGACTCATGACAATGCCCGACCTAATGTCACTTGGTCAGCGATCTGGTTAGATACCTGGAACTGGCATCTTGTGTCGAGGAACAGGGTCTAAGGCTAATGTCAGACGAATGCATTCCGAGCACACTGTGCGTCCATGCACAACCGACGTACTTTCTGACTGATGATACTGTAGACACCACACGGTCCGGTTTTTTTGACTGACTTTTTTTTTGACTGATGTAGATGGGAAATAAAATTTATATGTAAAAAGGAAAAAAAATTGATACATGATATGAAAAACCATTTTGTCCGTCAAAAATTCTGGACGTCAATAATGCAGTCCGTCTGACTACGTTCCATCACTCACTCTCAAAGCTACACGGACTTGGCACACTCTGTGCGTCTGTCCTAGCGGTTTGACATTCTTGCCTAAAATTGCGTCCGGTGCGTTGTGCGTCCACACTTCTGCGCGGACGTACTTCGTGTGTGGGTCTCTGTTGATCATAATTTTATGCTACGACGGACATTGAAATGTGCGACAACACGGACGTGATCACTGCGTTCGTCTGACACGGGCCTTAGATGGCAATATGTGGGAAAGAACTCTGAAACTCCCTGCTGGTCCTGGTAGTTTCTAATATGTGATATTGTGGTTCTCTAACAAAGTAATAAAATCTTTATTTTTTTTTCCTCCCTTTTTTTAAAAAGAAAACAAAAAAAACTAATTGGTCTAATATGACTCCCTTAATATACATGATCTGATTTAAGAAGGTGTGAGGCTATTTTATTTTCTCTTGGCTATTCTTTCCTTGAAAAAAGACGTTTTATTCCCACTTATTAATGTAATAGAGATACCTGATGTATTTGTCAAAAAATTATTTTGGAAGTCAACCAAGCAATATGATAAATTATTATGTGCGCACTTTTTGTGTGCCTTGGCCATAATATTGGATGGCAGTGGCAAACCAAGGAAGTCAAGGACTTCTTTATTTTTTATCACAAAATAAATTTTAAATAATTGTAAATAGACATAAAAATATGTGTGTGTGACAAACCAGAAAGATGGCACACCAACAGTACCTCCATAGATTCAAAGATTTTTATCCCTAAACTGTTAAAAATTTTATGTGAATTTAATTAGCAAAATGTGGACATAAATTGCTTAAGCCTGTCACAGCATTAGCGTTTGAGTTATTGAAAACTCTAAAGGGTTAAAAAAAAAAAAAATCTTTAGATGCATGAGCTACTGTTGAAATTTTTGACTGTATGAGTTGATGTCTCCTCGCTTTCGGGTTTGTTGTTTTTTTTGTTGGGAGGATCGTCAACTCGTTATGCTTTGTAAAGGTTGAATGCTGCCCTCCTGGTATATTCTATATAAAATATAACGTGTGTGTGTGATATATATATATATATTTTTTTTTAAAAATCAAAAATAAAATGTGTAATAAATATATATATATATATATATATATATATCTCTCTACATATCAGTTTTTTGTTCTAACAACACTAAGGAAAAAGGGTCGGGATATTGACACTTTTTATTGTTATAATAATTTATAATGCGTTGCAAGTGTCTGAAATGTTGGCAAATTTTTGTTATGTGTGTTGGCTGTTTGAGATAAAAAGGATGAATGTTAAATATTAATGTATGCTAGACAGGCATGGCACTGGGTCATGCAGACATTTAACTTACTGCTATGTATTCAGCCCAGTGTCAATAAACATCTGGCAAGTTTAAAGTCAAGTTTTTTTTTTCTTGGCTGGAATGGAAGTTTTCTCATGGATGTATTCCTGGGAGAGCAGCGGTGTAGTAAAAAAGTGTGTGTGTGTGTGTGTGTGTGTGTGTGTGCGGGGGGGCATGCACTAGTGAAAATTTCTATTGCAAACAATATACACTTTGTGAATTGAAAGATCGCTAAGACACACAAGTATATCCGTTTGACTTTCTTTGTCTATATTCATATACTTGCTGCTTTTGACCCTACTTTTTTGATCAGCAGAGGATAGAGTTTTCAAATCTAATCGTTTTTTTTTTATGTTACAAGGGTAATAGCTATAATTTTTTTGTCTTTAAAAGGAAAAAATATTTGTATTCTTTTTGTGTCTCTAATTCAAACATGGACGTTGCGGCTCCTGCTTTCTTCATGGGGCGGCCATCTTGAAGCCCTTCCTCTTTGGTCACAAGCACTTCCTGGTTGAATCAAGACCATTGTAGCTTTAAGAACCTTGCCTCAAAATGTTTGTTTGGTTTGTGTTTTCCTAAGTACTCACACTTCTTCTTCACAAGGTCGTCTTGTTATAATTGTGACCAGTAAATAAATGTAAATTGGACACGGAGGGGAATGTGTGGAAGGTAAATGTTTGTATTGAGCATCTGTCTGGTGAAACAACGAGATATGTTAAAATGGGGGGGGGGGGGGGCGCGCAATACTACAAAAATGGCGAAGCAACAATCCAGTGGTTAGAGCCATGATTTTCAACCACTGGGCCAGGCACTCCAGACGAGGGAATTTGCTGTACTTTGGTATGTGAGCGTGTAAGAAACAGGACAGTGACAAAACGGGTTTAATGGACCAATGGCACAAACGTGACCGTATTATTGAATAGCAGTTTAATTTTAGTCTCAAGATTTTAATATCCCTTTTTAAAATCTAGAAATTTTATAAATTGAAACAGGACAGGAAGTCCCGAGGGCCAGAGTCATATATGGCCATGTTTAGACCACCAGACGCTCTCTGACTTGGACGATTTTGAATTGAGTTTGCCTTGCCCACCAAAGGAGCACATAACAACACATACCACGGTGGGGTCTTCTGGTATCAAGCCCAGACGCTTGGCACAGAGAAGCGTCACACATAGTGACCAACCTATAAGGCCTAGTCAGATACTGATGACAAACCAGGCTTATTGGCTAAGTGTGTTACATATAGCCCCCTATGTAATACTTCTAAACCTGCATTTTAATAGTTTTTCAGGCTCCCAATTTCTTCATAATATGTTGTGGGTTTAAGGGGTTTTTTTGTTTGTTTTTGGGGTGGGGGCTGTATTGTTAAATTCTTTTCAAGGGAGTAGTGTTTTAATGCGGTCCAGCCACTGATGTAACCAACATGTCTGACTAGAAACCCTTGTTACCAGCGAGTTCTGCTTGATGACAACTGTATAATGGTGGATGATATTCATAAAACAGTGAGACGTGGAGGAATTCCATTCCTGTATTATTTAGAGCAGACTCGTTTTCATGACAAAATAGTACAATTGCAGTGAAAAATATGCACTAAATCCTTTTGTTTTACTTCTATATTTTGGTTATATTTGTTTCTTTAAAGGGACACTACCACTTACATAAGCTGTAACTAGATTACTTATACATTACAAAAAAAACCACTTTATAAAGCACACGCTGCTATTTTTTTTCTTTGTCTGAAGTAATTGTATGTAAAATGGAACAATAAATTTAGGTATTTTATCTCCGGGTTCCAGTTTCTGGATTTTTCCCATGATGCAACATTTACCAAAAAATATTGCTTTGTGGCTCTTGGTTATTAATATTTAAAAGTTAATGAGGTGAAGGATGGAATGTACAGATAATGGTATTGTTCTCTAGGCTACCGGAGATAAGATCTGGCTGCTGAATGCGATATTACAGGGAGCCAGGCCTCAAAATTTCCACTCACCTGCTCGCATTTGGCGAGTGGAAATTACATGAGGGCGAGTGGGAATGCAGAGGCAATGCTGGAAAAGGGTTAGGTGGGGCAACTAGTGGCGAGTAACTCTTAAGGCCTGGCTAGTAGCTCAGGACTTGAAATTTTGAGGCCTGCGAGGGAGCTTAAAATACTATTTCCCCCCCCCCCCCGTGATGTCCTTCGAATACATCCCACACCATACAATGATGGGAATCGCCAGCCTGACCCATAGACTCAATTCTATGGCCAAAACCACAAAGTGAGTATGTAGTGAGGTAAACATATGAGTGGGGGGGGGGGGTTACAACACAAAAGATCACAAAATGTATGCACCCAGTGACACATAGAGTAAAATATATATTTTACTAAAGAAGAGCAAAACCAAGCCCATGTAAGCTATCAGCAACATAAAATAAACACAATAAGGGTATTTCAATTTTTGGTGGTAGTGACCCTTTAAGAGATGTCATTTAAATCTATGCCTCACAGTTATTTTACATGTAGTCAGTTGGCCAAATATTTACAGTTGAATTGTACATTAACAAAATTAGGAGAATGCGACAGATCTCAGTACCCCGACAGGGTCACATCTGTCAATGCCGCTTCCTTGCTGGTCCCCCGTGTTCTCCTCATGACTCTTGCACCTTTTCTCCAGTCCTTATATGGAGATTAAAGTGGGTACACGCAGAGAGCCTTGCTACCATCCCCCAGAAATAAGCCGAGGCTGTGGAATGCTTTTCGTTGGAACAGTGAACCATATATAGCTGCTACCCACACCCTGAGTCGTGACTGCATATAGGGTTAAAACTGAACTCATTTAATTGGGGACAGGCACAGATATTTATGTGGTCAAACCTGGGTTATTTACATATACAAAAACCTCCCCTAGAAAATGCTGTGAGGGTTTCTGAGGTTGCTGCTTCTGAGTGTGAGACATAATTAGGCTCGGACAATACCATGGAATAAACATTGCAAAACATTACTAAACAAGGCAGGACAATAGCAATCTTGATTGGCAAACAGAATACAGTCTAAAGATGGCAGATAATCGGGCAGTGTTTGCCTGACGAAGAAGATTAAAAAAACTACTCAAATATACAGCAGATATTGACACATTCCTGAGAGAGTGCATCCTAGAAGGCTAATCCTAAGGATAGACAGATGATGACATTATTCGTGAATAACTCCGATTACATAACATTCTGCACACAAGTGAGGCCAAGAAAATAATAACAGTAGTTCCCAACCGCGGTCTTAAAGTACCCCTAACAGGCCAGGTTTTCAGGATTCCCCTGGGGAAATGCAGGCTGAATCCTGCAATCGCTGAGCGGCAAATCATTTCACCTGTGCTGCGCTTCAGATATCTGGAAAACCTGGCCTATTAGGGGGACCCAAGGACTGCGGGTGGGAACCACTGATCTAGAACATCAGGCCTGCACCCTACAAATATACCTCCAGGTCCATGCACCCCTAGTCGAAGTGACTTGCGTCACGAAGAATATCGTCTCCTTTCATTTGTGATGGCCCTTGTTTTGTTTTATTCTGTTGGATGAGGGGGGATTTTTCCCCTTTTGAAAGCTCAAATCTGTTGTAGAAAGTACATATATTTTCATTATTGACTCTGGACAGTAGATGTTGATATTTTTTTGTACATGTGCCAATGGAGATTATATATTTTGCAAGAATGGAAACGCATCCACTTATAACAATTGCCTTCTAAAACCGCTTCTACTCGTTTGAAAGCAATCACTACCTGTGACTAACCCGACCCTTAACTGGGCTGTACAAAATGAAGCAATAAAGGATTTTGTAACAGCTGAACTTTTTATAACATCCATTATTTGTAAAGTAAAAACAAAACAAGCGGCGAGCCTGTGTTACTGACATGGTTAATGTACAAAGCCTCCCACTGTAACTCTGTGCCTCAGTGTCGCTGCCCTTTAACTGTGTTGGTGTCTGTGAACCCCCCATTGTGCTGGAAACCGCAGAGATCTTCAAGAGAATTCCTGAAAATGAGCAATGATTGGCAATCGTGAATAAACTGTAGATCCATCTGGCATGAAATCATCCAGCTGTAACTTTTTTTTTTTTTTTTCTCGACTTTTCGTTGTTGTTTGGGTTTTTTTCTTTTACTTTTTAAGCAAAGCTCTGAACCTTAATTTTTCCAGGACACGTATTCAGAAGTGCTTGGGAATGCTTTCCGGTGCTATCCCAGCAGACAAGAGCCCCTTGTTTCTTAGGTCGGTATAGTTTGCCTTGAAGGAGGGAACTTGTCTGCATACTTTTTACACTGGGATCTGATATCTTTGTTCCTTTTTTTTTTTTTTTTTTTTTCTTTCAGTGGCCTACCCTTCACTTGTCCAAAACGGTAATGCAGAAGCTTGAGACAGGAAACCAGACAGCAGTCAGCTCTGATAAGGCAGGGTATTGTTCAAGGGAGGGGACCTATGTTCACTTCTGTGACCAGAGCTCCCTTTCCCTCCATGCCTGAGAGCACACAGGAGGAGCCGTAGAGGCCTCGCTGCTTTTAACGTCAACAAACAGGATACTCTGAAATGTTAATATTAAGTATAAGTTTTAGCATTCTTAATTCAACTCTACATTTCACTATCATGATCAAAATGCTATGACGTTATTTATTAAATATGCCTTCACACGTCTGATTCCTATGCCAGGCCTATAGGCGGCATCAGGTGGGTAAATTCAGAACTGACTATCAGGGTTATTCAGAGAGCGGTGACCAGCAGGAGAATGACCTGGAGAATGGAAAATTCTAGGTCAATATAGCCAAATTCTCCCATTTATCTTACTTTCCAAATCAGCTGTTTTGACCTAGAATTTTCCATTCTCCAGTCATTCTCCTGCTTTTCACCTCTCTCTGAATAACCCTGTATGTTTCATTTTATACATTAAATGGTGATTTTTGCCTGTTTGAAGTAGACGTGCACAGCAAAAAAAAAGTTTTCGTTTTAATTCAGGATCGGCTCATTGCGTTTTTCTAGTTTGTTTCGTTGCGTTCGTTCTGTTACCTCGCTTCATTTACAGACCGCTTCGTTATTTCGAGAGATTAGTATAAGTCGTATTTCAAATTGATTTGTATTTTATTTTAATTAGTTATTTTGGAATGTGAAACAGATTAATTTAATTGGATTAGGGTAAAAAATAATCGCTTTCCCAGTCCTTTGGTGCTGAAATATTTCAGCACCAAGGACAGCAGCTCTCGGCACCAAGGATAGCTCCTGCCGAATGTAGCCTGGACTGAGGGAAAGGAAAAAAACCCCCGCTTCATTCGGAAAAGAAAAAAAGCCTCGTAGTTTTAAAATTAATTAGGAATTCAAAATGTCACAAAAAAATCATTTAAAAAGGCTTTTTGCTGCATATGAAAAAAATAAACAGTTGAATAAATATTTTTAATATTTCTAACCCTAGCTTCTAAGTTAGAACAATATTTACCAAAATCTAATGGTGAGTTTTACTTTGTGGCTGTGCATTATCTTGTACAGTATTTAATAGTTAATGAGGTGGAGGAGGAAATGTTTATATAAGTCAGCTGTGGCTGTATTGAGTTGTCAGGGCTACTCAAGATGAAAGATGGCAGCTGAATGAGCTAAAACAGGGCGCTTAAGACGTCTAATCTACCACCCTGGTGATGTCCTTTAAATACACCCCACACAATACAATGATTTGTGTAATTGATTGACCCATAGACTCCATTCTATGGCGAAAACCACACATTGATGAGCAAGTGATGTAAAGATACTATGGGGGGTAAACCCAAACAATCACACAATGGATGCACAAAGTGACACCTATAGAATAAAATATTTTCTTAACTAAACATACAAGAGAAAAACAAAGCACATGTAAGATATCAGCAACATAAAATAAACACCATAAGGACGTTTCATTTTTGTTGGTAGTGTGACCAGAAGTCCATTTCCAGGGATAGTTGTGAGTGGGGCTGCTCTTCTCTCACCAAAATTGTCTCTAGAAACCTCCTCGATTTCCCTTTTGGATGCTCAAGTGGAGAACTGTTGTTTGCATGAAAATCAGAAGAATCCCCACTACCCAAAAACCATGTTAAATATAAACCTTTCATATGTAAGATAAGTTTTCGATTAACTTTTTGAAGACAGACGTCGGCAATCTTGGCTTTCCAGATTCTTTGGGACTACATCTCCCATGATGCTTATCCACTTGATAGGATGGTATTAGATTAGATTAGGAGTATAGCCGTACGTAGGGATACCTTTTTTATTGGACTGTTAAATTTAAAAAAAACAAGCTTTCGATAGGATTCCTTTCTTCCTCCGGTCTAGAAGCTTACTGATCAGTATCCTAAAATTGAACAGTAAGGGGCACATGGGTGGGGGTTAGATGTCATAAACGATGAGAGTCAAATGGTATAGTCAAAATGGGAAAATCAACACATGAGTGACATTAGGCCCATGAAACAACAGTGATATAAAACAACAGTGATAAGATCATGACAACTTGAAAGAAAAAAAAACAAGTCAGTGAAGGCTGAAAAAGACACAAAAATAAAAGAAAAACGGAAAACAGAACCAAGCACCAGCCAGAATTCTGAATGTTATGTGACGTTATGATAATGGGTTAAAAAGCCAGAATCCACATTGAGACCTTCTTTTACAGTGTTAAAATATGTGTTCATTATCATGTCTTAGTATAGTGACCTAACCTGAAGAAGAGAGGAGCACTCTCAAAAGCTTGTCTTTTAAATGTAAGGTTTGTCCAATAAAAGAGGTATCACCATGTACTGCTATACTCGTGTGAGATATGACACAAATATATAGAGGGTGGATTACATTGACGCTGTTGGCAGGCTTAAGCAATTCACGGCTGTTCATTGCGAACCAAATTTCCACTATTTTATTCAGCAAAGCTCAGAGTTATGAAATTTTCACCATATGGTAAAAGCTGGTATTATGTACCCATGCATGGAGCTGTTGTTGCAGGTTTTTGAATGTGTTTGTCTGGAGTGCTCTCTCCATGGTTTTGTTTTGTTATATATATATATATATATATATTTCCTTGTGTCCATATATGAAAGCTACATGTGACACTGTACATACTATGCCATTTTGGGAAATAATATTGCAAATAATACATTCAGAGATCTTATAAATGCTTTTTCTTTAACATATCTTACCATTTTTGTCTCCTATAGTAAGTGTTATGTTCTGGCTCATTCCCAAAGAGGCAGAAATATCTAAACTATTTTAAAAGTGGCCTCATAGCGTCTACAAATTCACCCTACTCACATTTATGTAAAGCATTTATTAATTTATACATTAAAATGGTATAACACCTGGAAGCATACAGTTGCATCAGGGACTAGCAGGTTGTAAATGAATGTCAGGTTTGTGTTTTTAAGTACTAAGCTCTAAAATAAGGCACAATTTTGTTATTTTAACTGAAAAGCCGGATTACACCTCATGTTTTCACTTTAAAAATAATTGGACAGTGTAAATCTATGGATTTATCTTTTTGTCCATTAATTAGTCTTTGATTTTATCTTGGAGTGAATGCTAAACCATGGGGCAGATTCTTGGAGTTTTCAGGATTCCCAGCTTCATACCTGTTCATATTTACCTAAAACGTGTCGGCTGGTCTTCTTTTCCCACTGAGCTTGGAGGCAATCACTATCGTTATTATGACGGCAGGCTTGTCTGGTGTTGGCCAAGCTTCAGTAGACTTGGTTCTGCTGGAAAGTTTCACAACCATTGCAATGAAATATGAACACATTATAGATGCTGCAAGGAGACGGTAAACTATAATGTTATCATGATCACCTTCGTATCCTCACATACACAAAACTTATGCTCAATCATCCAGGAAAAAAGTGGCAAATTGTAGCATAGGGGTCAGCAACCTTCTCACTCCAGATTTTGGAACTACATCTACTTTGATGCATCGGCACTCATTAGTCTGGTAGAGATTTGTGGGAAATGTAGTTCCAAAACCTCTGGATGGCCAAGGTTGGTTGGGTTATTTGGTACTTTTAATCCGTTAACGAAGCCGCGTTGACCCAGAGATGGTAATAGTGAGATACGCAGCATTAACTTTGTTGATTCTAATGATTTATTATTTATAATACATTGTCCTGTAAAAAGGATAATTATTATACACATTAGATTATTTTATAACGCGGAAGAAGTTAATGTGGGACTTTTTTTTTTCTTGGTAGTTCGCTGGATTTAGCAGGAAGTAGAATAAATTATATCCCTCGGCTTATCACAAAGCAATTAATAATGATTTTTTTATTTATTTTTATTGCTACACCATGAGCTCGTTAGCGACAGACCAGCTATGGACCTTATGTTTGTTCACGGTCACTAGGTGATATCTCTGTCCACCTATCTACTGTTTTCCCTGATGCTACCTATTCACATTCGCCATATGCAATACTTGCTGCCCGTTGTTTGTGTTGTATGTCTTTTGTAAAAGATGTGGTGTCAAGGTCCCAAAGTCACACCTAAATGTCTGTTTTGGGCCATAATCTCTTTATGCCTTTTTATGTCCTAATATCCAATATGTGGAGTGTGTGATTGTATAACAGAGCTGTAAAACGGCGAAACTCCCAGCAAACAGTCTCCAAATCAGGGCTGTCAAACTCCAGAGCCCCCAGATGTTGCTGAACTACAGCACCCATTATTCTCTTGCTATCTATAGCATTCGACGTGTACTGGGAATTGTAAACCATCAACCTGTGAGGGGCTGGAGTTGGACGGCCCTTCTGTAAACTATAATAAATGCTGTTGGCAATACGTTGGTGAAAATAAGCTACTGCTGTTTTACATCATGTTTTTATTTACATATAGCACTGATAGGTTGTGACGCCGTCCAAAAGATCTCGGAAAAGCCTGGTCTCTGGCCACCCTTCTTGCGACATTCCTTGAAATACAATTGGGCCTTTTCAAATATTTTCAGGCAAGTTAAACATGGTACAGCTTGCAGCAAACGTTCGTCTAATATTCCAAGGAAACCCCTACTCCCTGGCTCTTAAAACCAAAGAGGATGGTTCTGAAATATGTGATTTGTCTTAAAGATACCAAATCTCTCATCTGGCCCAATCCAAGCATCCCCCCCCCACACCTCCTGTCTCATTCCTGACCCCCTCCTAGAGAGTTTTTAAAAGGTGTTCTGGATCATTTTGCGCCATAATGTATCTATATGTTATATTTCATGCAATGATTTCCATATGTCATCCTGTCTCCAAACATTTTCTGCAACGGAGTGGAGGAGCCATATAAAAAATGATGTATATTCTATTTATCTTCAATCTTTAACTCTACAGTGTTTAGCAACCCATGCAGTAAACACATCGAACATCCAGATCGTCCTTATGTAATTTTTATTTAATCTTGGTTACTACAAACTACTACCCTAAACCCTTCAGCACCAGAGGGTCCTGTGGAGCTTTGTAATCATTCACAGACCTTCCTGGCTCTGAGGTAGTTAAGGCTTAAAAGCTACACATCATGGGAAGTGCTATAGAAAGGTCAGAATGGAGGTTTTTTTTTTTTACTTCTTCTTCATTGTTGATTTTCAAGGTCTGTTCTCAGAACCACACAATCCCCACAGCCCCCACACGCCAACATCTGGCAATCCCCAATAGTAAAAGCCGACTTGTTGGTATAAGGAAGTAAATGAACATTAAATGAAGGTTATTTAGGATATCCTATTCAGAAAATGCTCGAACACTAACACAGATGTTGTTGGTATGTATTTAGTAGGGTGGTTGTGTTTTTTTTTTTTTTTTTTCTTCGATTTTTCTTCTTCGATTTTTCTTCTTCGATTTTCTTCTTCGATTTTCTTCTTCGATTTTCTTCTTCGATTTTCTTCTTCGATTTTCTTCTTCGATTTTCTTCTTCGATTTTCTTCTTCGATTTTCTTCTTCGATTTTCTTCTTCGATTTTCTTCTTCGATTTTCTTCTTCTGTTAGAACTCTCTACTTTGTTCTGGTACGTATGGAACTACACTGACAGAATGTCAATTGTTTTGTATTTATTATTGCATGAGGGGTAGCGGGCCATCTGGCTTTGACAGCTTCCAGCTTGGGAATCAAGGCTTTTGATGACAATACGGCATAAATATAGGCATGTTGGCGCAAAGGTCACATGCCCAAAATGCGTTTTTTGTTTTTTTTGTTTTTTTGTAGTAAACGCATGAGAAAAGATACTGATGGTGCTTTACAATATGTAAAATATCTGAAGGTACGTTCACTTATAGTGACATCATTTGTTTTTCTTTTTGGTAGATATGGTCTGCAGATCTATAAATTTATGTCGTGTGAGGCTTTTTACGGTTTAGATCTTCGGCAGCGGACATGATGCTGTGATGTTCTCTTTCAGCACAGTAATTTTCAATTTTTTTTTTTTTTTTGTTTACAATCTTTTAATTTTTTTATCTTTTCATGTTGTCATAGATGTAACTAGTAACACGTTACCTCAGAGTATTCTGTGATGCATTATTAATGTTAGCCTGTTGTTTGCAACAAACACCTCGAGGTAGGTTTACTCAGCCCAATAGGCTTGTGCAGGGGGTGTGCCTGGTGTGTCCAGACACACCCTAATGTTGGCTAAAGAAGCCATTTTTCAACCCTTAAATTCACATTTTAGATGTTCCTGATGAATATCTTAAATGGACTGTGTGTCTGATTACAGGCTTGTTATTGCTATCGAAAAATGTGTATTGTGCAAAATCTCAAACATAATTTTTCAGTTAATAAATGCACTGTTGGTGCACTGGGCTACGCACGCCAGTGCTCAGCCCTTATCACTAGGGTGTGCAAACATGAAAAACTTCTAATTCCAGACGTTAAATGATCACAAACTGTCCATTTTCATGTTCTTTATCATGGACCATTTGGAAGCATCCTGATGCACCTCCATACTCATTCTTGAGTTCTTCAAAGTTGCCGAATTTCTCCGTAAATAAATGCGATGTCTGTCTTCTTGAAGGCCAATGCCGGCTGGGTGGAGTAGAGGTAACATCACTGATCTATAACCGTGGAGAGAGACTGGGGAGACACAGGTTCGATCCTGGCAAGAGCATCTCTCCAGTAAGTGTCCTTGGGCAAGACCCCTAACGGCACATACTCACCACCCAGGACATACTTGAAAACGAGAGAAATTTCAATGTATCCTTCCTGGTAAAATCCTTTAAAAAAAAAAAAAAAAACACGAGTTCTTTTTCTAAGCCCCATAAAAGACTCTTACAGTTTCTTCTGCTACTTTTATGGATCGTCTGGTTTATTGGGTGGACGAACACCTACAGCTTGAAGTGTTTCTAGAGGAAACCGCCATAGTAAACCAAATCTTCGAGTCGGCACACGCCATGAAAATGTATTTGTCACAGTTGTTTTACTTCTTGTATTGGAGTGTTTTGATCTGGTTTTAAACCATTTATTTCTCAAAAGTGTGCAAGCTTTTCTCGGATGTGTCATGTTTGTGGTAGATGGAACACTTAGATCTTGTCTTTGGAAAGGTAGCATTCTTCAATATCTTTAACCCCTTGTAAATAAAGTATTATTTGAGCTTTCAGTTGCCTTCAAAATGAATACAATAGCCATAAAAAAGAAATAAAATCCAGCAATGAAGTAGTTCTGTCACCGTTTATAGTTAGCATTAGATCACATTTGTAAATTTATTCCTGCAACGGCAACACAAAATAACAACATATTATTATGGCATTTCATAATTAAATTTACTTTTTCTAGCTTTCAAGTTCCCACAGCCTTTGGTGATGTCGTTTGCCGTATTTTTGTTTTAAGAGGCATCAGATTAAGGCTGTGTGGTAATCTCAGAAGGTAGTGTCAGGCTTTTGCTATTTGAGACGGTGACCTGAGGTTAGTGTCATATTGTAATCTGAGAAGGTGACGCCGGGATAATGCTGTGTCCCAACCTTAGAAGGTGGAATCAGGTTATTTGATATCAGTTTACTGACGTGTCCTAGTAGGTGGCATCAGGTCATTTTCATGTTATCAGATGTCCTCAGTATATCGGTGGCAGTGGTTCTGTTTTTAAAGATGACTTGAGGTTTTTGGTTCATCCTGGTCTTGAAAGAAATTGAGGTTGACTGAAATTGTGCATTATTTTAATACTAGTTATATAGGTGACCGGAGATAGCTGTCAAATCTTACCATTTGACAGCAACTTCCAAATTTTTTTATATATATTTTTTAAATAATGGCCTCTATTTCACTTGAGCCATTAGTATTAATGAGTGAATTAAGTATAACATCCCCATTCTTTAATGACCATGAATACCTTTCTGTTCGAGTTGAGCTGCAAACCTCTGTTATGGCAGGTTACTCTACATCAGTGTTTCCCAAACCTGTCCTCAGGACCCTCCGCCTAGCCAGGTTTGCAGATATCTGAAGCAAAGCACAGGTGATATGATTTGCTGCTCAGTGATTGCAGGATTCAGTCTGCCTTTCCCCAAGGTGATCTGCAAAACCTGGCCTGATTGAGGGTCCCGAGGACAGGTTTTGGGAACACTGCTCTACATCGATACTTCCTGTACTATGTATAGGAAGCATTAATGTTTTGGTAGGTGGGGAATAACGAGCGATTCTAAGAACACTTACGGTTTTTGCTTTCAAAAGTTAGTTTTAAATTCGAAATCCCTAAATTGCATTAAACTTCTCACCTCTGGTCCCACAGTGCAGAGGACGGCACGATTTACTACCTCCTCTTCTGCTTGCAAAAGGACACGGCGATCAAATAGTTCCCAGTGTACTTCAGGGGGCCTTTGTGTCTCTCATGTTTATGCAGTCCTACAGCCTCCAGGAGATGATACCGGTGGTGGCGCGCACGTTAATGAGATATTCTAATGGTTAACTGCAAAAAAAATTAACCAGGGCTCCATATTACCGTCTCACGGGATTTGAGCCTCAAATATTTTATGAATGTGAAGTTTGCAGCAAAGATAAGGTGTCAAAAGACTTTGTATACATTTGATTGAGTGTGACTTCATATGAGTGCTAGTGCATGCAGATATACAGGGTTATTCAAAGAGATTCGAAAAGTCACCGCACGTTCAGTGACTTTTCGTTCTCTTCAATACGGTTCCTTTTGCCGATCCCATTTCGGTGACCCTGCGGTGTATTCAGCAAACACCACAGGGTCCCCGAATTGCAGGGAAAAGCTGCCGCAAACCTGACGAAAACGAACCGTAAAACCCAGCAAATGCACGCTGCAAACCCTCAACATCTGGATTAACCTGCCAAAAAACCCGAGCAGGAGCCGATCACACGCAGCGAAGCCACCGGACCGCAGACAGAGTGAAGTGAATAAATTAGGAAAACCGTTTGCATGAATGTTTGAAAAGTGAAACGCTGTTTGCAAAGAA
The DNA here is from genome assembly GCA_009667805.1 of Leptobrachium leishanense. Classification (NCBI taxonomy): domain Eukaryota; kingdom Metazoa; phylum Chordata; class Amphibia; order Anura; family Megophryidae; genus Leptobrachium; species Leptobrachium leishanense. The sequence continues at coordinate 479,087,492 of CM019063.1, read as the reverse complement.
ACTACTGAGCGAAAATGTCTGAAATTTACATATGAGGTCCAGGGAATGATAATAAAGAGGGCTGTTACAGAAAAAAGAAGTAAGTTTAAAAAAAAAAAAAAAAATATCCAGAAAAATGCTTAAAATATCCTAAAAAATCTATAAATAAAGAGACTCTTTACTGCAGAATTTTATAATGAACGGTTTATTAGATATTGAATTAAAACGGGAATATTTTTAACATTGAAGCCTATGGGATTCTCCTGAATAAATTTGCCGAATTAAACCACTGAATGGCAGGGCATTTCGGGAACCTTTCACTGCTGGCTTGTGCTCTCTGAATAGCCGAAGCAGTGCTTTTCATGGGGATTTCACTGCCCTCGAACAGGCACCGTATGTGCAGGCAATTCGCCAGGATTTGGCGAATTGCCTGCTCTCTGGATAGCCGAATGGCCAAGAAAGGTAACTGAACGCTGATTTTCAGCGTTCGGTTACCTTTCTCAAGCAATTCGGATCTCTTTGAATAACCCTGATAGACTTTTATTTTTGCTATAGGCTCCATACCCCTCTGTATCCAAAGAGTTAATCATGACAGCAACCCTGCGGGAGAGACGTCGAGGCGGAAGGCTCTTGTTCTGGGTTTTTGAAGGAGTACTGTGTGACATTAGATTGCTTTTACTTCATTAGTTCCCAGATCCCATAATGAGATGAGCAGACCAATGAAGCGCAGGACATCGCTGGGCTACTCCGGATGCTGAGCATTACCAAAGGCTGGCAGCAAGAACAATGCTATTCATCCAAATGAATGCAAAGGGGTGGCAATGCCACGAAGACATCGCGTTTTGTGGTTATGCAACTCGTTTAAAAGGAGGAAACCACAACTATGTGCTCGGGTTTTATAGTGAAGCTTCGTTTAGAAAGTTTGCGCTAAAGAGGGAGCTAACATAGAATGATCACAATACAAATCCTAATGGAGAAAGACCGAAACGAGAGAGAAACACACTAGAGAAAGGATTAACAGCTTGCAATAAGGTTACGTATAGCGCAGGGACGTGCAGTCAGTGGAGGCATGGGAGGCACAGCCGCACCTGCCATTAAGTGATAAATTAATAAACTAAAAACAAACTCACCTGCTTCCCCGCTGTCAGCTCCGTCCTCTGCCTCTGCAGGCATTAGTTTTCCCAGCCTACGCAATTTGCATAGCAGGACGTTTCCCCGCTGCACTAATTGAGTAAACTGCTCAAGATGTGTGCAGCACACGTCAGAGATCACTGCTCATTAGGGCGGCACAGACTGACAGGCACGGATAGAGCATGGGAAAGCTTGGACCAATGGGAAAGCACCATTTGGTCCAAGCCATTCCCAGAAAACCCCTACATTAGAGGACTGCCTCTGATTGACAGGAAGTCTAGCAGTTAGACATGCCCCTTCCTGGCAATGATAGGTCAGGCAGCCCTCGAATGCAGGCTGTAAAAAGATTGCATGATGGGCAACCCCTGACTGGCTGCATGGGGAGCTGCAGTCCAGGAGCCTGGCACAGGGGTGCCCTGCCCTGCTCTGCCACAGCTGGGGATGCCCAGTTATTGTCTGCTAACTGGAAGAATGCACAACACATCTGCCCCCCCCAGGAGGAATCTGAGGGGGTGCAGCAGCAGGAAGCCTTCTTTGCCCAGCTGCAAGGTAAGTGACCTCACGGGGGGGGGGGGGAGGCCATGGCCATGGCCATGGCCATGGCTTTCCTCTGTGCCGATGTTCAGATAGTGCTTAGCTGCCAATCTGTATGCTGTATTGTACCTCTAGCCAGGCTGCCTGGGGAGGGACAGGACAGGTGGGGGACTCACCAGATGCAAAGTTGCCAGCAAGACTCTCTCAACTCCTCTTCTACCAGGGCTGTCAGATCACAGCGTGTGCTTCATGGGTCACTGGGGTGTCAGATCTCCATTTTGCTCCCTGTCAGTGCCTGAAAGTGCTGCCCTGCAGTGTGCAGAAGTCAGGTTGGGTCAGTGGCTTGATTTCCCTTCAGTATAATATAAATGACACAAAAATGTATAGGTGCTTTAAGGAAACTTAATGGATGTGGCCAGGCTCCTCTTAATACTTTTGTTATAGGGGCAGCATATAGAGCTGTGTGTGTGTTCTTACAGTGCCAGTCTCTTTACACACCCTTTCTTTCTCGTGTGTGTGTGTTTTTTTGCCAGGGGCAAGCATTGGCTTAACCCCTTATTTTAGGCTCAAAAAAAATCGGTTATTCAGAGAGGTGAAAACCTTGAATTGGCAGGAAAATGAACAGCCAATTTGGAAAGTGAGATAAATGGGAGAATTTTTCTGGTTTGACTAGAAGTTTAACTTCTCCAGTCATTCTCCAAGGTTTTCACCTCTTTCTGAATAGCCCTGATACCGGGTCATTCTTCTGCTTTTCACCGCTCTCTGAATAACCCTGATACAGGGCTATTCAGAAAGAGGTGAAAACCTTGAAGGACAGTAGTTAAAATTCTAGGTCAAAATAGTCAAACCAGAAAAATTCTCCCATTTATCTCACTTTCCAAATCGGCTATTTGGTCTAGAATCTGTTTCTCAACTCGTTTCCTCGGCCTGGTTTGCCAGATATGTGAAGCACAGGTGATATAATTTGCTGCTCAGTGTTTGCAGTATTCAGTCTGCATTTTCCCAAGGTGATCTGAAAAATCTAGCCTGTAGTGGGTCCTGAGGACTGGAGTTGAGAAATCCTGGTCTAGATTGTTCATTCTCCAGCCAATTCAAGGTTTTCACCTCTCTCTGAATAACCCTGATAGTGTAGCCAGCACAATGATTCAATATCAGGGTTATTCAGAGAGAGGTGAAAACCTTGAATTGGCTGGAGAATGAACAATCTAGACCAGGGTTTCTCAACTCCAGTCCTCAGGATCCACTACAGGCTAGATATTTTAGATCACCTTGGGAAAATGCAGACTGAATACTGCAAACACTGAGCAGCAAATTATATCACCTGTGCTTCACATATCTGGCAAACCAGGCCAAGGAAACGAGTTGAGAAACAGATTCTAGACCAAATAGCCAATTTGGAAAGTGAGATAAATGGGAGAATTTTTCTGGTTTGACTATTTTGACCTAGAATTTTAACTTCTCCAGTCATACTCCAGGTTTTCACCTCTTTCTGAATAGCCCTGTATCAGGGTTATTCAAAGAGCGGTGAAAAGCAGAATAATGACCCTGTATCAGGGCTATTCAAAACAGGTGAAAACCTTGGAGAATGACTGGAGAAGTGAACATTCTAGGTCAAAATAGTCAAACCAGAAAAATTCTCCCATTTATCTCACTTTCCAAATTGGCTGTTCATTTTCCTGCCAATTCTCAAGGTTTTCACCTCTCTGAATATCCCTGATAGTGTAGCCAGCACAATGATTATCAGGGATATTCAGAGAGGTGAAAACCTTGAGAATTGGCAGGAAAATGAACAGCCAATTTGGAAAGTGAGATAAATGGGAGAATTTTTCTGGTTTGACTATTTTGACCTAGAATTTTCACTTCTCCAGTCATACTCAAGGTTTTCACCTTTCTGAATAGCCCTGTATCAGGGTTATTCAGAGAGCGGTGAAAAGCAGGCGAATGACTGGAGAATGGAAAATTCTAGGTCAAAATAGCAGATCCTGAAAGGGAAATTTTTTCCATTCTCCAGTCATTCTCCTACTTTTCACCTCTCTCTGAATGAATAACCCTGTATGAAAACAAGTCCAGATACAAGGACCCAGGACTGTATATTCTTCATTTAAAAAGTCTTTACCAATGCAATTTAGAAGGCATATTGTAAGATAATTGTTCTGTATAAAGGTCTGTGGGAACAGACTCGGCTTCCAGTCAGTCCTTACTCGCAGGGTCTGTCCTTCTGATGTACTAAATGCCTGAAGCCTCCTCTTTGGGAGCTAGAATGTTTTTTGGCTGTTTTGCATTTGTATATCTGGCTCTGATACTAACCAGTGCCTCACCAGCCACTGACCTCACCGCACGTCACTGGTATAGCGTAACAATACCGTTTATTTGCATATATAGGTGCAGAGATTTGCAGGCTTTGGGCACTATTACATTCCCAATGCCAAAACAGGGATGCTAAGGAGAAAAACCTGCACCTGCAGGTTTCTCCTTAGCGTCCCCGTTTTAGCGTGATCTTACAGTGCAGGCGGTAACCTGCAGCCTGCACCGTAATGCTGCGCTAAGCCTTGGGATGCTCGCAACGGCGCTAAGCGCTGCCGCAAGCATCCCCTCCATGCAGTCCATAGGCCTCCATTGAGGCTTCCGCTGCCGGTCACAGGTTGGCGTAGTGATTCGCAGAGGGGAAACTGGGGGACTTTGTGTTCTGCCCAGTCTCTCACTGCTCCCGGTGGCAAGAAGAGGCAGATGGAGTTGTCGTTCTCGCCTCGAGATGGGAGGAGAGTATGATATTTTTTATTTTTTTTGGTGGTGGGGGTTTCAGCTGTTGCTGACTGATTCTGCAGCAGTGGAATCCGTTACCACCAGGTCCTGGCTGTGGATAATGTTCAAGTTAACCGCAGCTTGGCATAATTAGTGCTAGGATTACAAACGCTAATTAACACTTTGCGCTCCCCATATTAAGCACAGGGAGCACAAAGTACAGTAACCTCGCACTGAGAAACGCAAGACCCGAATTGCTACCAGGTTTTCAACCCATTAGCGTTCGTATTGTAATATGGTGCGCCCGTGCTAGCGCCACCAAGGCTAACATTAACGCTCTGCGTGGAGAGAGCCTGTGGAGACACAGGTTCGAATCCTGGCAAGAGCACCTCTCAGGTGTCTTGCCCAAGGGCACTTACTTAACGGTACATACTCGCCACCCAGGACATACTTGAAAACGAGAGAAATCTCAATGTATCCTTCCTGGTAAAATACTTTCTCCAAAACAATAAAAACAAACACCCCATTTCATTAATGCCTAAGTCAGATGTTTTTAAATCTTCAGCTGCAGGTTAGGGTGCAGTGCTCCGGGTTTTGTATGATTTTGTGTTTATCGGGCTCCGTAGCACCATTGGATGTGCATGTTAAGGTTCACAGCAGCTCTCATGTTATCTGTGTCTATATAAAAATATATTGGGAAGTAGGACTTTTATTAAACTAACAATACATTATAAAAGGCAAGCTTTCAATAGTTCCCTGCGTCGTAATGTCGTCGGGCCTAAAGACCAGAAGAATCTCTTGGGCATTTGTCAATTACCTTGTGATTTAGATTAAGAAGACTTGTGGAATGTTGAGGCTAAAATATTAAATATAAATATACAATAAAATTTACAACTAAATATGTAGTATTTGCAATTAATTTATATATCATAACGATCCCCAGATATTTGGACTGAATAATTAGTGACAAGTTGATTTATGCAGCTCAAAGAACTAATGCACCCATCTCACTGTGTAGTGAATAAACCCCTGATCCTTCATCATGTACAAAGTGACGTACCCACTTATTGCCAGAGAAATCAATTCGAGATTTGGAGGTATTTTATTTATAAACTGTTACAATGAGTCTGTTAGTAGCCATAAAGTCTGTGTTAAGCACAAATTAAAACAAACATCACCCGTAAAAAAACAAAAGTTTTATTCTCTGTTATCGGAGTATAAATGACATTTTTAGTTTTGTAAATAGAACCTTTACTCCTTTTAGGCTGGAGTCAGACCAGCGCATTTTTAACGTGCGTTCTGGCGCACTTAATCACGGCCGCACTAGCAGCAAATGACGGGCAATGACAGCCAATATACAAAGTATGGTCGCACGAAAGTCCGGCCGCGCAACGCAAGTGGAAAATGAACGCATTTTTTCGAGAACGCTGAACCGCTAGTACTGACGTACAGAGTGTGCTGCGCCCGCTAGCGGTGTGTGTGCGTGATTTGGAGACGTCAGACCCTGCTCATGTCCGGCCAACATAACATCCAGACGCAAAAAGTTTCCTGGTTTGGATTCGTAAAACATCACGCACGAAAATGCGCATCGTATGACCGTTTTCACATATTCCGTGAAAAAATACATCAATGCGTTCGGACACAATTTTTTACGTTCGTGTGTAAAAATGCTTTCGTTTGACCCTAGCCTTAAACACTGTGAGTAATCGTTCTTAATTATACACCTAAGAATTTCACAAATAAAAAAAATTCCAAGATAACGCTCCATCATGTGTATGACACAGCTGCCAGGTGGAGGTCCATGGTGCCGTTTCGGGTGCATGCCACCTGCTGGCTGTTACGCATTTTGATAAATTAGCATTGGTAGAATGCCTTCAGTATTGTGTCTTGATGCATGTTGGCTGAATTGGCAGCCTAGTCATCGAACAGAAACTTGTTCTGGATTTATTTTGCAGAATTTCTTGTTCTAGATTAAAATATTATTGTTTATTAGTTATGAGGTCATCGTATCTTCATTTTTCAAGTTGAGCACAAAAATACATGATATGATGCAAGAAACCAACAAAATAGTGGTTTTTGTTTTTTTTATGGCCTCTCTTAATGGCCATTAATAGAAACCAAAGCCTCTAATTGTGTTTTTGTTTCACACGGTGTAATGGCAATAAGCGCAGATGACATAAAAAAAATTCTTGTGTTTTATACATGTTCCTGGGCTGGATACATCTGGTGGTTGCAGCCGCCCCATTGGGGAATAGGCACAACCCCACCCCTCCTGTACTATGTATGTTTTATTGTACCTCCAGTCAGGTCATCATTGCAACTGTTCCGCGCCGCGTCTTTGTTTTTTGATCCCAAGGTGGATTTGTTTGGGGGGGGGCATGAATATGAGCCCACCAGTCTACCTCATGACTGAAAAGCAACATGAGCAAGTATGGTTTGCTATACAGCAGCCTGTGGCTTCATTTTTGGATAGGTCTCACCCTCACTAGAGGTGCTTTGACGTTGGCGGTGAACTTACACTCTTAATGGCCATTAATAGGAATCAAAGCCTCTAATTGTCTTTTGTTTCACACTGTGTAATAGGAATAAGCGCAGATGACATAAAATAATTTTTTTTTTGTGGTTTTATACATGTTCCTGGGCTGGATACATCTGGTGGTTGCAGCTGCCCCATTGGGGAATAGGCGCGACCCCACCCCTCCTGTACTATGCAAATGACATCTGTCTCACTTTTATGCATTCTGGGTCTGTTTTTACACAGAACCCTTAAATCAATGCCATGCCTTACTAGATGGTGATATATATATATATATATATATATATAATTTCTCCTCCACACAGCAAATAAAGTTTTTAGATGCAGGAATGGCTGTGACTGGTTGTATAACCTGACCTTTGCTATAAAAAAAAGCCATCTAGTATGGCATGCCACGGACAAGGCGGGTTCTGTATTACAGACCCTAGATGCAACAAAAAAAATGAGAAGTTGGTGACTTCATTTGCATATCCTACCCAAAGTTCCTTGCTGCATATGGGGAATGTAGCACATGAGCTCTGAATTGCTGGGATATGTAAATGTACCCTGCAACTTTAGTGTATATATAAAATCTATACTGTATATTACACATATGGACTCACCCAGGGTCTTTTAAAAATAAAAGCAAGAACATTACTGACATTTATTTCAAAAGACGATGCTGAGCGTTTCGGCTTGTTCTCACTTGGTAGCTGGAATAATAATGAATTCTCACCTTAGAGGGACTCAATATACCAAAGTAAAGAATGAGGAGGGGCTCTTCTAGATTGAGTATGGATTCGTTTTAGAAAGTTCTTAAGATTTCCAGAGTATACATTAACCAATACATTGCAGTCTAAAACAAATGTCAAATTACACAACAGGCATGTTAAAATAATTTGTACTGTACCACGGCATTACCGTAAAACAGTGGTTCCCAACCCTGGTCATCAGGACCCCCTAACAGGCCAGGTTTTAAGGATCGCCTTGGGGTAAATGCAGACTGAATCCAGCAATCACTGAGCAGCAAATCATATCACCTGTGCTGTGCTTCAGATATCTGCAAACCTGACCTGTTAATGGGCTCTGAGGATTAGGGTTGGGGACCCCTGCTGTAAAACACAGGTATTTATTCTCATGCTCACTCCCACCATGATTTGAAAGATGGCGGAGTTATTGGTATTCAGTCCAGTTTCATAAAACTGTCAAAAAAAATATCAATGTGTAATAGTGAGGGTTTTAGTGGCCCTGCAATGCTCTTTAATTGTTCTATTATTGGAGATTGAGTTGTCCTACCCAGTATGTATTGTTTAAGGCTATCGTATTGACAACACTGATGATAGGAATTGTAGTGCGAAAATGATGTAAAAGGACAGTGCATCCGCCCAGGCTTATGAAAGGCCCTGATGGACACTATTGCATTTTTCTAGGATCGGGCTGAGCAGCTAGAGATCACCATCACATGATCTTGTATCTGGTGGCTGCGCAGCAGCCAGTCCTGCATGCATGGTGTGGATGAGAAGTGGTGGGTGGATGACATTGTGGGAATTGGTATATATATATATTGTTAATGTCATAATTTATTTAGCGCCAACTGTTTCCACAGCGCTTTACAATAACTAAAGGGCGCGAGATACAGATAAACGGACATGGGATGGAAACAAGAGGTGTAGATGGCCCTGCTCATAGGAGCTTACATAAAAATACACAAGATAGAAAACTATCAGGGTTATTCAGAGCGAGGTGAAAACCTTGAGTTGGCAGGATAATGAACAATCTAGACCAAATAGCCATTTTGGAAAGGGAGACAAATGGGAGAATTGTTTTGGTTTGACTATTTTGACCCAGAATTTTCAATTCTCCAGTCATTCTCCAGTCATTCTCCAGTCATTCTCCAGTCATTCTCCAGTCATTCTCCAGTCATTCTCCAGTCATTCTCCAGTCATTCTCCAGTCATTCTCAAGGTTTTCACGTCTTTTCTGAATAGCCCCTGTATGAAAGTGATGGGCGCATGATTAGCAGTTTGCAGAATATTTTGACAAAATACAATCTAAATATATTCTATCACAGGGAATCTCAGAATAATTTGTGTTTTTTTTTCTCTCGTTTCATTTCAGCCCAGAGCACTTTACGTTACGTGGCATTGATGCAATAATGCTGATGTTTGATCCGGTTCCCATCAAGCAGGAGCCCATGGAGCCTGTATCTATGGTGAGGACCGATTTTTTTGGATTAATATGACATGCATAATCATTAGCAGTATGTGCTGGTGCAATACAATAAATCATGTCCTTTTTTTCACTATACCATATTTTATTGTCTTAATAGTGATGGTTTTGTAAGTTTGTTTGAATAAGGTCCACGTCGTTGCTTCTGATCCTGAAAGCAAAATATATATAATTATTACAAGTTGAGCACCCATTATCCGGAATTCTGAGATTTCATCTTTTCTTACCTCTCCGCTGTTCCGGATGGGGCCTCCTGCAGTCTACCGCTCCTCCAAGGGCTGCAGCACCACAAGGAATATGCTGGGGGATTCTGTGTATCATGTGACATGCTGCATAATGGCATACTGGCTTTGTATAGCATGTCCCTTGCATAGGGCTGCGCAGCACCTGACAGCTAGTATACATACTGGTGCTGCAATAGAAATAGCTCCCTTGCTATGTACCCCCTCCCCTCTTACTTGGTATGCTTCCAAAATCCGAAGGAATCCACAATCAGGTACCCAGATCAAGTATTTATTTGTAAAGTATTATCCAGGAAGGATACATTGATATTTCTCTCGTTTTCAAGTATGTCCTGGATTCAAGAACATTGAAATTTTACAGTCGTTACAGAAATCCAAAGTAATAAATGCAAGATATTAAAAACAAAACACAAATCTATAGATAAGCACAGAAAATAAATATGTAGGAAATATAGTCATTATGTTACATGTTTACAGGTGCATTCCATATTGAGGTATGTTAGTAAGGAGCTCTTGAGTGACTTAAGACTGGGCAAAGATTTGATGGTGGCTGGGAGGTTAATCCATAATTGCGGTGCTCTGTCGGAAAATGAGGATCGAGACACTTTCTTTTTGTATCGTGGTATTGCCAGTAAGGTGCTGGTCCTGGTCCTGGACTGGAGGTTATAGGGTGAGGGAACTGCTGGGGGAAGCGGCCTATTCAGGTAGGGTGGCAACTTCCCAGAAAAGCTCTTAAACACCAGGTTGGAAAGTTGAAGGGAGCATCTAGATTCCAGCGATGGCCGGTTTAGCTCTTTTAACATGTCACAATGGTGGGTCATGTAGTTACATTGTAGCACAAAGCAGCAGAATGAGTTATACAATGTAGTAAGTTTATGAAGGTGCGTTTGCGGGTTAGCTGCATACACTACATCTCCGTATTCAATAGCTGGCATAAGCATTTGCTGTACAATCTGCTTTCTTACCGCGGGGCTCAGGCAGGATTTGTTTCTGTACAGGGCACCTAGTTTGGGGTAAAGTTTAGATGAGAGTTTTTTGATGTGGGGGCCAAAAGATAGATTTGGGTCTAACCACATACCTATATATTTGAGAGAAGTGACTGTAGTCAGCGTGTCATTTGATCTTGTCCCCACACATAGATGGGGATTTTACAATTTATGTAGTTTAGGTTCTGTTCCAAAGAGCATCGTTACAGTTTTGTCAGTATTAAAAAAAAGTTTGTTGTTTGCATTCTGGACATGGGGTGGTCAACCTATACTTCTAAGCTTAGATCTCATATAAGTTACAGTGGCTTTTTAAAAACCATATATTTATAATTCTATACAGCATTAACATTCTCCAAAGTGCACTAGAAAATGAACTGGAGAAGTAAAACGGCAAAAAATGTCACGCATATTTGAGGCCGTATAAATAAATATGAATATTCTGAAGACCTTTTCATGCAGTCGTCGTGACCTAGCTGCTCTGTCATGCAGTCCTCTTATATTTCTATACTTGTTTTAGTCCTTACATTAACTTTTGGATTGTGTTGTGTATCATCACTTTTTTTTTTTTCCCTCTGATGGTCAAACTCAACATGTAAAATCACAAAACTAGTTGTAAGCAAACACAGCCTGTTCAAAGTGGATCGTTTCCAGCTGTGACATTTCACATTGTGAATGTCAAACCCGGCCCGTATGGAATGTCACTGTTTATAAAGATGGAATGAGCACATTGCTGTGTCAGATTATGTGCAAGAGCATAGGTCGTATTAACATTTCGCCTGGTTTTTCTTTACTATTATTTTGTAAATACACAGCTGGCATATGTTGCTCATCTATACAATGTCTTTTCAATTGATACAAAAGTAACTAGAAAAACCATCTTTCAAAGTTGTTCTTTAGGCATCATTGGGTGCAGTCCAACATTTTTGTTTTTATAATGACCTAAACGTAAAATTTAAAGGTTTCTCTATACCTACTTTTTCATGTCTGTATTGATCTTCATCCTGATAGAAACATGTTTCGAAGGCAGACCCCAATCCCTTCATAATAGGGGTTATTCAGAGAGGTCCGAAATGTAACCGGACACTGAAATTCAGCGTACGGTGACATTTTTGGGCTATTTGGCTATTCAAAATTTGTCAAATTGCCTGCACCTACGGTGCCTGTTCGAAGGCAGTGAAATCCCCCATAGAGAAGCAATGGTTAATCTATTCAGAGACACCGAACAGCAGTGAAAAGTTGCCAAAGTGCCCTGCTGTTCGGTGGTTTCATTCGACAGGTTTCTTCAGGCTTCATTGTTAAATATTCCCTTTTTAATTCAATAACTAATACACCGTTTATTGTATTCTGCAGTAAAAAGTCTTTTATATTTTTTTTTTTAAATTTTTTTTAGGATCTTAGGCATCTTTCTGGAATTTTTTGGCAAAAAAATAATTTTTCTGTAACCGACCTTTTTATTATCATTCATAGGATCTTGTATGTTAATTCCAGACATTTTCATTCTGTAGTTTTTTTTGCAAACAGCGTTTCAATTTTGAAACTTTACTATTTGTGTTTTTTTTCCTTCCCTTTACCCCGTTGGTCATCTTGACAGCTTGTTCCTGTGGCTGCTCTGCGCCGTGATCGTCGACGTTTTTGGCAGGTTTTTCCCTGCACTCCGGGGACCCTGCAGTGACTGCTGAATTCACCGCAGGGTGGGGAACTTTGATTCCCCAAAGTGCAGGGAACTGCGGGGAACGAGAGAACACCGAAAAGTCAAATGTCTCTGAATAACCCCTTCTGTATTGTTGCAAAGAAGTTGGAGGCAGCAGCTCCCTTTCTCATTAAAAATGTTCTATATACTTTACCGCTATATTACAATAGCCAGAAAGAGGTCAGAATGGAGGGAAACCTATGCGATCACACACTACTGTACAGGGAGAGGTTTGAGTGTCCTGCTCTACGGTGGAGCCCGCTCAGGTCTCACAAGGTTTTAGCTCGATTGTGCCATTACAGGGATGACAGCTCTATATGCAAATTAGGCCGGGTGCACACAAGCGCACTGAGTGGAAGGAACGTCCGTGAGAGTGGACGTTCCTTCCACTCGACGCTCACCTGCCCCCCCCTCATCGCTGCTCCTCCTATGGAGGATCGCGCTTTGCAGCACTGTCGACGCACATCCTAGCGCATCGACGGGGAGGATCTCTAGGCGCACGCATGCTACGTGCGCACAAGCGTGTGACCGGCCCTGTCGCAGCGTCACATGGCTGCAACGGGCGCCGGTAAGTGCCTGCGCACGCGGCCTTAGACCCTATCACCCAGAAACGGTGGCCAGTACTGAATGTCACCCTGTACGAGAGATGCAGCAACCTCCTATCTGTACAGGGATATCATTCCTGGCATCGTACAGATATTTTACTGTACCTTTTTTGTTGCCTAATAATCTCATAATCGCCACCAGTTGACTATCCGTTTTATCGATCAAACTCTTGTCAGATATTACAAATAATCCAGAAAGCGCAAGATAAATGTCTCAGTCTAATGACTATAACTTTCAGTCCCAGGAAGGCTGGGGTCAGACTAACGCAGTGTGAACGTGCGTTTAGCTGCACTTTATTACAGCCGTAGTAGCAGCAAATGACGTCCAATGACCGCCAACATACAAAGTACAGCCGCACAAAAGTGCGGCCACACAACGCAAGCGGTAAACGAACCCATTTTTGCAAGAACGTCGAACCGCTAGTACTGACGTACAGCGTGCGCTGCGTCGACATAGCGGTGTGTGTGTGTGTGTGCGTGATTAGGAGATGTCAGACGCTGCACATGTCCGGCCAACATCACGTCCATTTTTTTTAAAAATTTTTTTATATAGCTCCGTCAAAAATCACGGCTGTAATTGTGCACCGTATGACCGCTATCGCGTCTTCCGTCAAAAAGTGCGTCCATGCATTCGGATGCACTTTTTGATGGTAGACGTGAAAAATGCATTAATGTTAAACTAAATTGTGCAACTGAGACTTTTTTTAACCCAAGTTTACGCTTTCCTGTTTCAAATAAATGTTAACCTGGTATTTTTAAATTTCAAGTGTTTGTTAGTAAAGCGTTAAAATAGATTAAACTTTATCGTATTTACATTTTACATTCTAAATATTTTTTTTCAACTTTGGTTTACATTGGGCTGTTTCACAGCAGACTGTTGCGTGTTGAGCACTGGTTATCCAAAAGCCCAAATTGCTTGTTGTACACCTATACCAGAACATACCTACCCAAACAAGTACTATTCCTCCCACAGCCATCGAAAAGATCAGTTATCAGGGCTGGCTTTTAACCCAGTTCCTTTCCAGATGGATGAAACTCTCCTTTTCTGAGTGACCGGTATGCTGCTACTCTGTATCCAACTGATATCCCATGACCCATGCCATCATTCTAAATTGGCCCTAAAGTCCCACATTTTTTAATATCCGTATGTGTAGGACTGTTCAGTGATGCCCAATCTAATGATAAATTGCTGATCTGTTGCAATAGGAAATCTTGGTTAATCTCCCCACCTTGAAACTAAAATTTAATACATACAAGTCCCAGATTAGACAAGTTTCATGTTTCAGAACAACTCAAACTGTAACAACTAAGGGCCTTACTTTCTCCAAAAAAAATAAAAATTACCAGGAATGATACATTGAGATTTCTCTCGTTTTCAACTATGTCCTGGGTGGCGAGTAAGTACCGTTAGGTGTCCAAGGACACTTACTGAAGAGGTGCTCTTGCCAGGATTCGAACCTGTGTCTCCACGGTTATAAAGCAGAGATGTTACCTCTACTCAACCCAGTCACTCCAAGTTGTTTGGTAATCTACTCCGGCTACGGCTGGCTTGCTTCTTGTGCCAGCAGCAGGAATAGAAAGGAGACTTGAGAGTTTGTTCTCTAACCTCCAAATTGCACTGGATGGTGAATTTCACCGTTTGGAGCAATTTCAGGCCAATTCATCTATTCACTAAACTGTCAATTCACCAAATACAGCAAAATACGGTGCAATTCGGCAGCATCAAAATTGCCCCTTACAAGGTTATTCAGAGAGAAGTGAAAAGCAGGAGAATGACTGGCGAAGTGAAAATTCCAGGAACCTTTTGTTATTTAGACTCCTTTTATTGATTTATTCTCATATTAGGAGAATTGGAGTCTTTCTTTTTTGCAGTTCGGCAGAATTCGACAATGCTATTTCACCGCAATTTGGCGGTTATTGGTGCAATCTGGGTTTCGACGATGTCCAATAACTGCTTCGGCGACTCCAATGTTGGCAAAATAGGGTGACCATTCGCTAAATACTGAATTCACCATATTTTTGGCAGATTGCAGCGAAACACAAAGCCTCAAAATTGCATGTAATTTCAGTACTTTGTGAATAGACGCTTTATGAATTACTTGTTATTGAAGTGCTGATACCATTTTTGTGATTCCTATATAAAGTACAGCTTTAACTCAGCGCCCCACTACCTGTCCTCACTAATCCCCAAATACACCCCAGCCCGCTCCCTAAGGTCAAACAGTGACCTGCGCCTAGCTTCTCCCCGCATCACCTCTTCCCATGATAGACTGCAGGACTTCACACGCGCAGCCCCCATCCTCTGGAACGCTCTCCCTCGTACCATCAGACTTTCCCCTAGTTTCTCTTCCTTCAAACACTCCCTTAAAACGTTCCTATTTAGGGAAGCCTACCACCCAACTCACTGACGCAACCATCACTCTCACCTTGCGGTCCTCTCCTCCTGTTTCCAACCCCAACCCTTCTAGATTGTGAGTTCCTACGGGAATAGGGCCCTCATCTCCTCCTGTTCTGTTTGTATATGTTGTTCAATGTATTATAACCCTGTCTATACTGTGCTTATTGTACAGCGCTGCGGAATATGCCGGCGCTTCATAAATAAAGAATAATAAAAAGTACAGGACATGCAACCATATGGTAAAATGGCAAAAAACTTAGAATAGCAAGTGGAGGTGTAATGATCATGCAAAGAAAGACCTGCAGTGGTTACCAAGCTTCACATAGACGTCACCATACGACTAGGTCCACCTAGTTTCTACAAAGGCCTTTAGTGAATAAACCCCCAGATTTCTATGGAGAAATTACACCATGATTGGTCCCTCCGGGGTCACGTTCAGCACATACCTGCGGCTCTGTGTTTGCAGAGTAAGAACTCTGATCTAAAAGTCTGAACTTGACATTGGTCTCCAAGGAGCACCCAAACGAGAGCGTAATGGTCTGTATTACAACCCTCCACGGTTTATTATTTCCAGGCATCTTGGCTGGTGTTGATTCTACATCTTTTTTTACACCGTCCACCCCGGTGCCAAAACATTCAAGCTATTTAAGAAACAGCTAATTAGGAAAAGCTAAGAGGATTTTACGACCCACTCTCCTTGTAAATTTCGATGGCAGCTGCAATGTACTTATGAATACAATCTTTCAATGTAAATTCAAGCAATTGAATGTAAAAGGAATGTAACATGTACAGCAAGGAACAATTTTACAAACTGTTTATGAACTCACACCAACATTGGTTAAATCATATGTAGTGGAGCCACAAGATATTTCATTGTTGATACAGTTTTGCGTTTGTATATCTCACTCTCTCACCCCTTGGCGTGAGTGTTCTTTTTTTCTCCGTGTATAATGTTCTCTCCCAGTATATGCTTATTTTTTAACAGCTTATCTGGGGACTTGGGAATGTCTGATGGCAGCTGTCAGACGCTGGCTGATTTTTCCCCCCCCCCCACCCCCCTGTCGGTACCAAGACATACACAACGATCCACAAAGGAAGGGAAGGAGCCAGTCTGGTAGTACTCCTCCTGGTGCCTCCATTTATTTTAGGTTGGGCTGGCAGACTCATCCCTCTCATTTGTTTTACAAGAAGTACGAGGAAGATTAAAAACTGGCCCTAAAAAGAGACACACGCCTTGAACTGTCCAGATTAAGGATTCCAACTCTACATCCAAATAGACCGGCGTCTCACAAGCCGGATGCAATTGTCCCCGAGGCAGGATGTGAACACTCAGGGCTCCCCCATTTATACCTCGGTAATTGTTTTTGCAGGTCGTGAACGGAAAAAAAAAGGTTATTCCTTGGAGTGCAATAAATGTGATTCATAAGAAGGTTATAAAGTTCCTTTAATTCTGTAAAGTTTCTGCGAAGCTCATATTTCGGCTGCCTTGTGGACGTCTTCCTCGACAGTGGAATTTTAAACCATGGCATTTCCATCGTCACATGGAATCGATGTGTGTTCTGCTGGTTGCTTTGCCCCCTATGAGCTCAGCCAGGTCTAAGGCTGGGGTCAGACCAGCGCACTTTTAACGTGCGTTCTGGCGCACATAATTACGGCCGCACTAGCAGCAGATGACGGGCAATGACGCCCAATATACGATGTACGGCCGCACAAAAGTCCGGCCGTGCAACGCAAGTGGAATTTGAATGCATTTTTCTGAACGCTGAACCGCTAGTACTGACGTACTGAGTGCGCAGCTGCGGCATAGCGGCGTGTTTGCGTGATTAGGAGATGTCAGACGCTGCTAATGTCCAGCCTACATAACGTCCAGACGCAAAAAGAGTTTTATTGACGATCCGTACAAAATCATGGCCGAAAATGCGTGTCGTCTGACCGTTTTTGCGCATTCCGTGAAAAAATACGTCAATGCGTTCGGATGCACTTTTTCACGTTCGCGGGGAAAAATGCTTTCGTCTGACCCTAGCCTAATAGTCTGCACATGTTGCATTATTTTCCACTTGTAAAAGAACACCAAGTATGACATCTAGATCATCCTCTCAAACCACAATAACATTCTCTTCCAGCTTCCATGTTTCTGATCCAACTTATCCTTCTTTGTTTGATCAGGAACTTTGGGGGTTAAATGGTAGTTACCTTGTGCCATTAGACAGAACTCCATAAAACTGTCTCTTGTCTGCTTAGTCACCAGTTATTAACTGGTGATGGCCATAAACCAGAACAATAGGGCATCCAGTACACTACAGGAGGCTTAGACTGTCATTATTTCACAGTAAAAGAGACCCCCTGAGTAGTTTCCGGCGACAAACCTCATAAACTAAAATTAGCAGTTTTAATTTTTTTTTTTTTTTTATCAAAAGCCAACATTATGCTTCTTTTTAAGGGATAGAACAATGTATTTACATTGCGATGTCGAATTTGCTAATCCCGGACTTCCATGCCAATAGGCTCCTAAAAGGATTCCCTAATCATGTGATTCTACTGTGGGAATACCAAGCAAGCTCTCTGGTTGTGCCTAGAGATTCCAGAATTGTAAAATCTGTTGGTAGTTCTAAGGTCCAGTGCCATACTTTCTTTGAATTCATGAATATTGCCTACGCCAAGTCTTCTGTTGCCAATGGTGCCATGTCTTGCTCCTGCTCAATCTTCTAATTCATGTAGGACCGGATGGGACTATTAGAGCTGTGCCTCCTGGCACAAGCAACACAAAATAGGTATATAAAAAAGCTAAAGGCACCATGTGCCTACAACTGGGAGGAAAGTAAGATAATGGAACCATGGTGGAATAGATGAATGGAGTGAGTAGGACAAAGAAAGTTGAGATCGGAGAGGGCCAACAAAAACCTATAGTTCCAGAAGACTTATTAAGCACTCAATGCACTCCTCATATTGGAAAACTGACCTTTATCGACAGACTCAGCCCTACTCAACGCAAAAGGTCTCATTCACACAGCTGCGACATCCAATGCTGTAGCAAATACAGGGGTGAATATACTTTTGTATGGGAGGTCTATAGAGATCATGACTTTAATATACAAACTACGCTAGGCATCTTTGACTGACACACCGGTGCTACCTACTCTAAACTATTATGGTGGAAATTTCAAGTAATCCTGAGAACCTTGCTAGACAATGTCAGCAGAATCTGCAGTTGAAAGAAAGGTGAAAAGTATGGCGAACTACGGTGTCCGTTCACTAAACTCATTTTAACTTCACTGTACTTGCTTTACCTTACTTCACAGTTGAACGGACACTCTACTCATCCTGACCACTTTAAAAAATAAAGTGGCAAGGAGTTTCCCACTCCCTCTGGTGCTGATCTGGAGATATCACTGGGTGAAGTGAGGGAGTTTCCTCCACCCCATTCAACAGCACCAGCCGTCGGGATTTTTAATTTCCTGGCTGCCAGTCACCAGATTGTTCATTCATGACATCAGCATGAAGAGAGCAATAAATAACGTTCTCCGAGAGGCAGCGATGGATGCGTGCACAGCTCTGATCTATCGTTCCTCGCAGGCGCTACTGATCCTGCGTATCTACATTGTGCAAGTCCTGTAGCAGGGCGCAGTGTGTGGATCCTACACTATGCAAGTTGCATAGGAGGGCAAATTGTGCAGAAAAGCTTCAGGAGTCCCTGAGATGAAAAGGAGGAGCAATGTGTGGCGAGAGATGAAAGGTGAGTAAAATCACCAAAAATAAAACCTTATTGGGCAGAGGCTGTCAGAAGCATTTGCTCAATCATTTAAGGGGAAAAATGGGATACTCTATTTTTAATGGCGTTTCCCTTTAAACCTCCATTCTTTCAAGGAAAGAAATTTGGCTAGTGAATAACCCCTTTATGTTATCGGTGAACAGGATAGTAACTGGTAATGCAAGCGACGGCACCCATGAGGCTTGCACTTTAATTGGTTATGAATGTCATCCTCCACTGGCTGAACTCCCAGGGAACCAGAGATACTTGCCGTAGCAAAAAAAGCATAAACAGCTTTGATGTTTTCCTGTAAATTATGGTGAAATCAGGATGTGTAAGACGTGTGAGGACTAAGGCTGGAGACTGACCTGGAAATCACACACCGGCCTGAACATTAGTCTTTAGACATGCTCTCAACTCCTGAAACACGAGAACCGGGGCAAGACTGTCTGCGTCCAAACAGTAAGGCAGGCTCGTTAATCTGGCATAAACCACAGAGCCTTCCTCTGGTTGTCCTGTGCCAGTTACTTATCATGACATCATTTTTCCATGGAGCTGCACAAGCACTCTCCGGTCTACATTATTAAACAACTCCTGTAAAATAACCACCAAAATTCAGCATGAGGTCATTTTCTCTGGCACAAGGGGGAGATTCATTTCATCAAAGAATATTTAAAGCCCGCAAAAGGACATTTAAAAGAGCCAGGATTATATCACTTCTTGTTACCAAAACTGATATATATATATATATATATATATATATAATATATATATATATATATATATAATTTTTTTATTTATTTTTTAAATCATCAGCCTCGTGTAAAACATTGGTTCGAACTATTTTTTTATTACGTGCATTTATATAGCACCATCATATTCTGCAGCGCTTTACAAATAGGAAAATACAGAAAAAAATAGATACCGATGCAAAGGCAACAGGGTACCCTTCCCTTGGGACCTAAGGTTGCCAGGTCGGCCATGTTTTCCTGGACACGTATTACTATTTCATGCAGCGGGAAGCACAGGGAAAGTGCAGCCCTGCAATATGTATAATTCATATACTGCAGGAAGGAAATCAGGTCACCTGGGATTCCTAGTTGATTTCTCACCTGCAGTTTATGGATTATACATGCTGCAGGGTGGCATTTGTCATGCTCTGCCCATCAGCATGACTATGTGTCCAGGAAAACATGGCCGATCTGGCAACTATATTGGGACCATCTGGCAAATTTTTATGCAAGGGCTCTGCCAAACGACCCATTTGCTTACAATCTAAACAACCCTGGCCTCGGAGCCCTAACAGGCCAGGTTTTAAGGATTGCGTAGGGAAAATGCAGACTGAATCCTGCAATCACTGAACAGGAAATCATATCGCCTGTGCTGTGCTACACATATTTGGGAAAACCTGACCTGTCAGCGGGTCCTGTGGTACCTGAGGCAATGGTCATGAAGGGTAGGAGACAAAAGGGAGCAGGGGAAGCGTGAAGTAGACCAGAGAGCGAGCGTGAGAAAGCTGTTGAAATTGTACAGGATGTGAAGGAGTTAATAAGGGGAGTGTGAAAAAGTGAAAACCCCTGAAGGCAGGTAGAATAAAAGTAAAGTAAATGAATGTGGTAAATTCTGAAAACAAAGGCAAGGTATGTGACCTGGGATGGAGCACTGAGGGGCGGGCTTTGACTGAGACATTTGACGGAAAAATCGAAGGTGGTTATTCAGAGGGCGCTGTTTGCCACTGGCAAAAATCTGCATTGTTGCAAACTGTGACAAACGGTGGTGTTTCACAGAAGAATAATCCAAACAATGGCAGATAAAGTTTCACAGAAAAGCTTCTGCTGCTGTTTGGATGCTTATTTGTGAAACCCCATGGATTGGAGTTTTTTATTTTCATCTGTGCCCCCTTCCCCCCCCTTTTTATGTTTGCAACTTTGGCGTTCTTTGAATAACTCCCAAATCTCTCTCCCCCCCCCCCTAAAAAAAAAAAGTTAAAATATAAACAAAACGGTAAGAAATATTCAGGGTGATGTTTGTTTTTCAACTTGAAAAATAATTCTATAATAACCACTTTAATGCACGGACCAATTCACTTAGATTGTAAGCTCTTGAGCAGGGTTCTCTCACCTACTGTACTGTGCATTTAACTGTATGTTTATTTGTTGTTCAGCCTCCCACTGTACAGTGCTACGGAACTTGTTAGCGCTTTATAAAACTTGTAACTGTAACTTGGGTATGCTTCCATGAAACATTTGGTAAGTTTCACTTTGAATAAACATTTGAGCGTATCTCTCATTAGGAAACAGATCCGGTACATTCTTTAAGGCCGGGGGTACAGACGAGCGTTTTTAAGAGCGGAAGGAACGTCCGTGAGAGGGAACGTTCCTTCCACTCTGACTCCTGTCTGGCCACCTCGCTGAGTGCAGTTAGAGCCTTGCAGCTCTGAGCGCACGATCCTCCTATGGAGGATCGCGTTGTAGCGCTTTGACGGGGAGACTTGCTACACGGATGCAGCACATCTGCTGTAGCACATGCAATACGTTACAGCGTGTGGTCGGCCCCGTCGCATCGTCACAACGCTGAGAAGGACACCAGGAGGCATGTCAGTATGGGTGCACATAGTGACACCAGCCTTAAGGACAACTACCACAAAAAATATGTTCTTATTGTGTTTATTTAATGTTGCTGATATCTTACATGGGCTTTGCTTTTCTCATGTATGTTTAGTTAAGAAAATATTTTACTGTGTCATTGCTTGCATCTATTGTGTGATATTTTGTGTTGTACACTGCCCCCCAGTATCTTTACCTCACCTGGTCCTCGCTTTGTGGTTTTGGTCCTATAATGGTGTTTATGGGTCAATCACTGACTCGAATCATTGTATTGTGTGGGATGTATTCAATGGACATCACCAGGGGGTAGATTAGAAGTCTTTTAAGATCCCTGTCATGTCTCCATCAAAGCCTGCTCTTATCTCATTAGCCTACACCACACAATACACCCCCTGCTGCCTTACCTAAACATTCTCTCCTCCACCTCATTAACTGGTAGATATTATAGATTAAATAAACAAGACACTAATCAAAGCTTTTTTGTAAATGTTGCATCATGGGAAAAGTCTAGACACTGAAACTTTGAAAAATAAAATTAGGTATTTTATCTCCAAGAAAAACCGCAGCATGTGTTTATACAGTAGGTTTTTTTATGCACAAGTAATCTAGTTACAGTTTATGTAAGTGGTAGTGTCCCAGCCCGAAATTGAATGTCCAGATCCCACCCTATTATCACACCAGTCACACCCCCCTCGGCACATGCCTATTATAATATCAAATCCAAGAAAATAAGATCACTCGGTTTGAGAAATAAATTCTCATTCACAAATCTTGTTCAGTATCTTTTTAAACAACTACCTTTTTAGCACTCCTGTAAATGGAGAGGACAGAACTGAAAAACTGCACGGAGCAAAATGTGGTCTGAGACCATTACGTTCTCTTTAAACAAATTGCAGTGACAATGACCTGCGGTAATTTAATTTCTACCCTTCTTACAATTATTATCGACCAGGGATCAAAATCTTAATAGCTAAGGAACTCGCCAGGCTGAAAAAATTGAATCACCATTTCTGATCCCAAGTGGTCAATGAAAAATCCCACTGGTTCAAAGGACCAAATTTACCCTAGCCTTGCCTAAATTATCACTCTACCAAGGCGAGCGGGTGAGTGGAAATTCTGAGCCCTGTTATTTTAGTATATTGTTTCTGCAGTAGGTATGATTTGGTTGTACTATTTTTCACAAAAGAAACACCTTTTCAATGCTCCTCTGGTTCCTCTGAGCTGCAGAAGGTGTAGCCAGACTTCGGTTATGAATAGATTAACAGGGAGGCATTGCACGCGGTCGGCCGGTTATGTAAAATGAAGCGTGTGTGTGTGTGTTCTCTCCGCTCTTTCCAGAGATGTGAGCTCCAATTCATATGCACACAGTTTATCACTTCTGTAAACATTGCTGTGAAAAGGGAAATATTAACTCTCAGAAATGTGTTCCCTCTCAGTCTGTCAGACAGCAGAGGGATACTTACCAGATGAGCTCAGATTTCCGGAAAGGCAGAACTGCATCTTCTAACCTAGATCTGACTTGATGCAATGGTGTGATGTAAGTTCGCCACCCTTCTTTTAAAATGACCCTTCCATTATTCCATGCTCAACACATGTAGGGCTCATTTGACCATGAATCACTCCCTTTATGTTGGTCAGCATTTCTTTCGCTGATGCATATATTTGGAAAATGGGAGTTAGTCCCTCTCAAGGTTTTGCTGTTTGTCACGTCTCTGCAGCATGCCAGGAGGAGAAGGATAACTCCGAGCAGAAAGCCATCCTACAGGGTGACCCTCGGCTTACTTTGTGCACCTGACGGATGGTCTGCATGGTGGTACAAACTGCAAAATCTTGTCAAGACCAATGACTGATATAGGTCAACCCTTAAGACCAATATAATATGCACCCCCGGACAGGATATCACAGGCAAAGTGCACCTGGTCAGTACAGCTGTACCGTAATTGTACTAAAATAACATCAGAAACCTAGCTAGCATTACCCTGAGTGTATAAACTAGCATCATAATAACCACAGAATCACAGATGCAAAATACAGAGCAAATGATGTCTTTATTGGCTTACCATGTGGACGTACAGAACAGGTATCCAGAAAAAAAAATACTATACAGAGTTATGCAAAGAGAATCAAAGTCACCACGCGTTCGGTGACTTTTTGTTCTCTTCAATTTGGTGCGATTTGGCGATCCCATTTCGGCCACCCTGCAGTGTATGCAGTAAGCATCACAGGGCCGTCGTAGTGCAGGGAAAAGCCGCCGCATACCCGCCGAACACTCACCACAAAATCCGGCGAATGCACACTGAAACCAGCAAAAACATCTGGATTAACCTCGCCGAGCACACCGGAGAAACCCGAGCAGCCGCCGTTCACAGTGCAGAGCAGCCGCCGGAAAAACCCGGCACCGCAGACAAATGAAAAAAAGTGAAAAAAACAAAAACCATACGCTTGAATGTTTGAAAAGTGAAACGCTGTTTGCAAAGAAACTACTGAACGAAAATGTCTGAAATTTACATAGACGATCCAATGAATGATAATAAAAAGGGCTGTTACATAAAAAAGAACTATTTAAAACAAATTTGCAAAAAAAATCCCGAAAAATGCCCAAAAGATCTTTAAAAAAAATCTATAAATGAAGAGACTTTTTACTGCAGAATATTCTAATCAACGGTTTATTACATATTGGATTAAAACGGGAATATTTTAACATTGAAGCCTATGGGATTCGCCTGAATAAACCTGCCGAATGAAACCACCGAACAGCAGGGCAATTCGGCAACTTTTCACTGCTGGGTTTTTGTTCTCTGAATAGACTAAGCATTGCTTCTCTATGGGGATTCACTGTCCTCGAACAAGCACTGAACAGGCACCATATGTGCAGGCAATTCGCCAAGATTTGGCAAACTGCCTGCTCTCTGAATAGCCGAATGGCCAGGAAAGGTAACCGTACGCTGAATTTCACTGTTCGGTTACCTTTCGACAACAATTCGGATCTATCAGCACCGGTGGGGTACCGGCCTTGGTGTTATGAGCCTGGTATGCTGTTGATCTTGCTGACTGGGAGTGATGAGAGACATAGTGGGGCTGAAGTACATAGTAGGGTATCAGATACAGGAATGCAGGAGAGTTTACCAGGAAGCTTGGCGTATAGTCAGATCTTCAGGTGGTACCAGGGTCTGAAGCAGAGCAGGGATCTAGGAGAGGGGTACTGCAATCTTGGAAAGACACAAGGGTCCAGGAGAGGGTACAAAGGGAGGAAGAGGCTGCGGGAAAAGGTAGGTCTTCAGTAGCAGGTTTACACATGGCTTGACGGAGCATGAGAGCTACAATAATGGAGCAATGTCAGGAAGGGAGGTGTGGTGCCTTTTTTCATGGGTGTGTGACGTGACCTGTGGTGTGTGCTTTTAACTGTTTCTGGTACTGAGCAGGCAGGCAGCACTTTTCATGTGCTGCCCAGAGACAAATAGCAAGCGGGCACAGTCAGCGGTGGGGAACATGACATACAGGCATAGGAAACAAGGTGGAAGAAAAGGGAAAATCCCCAGCCTGTAAATTATATGTGGAGGAATAAAGGGTGTAAATCTGAAAGGTTATCCTTCTAGAAATGCTTCCTGGCAGTGCCTGGGGATGGAGGAGTTTTTGTAAAGGCCAGTGGTTTCCTCTTGTCCTCGGGTATCCCTAACAGGCCAGGTTTGCCAGATATCTGAAGCACCGTACAGATTATATGATTTTCTACTCTATATCTGCATTTCCCCAAGGTAATCCTTAAAATATGATCTGTTTGGGTACTTGGGGACCAGGGTTGGGAACCACTGCCTTGGTCTAATACCCTAAGGCTGGGGTCAGACGAGCGCACTGACTGCGCACAGTAACGGACGTACTTTTAACTGATGTGATTGTGGTTACATTGTATCAGTTAATTTTGACAGATGTTGAGAAAAAGAAATAAAACTGTGTGCAGTTGTTTCTCTACGTCCTTCTAGCTTTTGCATGTTGATGCCATTTTTGCGTCCGTTGCAACATGCGTTGCGCGCGTGCGAAAAAGTGCGCACGTGCTTCGTGTGTTCTCTATTGACTCCTTTGAAAAGCTACAACGGACAGCAAACAGTGCGCTCGTCTGGCGCGGGCCTTCATATCTAAGGTCCACTGATTTTATGTCAGTCGGGTTAAGGGTGACTGACAGGTTAATAAACTGAGCTTTCTGGCTTCTCAGAGTTTATTTGCTTTGAGCTGCTCGAACCCACCCAAGATTTATTTTGGGGTCCGTACACCAATATATATGAAGAGATGGTCTTGCAAACATTTGCATTGTAATTCAACTTCATCATACATACATCAATCTGTTTACCCCTGTTTGTTAAAGCGGCAACTATTCCACAGTATTATCTTTCTCTAAAAATAATTGGGAGTAATTTTTTTGTTCCTCTGTGCACGGCCTTAACCTTTCACTTCCAAATCCTTTTGTGCTCCTATTTGCAGTCATGGGAGTTCTGCTTGGTAATAATTAAAAAGGAAAAATTGTATGCATAGACAGCTTCTTTTCTTTTTTTTTTCCAAGGAACTCTTTGCCAAAGGTAACGGAGGAAGTGTGGGGTCAGGACTATCATTTAAAGACTCGTTCCAATGCCTCCCGAAACACATATTCCAAGTTGACTTTGAATGGGAAAACCAGATTTCCTCGAATCGGCTATATATTTTTTTTATAGTCTCTTTTTAAGCAAACGGTGCACTTTTTTTTTGTTTAATGTAATCATGAAGTCACCGGCTTTTCTTATTGCCAAGTGCAAAAAAAAAAAAAAAAGTGCCACCATAAAGAAACTAGAGAACGCAGACCTTCCAAATACATAAAAACTAAAAGGGGTGTTTTTTTTATACTCCAATACAGAAGATGAAAATCGTAATGAAATAATGAGTATTTCCATGGTGACACATTTGGTTTGATGCAGTAATTGCTTTATTACGGGATGAAATCTAGTCATACAATACTCGGTGCCAAAAGCCACACCATGGATATTGGCAGGCTTTTGGGTTTTTGCAGAACATATTCTTTTTTCTGAATCGGCATGCTTTGCTTGGCCAGTCACATAACACTTGCAATGTCTGCCATCTGTTCTCCCTATCACTCTGTCATTACTGCCATGGTTTGGATCGCAAAACGATACTAATCACTACGGTCTGGATTAGTACTGTGCGTTACTGCGAGGAGGGGAGAACATGATTACGACGGGTCTCTATTGCCACCATGTTCTTGTCTTTGTCTGGCTAGCAGCGTGCAATGGTGTTGGTTTATTATATTAACCCTGATTTCACTCCTCAGGCCAAGAGGGCCGCCTTTTTACTGGAAACCGGGTCCCCACCCTCGGGTTAGGAGGATGCCTCTGGAAATGGGAGGAAAAGTCATCATGGTATCTTGGCAGAGTAAACACTGAACTTGCAACAGCTCGGAAAAAAAAAAAACGAGGCCGTCGTGTAAATTATTAGCCCCGAGAAGTACAAAAACAATGTAAAACATTTCTTCACTGCTTCCACTTGGCTACATCAAGGCGCCAAAACCAAATATGTCTAGCATGTAAGAAAGTGGCCCCGTTAGAACGTCTGGTAGCGATCGCCTATAATGAGGTCTTTGTTCATTTTTATCGTTTTGGAGTTTTACATATATTTTTGGGTGGTTAATATTCTAGAACAGTTTTTATAAACCTTATATTAACTTTTTGATTGTAACAAAGGCGTGCGTATATACTTTTATAAGTGAACCGCTCATCATGGCCAGGTGCGCTTCGCCGCATTGAGGCATTTTTCTTGCCAAAGAGCTAATCTACGTATCGATTTTTACTTATAAACCCCCTGTTAGGTTGTGGGATGACAGCACCTTTAACACTCCTTTCACCTATGTTTTGCGTGACATGTCTGGCAAACCTGTCCTGTTAGTACTTGCAGTGGTTCCCAACTGGCCTTCCATAGAGGGCTCTTCTAATGGAAGTGTAAAAAGTGAGCAAGGTCAAGTCCCTCTCGAGGTGGTTCCTGGTCATTGAAATCCTCTGATAGACTGCAGACAAATGGGTCAGCATCTCTACAGAGGGTCATTCACTATTACAGAGGGTCGATTGCATGATTGCCCTCTGTAATGCACTGCCCATGGAACAGCAACGTGGCCTGGACCAAGGTAAGTTTTTTTTTTTTTTTTTTTTTTTTTTTTTTTTTTATGCCTCACTCAATTGTTTATTTCTTTGAGAGAATTGTAAAATCCCCCGTTTTGAGGATTTCAACAAACCGGTTCACTTTCAATGGTTTCTAGTAAAAAAAATGCGTTCCATAAAAAGTTCCTTTTAAAAGTGTAAATCTAACCATAAAGTGGGTGCTCATGGATCTAGAGCTTGCCTAGGGTCAGTCGCACACATGAAACAGAGCAGGGTCCAGGCACGCTAAACTGGTATTTCAAGGAAATGCTTTTTTTAAGAAACTGCAACGATCCACCTGATCTTCACTCTTTCTCAAGCTTGAAGAGCTATAGATGGTCCAAAACATTGCGGTTTCCTAAATAAAGCATTGCCTTGAATTGCCAGTTTGAAGTGCCTTGACCTTCTTCTGCTGGACCTTCTTCTGTTGTATGCAGGCTTATTGTTGTGTGCAGGCCCAGGTGGAGGCAACACAAGAGATGTAATTTTGGAATTGTCTGTTGTAGAATGGTTGTAAACAATGATATTTAATCAAAACTTCATGAGATTGTAGAAGCTTCATACAATGGTGTTGCAATATCTGTTTAAAACCAGAAGTTCGCTTCTATTTATGACCCTCAAATTCTGTAAACAAAACCTCTAAAACCTCTCTCAATGCGCTGTTAAGTAGAAGGGAAAAGAAAAGGCCTAGTTGCCCAGTTTCTGATGCGGTATGAATGGAAAGTGGTCTGTTTATAATGGCAGACTATAAATGAAGAGCAGAAAGCGCTTTGTGTGTCTTTTTTCCCCTCTGAATGTATACACTTGTTTTTATGGTTTTGGGTTTTACAGGTCACTCTTTGCACACCGCTTCATTGTAACACTCTTCCATACGCTGAATTATTTTATCTTTTTCTTGTAGTCATATCAACCCACCTACATAGAGCCAAACAAGTACAGCGTCATCTATCCCACGCCGGGGATCCTGCACAATAAATTTTACTGTGGCCCAGACGTTCTGCCTGGATTTCAGCTGGAGCCTGTTGATCTCACTACAAACAAAAGGAGCTCTCCTCCCTCCAGTGGAAGCTCACCGTCTCCTGTGAAGTACCCATCACCAAAAAGAGGCTCTCCTGGATTATATATGTCCTCGCCAAGTCCTCCCATGAAAAAATTAACCCCTTCTCCACCATCAATACCTCCTCCGTTCACAATGCCATTGACACTTAACCATCCCATGATCTCGGCCTTTTCAAGACATGGGTACGGCAACCATGGACTTCTACCCCTGCTAGTGCAACCTGTTCCCTTTATGTACTCTCCACATCTTCAGCAACAGATTATGGTATCTTCCCTTCCTGTCCTGCCAGACGATCTGGATAGCCCAAGCAATAAGCATAGTAAGTATATCAAACATTGTTAGAAGACAAAGAATACTCTCTTTTTTTATAATCCGATCTAACGATGGTGAACAGGTCATTCATGTTTAACATGTGTCCTCTGTAGTATAAAGCAGTGACTTTTTGATCTCCGCTCTTTTAGCCTGCTTCACCTTTCCTTTTGATGCTACTTCTTTTCTTTCCAATGTGTGACACGTCACATCATATTTAAGAATTGGTGACTTTTTTTTATTTATTTTTTTATATACTTTAATTCTCTTGTTTTCAGTGCCTGTAACGGAATCTTATGAAAAACCACAGCTAATAAAAACAATAAAAATTGAACCAGGGTTGGAACAGCAACTGGCCGATATCTACCCTGAACAAATGTCACCCGGTGTCAGCACAACTCCCCACGGGATGATGCACGAGTAAGTACCAATGCCTTCTGGCTATCGTCATGATTCCTAGAGGTACAGGAGCGCAGGAAAAAAAAATTATTCAATCCGTGCAAGCCTTTTAATTGTAATACATTGCGTTGCATTTCATACAGCCAAATGGAGACCTTTGCATTTTAAGGAATGTCAGAGGACTTGGCTATTCTGAAACATGGTTGGGAACCACTGTCACCTGAACCTTATATATTATGCCTTTTTGGCTTTGTCATCTGGGCACTAATCAAACTTGAGTCTCTCAAGTCTCTTTTTGAGACTGCGGTCACACAAGCACACTGCGCACAGTGCGTTCGTTGAAACGGATGCACTTTAGAACCGATGAGATTGTCGTTACATTGTATCAGTTATGACTGAGTTGAGAGGAAAAAAAAGCTTTAGAGTATCAGGTTTTACGGATGTTGAGAAAAAGAAATCTGCATGCAGGGGTTTCTCTACATCCATTGTAGCTTTTTCACGTTAAATGCTATTTTGGCGTCCGTTGCAACATGCGTTGCCGTGCGTGAAAATGTGCTTCGTGTGTTGATCTCTATTGATTCCTTTGAAAAGCTACGATGGACAGCAAATAATGCGGTCAGACAGATGCGAAAAGTGCGCTCATGCGACCCCCAGCCTTAAAGGCACAATTTTTGTATGTTTTTTTTAAAGGGACACTACCACTTACATAAGCTGTAACTAGATTACTTGTGCGTTACAAACACAACTACTTTATAAAGCACACGCTGCTGTTTTATTTTTTTCTTTGAAATAATTTTCATGTAAAAATAAAGTTGTTAGGATTTTAATCTCCTGTTTCCATTTTTGCGGATTTCTCCCATGGTGCAACATTTACCAAAATCTGTGCAAACGTTTTGTTTTGTTGCTGTGGTTTAACAGTTAATGAGGTGGAGAAGAGTGTGTTTAGATAAGGATTCAGTGTGGGCTGTTGTTTCGTGTGTGTGCTACCTGAGATAAGTGTTGGCAGCTGAATAAGACCGCTTAAGAGACGTCTAACATATCCTCTGGTGCTGTCCTTTGAATACATCCCACACAATACAATGAGATTTGAGTCTGTGATCGACCCATTCATTCCAATTCTATGGGCAAAACCACACACTGAGGAGCAAGTGATGTGACAATACGGGGGGGGGGGGCAGTTTGCAACACAATATGGATGCACTCAGTGACACACATAGAGTAAAATGTTTTTTTAACAACATAAAAAGTACTTGTAAGCGATCAGCAAGATAAAATGAACATTTCATTATTTGGTGGTAGTGGCCTTTTAATGGTTCGAAAGAAGTACAATTGTAAATACTGTGATTATTGAAGAGATTCATTTAAAATAACAGATCCTTCCGTAGGAGAGCAATTTAAGGACCTCTTTAGGGCCGTACCTGTTCTCAGGATCTGCTAACAGGGCAGGTTTGCAAAACATATATAGTACAACACAAGTGATAGAATTTGCTGTTCAGTGATTGTTGTATTCTAGTCGGTTTTCCTCAGGGTAATCCTTTAAACCTGGCCTGACTGTGGGTCCTGAGGACAGGTTTGGGGAGCGCTGCGTTTAGTCTCGTCTTTTAAATACAGATAGGTCACGCAGAGGGTCACAAGTCTTGGAATTGCGTGTGGCTGTAAACTAGAAAAAGCACGCAATGTGTGTTCGGTTCATCCACTCTGAGGTGTGGCACAGTGTTTTGAATGCGCAGAGCCAATTTTAAGATATCCTGCGGGTGTGGCGCCCTGGGCCTAGCCCTACTTTTAGGAATTGACGTCAGTCGCCGAATTTGAGACCGCGCCCTCCCACTGGCATCAAACAGGAAATTTTATAATTGCTCTGAGGGAGCGACTGTAGCAATAACGCCCGAGGTCCGTCTCGCAGCATATAAAGGCCGCATAGCTGCCGCTCACCCAGCCAAAAAAAAAAAAAAAGGAGCTGTTTCTTATTACTCCTTCGCAGGGAAGCGGAGCATGTAAACAGCGCCGAACGTCAGCTGAAACCCAATAGGGTTACGCAATCTTCAAAAACGCCTGCCTGGGAACGGAGGCTTCATACTTTCTAATAATTAGGGGGGGAATAAACTCTTAAATAATTCCTGTGTTTTTGTTTTTTTTTCGGAATGAACTTTAAAGTGTTTATTTTGTTCCAAACTTAATTTGTCTCGACCAGTCCAGATAATTAATGAAAATAAGTGAGGTAACATTAACAATGGAACAAAGCTTGTTATTAAAAGCAGTCTTCAGAGCTGAGCAATTCATTAAAGCTGGGGGAATAAAGAAAGGGAAAATGTGTTTCCTCAAACTGGAGCTACCTAATGCTTTTTATAGCTGGCAAAGGATCATGGGAGTATAAGCACACCCACCGCGTTGCGTCAAGGTGTAAAGGTAATTGAAAGTGTTGGCGTGCTGCGAAAGTGGGCAGTAATATGCAAATATGCATAGTAACACTGTTTTAGTCAAAACAAAGAACAAGTGTATATATGATTACGCATACTAATATATATATTACAAGTTAAGTCAGAAGTTGGCTAATGCTAGCTTTACCTGGGTAACCGCATTACCCAAACCGGCTTGATAATGTTGAATTAAATATGCAATTTTTGGGCTTTACCCGGGTAATTTGCAGACTACCCAAGCCCCCTTGGAAAAAATAGATTTTTAGGCTAGGGTCAGACGAACGCGCGTGCAGCCGCACTTTATCACGGCTGTAGTAGCAGCAAATGACGGGCAATATACAAAGTACGGCCGCACGAAAGTGCGGCCGCGCAACGCAAGCGGCAAACGCATTTTTTCGAACGTGATACCGCTAGTACTGACGTACAGAGTTCGCTGCGTCCGCATAGAGGCGTGATTAGGAGAGGTCAGACGCTGCTAATGTCCGGCCAACATAACGTCCAGACGCAAAAAGGGTTTTATTGATGATCCGTACAAAATCACGGACGAAAATGCGCATCGTATGACCACTATCGCGTATTCCGTGAAAAAATACGTCCATTCGTTCGAATGCACTTTTTCACGGACGACGCGTGTCTGACCCGAGCCTTAAGGTTATGATTTGATGCCACTGTAAAGTCTCTGGGGAAAAACCTCAACCAGCAGCGTTTCGGTTTCATTTCGGCCTTACCCAAAGCTGCTGGATAGTGCCAGGTTTACCCAGGTAATGCCAGGATTATCCAGATTTCTGACTTAACCCGTAACACATACATTTTCAAATCTAATGGAAGGTTTATGTTGATGGACTTGAGTCCTTTTTTAAAACTTATATATTATTTTGATTTTTTTTTTTTAAATTCTATGCGTCTTGCGAGTGCAACCTGTAACCATTTTAACCCTTTGTCTGCACAGAAATCACCCGTCCGTTATCGTACACCCAGGAAAGAGACCTTTACCCGTGGAGTCGCCAGAAACGCAGCGGAAAAGGAGGATCCACAGATGTGATTACGACGGCTGTAACAAAGTTTACACTAAAAGTTCACATTTAAAGGCACATAGGAGAACACACACAGGTACGTGTTGCCACCCAACGCATTTTGGATTTGGATTCTCTATGCGGTGCTATAGACAGAGGGCTTTGTTCGGTCAGGGTGGTACAAATGGCAAAGCGTTGGCTTCAAAGCCTCTTGTAACTGCTTACGCTGCAATCAGCACTGAGCAAAACTTAAATTCAAAGCCAGAGGCCGTGCCAAGCCAGTGTTTTCATACGAATTCCGTGAGCCAGATGGTTTCTGCGATTAAACACATGTGTAAACCCATCATTAATAGCCATTGTAGACGTGTATTGAGAATGACACCAGTCTTGGCTTTGGTTTGTGTTCCAACAATCTTACGTTTTGGCTTAAGCCAGGCCTTGTTCTTCCAACATTTGCTTAGGAACTGCATCCCAGAGCCCCTGTGTCATATTCCCCATATGCAGCAAGGAACTCTGGGAAGAATATGCAAACGACCTCTGTCTCACTATTATTGCATCCTGTGTCTGTTTTTACACACAACCCTTAAATCAATGCCATACTATGGATTTTTTTTATTAGCAGAGATCAAGTTTATGATATTGAAATATACATAAAAATAAATCTAAAAAAAAAGGAAAATCCTGGAAGGGATATATATATATATCTCTATATCTCTATATCTCTCTCTATATCTCTATCTATTTATATACAGTTGTGTTCAAAATTATTCAACCCCCAATGCTGTAAAGGGTTTTAGGGAATTTAGTGTACATTTGTAATTGTATTCAGAATGAAATCCTACAAGGACTTTTTAAAGAACATATGCAACTAAAATGACATCAATTGGTTTTGTAATACAGTAGTAAATGTTTCTTTTGTGAATTCTTCATTGACACAATTATTCAACCCATTAAAGACTACCACTCTGAAGAACAGAGGTTCATTCAAGTGTTTTTCAATCAGGTATTGAAAACACCTGTGGATGTCACGGAGCAGCAATAAAGCATAATAAGCACCAATTAGGCAGCTTTAAAATGACTGTGATACTCAGCTCCTTCTAGACATTTACTGTGTGGTTACAAACATGGTGAAGTCAAGAGAAGGTGATTACTCTTCACAGGAAGGGCAATGGCTATAAGAAGATTGCAAAGATGTTAAACATACCAAGAGAGACCATAGGAAGCATCATTCGCAAATTCAAGGCAAAGGGCACTGTTGAAACGCTACCTGGTCGTGGCAGAAAGAAGATGCTGACTTTGACTGCTGTGCGCTACCTGAAGCGTAGAGTGGAGAAAAGTCCCCGTGTGACTGCTGAGGAACTGAGAAAAGATTTGTCAGATGTGGGTACTGAAGTTTCAGCTCAGACAATACGGCGCACACTGCGTAATGAAGGCCTCCATGCCAGAACTCCCAGGCGCACCCCCTTGCTGTCTCCAAAGAATAAGAAGAGTCGACTGCAGTATGCCAAAAGTCATGTGGACAAACCACAGAAGTTTTGGGATAGTGTTCTGTGGACTGATGAAACAAAATTAGAACTGTTTGGGCCCATGGATCAACGCTATGTTTGGAGGAGGAAGAACAAGGCCTATGAAGAAAAGAACACCTTGCCTACTGTGAAGCATGGCGGGGGGTCAATCATGCTTTGGGGCTGTTTTGCTTCTGCAGGTACAGGGAAGCTTCAGCGTGTGCAAGGTACCATGAATTCTCTTCAGTACCAGGAGATATTGGATGACAATGTGATGCAGTCCGTCACAAACCTGAGGCTTGGGAGACGTTGGACCTTTCAACAGGACAATGATCCCAAGCATACCTCCAAGTCCACTAGAGCATGGTCGCAGATTAAGGCTAGGGTCAGACGAAAGCATTTTTCCCCGCGAACGTGAAAAAGTGCGTCTGAACGCATTGACATATTTTTTCACGGAATTCGCAAAAACGGTCAGACGACGCGCATTTTCGTGCGTGATTTTGTACGGATCGTCAATAAGACTCTTTTTGCGTCTGGACGTTATGTACGCTGGACATTAGCAGTGTCTGACATCTCCTAATCACGCACACACGCCGCTATGCCGCAGCTGCGCACTCAGTACGTCAGTACTAGCGGTTCAGCGTTCTCAAACAAATGAGTTCAAATTCCACTTGCGTTGCACGGCCGGACTTTTGTGCGGCCGTACATCGTATATTGGCCGTCATTGCCCGTCATCTGCTGCTAGTGCGGCTGTAATTATGTGCGCCAGAACGCACGTTAAAAGTGCGCTGGTCTGACCCCAGCCTAAAGGCTGGAACATTTTGGAGTGGCCATCGCAGTCACCTGACTTAAATCCGATTGAGAACCTCTGGTGGGACTTAAAGAAAGCAGTTGCAGTGCGCAAGCCTAAGAATGTGACTGAACTGGAGGCTTTTGCCCATGATGAATGGGCGAAGATACCCGTAGATCGCTGCAAGACACTTGTGTCAAGCTATGCTTCACGTTTAAAAGGTGTTATAACTGTAAAAGGATGTTGTACTAAGTACTAAGATTGAATGTCACTTGGGGGTTGAATAAAACTGATAATGATGTGAGCACAGAAAAGACATTTGTGGTTATTTCATTATAAATGTTATGTTATATTTGTCTGACCTACACGTGCCTCTTTGATTTAATTGTAAGCAAGATGACTGATCAAAATCAATGTCAAACTGGCCGAAACACTCAATTTCAGTGGAGGTTGAATAATTTTGAACACAACTGTAATATATATATATATATCTCTCTATATATCTCTCGTATATATCTATCCCTTCCAGGATTTTCCTTTTTTTTTTTTAGATTTATTTTTTCTACTTCCATATGTTCTATATATTTATAAAAGAGAAAAAAATCCGCTCAGTATCCATTTCAATGCTGACACAGGTGTCCCTTTCGTCACACTATAGAGTAGTGTAAATACTTACCAATTTTCTATGTTATGGTACAGGACAATAATGCCATTACAAAGTTCCTTTCCATTCGCTTCCCTCCCCATATGACTTTGCCCTTTTTTATCCAATTTCCATATCCTTCATTTAGTGTTCCAGCCTTGTGGAGGAACATGACCGCTTCTCCATCACTAGGTCCTTTTGGTATAAGGTCAAAAACCTCATATGTGGGTGAACACTACATAGCTACAATGTATGAGTTGACACGGCCATACTCTGCATCCTTAATATCTTTTTGCAGTTAGAGATTGACTGAAGGTAACTTTTTATTGCAGTTAATAAAGTAAGATACGACATGCCACAGTATCAGGTCTATTCAAAGAAAGGTGAAACTCAGGAGAATGACTGGTGAAGTGAAAATTGTAGCACAAAATGGCCAAACTAGAAAAATTCTCCCATTTGGTCTAGATTGTTCATTCTCCTGCCAGTTCTCCTGGTTTTCACCTTTCTCTGAATAACCCTGTATATATTACTTGGGAGCCCTTTTTTTTTTTTTTTGCCTAAATTTGGTGTTGCTGTTTTGGTTGTTTCTTTTTTTGTGCACAAAGAAATAATACTAAAATGCTTCTTGTATGCCCTAACATGATCTTCCTGTTCACTCCTCCAGGGGAAAAGCCTTATCAGTGTACTTGGGAAGGATGCACCTGGAAGTTTGCCCGCTCTGACGAACTCACTCGGCATTTCCGTAAACACACTGGAGTCAAACCGTTTCAGTGCCCGGACTGTGACCGTAGCTTTTCACGCTCGGACCACCTTGCTCTACACAGAAAGAGACACATGCTTGTCTGAATGGTTTTATTGCCTTTTTATTTTTTTTTTATTTTTTTTTTTGTATGTAGAAATTATTAAAGAGAAAATCTGGATTCAGCTGGCCTGAACCCAATGCATTAAATTCCACATGGTCAGTATGTGATGTTCTGAAACCGCTCGTTGTACTTGGCACGGGTCAGACCTTAGAATGTGAACATTCTCTCGTAGACTGAGCAGTCCCTTCCTGCCCAAAGTACACCTCAGGAAATCAAGAGACGGACAGTTGTGCTGCGTCACGTGTACTTCCAAGCCATATATCTTTACTAAATAACTTATAAAGAAAATGTATTTAATTATCAACACAATGCCTAATCTGCTTTATCTTGCCACATTCTTCACTATTTTGTTAAGCTCTAAGATTTTATTCTTTTGTGCCCTCAATTAAAGAAGTACATTTCTTAAAATAGCGCGTTGAATCTGTTTTTAAAAATGGCTGGATTTTATGATTTATTTTTATTTATTGGTGGGATGTACGCTTGGCTGTATCAGGAAGTGAAGAAAACTCTTATAAATGATGTGCAATCCTCCACTCCCGGCCAACTTGTTTACAAAGAGGACATAAGGCATACAATGGAGTCTCGTATACATAACGACATTATTTACTGTTCGTTCTCTTTAGGCGTGCATGTCAAATGTAAGAGATTTATCCAAGAGATTCTAAAATATACCCTGCCTGGCCCAGAAAAAAAGTCACACACTCTAATATGTCTTTGGAACACTTTTTGCTTTGATTATGGCACGCATTCGCCATGGCATAGATAAGATTATGCAATGTCACAACATTTAAATTGCTGTTCAGAGTTGCATTCATTTGTCGCCAGGGTTACTGCTGAATATCTCTTAAATCTGTAGAACCACTTTTGTGATACTCCTGATGACGCCAGTTACTATGGCGAAACGCGAGTGATGGCTTAAAGTATGTTTGTCTTTTTTCTGTTACACTAGCCGGGTTTTTCAGAGAGAGGTGAAAAGCAGGAGAATGACCGGAGAATGGAAAATTCTAGGTCAAAATATCCAAACCAGAAAAATTCTCCCATTCATCTCACTTTCCAAATTGGCTATTTTGACCTAGAATTTTCCATTCTCCAGTCATTCTCCAGCTTTTCACCTCCCTCTGAGTAACCCTGCTAGTGTGAGGTGAAAAGCTGGAGAATGACTGGAGCTAGAGAAATTCTCTAGGTCAAAATAGCCGATTTTTGGAAAGTGAGATGAATGGGAGAATTTTTCTGGTTTGGATATTTTGACCTAGAATTTTCCATTCTCCAGTCATTCTCCTGTCTTTCGCCTCTCTTTGAATAACCCTGTAGGTTTTTTCCTTTTTTGGAAGGAAGCTAAATCTTGAGCGCTCTTAGCATTCCTCTCTTCTATATACCTACAAATAGATGGACTCCTATAGAGAAAACACAGAAATTGTAAAGTCCTACAGATTGATGAGGATAAATAGAACAAAAGTTCTTATCAGTTTCAGAAACTCACGAAATCCTTGGAACACCAATTGGTCCAAAATTCTCCCATTCAGTTATTCACAGGAGGATGCCACAGGATGCAGTATAAAATACATTTATTGTGTATATAAAAAATAGATAAATAAAATCAGCTATTTGAAATCAGCTTTTAAGATAATAGATGCCCAACGCGTTTCATCTGCAATATCAGACTTCCTCAGGGGCAGTGCATCAATAAAAATTCCCAAATAATGAATAAAATATCATTTCCCCCCCCCCATTGTTATATTTCCCCAAAACGTTTCTGATTTGTCCTTGATTAATTGACTCCCATATAAGGTAACCTCCTATCCTCCAGATCTCTTTATCCAATCGAGCCGTTCCTTTCTCTTTCCTTGTTCCTGTGTTGTCATCTGTCTGTCACTCCCAATATGTCACATCTGGTAGGTCCCGATACGTCACATCCGGTAGTTTCCAAAGTTCCATGTTTATCATAAGCGCAGTTCGTTTCGGTTTCACTTTTGCAATTTCTTTTGTTCTATGTCCCGCATCTCAAAAACTCCATTCTTATATTCTTTCAGCAGTGAAAGATCCCATAATAGGACCTATTATACTCCATAACAGAGTGGACAAACAAAATCATGGCATTATAACACTCTAGATCGAGTACAGTGTATATATAGAAAAAGATAATAAATTCTGTTTTTTTTTATAACCATAAGTTCCGATTTTTCTGACAGAAATAGTTCTACAATATACCCTCAAACCTTAGTCTACCAACAATTTTATCTAGCAGAGCCGTGAGATATAACCCCCATCATGATTAA
Source organism: Leptobrachium leishanense (assembly GCA_009667805.1). Lineage (NCBI taxonomy): Eukaryota > Metazoa > Chordata > Amphibia > Anura > Megophryidae > Leptobrachium > Leptobrachium leishanense. The sequence goes on along the minus strand of CM019063.1, from coordinate 479,048,643 downwards.
TATTACTTGTATTTAATGAAGTATACAAATTGAATTCAGCAGAAATGGAGATTATTCAACAGAAATAGATATTATTCAAAGCAGGCTAGATCCAACTCCTCATTTAATCCTCCTGGATTTGTTTTTAACTTCTATATAAAATAGGATTCTCTTTGCAGTAACTTTTTATTTCTATCTCCTCCTCTCCGGTGAGGGCTCACATGCTCTATACCAACATAATCAAAAGACATCGGATTATACATCCTACATATATTGCAATGAATGGGAACTGAGTGTTTTTCATATTTTTTTCTAATGTTCTTCTGATGTTCAAGGACTCTTTCTTTCAGTTTGCGTATGGTTTTACCTATACACGGGTTCCCGCAGCCACATGTTAACATATACCGTATTTTTCGCTCCATAAGACGCACCTGACCATAAGACGCACCTAGTTTTTAGAGGAGGAAAACAGGAAAAAAAATATTCTGAATCAAATCGTGTAATAATGGATATACTGCCCCAGCTCCTCTCATGGATATACTGCCCCAGCTCATGGATAATGCCCCAGCTCACACATGGATTTGCCCCAGCACATGGATATGCCCCCAGCTCATGGATATGCCCCAGCTCATGGATAATGCCCCAGCACATGGATACTGCCTCCAGCTCATGGATATGCCCCAGCTCACACATGGATTTGCCCCAGCACATGGATATGCCCCCAGCTCATGGATATGCCCCAGCTCACACATGGATTTTCCCCAGCTCATGGATATGCCCCAGCTCATGGATATGCCCCAGCTCATGGATTTGCCCCCAGCTCATGGATATGTCCCAGCTCACACATGGATTTGCCCCAGCTCATGGATATGCCCCAGCTCATGGATTTGCCCCAGCTCACCTGCCGCCGCCACGTTCGGCTCCCTCTGAGCGTGCGTCCGGCGGCATGGAGCTGGGGGAGCCACGTTACCAGCCACGATCTCGCGGCTCCCCCAGGCGCGTGCCCAAGCTCCATGCCGCCGGACGCACGCTCAGAGGGAGCCGAACGCAGCGGCGGCAGGTGAGCTGCGGCATAATCGCAAGACGCATTCGCTCCATAAGACGCACCCACTTTTCCCCCCCACTTTTTGGGGGAAGAAAAGTGCGTCTTATGGAGCGAAAAATACGGTATATCACATGCGTCGTATCGCAAGTGATTTTTTTGTTTGATTTTAAACATATTAGTTACAGTGCTCACAAAATTAGTAATTGTATTTTTTCTCAGGTGTCTACATGCCTTACATCTAGAACATCTAAAAAAAACCCAATTTTTTTTTCATCTAATTTAATCTGATTACAAGTATTAGTAGCGTTTGGGGCAATCATTGATTTTAAATTCCTTGCTCTCCTAAATACAACCTCCGCTCTATCCGGAATAATACTTCCCAAATATGGGTCCCTCTGTAGGATGAACCAATTATTCTGTAAAATCTTTTTAATTTGTCGCTGATGCATATTATACTTGGTACAAAATGAAAATTGGAAATCTTTCCTTTCCATCGATTTTTCTTTGGACCATTTTGTCCCAACAATTGATGTCTATTAACAGTACCCACATCTTCAAATGTTTTCTCTAATTCTGTTTTAGTATTTTTTGCCAGTAAATTATTCTTTATTACCGTGACCTGTTCTTGGTAATCTTTCAAGTCAATACAATTTCTACGTATACGTAATGCTTGGCTGCGGGGGATTCCTTTGAGCCAGGGCTTATAGTGGCTACTTGAGGAGTGGATATAGCCATTCCCATACGTGGGTTTAAATAAACACTTGCTCTTAACTTGATCGTTAGAGCAAAAAAAAGTAATATCTAAAAAATCTGTCTTATTAAATTGTGCAGTAAACTTCAACCCATAATCGTTTTGATTTAAACCTGCAATAGATGGACTCCGCTGGGTCCACCAGATATGGTATGTTTTTTATTTTCTAGACCAGTTCTTTCTTGGCTTTGCCATTTCCTATCACCGCTGACCAATGAAGGCTCGTATTCCTGTTCTATAGTGCTTTATAGACCCTTCTGGTTAGTGAAAACTTGCTTCCCCAACGATGGTACCCATCAAGCTCACCATAGTCGTATTTTGTTTTTGTCTTCAGCTTATTTTTTGTGCCGTTTTGTCATTTTTCCCTATCGGACTTTAGAAGTGATCTGTTCATTAAGGCTAGGGTCAGACCAACGCATTTTTCACGTCTGCCGTCAAAAACTGCGTTGATGCGTCCGAACGCATTTTTTCACGGAAGACGGGATAGCGGTCATACGATGCGCAATTTCGGCCGTGATTTTTTACAGATCCAAACCAGGAAACTTTGGGTGTCTGGACGTTATGTTGGCCGGACATGTGCAGCGTCTGACGTCTCCTAATCACGCACACACGCCGTTATGCAGACGCAGCGCACTCTGTACGTCAGTACTAGTGGTTCTACGTTCACGAAAAAATGCGTTCCTTTGCCGCTTGCGTTGTGCGGCCGAACCTTCGTGCGGCAGTACTTCGTATATTGGCTGTCATTTGCTGCTACTACGGCCGTAATAAAGTGCGGCTGCACGCGCATTCGCACTGCGTTCGTCTGACCCCAGCCTTAAAGTTAAGTTTTATTTTTAGTGCACACAGTCTAGTATCCAATGTTCCATCTTGAAATATGCCCGTGCCATCAAGGAAGAAAAAAAATCCACTGATGGAAAAACCTGCTCATTCTGTATATTTAGGAGTTCAGCTGACTCCCTAAGTCAAAAAAGAAATAAAAATAATGTTGCTCAAGCTAGATTTGACAAAGTGATGCAACCAAAGACCATAAAAGGCTCGGGTGGCAGGTGGTGACTTTTTTGGCCAGGCAGTGTATATAAAATTGTCAGTAAAAAAAAAAAAGACTAAAATACCAGAGTGCTTTTTCATTGACTACCAAGTAACATCACTGGAACTATTGGTGAAGCAGTGACTTGGTGCAGGACGGTTGTCATGCTTCCTGCCCTGGAGTCCGCAGGAAAGCTAGAGATTCCAGTATTTTCCCCGATCTGGGCAGTTTCTTCCTTCTCCTTTAGGTCCATGGACTGCTTCTATTCTGGGGTTTCTGCACTGCTGCCTGTTGGAGCCAGCTAGCTATTTAAAGGAATTATGCCCATCCCTAGTATTGAGTCACAGTGGAGGTGCTGGTTTGATGGTCCTGTCTTGCCTGTCTCTAGTTCCTACTCTGATGCCCTGGATCCAACCTTGCCTTGTCCCTGTTTGCCTTCTTCGTCATCACCCTCACCTTGCCTCACCTGGTTCTTGTGCTTCAGCCAGTGATCCAAAGACCTGTAGATCCTGCAATCTGTGAGTCTGCTGTACCATCTAGCACTACAAGCCCATCATCCACAGCCTTGCTCCAGCCTGTGATCCTGAGACCTTCTGCTCTTGTTAGCTGTGAATCTGCTGCATTTCCAACCAGCACTACCAAGCTCATCAGCCAAAGCCTTACCTTGCTCCAGCTTGCACTCATGTGATCCGGAGACCTTCAGCCTTTCCTATTACCGGGACTTTGTTTACCTTGTTTTGTCTTTATTATATTGTTCACCCAGCGTTTCCTGCTTGGGATTTATTATCATTATTTTCTGGTCCCTCCATGACTTATGTCAGTGCCAACCTGCCAACTCCAAAGGAGTTCCAAGTCAAAATGTCTAAAGTAGGGATGTGCGTTTCGGGTTTCGGAATTTCGGAATTTTCACGATTCGTGTTTTCGAATGCGGCCGATTTTCCGAAAATTTTTAGATCTGAAAATGGCAGATCCGAAAAGTTTTCCGAGCCGAAACGAAATATTTGCGGAATTTTCGAATGGACTTGAAATGTGTCAAATCGAAATTTGTTGCTTTGAAACGAGAACAGACGTTCCGAAAAAACAAAAATTTCCGAAATTACGAAAAGTCGATACAAAAAATGAGCAAAGTGACACGAAAATACGAAAAATGGTCGATTATTCCGAAAACATGTACAATTCCGAAAAACGAAAATTTCCAAAATCACGAAAAGTCGATACAAAAAACGAGCTAAGTGACACGAAAATACGAAAAATGGTCGATATTCCGAAAAAAAATGTACACGAAAAACGAGTCGAGCCGAACCGAATCGAAACAGAAATCGGTCGAAACGAGCCGAATCGAAAAGTTTAAACATCCGAAAAATCGAACCGAAAAAAAAAATCGGTGCACAAGCCTAGTCTAAAGTCCATGATAAGATTCTACGTATTTCAAGTAAATGGACTGCCTCAAATGACAGGGGAAAATTTTGGTGTACGTGACTTGGATGTTGGGAAGGCAATGTGACCCAGTTCTAGGTGTGCTTGTGTACACCTGGCACATCCCTTTTTGCCCGCCTATGTTTAATGGGCTATTCTGAGACCTGGTGCACCGAGTAGTGATTAGTCTCGGGAACATCTGCCAGAATTTCCAAATGCTTGATCCCCGGATACAATATTACGAAATTCACCTTCATCAGTGATCACCAAAAGTTACATAATTTTATGGAACGTAATATTTGACTCAATGTCTAGTGTGCACATCTGTTTCATGAAACAGTGAGAATGATCCATATTACCTTTTGTACAATATACAAAGCATAGGAAGAAAACTAGGATTATCATCCACCACAGCTTGGTGGTACCTAGATACCCAAATATTTTAACAGCTTTAGATGGGTTTTTTTAACCATTTTTGAGGAAGGCTGTGAGCAAACCGTTGTTTCTAAAATTCATGCGGACCTTCATGGTGAATCTTCTGCTTAACCTCTGATTTCTCACCTTTTTAAAAGTGATCAAAGTAATGTGGGGGTTGGACTCGAATTCAGTACACTTACACCAATTTTTTTTTTTAAAAAAAATAATTTAATGCTACAGAACAATTAGTAGGGGACTTTCTCAAAGCTTTTGCAGAGAAGGACTCCATGCTTTTCTGTTGTTATACCACCTTTTTCAAGCTTAAAAGGTGGTAAATTAGCCAAAACACGTCTACTGATGGTTCTTCCACTTGAAAATTTGTAGCATCTGGATGTGTGCGTTTGGCCTCTCTTGTCCATCCAATGTTAATTAATGAAATGTCGCAGTCTACACACCCAAACTGCCTTAAGGCTGGGTTCAAACCTAAGCGTTTTACAGCGCGCTCCTGCGCTGTAAAACGCTCAAACAGTGAAATACCATTATTCCCTATGTGGGCATATCACACCTGGCCGTTTCTCAGCGCGCATGAACGCGCTGATAAACGCCCTACGTCCAAAGAAGTGCGGGAGCTTCTTTGGTGCAGTTATCAGCGCGTTCGCGGCCATAGAGTTTGACGTGAACACGCGTTTTCCAATTCAAAAACGTACGTTTTCGAACACTGCGCGTGCGCGTTCTGCACATGCCAGGCACATGGCAGGAAGACACCACACCTCCGGGGAATTCAAACGCCGCTGTGTGTAAAGATGGATGCTGGAGCTGGAGCTGGAGCTGGAGCTGGCGTAGGTCTGGGCGACGCGGAGCTGTTCATCCGTCTGGTGCATGGGAAACCATGCATCTATGACCAGCGGAGGAGCGACTATAAAAATAGAACAGCGAGGCTGCGAGTACGGCAGGAGATCGGGGAGAAGTTGTGTGCGGATTGGAAGACCTGCAGCAACCGAGAACGTGATACCAGAGGTACATAAAACAAGAATACCCATGTGTGACCTAGGGGCAATAAATACCCATGTGTGACCTAGGGGCAATAAATACCCATGTGTGGCCTAGGGGCAATAAATACCCATGTGTGATCTAGGGGCAATAAATACCCATGTGTGGCCTAGGGGCAATAAATACCCATGTGTGACCTAGGGGCAATAAATACCCATGTGTGACCTAGGGGCAATAAATACCCATGTGTGACCTTGGGGCAATAAATACCCATGTGTGACCTAGGGGCAATAAATACCCATGTGTGGCCTAGGGGCAATGAATACCCATGACAGCTGCTGTGGCCATGGCTATAAAAACCGGAGAAGCACACAGTGTGTATTTTTTTTTTAAAAAATACAAAAAGGTCTGAAATCCGTTATATACAAACAAATTTTATTAATCGAAACATAAACTTTTTAAACGAAGAAACAGGGTTTTTTGCATACAATGGGCAAATACTGCTGCGTCCGAGCTGCTCCCGTAGGATCCGATACTATGTACGTGAAGCAGTAATTTGCATCGGATACCGCAAACTGGACAAAAGAAAATATTTTGTATAATTGAAATAGAAAATTGCATGTCTTGGCAAAAACGTCTGCAATCACCATCCACTCCTCTTTGTTGGGTTTCTTCATAATGACATCATGAAGGATATCCCATAGGGCACAGCATGTTTCCCGAATGATGTTGCTAGCTGTTGATTGTCCGATCATGGAGGCATAGTGCAGACTCACCAACCACTGTCCGGTTGCTAAATACCTATGAAATTTATGAAAAAAAAATTAGTTCATGCTTACATTTTGTTTCAACAGTCAATAACATGAAGGCAAAGTGGAGGAGCATCAAAGATGCTTTCATCTGCCACCGGCGTAAGGAGAAGGACTACCGAAGTGAAGCGGCTGCCAGTGCGCCATCGCGTTATATACATGCGGACGAGCTGGAATTCCTCATACCATGCGTGGAAATGCGTAGGTAAGTCAAACCAATAACAATGTTTATGAGGGTCGTGGATATTGTTTTACAGAACATGTAAATAATAATATAATGCACCCACTAATGTATTATTTGCTATTGACAGCACTGACAGCAGCTGGGAGAGGCAGGAGGACGACCATGAGGAGGAGGACACGGCCAGCCAAGATCCACAGCCATGCACCTCGTTCCAAACGTCGGAAACCCAACCGTCACCGTCACCGTCACAGACACAGGACACAGACAGAGACAGAGGCACCAACAACTTCTGTGCCAAGGTCTGCCACACCAGCCATGACACCTCCTGTACGGAGACGTACGATTTTGAGGGGCCGTCGTCAGAGGACCCAACGTGAGGACGACCGAGTGATCTGCGTCATGGAGGACCTGGTGCAGAATGTCCAGAAGATATCTTGTGAGGCCCATTTCCTCCTCAGCTTGGAGGACAAAATGAAAAGGGTGCCTAGGAGTCAACAGACAGAGGCACGTGATGCCATCACCCGTACCCTCGACTCCTTCCTTCCACCTGAAGAACGCTCCTCCCAACAACATACAGAAGCTAGAACACAAACACCTCTACATACCACACACCTGCACACACACACTCCTCAACCTACCACCTACTACCCACAAACACCCATGCACCACCCCCCTGAAACATGGTACTCACACACACAGCCCCCTTTCAGATATCCCACACCCAGCTGTGGAAGGAGGGAGGAGATGCAGGGTGACGAGCATCACTATCAGAATTTATAAGCTCTGTATCCCTAGGCACCTTTTTCATTTTCTTTACCTTGCTGAGGAGGGAAAATGTCTTTGCCCGTTGGCTGTTTTGTGTTTGTTTAGGCAATATGTGGCGAACTGCCCTGCCATTATGTGGTTTAATTTGGATAATTTAGAATAATATTTACCTTTTTTTATACATATTTCTAGAATAAACCCTTCTTTGTTTAAAGCAACAGTAAAAAGCCTCTTTATTTATTTTATTGACCGGCGGCTGCTCTGCGTTCTGATCGACTCGTGCTCGGGTTTCTCCGGTGTGTTCGGCGGGGTTAATCCAGATGTTTTTGCAGGGTTTGGGCAAGCAATTGCCGGGTTATGGGGTGAGTGTTCAGCAGGTTTGCGGCGGCTTTTCCCTGCACTACATCGGCCCTGTGGCACTTGCTGAAACCACTGCAGGGTAGGTGAAGGGATCGCCGATCTGCTCCGTATTGGATGAAAAGTAACCAAACATGCAGTGACGGCTTGATTCTCTTTGAATAACCCCGACAGCACATTGCACTGTATTATGTGTGTAGTGACGTTAGTTGACTTACCGCAACGTAATCAACAATCTTTAGAACGGTGCAATGCTCTCACGCATGAAGGTGTCCTGCCGTTGCAAGGTGGGGGACATCAAGTCCAGCAGCTCATCAAAACTATTGTAAAATAAAATAAAAAAACAAAAAGGGGGAATTAATAGCAATGAAACGGTGCTTATGGGCCATGTCGTCACAACAACATACCATCTTACACAGGTTAATTTGATGCAAGCTTTTTTTTCTATCTTGCTATCCCGCCTGTTTCCCAAATCAAATCTCTGATGGTGCCATCATATGGGACACAACAACAATAAAAGCAGGGTACATGTACTAACCTCTTTACCATGTGTATTGCATAAACATCTCCTCGTGTGCACGCAGAGTTGCAAACAACGCCCAGACCTGACCTCGTTGTCGGTCTGCAATGGTCGGATGCACCCAGTAGCGTCGCCTGGCCATCGCCTGCCTCCTTCTCCTCAAGCGCAGATAGTGGAATGCTGCGATTGTTGCAATGGTGCGTCTTGGGCAGATCTCCATTTTGCAACTTTGGTTCGTGCACAGGGAGGTCTTTTTCATTGGTCGCCTCCGTAATTAAGACACAAAATTTTCTATTGGACACCTCCGTAGTCAATCAAAAAACGCGCGTAGAACGCACGTGTCGATTTTTCAAAACGCTCGTGAAACGCAAGGAAAACGCTGGTGAAAAACGCGCGTTAAAACGCGCGTATTAAAAACGCTTAGGTGTGAACCCAGCCTAAGGCTGGGTTCATACCTGTGCATTTTTTTACACGCGTTTTTAACGTGCGTATCGCGCAAACGTAAAAAACTTGCGAACACGCATTGCAGTGCGTTCACGGCCATAGACTGCAGAGTGACCGCGCTGCAAATACGCCACAAGGAAGCTCCCGTACTTCTTTGGGCGTAGGTTGTTTTACAGCGCATAGCTGCTCGCTGTAAAACGCCCAGGTGTGAACGGGTCCCATAGGAAATCATGGGATTTCCATGTCTCGGCGTTTTACAGCGTGCAGGAACGCGCTGTAGAACACTGAGGTGTGAACGGGACCTAAGAGTTGTAGTGGGAGGTGGGAACCCAATGCTTGGGGTAAATCTCAATCTCCTAACCTATTTGTAATCCAAAACCAGTGATTGGACATCAAAAATGAACTTCTATTAAAATATTACACACTTAAAATGTAGTTAAATTCCTTTTTTTTCAGGATTTGAAACCGCATGTCCATGGTAAACACTCTCATCCTTTCACAATGGATTTTAAGGAAGGACGGGGAAATACACTTCATTCTAATTTTAAAATGGAGCCATCATTAAATATTTTCTATAGGTGGAAAACCGGCAAACAGACAAAACTAGATCACTAGATTTAAACGCCGTGTGCTACCACAACCACCGCAGACAAAAGCAAGGCATTCTACATAAAGCCGTAACCTGTCTGTAGCCGTCTGAGGTTGAACCTCATACTATGCCCTGCAGGAGACTAAAGGGGTTATTCAAGGGGTTATTCAAAGGACACTGAATTGGCCACGAAATAGCACTGAACAGTGAATTTCCCCGTACAGTGCAATTTTGTGGCCATTCGGCTGTTCAAAAAGCTGGCAATTCGCCAAATATTGTCGAAATTACTGTGACCTTTGGTGACAGTGAAATAGAGAAGTATTGGTTAATTCATTCAGGGAACACCGAACAGCAGAGAAATGTCAGTGAAATGCCCTGAAGTTTGGTGGTTTCATTCAACAGGTTTAATCCGGTGAATCCCAAAGGTTTCAATGGAAAAGAAATCCTTGTTTATATTCAACCGTTTAGAGACTTTTTGCTGCAAATGAAAAGAATATTTAAATTTTATGAGGATTATTTATTTTTTTATAATTTTTTTAGAAGGATTTTTTTGGCAAAATCTTTTCCAGTTTTTTTCTGTAACAGACCTTTTTATTATTATTCGTAGGACCTCATATTATTTTCATGCAGTAGTTTGTTTTTTTAAACGACTTTTAAAAGTTGCGCTGTGTGTGTATGTGTGTTGTTTTGTTTTTTTTACCCCAGTTTGGCGGCTGGTTGGCTTTTTTCGGATCAATTTGTAGGATGTATTTAGCAATATTTTTATTTTTTTTCCCCAGCGGGTTATGTGATCAATACGGCGGTTTTTCAGATACATCTGGTGGTTTGAAAATACGTTCGGCGGGTCGATTCACCACAATTCGGGGCTCCTGCAGTGAATGCTGAATTCACCGCCGGTGTTCTGCCCATCGAGCAAACTTGCCATAATGGCGAACCGCGTCACGTCCGGTGCACCTACGTCACCAAAAGTGAGGCGGATCAGCTGGATACAGCATCCGGAATGGCAGTGAAACCTCTGATCAGCTGCAGATAGGAAGGAATTACTTCCTCATACACCAACCCAGGGCCCGCACACTGCAGTCACGTGATCCAACCCTGCTGTGTTACATCCAACCATGCACTCTGTATAACACACAACCCCCCTCCCAGGGCTCTGTATAGCGCACAACCCCCCTCCCAGGGCTCTGTATAGCGTACAACCCCCCTCCCAGGGCTCTGTATAGCGCACAACCCCCCTCCCAGGGCTCTGTATAGCGTACAACCCCCCTCCCAGGGCTCTGTATAGCGTACAACCCCCCTCCCAGGGCTCTGTGTAGCGCACAACCCCCCTCCCAGGGATCTGTATAGCGTACAACCCCCCTCCCAGGGCTCTGTATAGCGTACAACCCCCCTCCCAGGGCTCTGTATAGCGTACAACCCCCCTCCCAGGGTTCTGTATAGCGCACAAGCCTACTGACTGTGATCCGCACACCCTGGATATATAGAGGAATCTTGAAATAGACAGTGTGTATTTAGAGATTCCTCTATATATATTCAGGGTGTGCGGGTCACAGTCAGTAGGCTTGTGCGCTATACAGAGCCGTGGGAGGGGGTTGTGTGTTATATGAGGAAGTAATTCCTTCCAGTCTGCAGCTGATCAGAGGTTTGACTTTGAATCACAACACCACTCCGGTGACGGAGGTTCGCTGATCTGCCATTCCGGATGCCTATCTGCAGCTGATCAGAGGTTTCACTGCCATTCCGGATGCTGTATCCAGCTGATCCGCCTCACTTTTGGTGACGTAGGTGCACCGGAAGGGACGCAGGTTCGCCATTATGGCAAGTTTGCTCGATGGGCAGAACACCGGGTCGGCAAATATAACTCTCTGAAGTACAGTGAATGGGAGACCACCAAAATGTCGGTGACATTTCGGTGCTCTCTGAATAACTCTTTAAGTAACAGCCATGTCTACTAAAACATTAAATTTTGAGACGTTGCTTTCTTAACAATAACCCCTCTGCTGTGGTGTAACTAACGGAAGTACCTTGCTTTGGTCACTCCTTTCTGCTGGCACCCATCTATGTAAGATCCACAGTTTTGTCTTTCTACTACAAAAAGACCCACATTTCTTACTTGTTTGGGTTACACTGAAATAGCAATGGAATAAACAGAATTGTTTTACGCAGAAACTGTACAAAATAGGGAATCGCAACAGGTTTTGGCCTAGTCTTTGTCGCTCCTTTGCCAATTCCCCTACAATCCGTGCTTTAGTAAACGTATCAGCAGTTCCAAGCTAATAGTCAGAAATGATATCTCCACTTACAGCCCCGAAAAAAGAAATAAAACACTCTATAGAGATTCCTTATCACAGGACTGACAAACTCACAGCCTAACAGATGATGATATTCCCTATAATTCTTTGAATGCAATAGATGGCCAGATAATCATGAGATTTGCAGTTCAGAAACACCTGGCGGCCGGAGTTTGACAGCCCTGCTTTATCAGGTTTACATTCTCCTTGTCTCTGTTTCTGGGAGGTGGAGAAGAGATAAGAGTGTCCCTCTTGCTCAAAATCTAAAGGCCATATGAAATAAAAACTACTGTGTAAACAGAGTGTTCAACAGATAACTTTGTTTTGCTATGAACATGATTTGTCACATATTTACTATGACGCAATAAACTTTGTCCTGACTCATAGGTATCAAATTATTATCACGGGCGTGTGCAGAGGGAGTGTCGGCTGCATGAATCGGTCTTCCTTATCCACCTTTTAAGTCCTCGTCTACATCTTTTGGGTGTTCCTGATTAGGTTAATGGTAAGGAGAATGAAAAGTGTAATTATCCACATGTTATCAATAAATATTCCATGAGTGCACACCCAAATAAGAGTGCTGCGTACGCCTACATATCACTTTATGGCTTTATTATGAACTTGTATAAGCTCTTACGGCATTTTTCCTTGGTACGTAGTCTCCGCAAAATCTTGGCACACACCATGACACAGCCACAAAAAGGATGCCATCCTATCTGATACTGTTAAACATTTTTGTTATTATCCTTGATTTTACTCCCCTTATCTCCTTCAGATTCCGCAGATCCTCCTCTTCAGCTCAGGGACTTCCGAACCCATATGTCCAGGCAGCTGTCTAATGCAATTTGCTCTCCTACGCAACATGCGTAGTGTTGGGACCGCAAATTACGCACTGCTGCAGACTTGCGCATTTTATGTACGCAAGTTGCGTAGCGCATGTGCAGAGCGATGGATCGGAGCTGCGCACATACGCAGATCCGATTGTTTTCTGCCTCTCTGAGACCAATTGGTAACACAGAGAATGTAATGGGAGGACACTCTCTCCATGCTGACGTCACTAGTGACGACAGCCGAGAAATTCAAAATCCTGGTTGCTGTTGACTCTGGGAGGGATGAAGGAATCTCCTCCACTTCACTCAGCATTTTCTCCAGATCAGGGCATGAGGGAGGAGAAGGGGGCACTCGTCACATCCTGACCACTTTAAAAAGATAACACTACTCGTCCTGAGCACTTTTCCCTATAATAGGAATGCACTCAGCCAGGTATGATACTTCCTTGAAGTAATTTGTAGTTTTATTATAGTTCTCTGGACTTTAAATACTTGAGTTGTATATATATATATATATATATATAATTATTTTTGGTCAGGAAAAATAGACCGTTAATATATAATTTAGTAAATCCGTCGATATACCTGTTTCTATTTAGAATCTTCTTGGATACATGATGTAAGGAGTTATTGCAGTTATAAAATCTTATCATTTAGCATATAATTTGTCCAAATGGACCATAGGATTATGGCAGGTAAAAAAGACTGAGAATAGCCAAACCACCTGAAGCGATATGTATATTGTGAATGAAATAAATTCCTCTCAGCGTGTTCCTTGCTTCCAATGACTCGGCAGCAAAAAATTTTTAAGTACTGTAAAAATAACAGGAAGAAGACCAAAAAAAAGTACTTCTTTGCTGGAAATTCTGTGAAATGTTTGTCCCTGTATTGTTTCCTGCTTCGTTCTGTTCAGAGAAAAGAATGTTCATGGCTGTAGAATGTAAACAGCGCGAAGATGAAATATCAAGCAATGTATAGTCATATTGTGGGACTCTAACCACTTGCCTCGGCGGATATCTTCCCTTCCTGCTCCTATGGAGACGGGACAGCAGGAGAGCAAGTACACATACTGTACAATGTGAATGATTTTATGTTACCACCATTAAACTGCCTGTCAGTGGTTTACAGTAGAAATGTGTATAGTGTTCTGTGTAGGCATTAATGGTGGTCTTTTAATCCATGATGATAAAGACAGAGGATCAGTCATATCAAACAATGGTCTGATGTCACCTAATTATTGCCTTGACTTTTCTGGGACATTCGGGCCTACACTTATGCGCAGCCCTCGTTGATTGCCTTTCTCGATGCCCAGGCCTGTGGCGCTCGAGTCCCTGATCCTGAAGCTACCCTAACCGCTGTGGCACGTAGACCATCACCACGAACGTGCCCGCTGGTCCACGACTCCTTGCGCTCATCATGGCAATCCATATAGCAAGGATAACTTGCCACAAACCTGTGGCACATTTGATTTGTAAGTCTTGCAAACTTGCTGCAAATTTTCACTGGCAAGCCGTTAACTTGCAGAACACTTGCAGCACAAATTCTAGTGGCCACTTTTTTCAATTTGTAGCAAATTTGCTTTGCAAGTCTCTAGCAAGAGCAACGTTGTAATGGCAAGTCTATAGCAAGAGCAAAGTCGTAATGGCAAGTCTATAGCAAGAGCAAAGTCGTAATGGCGAGTCTATAGCAAGAGCTCTGCAAGTCTATAGCAAGAGCAACATTGTAATGGCAAGTCTCTAGCAAGAGCAAAGCTGTAATGGCGAGTCTATAGCAAGAGCTCTGCAAGTCTATAGCAAGAGCAACGTTGTAATGGCAAGTCTATAGCAAGAGCAAAGTCGTAATGGCGAGTCTATAGCAAGAGCTCTGCAAGTCTATAGCAAGAGCAAAGTTGTAATGGCGAGTCTATAGCAAGAGCTCTGCAAGTCTATAGCAAGAGCAACGTTGTAATGGCAAGTCTCTAGCAAGAGCAAAGTTGTAATGGCGAATCTATAGCAAGAGCTCTGCAAGTCTATAGCAAGAGCAAAGTTGTAATGGCAAATCTATAGCAAGAGCTCTGCAATTGCATGGTTACTGAACCGCTGCAACATCCACATGGTACAGATACTGTGGCTGAGAACATAGGGATCTCCACCTGATAGGAAGATGATCTTAAAGCCGCAGCAAAAGAACTATGGACAATCCAGTTATGGGGCTGTCAATAATGCCAAAATAAAATTAAATGATTAATACTTCATTCTGAATACTGTATTTTGGGGTGCAATGTGTTTAATATCCATTTAATACACAGAGTATACCGGCTGGGTGGAGTAGAGGTAACATCACTGCTCTATAACTGTGGAGACCCAGGTTTGAATCCTGGCCAGAGCACCTCTCCAGTAAGTGTCCTTGAACAAGACACCTAACTATATGAATGCGCCTACCTCAAAAAATACTTGTACATCTCATAGATTTTAAGTTCCCTTGGTTACAGGGACCCCCTGAATCAGGCCATGTCATCCTTGTGTGATAATGTATCAACTCCTTGTACACTGATCTTGTAGCGAGCTGCGGAATATGTGGCGCTATATAAGGCCCCGTTCACACTGTGCGATTTGAAAATCGCCCGATTTTCCACGCTATTTTCATATTCGCGACTTCGCGGTTTTGCGCGATTTAACAAAGCACCGCCACTGCATATCGCAAAATGGAAAATCGCAAAAAAAGGGTCATGTACCAGTGACATGCTACCGTGATGCGCGACATCGTGTGACGACGCGCGGCAAGATGTGAACAGCTCCATTGAAATGCATTGGAGATGCAACATAGCGCGGATTTTGCCGCGATTTCGCTGCAAAATCCACGCAATAAATCGCACAGTGTGAACGGGGCCTAAATAAAGGATAATAATAATAGAGTGCCATACAAGCTGAGGTTTTCTAAGTCCTTTTCCCAGGTGATTCCTCCGGTAGAATATAGAGATTGCGCATGTATAAATTAGCGAGCTCATTAGGGGGTGCCCAGTCATGGTGAAACTAGTTGAAGAAAGGCAGGCGAGAGGTGGCAGCTTATTAAATGTTAAGTGCCCCTGCCTAGCTGCAAAGTGGGTATATTGGAGAAGGTCTCTGCATTGGATATGTTGTTTTGATGTCGTCGAACTGTACTAAAGATCATTCTTTGTAGAAGACTCATGTAAGGGTACAGCCTGCAGCAACAGAATTGGTGAAGGAGGCTTCAGACAGGTCTGGTGGAAAGTTTTCGTTATTATACAATGTAGTAAGAGGGCAGGGACGTGCGCTACGGCTGCATTTCACAGCTATTTTATCCTTGCTCCAGATGGTGTTGCATAACCCTGCAATCCTACCCCAAAAAACGTGAGTAGCCTTTACAAGTGCAAATTGATTTTATCCTTAATAATTCCTGTGATCAACATTTCCAGTAAGGTGAGAAAAGGAAGCTGCTCTGTATCTTTAATTGTCGAATTCAGGCTCATAAGGCCAACGACAAACCATGGGCTATTTGAAGAATCTGCGTGAAAAGCAGGAGAATGACTGGAGAATGGCTGGAGAATGGCTGGAGAATGACTGGAGAATGGCTGGAGAATGGCTGGAGAATGACTGGAGAATGGCTGGAGAATGGCTGGAGAATGGCTGGAGAATGGCTGGAGAATGAAAAATTCTAGGTCAAAATAGCCAAACCAGAAAAATTCTCCCTTTCATCTCACTTTCCAAATCGGCTATTTTGACCTAGAATTTTTCATTCTCCAGTCATTCTCCTGCTTTTCACCGCTCTCTGAATAACCCTGATATTACTTAATATTGTTAATGTTTAACACGGAAGCTGCTATTCAGGTGATATAATAATCTGTATCTCTAAAAGCACACACACACTTTTGTCTTTAGTGACATGCAATGAATTTTAACTTATGCTTATTTAAGGCCAGGAAAGTTAAGCTTAGAGACACTTTAAAAGGAAATAAAGTCATTCAGCTGGATGTCCTCAACAAGGCTCAGGCAGCGATTTATTTGCATATTGAGGGAAAAAGGGAGCGTGTAAAGGGTTGGTACGACAGCAAAATGTTATGTTTTCTTTTGCTTGTGTAGGTAACGCCGTAGCACAATGTACAGATTAGTGTACTTATGTTTGTTCCCCTGTGAATGCGCTCCAGCATGTCTTACTTAACGTCTTAACGTTCTACCCTAAATGACGGTGTCCCATTCTGTGAGACTGTTTGTTAAATGTTACTAAGTGGCTGACAACAGGTAAATAAATCAAGCCATTTTATCTCCTATCGCTGAAAATGTAGAGATAAGCTGCGAGATATAGCCCCCCCCCGCAAATCGTGCAAACATGGAATATTTTACAACTTTTACAGTTATTTCTAAAATACCAACATGTTCCGCAGCACCGTACAATGGGTTGGGCAAACATACATAAAATTAACAAGATAAAGTAGACACACAGAGAAAAATGGAACGAGGACCCTGCTTTAGCGAGCGCACAACACTGTGAGAGGGGAACATCAGAAACCCTCTTAATTTATAAAACTATAAGAGCTCTATTACATTCTTCGCGCAAAAACGCACGAGCAACGCGTGATTTTTTACGCGAAGCGTTAAATGTTAACGCACGAAAATCACCGCTGGTATTACATTCCTCACACATTTTTTCATCCGTCGGGAAATTGCACGCGTAAAAGCGACTCACAAAAATGCACGCAGAAATCAGTGAGCGCAATGTCATTTTTAACGCGAGTCCGTCAGACAAACGCATTTTGTGCGAACTGCGCACAACAGATGTACGTTTGACGGAAGACAAGGCAGTGGCCGTCATTTTTGACGGAGCTAGTAAAAAAAATGTGGACGCAGCGCACAACGGAGAATGTCGATGCGCACAAAAGTGACAGCCACTACCTTGATTTTTTACGGATCTAGTAAAAAAAATGCGGACGCAGCGCACTTTTGCGCGCATCGACGTTCTCTGTTGTGAATCCGCAGTTTGGTACGATCAGGTTGTTACAATTTGCAGTTACCACCAGCTTTTCAAAGACGTTAAAATTATGCGCGCAAATGTCCGTTTAATTGTGCGCTAAGATTGTAATACCATTTGCGCACCAGTGCACAAACGCATTTGCGCTCACAATGTTAAGTATAGGATGCGCGCACTAAATTGCACTCGCAAAGGGTTCGCGCAGGGTCACTTGCGTTAGACTTTAACATGCATTTTGTGCACGAACGTCGTAATACGACGTTCAGCGCAAAGGGTTTTGCCCCTCGCGTTATTGCGCTTTTGCGCGCGTGCAAAAAAGTGCGCAAAGTATGTAATAGGGCCCTAAGTTTTTTCTTCAAAGCCAATGTATAGCCTGTGATGTGTATTGCGAGAGAAGCTTTGTCATCTGTTTTTAGAGGACAGGGTCTATTAAAACACTCAATATAAGATGGAGTAATAGGAGCTGGTTGCCATCTACTGAGAAGAAAATCAATCAGTTGTGATCAGTTTTATATTAAGGATTGAAGGTAATACAGTAAAACTAAAATAAGCATACATTTTTAAAAATAAAATTGAAATTTGGTGTATATTGATCTCAAGCTCAGCCTTTTAATACCCTTGGCAACTTTACTCAACTGCCAAGCTGTCTCAACACCCAACATGTTTCCACAGAAGACACAATGTCCGCCCTCAACCAGTACATGCATTTTTCATAAGGGTGCTTCTGAGACCATGTTTGCAGAGCCTATTTAACCTTGAACTGTAGAGAGTCCCATGAGAATTATGTACCAAGTAAATGCGTTAATCCCATAAAAGTAGACATTAGGTTGGCGTACAGTATGACCTGCCGCAATGGGATACATTGACATTGTGGAAGGCTTATGCATATGCAATGTATGATCATATTTTGTAACATTATTACACCAAAGTAAGGTGCTTTAAAGCTATGTTTAAATGGGGTGCTCTTCATATAGTACCCATTATCTTCTGTCCAATCTATCAGGATGGATTTGTTTTGTTTGGGTGATCTCGCCTGCATCCCATTTCCACATTGGCTGATGATACCACTATATATCACTAGGAATCTTTTGCCGGAACAATAGGTGTCACTGCCCAACTATCTGTGTCAGAACACCCTGGTTTCTTAGTCGCTGTTTCTGTCTCTGGGGTTTTATTAATCATTTCAGCATGTTAATTTTATAAATGTATTATTTTCTACTTTTTTAATCATCTAAAAATCTCATTTCAGTATCCTGTGGCATTCGCACTAGGGTAAGTATTCTATTACAGTTAAAATTAATAATAAGCTTACTTTCTTATTTCCTAATTTACCTAGCCAGTATCATAACTAAAAGATGTGACTCCATACTGCATATTAACGCCTCTTATACTTTGTATAGGAAGCTTTAATAACAGCTCCAAGTGAGAACAGCAAGCTATTTGTTGCTATGCCTCCATATATCAGCTTGTGACAGAATTCTGAAATAGATCCCAGCTCTCAGAGCCTGCTGATAAGTTTAGGGATGCACCGAAAACGGAAATTTCAGGCCGATTCCAAAACCGAAAATTCGGGATCGGTTCGGCAGAAAACCGATACTGAAAATCAGGCATGAGAACCTGGGCCTGGAGGCCGGGCCGAGCCGGGGACTCGCCTGATCCCAAAGGCCGGCCGAGCAAGCTGCTCGGCCGGCCTCCAAGCTCAGGCGAGTCCCAGGCTCGGCTGGGCCTCTAGGCCCAGGCCAAGCCGGGGGCTCGTCTGAGCTTGGAAGACGGCCGAGCAGGCAGCTCCAGGCTCAGGCGAGCTCCCAGCTTGGCCGGGCCAAAGGTAAATTTTCAGCCGATTTTTTTTCGGCTGAAATTTCCATTTTGGCCGAAACCGAAAACACCATTTTCGGCCAATATTTTTCGGTGGTCGAAATTTCGGTGCATCCCTAGATAAGTTATTTTGCTTTTGCGTAATCACATAAAAATACCCCCACACAAATCCTAATTTACCGCTTATCCAGTGGTTCCCAACCACGATCCTTAAGTACCCCTAACAGGCCAGGTTTTAAGGATCACCTTGGGGTAATGTAGACTGAATCTTGCCATCACTGAGCAGCAAATCATATCACCTGTGCTGTGCTTCACATATCTGGAAAACCTGGCCTGTTGGGGGTACTTGAGGACCACGGTTGTGAACCACCATACTAATCCAATGCCACAAGGTGGCCCTATAAGCCATGTCATTTTGCTGCGAGCAGAGGAAGACTAGAAACAAATAGCTCCCAGTGTCCCTCTGCGGCTCCTTGCGCTGCCCAAGGACGAGCTTGCGCAGTCATTGTACAGGGTCGTGCTGGATATGGAATCACTTGTCATTCTTATACAAAAAACAGGATGTGCAAACCAGCAGGAAAAATGCACAAAATACCCAGCAGTGCAGTAACTATTATGTGAGGCTCCGCAATAATTACCAAAAGCACTCAATTGTTACTCCACCTAATGGAATAGAGCCCATAGTAAATTATATCCATCTGAAAGAAGAATCCATGGATTTCTCTCTCTTAACCAAATACATGAGCGTTACATACCAGCAAAGTCACCCTGTCTCAGATGACAAAAAAAAAAAATCAATCTGAACACACCTCAGAAGTAATGTACATTAGGAGTGTACAGCAGAAACAAGAGTTGGCGCAGGGACTTAAAAGGTATGTAAATTAGGAAAATGACGGTTTAACATGCTGAATTGATTTAGGTTAAATGCAAGACAATATGTCCCTAGGATGTCACTTTAACCATAGCTTTTTAATCTCTCTTTGGTTTATCTACTTCTGTTGTATTTTCTAATGTCTGTTATCCGGAATCTGGGTGGTTTTTACTTTCGGTCTTGTCTAATTGTTGGTGGCTATAGCTACTATACACAGAGTCCTATCATCAATGGAGCATTGCTAAAATAACCTTTTAGTCTCTCCCTATTTCTTTTTATGATATATTCCAGGCAGGTACAGAGAACCTTTTATATTTCCCTTTTCGAACCTCCTTGTGTGAGTGATCTACCAATAGACAGCAGTGGTTCTCAAGCCTTGTCCCCTAGTATCTCTAAGGCTAGGGTCAGACTAACGCTTTTTTCGCATTGTCCGTGAAAAAGTGCGTTCGAACGAATGGACGTATTTTTTCACGGAATACACGATAGCGGTCATACGATGCGCATTTTCGTCCGTGATTTTGTACGGATCATCAATAAAACACTTTTTGCGTCTGGACGTGATGTTGGCCGGACATTAGCAGCGTCTGACGTCTCCTAATCTCGCACACACGCCGCTAGCGGACGCAGCGCACTCTGTACGTCAGTACTAGCGGTCTGACGTTCTTGAAAAAATGCGTTCGTTTGCCACTTGCGTTGCGCGGACGAACTTTCGTGCGGCCGTTCGTCGTATGTTCCCCGGCATTGGACGTCATTTGCTGCTAGTACGACCGTGATTTCGTGCGGCTAAGGCTAGGGTCAGACTAACGCATTTTTCACGTTGTCCGTGAAAAAGTGCGTTGAAGGAATGGACGTATTTTTTCACGGAATACGCAATAGCAGTCATACGATGCGCAGTTTCATCGTGATTTTGTACGGATCATCAATAAAACACATTTTGGGTCTGGACGTTATGTTGGCCGGACATTAGCAGCGTCTGATGTCTCCTAATCACGCACACACGCCGCTAGCGGACGCAGCGCACTCTGTACGTCAGTACTAGTGGTTTCACGTTCTCGAAAAAAATGCGTTTGTTTGCCGCTTGCGTTGCGCAGCCGGACTTTTGTGCGACCGTACTTCGTATATTGGCCGTCATTGCCCGGCACTTGCTGCTACTACGGCCGTGATTAAGTGCGGCTGCACGCGCGTTCGCACTGCCTCAGTCTGACCCTAGCCTAAACGCACGTTAAAACTGCTCTAGTCTGACCCTAGCCTAAGTGCGGCTAAACGCACGTTAATACTGCGCTCGTCTGACCCTAGCCTAAAAGGCCACATTTTGCAGATCGCCTTGAGGAGATGCAGACTAAGGCTGCTGTCAGACGAGCGTAGTGTTCACGTCCGTGATTGCGCCTAAAAGTACGTCCGTGATAGCATGAAAGTAAGTCCATTGGAGCCTGACACATGAAGTACGTCCGCACTGAACTGCGGACGCACAACGGCCGCGGCAAACGGACGCAGGTTAGGCAAGAACGTAATACTGCTAGAACGGACGTGCGGAGTGCGCCACGTCCACAACGTCTGCATAGCTTTGTGTGTGAGTGATGGAGCGAGGTCAGACGGACTGCATTTATACGTCCAGCATTTTTGACGGACAGAATGTTTTTTCATTGTAATTTATTTTTCCCTCCTACATCCGTTAAAAAATAACTTCAGTGAAAAAACGGACTGTGTGACCACTACTGCGTCATCCATACTGACGATGTCCGCACTGCACGGACGTACAGTCCGTAGAAATCACGCTCGTCTGACCCCAGCCTGAATCCTGCAATCACTTAAAAGCTGTTTGCAAAAAACTACTGCATAAAAAATCCTGAAAATTACATATAGGGTCCTACGAATAATAATAGAAAGGTCTGTTAGAGAAAAAAAGGTTGAAAATAAATTGGCCGAAATTTTTTTAAAAAAATAAATAAATAAAGAGACTTTGTGCTGTAAATGAAAAGAATAAATGGTGTAATAGATATTTATTAAAACAGTAATATTTTTAGCATTGAACCTTATGGGATTCACTTAATTAAGGCTAATGTCAGATGAACACAGTCTGAGCGCACTCTGCGTGCGTGCATAACGGACAGACGTACTGACGGAAGATACTGTAGACACCACACGGTCTATTTTTGTTGACGGATGTAGAAAAAAAAGGGAATTATGGGAAATAAAATGAATATGAAAAATGATAAAAATCAGAAAATGACATTAAAAGCCATTTTGTGCGTCAAGGTGCTGGACGTCGTAAATGCGCTGCGACTGACATCTCCTCATCACTCATACTGAACGCTACGCGGACGTGGCACACTCTGCGTGGCCTTGGTAGCGGTTTTACGTTCTTGCCTAGCTTGCGTCCGTTTGCCACGTGCGTTGTGCGTGCGCAGTTCGGTGCGTACGTACTTCGTGTTTTGGTCTCTATTGCTCATGATTCTATGCTACGACGGCCGTTAAACTGTGCGGCAACACAGACGTGATCACTGCTTTCGTCTGATGCGGGCCTGAACCTGCCAAATGAAACTGCCGAACATCAGGGCAGTTCACTGACATTTCTCTGCTGTTCGGTGTTCTGCGAATAGGTTAACCATTGCTTCTCTATGGGGGGGATTTCACTGCTGCTGAAGATCACCCGCATTTCGCATGGGAATTTGCCAATATTTGACAAATTGACAGCTGTCGATTAGTCGAATGGCCACGAAATTGCACCATACGGGGATATTCACTGTTTGGTGAAATTTCGGGGGCCAGTTCGGCTCTCTTTGAATAACCCCTATAGTTACGAAACTCCCATGCATTTAAATATAAACATTGTTTTTCACGTGTAACAGTTACACAGGTACTTTTGACCCAGCTCTGAAAATGCTGTAAAACCTCTTTCAATCTGTATCACCGTTAGGTGAATAAGAGTAGCTTTAATAGTGAATACATTGAATTATATAAAAGGATTATAGGAACCTGGATGGAATGCAGCAGACCAGTTCAAAGTTCCCTTGAGAACCTTGAGGACTCCTTATGTGACCAGGCCGGTGGCCACACGCAGGAGAAAACAAATAATTTTTCATACGTTTGTCCTACATTTTGCTGCCATCTAATGGCAACTTCTGTTACAAGGTGTCAGTCAAAATAAAAACATAAGCTATAAGATCAGTAACTTCGCTAAAACATTATGCGAGTTATTCAGTACCTGCCGGTGTTTGTTGGTGTTGCAAACGGAGGGATAAAAAAAAATTGCTGATATTGCAAAACTGACAAACACCATTTCTCAAAAGTAAAATCTCTTCAGAGTGTAGCTTCTCCTGCCTCGTCTATCTGCATCACCGACATTTACCAGTGTTGCAGCACCGGCAATTACTGAATGACCCCCTAGGTCAGTGGTTCCCAACCGCTGTCCTCAAGTACCCCCAACAGGTCAGGTTTGCCAAATATGCGAAGCACAGCACAGGTGATATGATTTGCTGCTCAGTGATTGAGGGATTCAGTCTGCATTTCCCCAAAGTGATCCTTAAGGCTAGGGTCAAACTAACGCAGTATTAACGTGCGTTTAGACGCACAAAATCACGGCCGTGCTAGCAGCAAATGACGTCCAATTCCGGGGAACACACGAAGTACGGCCGCACGAAAGTTCGGCCGCGCAACGCAAGTGGCAAACGAACGCATTTTTTCTAGAACGTCAAACCTCTAGTACGGACGTACAGAGTGCGCTGCGTCCACTAGCGGCGTGTGTGCGTGATTGGGAGACGTCAGACGCTGCTAATGTCCGGCCAACATAACGTCTCGACACAAAAAGGGTTTTATTGATGATCCGTCCAAAATCACGGACGAAAAGGCGCATCGTATGACCGCTATCGCGTACTCCGTGAAAAAATGCGTCCATTCGTTCGAACGCACTTTTTCACAGACAACGCGAAAATGCGTTCGTCTGACCCTAGCCTAAAACCTGGCCTGTTATGGGGACTTGAGGACCGCGGTTGGGAACCACTGCCGTAGGTTACCAAAGAAGAAACAACATTTTACTCTGTGGTATAACCAGTTTAATGCCTATAGATATTTTGTATTTTTTTTTTCTATTTTCGTAAGCATTTAAGGGTCTATTCACTAAAAGGTGAAACTCTGGAGATCTTTTGGAGAAGTGAAAATTCTAGGTCAAAATAGCCGATTTAGAAAGTGAAATAAATGGGAGAATTTTTCTGGTTTGACTATTTTGACCTAGAATTTACACTTCTCCAAAAGTTCTCCAGAGTTTCACCTTTTAGTGAATAGAATAGACCCTATAAATACAAATTTCCATAACATGAGGCATTTTAATAATGGTGTAACTGCTCTTTTCCTGTTAAATTATAAATTCTCAGAATTTTTCCGAAATGATCATTAAAGGCACCATCCGGTCAGGGCCGGATTAAGATGGGCCTGAAGCTGAAAATTTTGGTGGCTTTTTTTGGAATTTACTGAAATGAAAACATATTTTAGGTTAAAATATTTTTTCACATTTTATCCAAGCCTTTGTTGTATGTTCTATAGGGAATTCTTCTGAATAAATATTGAAATGGGAACCTGTTACTGAATTTTTTTGAGAAAATATACTATTTTAACAAAAAAAGGAAATATCCCCCTTGTGTTTTGGAGGATGGTGTTTTATGAATAATATGACAATGTATAAAACACTGACGTTGCTCCCAGCGTGGGAAATGAGAAGGTGAGTAATGGAAGTGGTAATGCTCATTTTATACGTGACAAAATGGACAATGCTTTGGAACTAAAAGTAAATAAATAAAACAAAGTTATTTTTGTTTCTTTTCTTTTAGATTTTACATGGTCATATTTGACATCAATGCAAAGACCAGACTCTGTCCTGTCCAATGACACTTCTCTTGACATTGTGAGGTGTAAAGATTAGAGACACAGGGTTCCAAAGTCCCACCCAGTGCACTTTGCTGCATTGCGGCTGTTTAGGTTTTTGATGTTACAGTTCGTAATAATGGATTGTGCCATCACCTCCACACTTGAGATGGTGACATGAGAAATGAGATGGTGATTTAGTGCAGCATCATTTGTTCCCTTTATAATTGGAAAGTGAAAAATATTGATGTGTTAGAAATAAAAATAAAAATAAAGAAATATTTATTATTTTATTTTTATTGCTAGATAAAACCTGGTCATGTTTGGTATGATTGGAAAGGCCAAGCTCCGGACTTTCCAGTGATACTTCACATGACCCTGTAGCTACTATGGAGTTAGAGATATAGTGGTCCAAATGCCCATCAATCCTGTCATATTTATCCTTTCTCTGGGCCTATTTTGGGGCATGGGCCTGGAGCTGCCGCTCCATCAGCCCCTATGTTAATCCGGCCGTGCATCCGGTGCCCCAATATAGAGATATCTCAATCTGCAGCTCTGCAGCCCAAAAACAAATAAAATTAATTTGCTGCAAACAAATTTTGTTTGCATTTGCGGTGCAGAAGGTGCCCCCAAAACTTGCCCGTGGGTATAATGCCCAAACAGCTAAAACTGTGTAAAATCAGCTAACTGAATATCCTGACATAGGACATTCAGCAAGCCGACACATTTTAATTGCAATGAACCATAGGCTGCAACAGTAACTCAATTTGGCAGTATGTGGCACCATCTACTGGCCAAATATGTTAGTACAGTAGAAAAAAGTAATTGGGAGTTTTTCTAAATATGCCTTATACTATAATTAATTAAAAATTATTTTTCAAAAAACCACTGGTTCCTGACAATATTTTTTTGGAAAATCACTGGGTAGTGAAGGGGTTAAATATTTATTCAACATTTATTCTTTTCATTTGCAGCAAAAAGAATCATGATTCATGTATTTTTTTAGGATTATTTAGGCATTTAGGCATTTTGCCCTTCTCAGCGGTGCCTGTCTCTAACCTCATAGGTGCTGGATCATGATCTGGCGACAATCGGCGCCAGATCGTGGTCCTCTCCCGGAGGTGAGAGACCAAGCCTCCAGGATCTCCCTCCTGCCCACTGAGGGCATTGCGCTGGACGCTATGATGTCAGTTCGGGAGTTAACCTCTGGCTGCCACCTATGGTGGAGATAGGTAATCCAAAGGACGCATGTATCTCCTGATCGGTGACAGCTATAGGGTCATGTTTGATATCATTGGAAAGGCCAGTGCATGGCCTTTCCAGTGATACCAAACATGACCAGGTTCAGTGTAATTTTTTTTAGAAATTAATAAATAAATAAAAATATAAGGTTTTCTTTTTTAAATTTATTAATGCAGCACTATTGTTCACTTTTAAATTTTAGGCTAGGGTCAGACTAACGCATTTTTCACGTTGTCCGTGAAAATGTGCGTTCGAAGAATGGACGTATTTTTTCACGGAATACGCAATAGCGGTCATACTATGCGCAGTTTCATCCGTGATTTTGTATGGATCATCAATAAAACACTTCTTGCATCTGGACGTTATGTTGGCCGGACATTAGCAGCGTCTGATGTCTCCAATTCACGCACACACGCCGCTAGCGGACGCAGCGCACTCTGTACGTCAGTACTAGTGGTTTAACGTTCTCGAAAAAATGCGTTCATTTTCCACTTGCGTTGCGCAGCCGGACTTTTGTGCGACGTACTTGGTATATTGGCCGTCATTGCCCGGCATCTGCTGCTAGCACGGCCGTGATTAAGTGCGCCAGAACGCGCGTTCGCACTGCCTCAGTCTGACCCTAGCCTCAATGTGACACAATGATGCTGCACAAATGAATTTTTTTTCACTTTTATCTTAAAATCGCATGTTTTGAATATTTTTTACAAACGTACCCTATAGAATATATAACCGCAAAGGCTTGCATAATAAAATGTTAAAAAATAACTTTACACGCTGTAGATTATTGAAATTTTATTGAAAAAATTCACATTTTTATACACTGTTTGTTATAGCATTCTGGCAAGCTATGACATACACATATAATAATGATATATTATGAATCTGCCGAGTCTGCTGTAAAAAAAGATATATAATTTGTCTGGGTTGTATAATAAAACGTGTTTTCAAATCGCGTTTTAAACATGATGAGCAAAACCAGTAAGAATTAGCTCAGCACACAGTGAAGGGGTTAAGGCTGGGGTCAGACCAGCGCACTTTTAACGTGCGTTCTGGCGCACATAATTACGGCCGCACTAGCAGCAGATGACGGGCAATGACGGCCAATATACGATGTACGGCAGCACAAAAGTCCGGCCGTGCAACGCAAGTGGAATTTGAACGCATTTTTTTGAGAACGCAGAACCGCTAGTACTGACGTACTGAGTGCGCAGCTGCGGCATAGCGGCGTGTGTGCGTGATTAGGAGATGTCAGACACTGCTAATGTCCAGCCTACATAACGTCCAGACGCAAAAAGAGTTTTATTGACGATCCGTACAAAATCACGCCCGAAAATGCGCGTCGTCTGACCGTTTTTGCACATTCCGTGAAAAAATACGTCAATGCATTCGGACGCACTTTTTCACGTTCGCGGGGAAAAATGCTTTCGTCTGACCCTAGCCTTAAAGTTGCATTGGGTATTTTTTTTACCCCTTCCGTTGCCTTGTCAGCTTTTTCTGCCGGCCGGTTGGGGGTCTATTTGGCAATTCGCCAGCTATTTTTGGTCGGCTGTTTTGCGGCGGTTTTTCAGATTGATTCAACGGTTCTGCAGCTGTTTTAAGATTAGTTTGGCAGGGCGATGCTGAATTCACCGCAAGGTTGGCAAATTGAACTCGCCGAGGTGCAGCGAACAGGAGAGCACTGAAATGTTGGCGACCTTTCGGGGCTCACTGAATAATCCTGATAGTTGTTTTTGAATAATGGCTGTACATGAAACAATTCGTCCATTGAATATATAGGACCCTATTCCACTGTTAATGGTTTAAGGGAGATGGTGAGAGAAAAAATTGCCACAAGCCTTATGCCACACTTATTCCAGCTGCTTTTTTAGCTGGTAGCTTTGGCAGGAAACGCAGGCACAGCCTGATACCGACAGTGGCGCCACTGGTATCGGCTCTTGAAGTCCATAGGACTCAATGGAGCCCAGCCACGTGTTCGCACTCAAATATGTATCACAAGCAGTTATCTTAACGTCAACAAGGGAATAGGGCCCATAGTTGATAAAAAAAAAAGAATCCATGGACTTCTCATTCTTGACTACATGTATACACTCTGGACCTTATTCCAAGGTTGGAGTTAATTTAACCAGAGCTGTTGTAAACTTACCAGAGCCATTTTAGTCTATGGAGTTGCTAAATTTACAATTGCTCTGGTTAAATTTACACCAATCTTGGAATAGGACACTTTGTTTACTGGATTAGTCTCTTCCACGAGGACATCAGCACCGCTACAGCTGCTGGTGTCCACCTCATTGTTTTGAAATGCCTTCACGAGCAGCAAGACAATCGTCTCCAATAAACTCCTCTGAGAGATTGCATTTGGTTTATTAATGTGTATATTGATTATTCTGCTTCTGGGTCACGGTTTGTAACCATTGGCTCAGTTGTAGTTTTTGCTGACTTTGGTACGCTACGCAAGTCTTTTCAAAGTTTTTTTTTCTTCTTTTTTTAAGAGTATTAAGAACAGGAAGCGAAACAGGAAACACAACATTCTGCATTCCGATTCCAGATTACGGGCTATGGTTTATCGCTCCATCTGGAACAGGGCCGGATTAATGTAGGGGCGGATGGAGCGGCAGCTCCAGGCCCCTTCCATTACATAGGGCCACAGCTGCCCTAAGAATAAGCTGCTGGCCGACAGGACACACACACACAACCACCGCGCGGCTGGCAGGCCTGACACACACAATCACTGCAGCCGATGTAAAGGTGGATTATGTAGGAGGATTATTGTGAGGAGCAGTCAGTAGGTGGCGTGGTGCTGTGGATTCTTGATATGTTCATCTGTGAATAGATTAATCATTACTTCTCTATAAGACAATTTTGCTGCCGCTGAAGACTGCCTAATTGTTGCGAACTGCACCATATTTCTCTGTCTATTCGGCAGTATTTGGTGATTTGACAGTTTAGTTGGCGCTTGTTGCCTCAGTATCTAAAAATAGGCCCAACAAAATCCTCAGCACCAGGCCCATGATACCCTTAATCCGGCCCTGATCTGGAAGGCACGTCTTTCTCTAAGAAATGGCTTCATGCATCTCAAATCAATCGTCTCTGAGGACATCACTATCTACCGTAAAGGATGAAAAAAACAATGTGTAGAGCTCCTTCCTTTTTGCATGGTGCAAACCAGGGGCGGACTGATCTGTTGGGCACTCGAGCAGTGCGCTGGTTGGTGGGGGCCCGGTTTTGGCATGTACTGGTTGGTTCAGTGGGCCCTGCCGGTTTCATAATCCCTCAATACCGGTATCAAACGCTCGGATTCTGAATCCGGAGCTGTCATTACCCAGCACAGCGGCACACTGCTGTCACTCACTGAGGCTGAGCGGCTGTGGTGCGCATCAGTACAGTCACTCACTCAGACCCCCGCAGCGTGCCTGCAGCGTGCGTGCCTCCCACATTGAAAAGCACGGCACCCTGCTATGGCGCCGCCCCGTTCATCACGTGATATGCGTAGTGCACTGCATGCAGTGGCAGAAGAGGAGGGCACGCACATGTTCATCACAGCCAGCCCAGTCTGCGTACACTCCATTCTGGGAGACTGGCACCAGCTGGAGACTGGAGGGTGACATCTAGGATGACCAGGACGGGTCCCAAACGTCTTCATCGATTATGGTAAATAGTATAAATAGTAAAAAAAATGCTGTTGATTCCGTACCTTTTCATACGCACCAGCATTTACTTTGAGTTATATTGCTGTGGATCCTGTGCCTGCTCATACACAGCAGCCACTTCTGTGAATTATAATTATATTGCTGTGGAACTCTGTGATACGCTCATACACACTGCACATTACTGTAGGTTTTATTGCTGTTGAGCTCTGTGATACACTCATACACACTGCACATTACTGTAGGTTTTATTGCTGTAGAGCTCTGTGATACACTCATACACACTGCACATTACTGTACGTTTTAGTGCTGTTGAGCTCTGTGATACACTCATACACACTGCACATTACTGTAGGTTTTATTGCTGTGGAGCTCCGTGATACACTCATACACACTGCACATTACTGTAGGTTTTATTGCTGTAGAGCTCTGTGATACACTCATACACACTGCACATTTCTGTAGGTTTTATTGCTGTGGAGCTCTGTGATACACTCATACACACTGCACATTACTGTAGGTTTTATTGCTGTAGAGCTCTGTGATACACTCATACACACTGCACATATCTGTAGGTTTTATTGCTGTAGAGCTCTGTGATACACTCATACACACTGCACATTACTGTACGTTTTAGTGCTGTTGAGCTCTGTGATACACTCATACACACTGCACATTACTGTAGGTTTTATTGCTGTAGAGCTCTGTGATACACTCATACACACTGCACATTACTGTAGGTTTTATTGCTGTAGAGCTCTGTAATACACTCATACACACTGCACATTTCTGTAGGTTTTATTGCTGTGTAGCTCTGTGATACACTCATACACACTGCACATTTCTGTAGGTTTTATTGCTGTGGAGCTCTGTGATACACTCATACACACTGCACATTACTGTACGTTTTAGTGCTGTAGAGCTCTGTGATACACTCATACACACTGCACATTTCTGTAGGTTTTATTGCTGTAGAGCTCTGTGATACACTCATACACACTGCACATTTCTGTAGGTTTTATTGCTGTAGAGCTCTGTGATACACTCATACACACTGCACATTACGGTACGTTTTAGTGCTGTTGAGCTCTGTGATACACTCATACACACTGCACATTACTGTAGGTTTTATTGCTGTGGAGCTCTGTGATACACTCATACACACTGCACATTACTGTAGGTTTTATTGCTGTAGAGCTCTATGATACACTCATACACACTGCACATTTCTGTAGGTTTTATTGCTGTGGAGCTCTGTGATACACTCATACACACTGCACATTACTGTAGGTTTTATTGCTGTAAAGCTCTGTGATACACTCATACACACTGCACATTTCTGTAGGTTTTATTGCTGTGGAGCTCTGTGATACACTCATACACACTGCACATTACTGTAGGTTTTATTGCTGTAGAGCTCTGTGATACACTCATACACACTGCACATTACTGTAGGTTTTATTGCTGTGGAGCTCTGTGATACACTCATATACACTGCACATTACTGTAGGTTTTATTGCTGTAGAGCTCTGTGATACACTCATACACACTGCACATTTCTGTAGGTTTTATTGCTGTGGAGCTCTGTGATACACTCATACACACTGCACATTACTGTAGGTTTTATTGCTGTAGAGCTCTGTGATACACTCATACACACTGCACAATACTGTAGGTTTTATTGCTGTGGAGCTCTGTGATACACTCATACACACTGCACATTTCTGTAGGTTTTATTGCTGTGGAGCTCTGTGATACACTCATACACACTGCACATTACTGTAGGTTTTATTGCTGTGGAGCTCTGTGATACACTCATACACACTGCACATTACTGTAGGTTTTATTGCTGTAGAGCTCTATGATACACTCATACACACTGCACATTTCTGTAGGTTTTATTGCTGTGGAGCTCTGTGATACACTCATACACACTGCACATTACTGTAGGTTTTATTGCTGTAGAGCTCTGTGATACACTACAACATGGTGCAATTTACTGTGTGTTTTATTGATATGGAGTAAGTCCCGCCAACGGACATGCCATGTTTCTCTTAGTGAATGAACCTTGACAACCCCCCAAACCCCTTCTACCACACACATACACTAACCTCCCTGACTAACATGCCACCCACCAAACCCATATATACTGAACCTGCCCCAACCCCCTGACCCCCACTGAACCCACACACACTAACTCTGTTCCCCTGACCTCACACATGTCTATTTTCTCTGTGACAGATAGAGGGAGGGAGGAAACTCCTTTCTGCATTCTTGTCACTGTGCTTGTGTTGTGACACGGAGGGAAGAAACTTTTATCTCAGTCATTCTCCCTGCCTGGAGATGTGACAGGTTGAGGATGTGCTCCACATGGCACCGGCCAATCATGCATGTGAGCTCACCAGTGTGCTCTCTGGGCTGCTGCTGCCCTTTTCACTGTGCTAGAAGCCAGCACATGGAGCTATCTACCGGTGACTTACTGAGGCCCATAGGCTGAGATCCTTTTGTTTCCTATAGGACCTGCAGCCCTCTTGCATCCACTAATTCCAGTGCCAGCATTGGACACAGACCATCTTTTTGCGTCCAGCTTTCAGTGCTCTAGGGCATTAATATATACACTCACAGACCACTTTATTAGGTACACCTTGGTAGTACCAGATTGGACTCCTTTTGCCTTCAGAACTGCCTTAATTCTTTGTGGCATAGATTCAAGAAGGTGTTGGAAACATTTTATGGATTTTGGTCCATATTGACACAATAGCATCACACAGTTGCTGCAGATTTGTCAGCTGCACATCCATGAAGTGAATCTCCACTTCCACCACATCCCAAAGGTCCTCTATTGGATTGAGATCTGGGGACTGTGGAGGCCGTTGGAGTACAGTGAACTCATTGTCATGTTCAAGAAACCAGTTTGAGATGATTTGAGCTTTGTGACATGGTACATTATTCTGCTGGAAGGAGCCATCAGAAGATGTGTACACTGTTTTCATAAAGGGATGGACATGGTAAGCAACAATACTCAGGTAAGCTGTGGCCTTTAAATGATGCTCAATTAGTACTAAGGGGCCCAAAGTGTGCCAAAAAAATATCCCCCACACCATTACACCACCAGATTTAACTATTGATACAAGGCAGGATGGATCCATGCTTTCATGTTGTTTATGCCAAATTCTGACCCTAAGGCTAGGGTCAGACTAACGCAGTATCAACGTGCGTTTAGCAGCACTAAATCAGGGCCATGCTAGCAGCAAATGACGTCCAATGCCGGGTAGCATACAAAGTACGGCCGCACAAAACGGCTGCGCAAAGCAAGTGGCAAACGAATGCATTTTTTAGAGAACGTCAAACCGCTAGTACTGACGTACAGAGTGCGCTGCGTCCGCATAGCGTCGTGTGTGCGTGATTGGGAGACGTCAGACGCTGCACACGTCCGGCCAACATAACGTCCAGACGCAAAAAGGGTTTTATTGATGATCCGTGCAAAATCACGGACGAAAATGCGCATCGTATGACCGCTATCGCGTATTCCGTGAAAAAATACGTCCGTTCGTTCGAACGCACTTTTTCACGGACAAAGCGAAAAATGCGTTAGTCTGACCCTAGCCTTACATCTGAATGTCGCAGCTGAAATTGAGACTCATCAAACCAGCCAACGTTTTTCCAATCTTTTATTGTCCAATTTTGTTGAGCCTGTGCGAATTATAACCTCAGCTTCCTGTTCCTAGCTGACAGGGGTGGAACCTGGTGTGATCTGCTGCTGCTGTAGCCCATCTGCTTCAAGATTGGACGTGTGTGTTCAGAGATAGTATTCTTCATACGTTGGTTGTAACGAGTGGTTATTTGAGTTACTGTTGCCTTTCTATCATCTCGAACCAGTCTGTCCATTCTCCTCTGACCTCTGACTTCAACGAGGCATTTTCGTCCACACAGCTGTAGCTCACTGGTTATTTACTCTTTTTTGGACCATTCTCTTTAAACCCTAGAGATGGTTGTGTGCGAAAATCCCACTAGATCAGCAATTTTTTAAATACTCAGGCCAGTCCGTCTGGTACCAACAACCATGCCATGTTCTAAGTCACTTAAATGCCCTTTCTCCCCCATTCTGATGCTTGGTTTGAACTTCAGCAAGTTGCCTTCACCACATCTAGATACCTAAATGCATTGATTTGCTGCCATGTGATTGGCTGATTAGCAACTTGTGTTAAGCAATTGAACAGGTGTACCTAATAAAGTGTGAGTTTTATTGCTGTGGCTCTCTGTGATACGCACATGCACACTGCACATTGCTGTGGATCTCTGTGATATGCTCATACATGCCACACCTTACTAGGACTTTTATTGCTGTGGAGCTTTGTGAGATATACATAGAGCCCATTACATTAAAAATGAGATGGACTGAAGTGGTGATAGTGGACCTGGAAATATAATGGGACTCTGATTGTGTGCAGTCGACATTGTGGACCTGTAGGAGTCTATTGCATGGGGATGGCCTAATACTCCTTGCACTGGACCTGAGTAAATCTGTGTTTGTTCCAGGGAGGAGAGGGGGCCTTCATGGATTCCCGCACCTGGGTCCTGTGCTGTGTGTATATATATATATATAAACACATGGGGGGTTGCACTCAGCCTTAACTAAGCGTTTCAGTGCGTTGCACCCACACTGAAACGCTTAGTTAAGGCTGAGTGCAACCCCCCCATGTGTTTTTCATATGAATTTCATGGGTAAGCACCCCTCCCTGCCACAGGTACTCCTCCTCCAGGTTCTATTTAACCTTGATCTGCGGGAGCTCCATGAAGGGACCTGTTCCTCAGTGAGTTTATCCCATGATGGGCAGTCATTAGGTTTACAGAGTAGGACCTGCCAGAGGGTGGATTACATTGACGCTGTTGGCAGGCTTAAGCAATTCACGGCCGTTCATTGCGAACTAAATTTCCACCATTTTATTCAGCAAAGCTCAGAGTTATGAAATTTTCACCATGTGGTAAAAGCTGGTATTATGTACCCATGCATGGAGCTGTTGCTGCAGGTTTTTGAATGTGTTTGTCTGGAGTGCTCTCTCCATGGTTTTGTTCTATATATATATATATATAATATATATATATATATATATATAGATATATGTTACGGGTAAAGCCCTAAATGCGGTTAATCCTAGGATTACCCGGGTAATCCTAGCATTACCCAGACGTCATTAGCAAAAGTCTGAAGTGAAATTAAATTTCTGACTTTACCCGGGTAATCTGCAAAGTATCCAGAGGCCTCTGGGTAATCCGGTCTCTGCACTGTTTTAACCGGGTAATTCGCACATTACCCTAGTGTTGCTGGATAAAGTGTGACCTGCAACGAAACATCAGACTTTATCCGGGTAGTCTGCAAAGTATCCAAACGCTTCTTGGTACTGCGCTTTTCTTGGGTTTTTAGCAGGTTACAGCTGACTGAATTCTGAGGATTACCCGGATAAAGCTGCAAACTATCTGACTGGTAACAAAATTGTGTTTTTTATTATTTTTAATGAAATTGTATCCACAGTCACAAACCGCACTAAATAACCATAAGTTTACTCTGTGCATTAATTGTCTGAAAATTAATTTATGAAGATAAAGATATTATATAAAGAGTAACCTGATGGTTATTATGTTTTATAAATGATATATAAGCACACGACACATAATAAAGATCATGTAACTCTTTAACATTCATATAAGAAACATATCCTGTTACTCTGTATATTCATTATATCTGCAATACATTTTAATGTTTGTCTTTTGCCATGGTCATTGATAATATCCATAGATAATAGCAAAATTCACTTTTACCCAAGCGGGGTTGGATGCTCTGCAGATTACCCAGGTGATTACCCCAGACTGCTATATATATATATATAAATATATATATATATATATATACAGTTGTGTTCAAAATTATTCAACCCCCAATGCTGTAAAGGGTTTTAGGGAATTTAGTGTACATTTGTAATTGTATTCAGAATGAAATCCTACAAGGACTTTTTAAAGAACCATATGCAACTAAAATGACATCAATTGGTTTTGTAATACAGTAGTAAATGTTTCTTTTGTGAATTCTCATTGACACAATTATTCAACCCTTAAAGACTACCACTCTGAAGAACAGAGGTTCATTCAAGTGTTTTCAATCAGGTATTGAAAACACCTGTGGATGTCACGGAGCAGCAATAAAGCATAATAAGCACCAATTAGGTAGCTTTAAAATGACTGTGATACTCAGCTCCTTCTAGACATTTACTGGTGTGGTTACAAACATGGTGAAGTCAAGAGAATGGTCCAGGAAGACAAGAGAAGAGGTGATTACTCTAAACAGGAAGGGCAATGGCTATAAGAAGATTGCAAAGATGTTAAACATACCAAGAGAGACCATAGGAAGCATCATTCGCAAATTCAAGGCAAAGGGCACTGTTGAAACGCTACCTGGTCGTGGCAGAAAGAAGATGCTGACTTCGACTGCTGTGCGCTACCTGAAGCGTAGAGGGGAGAAAAGTCCCCATGTGACTGCTGAGGAACTGAGAAAAGATTTGTCAGATGTGGGTACTGAAGTTTCAGCTCAGACAATACGGCGCACACTGCGTAATTGTCACGGATCCCTCTGATTACCAAAATAGTGGTCCCTTTACGCAGACCGCTCTCTACCCTTCCGATCCTTGAATGGTCGGCAAAACTAGAAAGACAATTAACCAGACAATAGATAGACAAGAGGTAACACCAGACAGAGGTACAGAATAGGGTATTGTCACGAATCCTTCTGACTACCAAGATAGTGATCCCTTTATGTGGATCGCTCTCTACCCTTCCGATCCTTGAATGGTCGGCAAAACTAGATAGACAATTAACCAGGTAATAGATAAACAAAGGAAACACCAGACAGGGGTACAGACCAGAGTATACGTTCTCCCTAGGACCTTAGTTATAGCAGAGGAAATCTGATGTGTGCTTAGGGTGCCACATAGACTGACCTCGGTACCAACGTTAAGGGCAGAACCAAGAGCAGAGTAAATGCCAATACCAGGGGTTATACACAGAATGGTTTGTTTGCCAATGCCAGGGTCATACACAGGAGGGTTCGTTTGCCAATGCCAAGGGTCATACACAGGAGGGTTCGTTTGCCAATGCCAAGGGTCATACACAGGAGGGTTCGTTTGCCAATGCCAAGGGTCATACACAGGAGGGTTCGTTTGCCAATGCCAAGGGTCATACACAGGAGGGTTCGTTTGTCAGAAGCAAGGTTAGATACAGAAATCGCCAAAATACACAAGAGCTCTGCGGGAAGTGAATACCACGTCAGGGCACCGGCATGGTAGTGAGACTGGGCTTTAAACCCGGCGGGTCCGCGTCATAACGCCAGGCCCCGCCCCTCGGCGTCCCACGTGAGCGCACCCGGTAGCGTTCATCATTCGGCGCCTGGCCAGCGAGCAGCGAGGAATCTGCTGCCAGGCGCCCCAGCCCCTGACCAGCCGTGACAGAACCCCCCCTCCACGGGCGGCCACTGGACGACCCCCAGGGGCACGGGGGTGCGCCAAATAGAAGGCCTTCACTAGCCTAGGAGCATGGACTTCTGCAGCCGGAATCCAAGAACGATCCTCCGGACCGTAACCCACCCAATCGACCAAGTACTGCAAGGACCCCCTAGATATCCTGGCACCCAGA
The DNA here is from genome assembly GCA_009667805.1 of Leptobrachium leishanense. Taxonomy (NCBI): domain Eukaryota; kingdom Metazoa; phylum Chordata; class Amphibia; order Anura; family Megophryidae; genus Leptobrachium; species Leptobrachium leishanense. Next base: position 479,011,152 of record CM019063.1, on the reverse strand, counting down.
ATGGCCTTAACCTCGAACTCCTCCTCACCCTCCACAGAGATAGGAGGCGGTGGAGCATGGACCTTGGTGTACCGGTTACACAACAACGGCTTCAAAAGGTGTACATGGAACACATTATGTATCTTAAAATGGGAGGGTAACGCCAAAGCATAGGAGACAGGGTTGATTCGCCGCAGAATCTTATAGGGACCGATATACCTAGGAGCCAACTTCATGGAAGGCACTAAGAGCTTAATGTTACGTGAAGAAAGCCAAACCCTGTCCCCAACTTGATACACAGGTGCCTGCCTCCTGTGTCTGTCGGCCTTGGTTTTCTGGATGGCACTACTCTCCTCTAGTGCCCGTCTCACTCTCCCCCAAGTCTCTTTCAATGATGCCAGTTGCTCATCCAAAGCAGGAATCGTGGTATCAGGAAACGTAGCGGGGAGCACGGGAGGATCAAAACCATAAACAGCGAAGAAAGGAGAATGTCCTGTGGACTCACTCACTGCACTGTTCAAGGCATACTCGGCCCATGGTAACAGGTCTGACCAGTTATCCTGTTGTTCTGATATAAAGCACCTGAGATATTTCTCTACATTTTGGTTTGCTCGTTCTGCTGCTCCGTTGGTCTGGGGGTGATAGGCCGAAGAAAAGAGAGGTCTATCCCCACATTCTTACAAAACCCTCTCCAGAATCTGGAGATGAATTGGGTCCCCCTATCAGAGACAATCTCCAGAGGGACACCGTGTATGCGGACCACGTTGGAAATGAATATGGGCACCAGTTCGGCTGCCGAAGGTAGTTTCCGAAGAGGAACATAGTGACCCATCTTGGAAAATCGATCTATGACCGTAAGTATCACTGTATTCCCCCTTGACTCAGGTAAATCTACTATAAAATCCATGGCTACATGTGACCATGGTCGTTCGGGGATCGGCAAAGGCTGGAGTAACCCAATGGGTGCTGTTTTGGGACTTTTCTGCCTTGAGCACACCTCGCACACAGCTATGTAATCTTTAACATCTCGGCGTAACGTGGGCCACCAGAGGAGTTTACTGATATTAGACACAGTCTTGGTGATACCCATATGCCCAGAAGTTTTATTATCATGATAGATGTTAAGTACTTCCTCTCTTTCGTTCTCAGGTACAAAGAGTTTCGCAGGAGGTTTTCCCCCAGGAGCTGCACCCTGGACGGTCTGCAACCTTTTCATTAGGGGAGACGAGACACTAATCGTGGTAGAGGCTATAATCCTTTCCTGGGGTACAATGGGATGCTGATCTTGGATATTGTGTTCATAAGATTCATACTGTCTCGACAATGCGTCTGCTTTAATGTTTCTGGACCCAGGTCTATAGGTAAGCACGAAATTAAAACTTGAGAGAAACAATGACCATCTCGCTTGTCTGGAATTTAAACGTTTAGCATCACCAATGTACGTGAGATTCTTATGATCGGTTATGATAACGATGGGGTCCTTAGACCCCTCTAATAAGTATCTCCATTCGGCCAAGGCCGCGATGACTGCTAACAACTCTCTATTTCCAATGTCATAGTTCTTCTCTGCCGGGGACAATTTCCGAGAATAGAAGCCGCATGGATGCAAGGGTTTGTCGGGTGCCTCCCTTTGGGACAAGACTGCGCCAAGACCTAGTTCGGAGGCGTCAACTTCTACTTGGAAAGGCAGAGCCGGATCTGGATGTCGGAGAACAGGGGCAGTAGTGAATGCCTGCTTAAGTGCCTCAAAGGCTTGAGTGGCTTGAGGTGTCCATTTCTGATTTCCCACCCCTTTCTTTGTCATAGCCGTGAGGGGAGCTACCAAGGCCGAAAAATCTTTAATGAACCTTCGATAATAGTTCGTAAATCCAGAAACCTCTGGATGGCTTTAAGCCCTTGGGGTAGAGGCCAGTCAAGAATAGCTGAGAGCTTTTTAGGATCCATTTGAAAACCCTCAGGGGTTATTATATAACCAAGGAATTGCACAGTTACTATGTCGAATAGACATTTTTCTAGTTTGCAGTACAATCCAGCCTTCAATAGTTTTTCCAATACTTGTTTTACGTGGACATGATGAGTGTCTACATCCGGAGAGTATATCAGGATGTCATCCAGATATACTATAACGAATTCTTGCAAAAAATCCCTTAGGGTGTCGTTTATAAGGTCCTGGAAAACGGCTGGCGCATTACACAACCAAAAGGCATCACCAGGTATTCATAATGCCCGCTACGTGTATTAAAAGCCGTTTTCCATTCATCTCCCTTTTTAACCCTGACCAGGTTGTACGCTCCGCGTAAATCAAGCTTCGTATAAACACGGGCCCCTTTTAATCGGTCGAACAATTCTGTTATGAGAGGTATGGGATACGCATTTCTTATAGTTATCCTGTTCAAACCTCTATAATCGATGCAAGGTCGCAGATCTCCCTCTTTCTTGGAAACAAAAAAGAAACCTGCTCCTGCTGGAGAAGAGGACCGTCTAATGAATCCTCGTTCCAGATTCTCCCTTATGTATTCCTCCATAATGTCGTTCTCTTTTTGTGATAAAGGGTATACGTGACCCCTAGGAGGCATCGTACCGGGGAGTAAATCAATAGCACAGTCATATGGACGATGTGGTGGTAGGACCTCAGTCCTGGCTTTAGAGAACACCTCCTTTAATGCCAGGTAACATTCAGGGACCTCTGTGGACAAAGGAGGGGCTGTGGCAATATTGAGGCTACCAATCACATTAACTCTGCCTAGGCACTTAGACTGACAACTTTGACCCCAACATTTTATGTCTCTCAGGACCCAATCGACAACCGGGTTGTGCTCTGTTAACCATGGAAACCCAAGAACGACAGGACATGAGGGTGATTCAATAATTTGAAATCTTATTGTCTCCTGGTGCAAAATTCCTGTTTTCATACATACATCGATAGTGTCGTGAGTGATATGTGGGCATGACAGGGGTTTACCATCTATGGCTTCCACCATTAGAGGTCTCTCTTTAAGAACCAGAGGTAAGAGGTTTTTGGCAGCAAAATTCTTATCCATGAAATTGCCTGAGGCCCCAGAGTCTAGGAACGCCTCAGTCTTGAGGTGAACCCCCTCCCAGGTTAGGGAGATTGGTAACAGAATCCTGGATTTTTTTTTTCATTGTCCACAAAGGAGGCATACAGAGAACCAATAACCTGGGTATTGGCTGTTCTTTGACCCAGTTTGCCATATTCACCCCTACTAACCCTGGGTCTCTGAGGACACTGAAGGCGGAAGTGATCTGCCCCTGCACAATAGAAGCAGAGCCCCTTTTCTCTTCTGTGCGCTCTTTCTGCTTCTGAAATACCCGTTTTCCCTATTTGCATGGGTTCAACAACTGGTAAATCTGTTCTCACATTATCCGAGGTACCTGACGTACTGGTGCGTCTGGGTAATGAGGGTAAAGGAGGCAAGACCCTTCTGGGTCTGTCTCTGGGGTGTCTCCTTTCCCTAATTTGGTCGTCCATGGCTATACAAAAATCTATCAGGTGGTCTAGATTCTCTGGTAATTTTAAGGGAGCCAGCTCAAACATAAAAGCCTCGTTCAAACCTTCGGTAAAGGCTAAGGTTAAAACGTCGTTCGGCCAAAGCACCTCAGAAGTCAAAGTCTTAAACTCGATGGCATAGTCTGCAACCCTCTTATTGCCTTGTTTGATGTGAAACAAAGACCTACCCGCATTGGTAGCCCTTCTAGAGGGATCAAAGGTACGTTTTAACTCAGAGGTAAAACCTCATAATCGTAGATGATGGGTTTCTTATTTTCCCACAACGGCGTAGCCCACAATAAAGCTTTTTCTGTTAAATGATTAATCAGATATCCTACTTTGGCTTTATCAGACATACAAGAACCAGGGTTGTTCTCAAACAAGATCTCGAGTTGAGTCAAAAAACCCCGGCATAAGTTTGGTGTACCATCATAGCGTAGGGGTGCCTTCATACTAAGCCTATGTCCCTCAGGGGAGACGGAACTGACCCTAGGTAATGCTGGATCTGGAGGGTTTGAGGTACCTGTATTGGACCGATTTAACAGGGTTTGCAGAGCGAGAGAAATCTGGTCCATCCTATGGTCCTGTTCCTCTTGTCTGGCTGCGATACGTGCCAGCTGGTTAGAGAGGTCTGCGGGATCCATTGGCCCTGACGTAATGTCACGGATCCCTCTGATTACCAAAATAGTGGTCCCTTTACGCAGACCGCTCTCTACCCTTCCGATCCTTGAATGGTCGGCAAAACTAGAAAGACAATTAACCAGACAATAGATAGACAAGAGGTAACACCAGACAGAGGTACAGAATAGGGTATTGTCACGAATCCTTCTGACTACCAAGATAGTGATCCCTTTATGTGGATCGCTCTCTACCCTTCCGATCCTTGAATGGTCGGCAAAACTAGATAGACAATTAACCAGGTAATAGATAACAAAAGGGAAACACCAGACAGGGGTACAGACCAGAGTATACGTTCTCCCTAGGACCTTAGTTATAGCAGAGGAAATCTGATGTGTGCTTAGGGTGCCACATAGACTGACCTCGGTACCAACGTTAAGGGCAGAACCAAGAGCAGAGTAAATGCCAATACCAGGGGTTATACACAGAATGGTTTGTTTGCCAATGCCAGGGGTCATACACAGGAGGGTTTGTTTGCCAATGCCAAGGTCATACACAGGAGGGTTCGTTTGCCAATGCCAAGGGTCATACACAGGAGGGTTCGTTTGCCAATGCCAAGGGTCATACACAGGAGGGTTCGTTTGCCAATGCCAAGGGTCATACACAGGAGGGTTCGTTTGTCAGAAGCAAGGTTAGATACAGAAATCGCCAAAATACACAAGAGCTCTGCGGGAAGTGAATACCACGTCAGGGCACCGGCATGGTAGTGAGACTGGGCTTTAAACCCGGCGGGTCCGCGTCATAACGCCAGGCCCCGCCCCTCGGCGTCCCACGTGAGCGCACCCGGTAGCGTTCATCATTCGGCGCCTGGCCAGCGAGCAGCGAGGAATCTGCTGCCAGGCGCCCCAGCCCCTGACCAGCCGTGACAGTAATGAAGGCCTCCATGCCAGAACTCCCAGGCGCACCCCCTTGCTGTCTCCAAAGAATAAGAAGAGTCGACTGCAGTATGCCAAAAGTCATGTGGACAAACCACAGAAGTTTTGGGATAGTGTTCTGTGCACTGATGAAACAAAATTAGAACTGTTTGGGCCCATGGATCAACGCTATGTTTGGAGGAGGAAGAACAAGGCCTATGAAGAAAAGAACACCTTGCCTACTGTGAAGCATGGCGGGGGGGTCAATCATGCTTTGGGGCTGTTTTGCTTCTGCAGGTACAGAGAAGCTTCAGCGTGTGCAAGGTACCATGAATTCTCTTCAGTACCAGGAGATATTGGATGACAATGTGATGCAGTCCGTCACAAACCTGAGGCTTGGGAGACGTTGGACCTTTCAACAGGACAATGATCCCAAGCATACCTCCAAGTCCACTAGAGCATGGTTGCAGATTAAAGGCTGGAACATTTTGGAGTGGCCATCGCAGTCACCTGACTTAAATCCGATTGAGAACCTCTGGTGGGACTTAAAGAAAGCAGTTGCAGTGCGCAAGCCTAAGAATGTGACTGAACTGGAGGCTTTTGCCCATGACGAATGGGCGAAGATACCCGTAGATCGCTGCAAGACACTTGTGTCAAGCTATGCTTCACGTTTAAAAGCTGTTATAACTGTAAAAGGATGTTGTACTAAGTACTAAGATTGAATGTCACTTGGGGGTTGAATAAAACTGATAATGATGTGAGCACAGAAAAGACATTTGTGGTTATTTCATTATAAATGTTATGTTATATTTGTCTGACCTACACGTGCCTCTTTGATTTAATTGTAAGCAAGATGACTGAATGATCAAAATCAATGTCAAACTGGCCAAAACACTCAATTTCAGTGGGGGTTGAATAATTTTGAACACAACTGTATATATATATATATATATATCGACAGAAGCTGAGCACTCTGGCTTCCACAATTCATATGTGCCCGGTGCCTGCTGTTCAGCTGGATATTGTACAAAGAAGAAGTTGGTGGCGGCAACTCCAGGATTTTAAGAAGATAAAGATTTTAATCCATAAAAGAATCGACGTTTCAGCCCAGGCTGAAACGTCGATTCTTTTATGGATTAAAATCTTTATCTTCTTAAAGTCCTGGAGTGCCGCCACCAACTTCTTCTTTATATACTGTATATATATATACACAAAAAGTGAGAGCACCCCGTGGCTTGTAAAATACAGGATTTACTAGGTATGCATTAAAAGTCCCAAAGTTTCGTATACTGAGAGCCTTTACCCTTTATCAAGGAATCTCAGGAGCCGAAACATTAGGACTTTTAATGCATACCTAATAAATCCTGTATTTCACAAGCCCCGGTGTGCTCTCACTTTTTGAATTATTGTATTCATCCCATGAGTAGCACCCAGGCAACAAACTATTTTTTCATTTACCGAGACTCAGTGTTATTTTTCCTGGTGGCTTATACAGTATATAAATGTAACATTAGTCCAATAAAAATGGTATCACTACGCACTACTATACTCTGATATATATATATATACACACAGTATCTCACAGAAGTGAGTGCACCCCTCACATTTTCATAAATATTTTATGATATCTATTCATGTGACGACACTGAAGAAATGACACTTTGCTACAATGTAAAGTAGTGAATGTACATCTTGTATAACAGTGTAAATTTGCTGTCCCTCAAAATAACTCAACACACAGCCATTAATGTGTAAACCGCTGGCAACAGAAATGTATCCCAAAGCAAAATTTCCAGCCTTATCTACTCAATGTGATGCTGCCCAGCATTCCTGATTACGTCCAAATATATATGCACCTCAAGAAGAAACGCTAAGGGAATGTACATACGGAAAACACACACAGAGTTATTCAAAGAGCACCAAAATTCCACCCACTCTCTCGTTCCCTGCACTCCGTCGAATCAAATTCCCCGACACTGCGGTGAATTCAGCATTTACTGTAGGGTGTCCCAAGTGCAGGGAAATTTCACCGTACATAATCAAAAACCACCACAAACTACCAAATCGAACGGAAAAAACATCGGATTGATCCAATAAACTACTGAAAGACTGGCAAACGCACCCAACGATCCGCCACAGAACTGCAGAAATGCATCCAAAAAACTCAATGATGATGTTGGAGCCGAACTGCTGACTGGAGTGGACGCACCTCGATGAGCTCTCTTGCTGACCTCTTTTATTTGTTTGGGTTTTTATGTGTCCCTCCATTGATTTGAGACCCCCCTTGTGAGACCTCATGTCCTGGAGGCTGGGGGCAGCAGAAGCCATGTCCGTGACGTTCCTGGTTTGCTCCCGAAGGAGGCAATGGAATGAAAATGTCACGAGGCCTGGGTGCCCGAGGGCCAAGTATGGCAGACAGAGCCATGGTGAATGCCATAGTGGCGCACCTCGGAGCGACTCATAAAAAGCCGCAGGGAAGAAAAAAAAGGGGGTAGGGGAACACCATCGAAAGCAGGGCAAGTGGCAGCAAAAAATAAAATTAAAATAAAAAGGAGTCAGCAATAAGTCAGCAGGAAACAAAAGTTCTCAGGAAATAAGATGTCTGCAAAAATGGTCCCAGCATGTAGGACAGTAGCACCAACTGATGAAGCTTTTTATGTGAAACACGTTTTGGTATACTGTATATTTTATTAGTAATACATTTGCCTTATTTTACGCCTATCCCGGGTCCTGGATGCTTATATTCACCGAGGAGGTGGCTGGGGCTGATAGGTGATCCGGCGCACCTTCTGAAGTCACCGGCTGCCTACAAATCTGGTGTCTGATCGATAAGACACCAGCAAATGTGAGTACGACATTCTTCTCCTTTGTTTGCACTCCATTTTATACAATATTGCACTATGTGACGTGAGTCATTTTATATTTTGATGGACACGGAGGATGGGTAACCCTGTAAGGAAACCACACTTCTGAGCCACGAGGTGCAGCAGAAGGAACCACTAACAGGACAAGAAGCTCCAACTGCAACACATCTTTCTTTTATGTATTCTCAGGCGTTATTAATCATGAAATCCCTGAGCCAGGCCTGTCAAAATCATGACCCCCGCAGATCTTGATGCCTTCAATTCCCAGAATCACTTCAATGCAATAGATGGCCATGGAGTCATGGGAGTTGTAATTCAGAAACATCTGAGGTGCTGGAGATTGACAGCCCTGCTCTGTCTAAGCTGTCACTGCTGAAGGATGTTTCCCCCCCTTTAACAGAGTCTCGGGCTAAATGGAATTTCCACAGTAACTTCCAAGGAAGTTTCCAAGATGTTTTACTTCCTTCTACGCGACGTACACACGGAAAGGGATATAAGGGGGTGTGACTTCAAAAGGCATTCAAAGAGTGAACAGATTTCAGAGCTGCGAATGAGGAAAAGACTGAGAAAAAAATACAACGAAGCTAAAAAAAAAAAACACAGACGAAAACAAGTTCAAGGTTGACTAGTTTTCTCTCCTGCGATTCAACTGAATAGAACACAAGAATTCTGATGAAAAGCAAACAGCCGATACCGGGATCTGAGGACTAAATACTTACTTTGTTATTTTTTAAGAAACCACAGAAATAGGATCTTTCTGAACTGTCAAAACACCCGTAAGTATGAGTCTTACATACCACTTAAATACTACTATGTGTTTTATCACTGTAACACTTCAATAACAATATTATCAGCGAATAGCTCATTATTTTCCTGGAAACAGGCTACATACACGGTAAACTGATGTCATCTGTTTCTTGTGATACTGTTGTTTAATATTTTTTTAACACGTAAGGGGGTGTGACTAGGGAGTCGCTCCCTAATCAAGACTGATCAGATGAGGCAAAGCTGGAACGTATCGTCTGTTAACATAAACTCCAATGGTGAATATTCTGTATGCAGTTATTAAAACGCACATAAATATACATTTTATTTTTGGGAAGTCATTGACAAGAAAATAACAGGAATGGACAGCACTCACTCACTTAGACGCAGATTCTCTCCACGGTGCATGTGATCAGGGGCGGATCCAGACACAGGTTTGGGGGGGCATTCTACCAGTTTTGGCCAAGAGCTGCTGATGGGTTCGCAGTGACAGGTAGATATATTTACCCACAGCTCACATGGATATATATATTGCCCCTAGCTCACATGGATATATTTTGCCCCCAGCTCACATGGATATATATATTGCCCCTAGCTCACATGGATATATATTGCCCCCAGCTCACATGGATATATATATATTGCCCTCAGCTCACATGGATATATTTTGCCCCCAGCTCACATGGATATATATATTGCCCCTATCTCACATGGATATATATTGGCCCCCAGCTCACATGGATATATATATTTGCCCCCAGCTCACATGGATATATATGTTTACCCCCAGGTCACATGGATATATATATTTGCCCCAGCTCACATGGAGATATATATTGCCCCCAAGCTCACATAGATATATATATTGCCCCAGGCAGCTCACATGGATATATATATTTGTCCCCAGCTCACATGGATATATTTTCCCCCAGCTCACATGGGTATATTTGCCCCAGCTCACCTGGGTATATATATATTGCCCTCAGCTCACATGGATATATTTTGCCCCCAGCTCACATGGATATATATATTGCCCCTATCTCACATGGATATATATATTGCCCCCAGCTCACATGGATATATATATTTGCCCCCAGCTCACATGGATATATATATTTGCCCCAGCTCAAATGGAGATATATATTGCCCCCAAGCTCACATAGATATATATATATTGCCCTCAGCTCACATGGATATATTTTGCCCCCAGCTCACATGGATATATATATTGCCCCTATCTCACATGGATATATATTGGCCCCCAGCTCACATGGATATATATATTTGCCCCCAGCTCACATGGATATATATTTGCCTCAGCTCACATGGATATATATGTTTGCCCCCAGCTCACATGGATATATATATTTTCCCCAGCTCACATGGAGATATATATTGCCCCCAAGCTCACATAGATATATATATTGCCCCCAGGCAGCTCAAATGGATATATATATTGCCCCTAGCTCACATGGATATATTTTGCCCCAGCTCACATGGATATATATATTGCCCTCAGCTCACATGGATATATTTTGCCCCCAGCTCACATGGATATATATGTTTGCCCCAGCTCACATGGATATATATATTTGCCCCAGCTCACATGGAGATATATATTGCCCCCAGCTCACATGGATATATATGTTTGCCCCAGCTCACATGGGTATATATGCCCCAGCTCACATGGATATATTTGCCCCAGCTCACATGGATATATTGCCCCCCAGATCACATGGATATATATGCCCCCAGCTCACATGGGTATATTTTCCCCAGCTCACATGGATATATTGCCCCCAGCTCACATGGGTATATTTGCCTCCAGCTCACATGGATATATTTGCCCCCAGCTCACATGGGTATATATTGCCCCCAGCTCACATGGGTATATTTGCCCCAGCTCACATGGGTATATTTGCCCCCAGCTCTCACCAGTCTGCTGGCCCCAGGCTCTGCCGGCATCTTCTCCCTAGGAGGTGAGCGGCCGCTGACATGCAGCTTGGCCGCTCGCCGGGAACCATTTGACCAGCTGCGCAGCCGCGTTCTCGCAAAGATTGCGCGCTGGTCAGGTGGTTCTCATCACAGGCGAGCGGCCAAGCTGCATGTCAGCGGCTGCTCGCCTGTAAGGAGAAGAATGCCGGTGGTGGCGATTTTCTCAGGGGGGGGCAGAATGGAGTCCAGGAAACCAAAAAGTGCCAGATGCTTTACACACTAGGGTGCCAGCTTATTAAGCTTGATTAAAGCAAGGAGGATGCAATGCTGCTGGTACCCTAGTGTGAAATGTATTTTAAAAAAGCCACTTCCACAGAGCCCACAAGTCACAAGTGCTGGTACATATGGTGTCTGGGAAGTTTTTTTAACAGGAAATATTACATTCAGAGTCTCCTCAGAGACTCTTTGATTGTTTGTTTCTGAGCTTCTATTAAACATATACTGTATGTCTGCTCCTTCAGAGGCAACTAATCCATGATGATGTCATGTGACAATACTGTGACAGATTCATATGTTGATCATCTCTTTGACTTGGTCAACATAGGCTTCAGTGTGTGCAGCTTTCGTACGTATGTATGTGTAGATTGAAATGTTGATGCATTTGCAGAACAGACAAAGAATATGCATATGAAAAATCTTCATTGAGCTGGATGGATGGATAGATGGATGGATGGGTGGATGGATTCTATGCAAAACTCCTGCACTCACACAGGGTTATTCACAGACCACCAAAATTCCACCGGAATTTCAGTGCTCTTTCATTCCCCGCACTTCGGGGAATTAAATTCCCCAACCCTGCAGTGAATTCACCATTCACCAAAGGGCCCCTGAAGTCGGGGAAAATCCACATCAAAACCGCTGATTAAAAAAAAACACAGCAAAATTGCCAAAATTATCAGATCGGATAATTTCGGCGGGTCCCAGCAGCTTATTGGATCAGATCTAATTCGATAAGCCTCCGGGAACCCGCTGAAATTATTGGATCCACTCCGATCCGATAGATGATCGGATCCGATCCGATAAGCCACCACAAACCCGCCAAACGCGTTGGGAAAAAGACAACGATCAGCCGACCAGCATTAAAGCCGACAAGGTGGCGGACTGGGTAAAAAAAAAGGAAAATTTAAAGTGTCAAATTTGAAACGCTGTTTGCAAAAAAACTACTGTATGAAAATCTCTGGAATTTACATATAATGTCCTATGAATAATAATAAAAAGGTCTGTTACAGACACTGCCGTCAGAACAGGCACCGTATTTTGCTGGCAATTCACCAAAATTTGGCAAACTGTCTGCTTTGTGAACAGCCGAATGGCCACGAAAATGCACCGTACAGGGAAATTCCCTGTTCGGTGACATTTCGAGGCCAGATCGTCTCTCTCTAAATAACCCCTATTGTGTATTATCTGATTAGTTGTCCATTTTTTATGTTTTTTAATCTATTTAACCTCTTTAATTAGCAGGCATAATTTCAAAATCATAAACTGATCAAGTGAAAATGATATCCTTTTGTGAAATGTGATTAAAAGAATATGAAATTCCTATTTTTTTGTACTATTATTTTTTGCGACGCAGTGTTTTAAGTCATCAGTTTCACCTGCAACTCCTTGTAACATATTTTTTTCTTATTATTGTAATAGGTTTTCTGCTCTTGACAAAAGGATGAAATGGGCCGAAATCTCTTTGGATTTCTTCGTATTAATGTATGTGTTTATGCCAATACAATCTGAAGATGGTTCAGTGGAAAAGTCCTCTACTGGTCACCTTGAAGAAATCCTATTGAATGCCTCCCATCTGGTCACATTTCTGGATTTATCCCAAAAATATATATCTTTGGTTGACACCAATAAATTCAGATTATTTCCAAAGCTAAAAAGCCTAAACCTCAGCCACAACCTGATCGAAGAATTAGACTTTGAAGTCTTCCGATTCAACACCGCTTTGGAACAGTTGGATTTATCACACAATAAGCTGAGCAAAATATCCTGCAGTTCCTTACACTTTATAAAAAATGTGAAAAAACTCAATTTGTCGTATACCAACTCATCAGTTGTGTATCTTTGCAAGGAAATTACTGTGTTGTCAAATTTAGAATATCTCGGATTGAGTGCTGAACGGATACAGAAGCAGGACTTCCTCAACCTAGCTCAAAGACAGCTACAATGTGTATTTTTAGGGTTGGAAAATCTACGGGAATACAAATCCGGAAGTATACAGTTGCTCAATACAAGTAAGCTCCATGTCCATCTATCAAAATATATAAACAATCAATTCCTTTTTTATGACGCACTGGCTACTGCCACCACACTGGAAATTTCTGAGATTGAATGTAGCTTTTGTGATAACTACACATCACTTCTATCCATGATCAACAAAAACTCCAGGGTAAGAACGCTAATACTGAGTAACACCACAATGCCATGGAAAGCAATGAGGGAAATCTTCCTGTCTGTGTGGAGATCATCCGTGGAACATTTTTACGTGAACATGTTTACACTTATAAATGAGTTTACTTACATACAGACAGACTTTTCTGACACCTCCCTGAAGTCACTAGTAATAGATCATATTATAACCAAAGTCTTTTATTTCACCCCTCCGCACCCATTAAATACGTTTTCAGAAATGCTCCTTGAAAACTTCACGTTTTCCAACGCAGACATCACGCACCTGTTTTGTCCTCCTCGGCCTAGCATTTTTCGCTTCTTAAATTTGTCCAAGAACAGAATCACTGATGAGATTTTCCAACAGTGTGACAACCTGACTGCTCTGGAACTTCTAAATTTATGTAGTAACAAGCTGGAGAAACTATCCAAAATCAGTTCTATGACATCCAACATGAAGTCTCTGAAGCATCTTGACCTCAGTCAAAATATTCTACAGTATGAGCAAGGCGAGATCTGCAATTGGGCAGATACACTTGTTATCCTGAACTTGTCAGAAAACAGACTTATGAACGAGGCTTTTGCCTGTTTACCGATTAACATCCAGGTACTAGATCTGACGAGGAACCAGATTACAATTATCCCCAAAACACTTAAAGACTTAACCTTTCTAAGGGAGCTGAATCTGTCTTTTAATCGGCTCAGAAATATCCCTGATTGTCACCTTCTGGGTAGAAGTCTTAGAAGCTTGAGGGTTGACGGAAATTTTATCAACTCGCCCTCTGTTGCATTTTACCAAAATTGTCATAATATTACAAAAATAAGCGCTGGACACAATCCATATCAATGCGATTGTGAATTAAGAGGGTTTAGACATCTTGAGCACGTGACACCTGGAAGACTAGCCGGGTGGCCAGATTCCTACAGGTGTGAATATCCAGAAGACTTCAAAGGTCTCCTCCTAAAGGACTTCTATCTTTCTGAGATATCATGTAACATTTATATGTTGTTGGCTATAGTACTGAGTTCTGTAGTGATAGCGCTTCTCCTCATTATTTTTTCGTGCCTATATTTTGATTTACCTTGGTACATCCGCATGCTGTATCAGTGGATCCGAACAAAGCACAGAGTGAGGAATGCGCAAGATCTGCTGAAGGATAAATGTTTCCATGCTTTTGTTTCTTACTGTGAAGAAGATTCGATGTGGGTGAGGAACACTTTAATACCTAACCTTGAAAGAGGTGATGGCACCATCAAAATTTGCTACCATGAAAGACATTTCGTCCCCGGCAAAGCTATTGTTGACAATATCATGGATTCCATTGAAAAGAGTTTCAAATCGATCTTCGTCTTGTCACCTAATTTTGTCCAAAGTGAATGGTGTCACTATGAATTGTATTTTGCCCAACATGCGCTGTTCGGAAGAAATTATGATAATCTCATTCTAATTCTGCTGAATCCAATTCCAGATTATTTGATTCCCAAAAAGTTTCAAAAGTTAAAAACAATAATGAAACACAGGACGTATCTGGAATGGCCAAAGGAAAAAACCAAACATGGGCTTTTTTGGGCTACACTTAGGGATTCTATTCATGTAAACCTCCCAACAAATGAGGACGATGTATGACATGGATTGCGTTATACAAGAATTGATAGACTCCTGAACAAGACAAGACACAACATAGATCCATGCATGCATTGCAAGTCACAAACACGTGTTGTTTCTTGATCTTGATTTCTGAAGTCCTAATACATTTTGTTAATTCTTTTGCACTATTGTCTCCTGTTTTCAAGTCATATGCCATTTGAGCTCCGTTCTCCTTTTTATGGACTTCCCTTGCACATCGTAAAAACTGTAAGACTATGTCAATAATAGACCTGTGCACGTTGGAAATTTCTTTTCGTTACGTTTTAATTTGTTAAGTGCAATTTTGCGTATTTTCATAAATTTTTCAGATCAATCGTGTTTTCGGATCATATTGGATCGATTTGGTAATTCGTATTATGTTTTATGCGTATTTTTGGATCACTATTTTCGTGTCTCATTTGTATTTTGTAATGTGTCAATTCATTCCATGTCTCTATTCTGTGTTTATTCATTCTTTCGGACAATTCTTTGTTTCAAACGACACTGGTTTTTCATACAATTTGTTATTTTGGTCGATTTTTTTCAGACGATTCGATGTTAGGCTAAATAAACTGCGATTTAGTCTTAGATTATTATTAATATTATTGTTGTCATCATTTATATAGTGCCAACAGTTTCATCAGCGCTCTACAATAATCAAAAAGAACAAGACAAAATATACAAACAAGAGGTGTAGAGGCAGCGGTGTATTTTGCCCTAGGCCGACAAGGCCTAGAACCGCACTTTCCATGGGGCTGCGGCCCCGCTGCTCAGCGGGACCTGCCGCCCCATGGGACTGTTGTGACCTGCCGCTCCGTGGGACCCACCGCTCCGTGTGACAAAACACTTGCGGCTGCCGGTTCTTGAATACCCGGGCGCCAACCGTTTCTGTCCCAGAGCTGCAGCATGGGAGGAAGTGGTCATATGACGTCACTTCCTCCCAGCGCTCCACCATGCTGCAGCATTGTGCTGCAGATTCCGGGACAGAGGTTCCAGCTGCCAGCACCCAGCCACAAGCCGCCAGCCCCCCGGCCAACGGGGGTGGGAGGGGGTTAAATTAAATGAAAAGAGTGGGGGGGTAAATTAAATGAAGAGTGGGGGTTAAATTAAATGAAATAGGGGGGGGTAAATTAAATGAAGAGTGGGGGTTAAATTAAATGAAATAGAGGTGGGGTTAAATTAAATGATATAGAGGTTGGGGTTAAATTAAATGAAAAGACTGGGGGGTAAATTAAATGAAGAGTGGGGGTTAAATTAAATGAAAAGAGTGGGGGTAGAAATTAAATGAAAAGAGTGGGGGTTGGGGGTTAAATTAAATGAAAAGACTGGGGGGTTTGAAATGAAATGAGTGGGGAGGGTTAATGAATTGAAAAGAGTGGGGGTTGGGGGTTAAATTAAATTAAAAGTGTGGGGGTTAGGAATTGAAAAGAGGGGGTTAAATTAAATGGAAAGACTGGGGGGTTTGAAATTAAATGAGTGGGGAGGATTAATGAATTGAAAAGATGTAGGGGGTTATGAATTGAAAAGAGTTGAGTGTTTAAATTAAATGAAAAGAGGTGGGGGTTAATGAAATGAAAAAGAGGTGGGATTAATGAAATGAAAAGAGTGGGGGCGTTTGGAATGAAATGAGTTTTATTGCTGTGCAGCTCTGATATACGCTCATACACAGTGCACGTTTGTGGGTTTTATTGCTGTGCAGCTCTGTGATACCCTCATACACAGTGCATGTTTCTGTGGGTTTTATTGCTGTGCAGCTCTGTGATACGCTCATACACAGTGCATGTTTCTGTGGGTTTTATTGCTGTGCAGCTCTGTGATACGCTCATACACAGTGCACGTTTCTGTGGGTTTTATTGCTGTGCAGCACTATGATACGCTCATACACAGTGCACGTTTCTGTGGGTTTTATTGCTGTGCAGCTCTGTGATACGCTCAAAGTGCACGTTTCTGTGGATTTTATTGTTTAACCAATTAGAGTGGCTGTGATCCAGTATACTTGACATGCATGGCTGATCTTTGTAAAAATGGTTGAATTTTTAAACATTTCATAATTTTATTTGATTATCTCAATAGATACAACATTTGAAACGGTAGACAAAATATACAAGTAGGCACTTGGTATCCACTTTTAATATCAAGAGAAGAAAAGGCGGAGCTCTAAAATGAAAAGGTGGAGCATAAAGAGGAAGGGTGGGGATTAACCAGGAAGAGGTGTGACCTTGACAGGAAGGGTTGTGTCAAATTTAAATTGGGGGGTGCACGAGTTTAGTCAGGCCTAGGGCAGCATAAAACCTAAATACACCACTGTGTAGAGGGCCTTGGTCATAGTAGTTAATAATCTATTCTAGAGGGATTAGGGTGAAGGAAGACAAGAGGTGTTTTATTGATTTTCAGGATCACTAGTCCCAGTGGTTTCTGTTGTTTTGACTTGGAATTGAGGAACAGTACTGTGCTGCTCATCCATTACCTCTCCGTGCAAGAGGAATGAGCAATGCCCCTGCTTGAGTTTTCCTAATGCCCCAGCCCCAGTGCTTCTTGACCCTCATTTGTGTTGTATAGGTTCTGACACATTGGGCTGCCACCAATGTGCTGTTAATGATAACAAGGCATGCTGCCCACTGGGAGCACAAATCAGTGGTGAAATGCACAGATTGGCCAACAGTTCCACCCAGTTGCTCTTTTGATATCGCCAAACATGAGTGATACAAAGAAGGTATTACATTCTGACTAAATGTAGTGCGGAAGGGTATATTATACTGAGTTGCAACCACCTGCATAAGTTGTTTAACCCCTTAAGGACCACTGACGTATATAGTACGTCCTGGGGAAAATTCCCCTTAAGGTCCAAGGACGTACTATGTACGTCACGGTCCATTAAACCCCCTCCCTCCCTATACTTACCTCTCTGGCCTGGGTCCCACAGTCGGACTGGCTTCCTTGAAGCCAGCCTGATGGTTTTATGGGCCCCCGCCGTCGCAATGACGACATCGCCATACATGATGATGTCATTTTCAGGTGTCCCCAGGTGCCTGCAGGGGAACCTGAAAGGGGAGGTCCTGTGTATGCCTCTGCCTCTCCAGCGGCTGAAGCTACAAAAAAAGAGAGGCACTGCTGGAGAGGGCAGAGTCTGCCCTTTCCAGTGGTGCCTCTCTTTAACACCTTAGGTGCTGGCTCGCAATTCGCTCCCTGAAGTTCGTCACAACCCTCCGGTACAACTGTGGAGAAGTCTCGACTTTACGAGAAGCAGGTTCAACCTAACCACCAGGTCGCTGATTATCATTACAATCAGGGAAAGATGACTTGATTCCACTCAGAAGACACCACCAGCAAGTGTCTTTGGGCTAGACACCTAACGATATGGATGCGCCTACCTCACAAAATACTTGTACATCTCATAGATTGTAAATTCCCTTGGGAAAAGGGTCCCCCTGAATCAGGTCATCATCCATGTGTGGTATTCCAATGTATCAATACCTTGTACACTGAACTTGTAAAGCGCTGCGGAATATGTGTGGCGCTATATAAATAAAGGATAATAAAAAAATAATAATATCTATCTTGGATGATAGCCAAGCCTCCAGGTCACCCCCCCCCCCCACCGACGCTATTGCCATATGTGCGGTGACATCAGTCAGCCACTTAACCCCCTAGCTGCCAAGTGGAGCCAGGGGGATCCTTTGGATCCCCGTATCTCCCGATCCGAGGTATAAGTTGGGTAATTTTACATGACTGCAGCCAACATCTGAGGAAAGGGATATAGGGGTTATTATTGCAGAGGATCTAAGGGTAAGTAGTCAATGTAATAGAGCAGCAGGAAATGCTGGCAGAATGCTTGGTTGTGTAGGGAGAGGTATTAGCAGTAGGAAAAGGGAAGTGCTCATGCCACTGTACAGAGCACTGGTGAGACCTCACTAGGAGTACTGTGTGCAGTACTGGAGACCGTATCTCCAGAGGATATAGACATCTTAGAGAGAGTTCAGAGAAGGGCTACTAAAATGGTGTACGGCTTGAAGGAGAAAAGTTACCAGGAAAGGCTTAATGATCTTAACATGTACAGCTTGGAAAAAAGACGAGAAAGAGGAGATATGATAGAAACATTTAAATACGTAAAGGGAATCCACAAGGTAGAGGAAGAGAGTATATTTAACCACTTCAATGCGGTGGACGCGCTCAGCGCGTCCAACCGCATTGGTACTTCGCTGCGGAGGACGCGCTGAGCGCGTCCTCCCTTTGCAGCAGCGATCAGCCGGTATTCCGGCTGATCGCTCGGCCCCCTGGTGCGGGCTGACATCAACGATGTCAGCCCAGCCTCCGGGACCCCGGCGGGCACAATAGGCGTCATCGCGCATGCGCGATGACGTCTATTTCAGGCACCCCCGCCATTGCAGGGAAGGTGCCTGAAGGGGAGGGGGGGAGGTACTTCAGACCTCTCCCCCTCCCCTTCCCCGCGGGCCAGCGATTAAAGACAGGCACCGCCTGGAAGGGCATAGCCTGCCCTTCCAAGCGGCGGCTGTCTTTAACCTCTAGGGGGCTGGATCGCGATATGGCGCCAACATGCGCCGTATCGCGGTCCCCTCCCGGAGCTGGCCGACATCTTGGATGTCGGCCAAGCTTCCGGTATATCCCCCTAATGACTGGCGTCATCGCGCAGAGCGCGATGGCGCCAGTTTTGAAATTAACCCCTGGCTGCCACCTATAGTGGAGATAGGGGGTTCATTGGAACCCCCTATCTCCCGATCCGTGACAGCTAGGGGTTAATCTTTGCTATCATTGGAACGGCCAGAGCGTGGCCTTTCCAATGATACCAAACATGACCATGTAAAATGTAAAAAAAAAAAAAAAAAAAAAAATTACAACTATTAAAAAAAAAAAAAAGTTTTTTGTTTTTTTTTAGATTTATTAGTGCAACAATATTGTTCCCATTTCAATTATAATGTGAACAATGATGCTGCACTAACGATTTTTTCTATGGGGGGCGTTTGCTAAAAAACACGTAATGTTCCCCAAACAAAAGTAATGATTCCTCATTTCTAATTTTTTTATCAAGCGCACCCCATAGAAAATATAACCGCAAACGATCACATTTTAAAATGTGAAAAAAAACACTTTACACATTGTAAATTATTGAAAATTCTAATTTTATTGCATTTTTTGTTATAATATACAGACATGACATAACGTATACATATAATAATGACAGATTATGAATCTGCACAGTCTGCCGGAAAGAACGGTATATAATATGTCTGGGTCATATATTAAAATAAGGCTTCAAAACGCGGTTAAACATGATGAGCGAAACCGGTAAAAATGAGCTCAGCACAGAGGTGGGAAAAGGCTCAGCAGCGAAAGGGTTAAAAGGAAACAAAGTAGCAAAACAAGAGGACATAGTCTTAGGTTAGAGGGGCAAAGGTTTAAAAGTAACATCAGGAAGCATTATTTTACTGAGAGGGTGGTGGATACATGGAACAGCCTTCCAGTAGAAGTGGTAGAGGCCAAAACAGTAATTGAATTTAAGCAAGCATGGGATAGGCATAAGGCTATCCTAAACAAAAGATAAATCCAGGTAAAGTATCCATGTAATTGGGCAGACTAAATGGGCCGAAAGGTTCTTATCTGCCGACATTTTTCTATGTTTCTAGACATCCCGCTGGAATGAAAGCCACTAAATTGTTCAGGGTAGGCTGAATATTGTGAATCTTAATGTCAGATGCAGAAGAGGTCCCTTGATCCCCCTGCTCCTTGTTCTGCCTATCAGTGGTCATGGAGCTTTTTACTAGCAGGGTTATTCAGAGAGAGGTGAAAACAAGGAGAATGACTGGAGAAGCGAAAATTCGTGGTCAAAATAGCCAAACCAGAAAAATTCTCACATTTATCTCACTTTCTAAATCGGCTATTTGGTCTAGATTGTTCTCTTCTCCTGCCATTATCCTGGTTTTCACCTCTCTCTGAATAACCCTGTAGGTGGAGCTGCCACCCCACTTTCTTGACTCAGTAGCATCGGCTTATGGTGTGTGCGCAAATGGTTATTCATCCCATCATTAATGAGATGCCCCAGAACTCTATACTAAAAAGAGAATCGTTATATTGCACACCACAAATATAAGCACAAAAAAGCGGATGCTAACCAAAAAATGGACTTATCCTCAAGCCCTGAAGCACAGAATATATAACCAGCAAGCACACCAAGTAATAAAAAACATACAAGTTTATTTATAACGAACAAAAGATAAAAGAACTGTATTTGATTCAACACCACAAGCGCAAATATATATATTTTTACACACCACACGCTATAGTAGGAAATGTAGACATAATAAATAAATGTTAATCCCTACATTAGGGGAACAAAAACAAAGCAATATACCAATAAATACAACCTATGCCTGGGTGAGCAAAAGTGAACCATCACCAAATGCTGAATCAAAAACACATATACTATCAATAAAAAAAAATATTGCATGAACAACAATGAGCAACCATATATAGAAATGACACAGATACCAAAGTACCTTATTATCAGTGAACACACTGGCAGAGACCTGGTGTCCCAACGTTTCGGCTGAATAGCCATTGTCAATGTCAAGGAGACTCAGGCTGGGGTCAGACGAGCGTGATTTCTACGGACTGTACGTCCGTGCAGTGCGGACATCGTCAGTACGGATGACGCAGTAGTGGTCACACAGTCCGTTTTTTCACTGAAGTTATTTTTTGACGGATGTAGGAGGGGAAAATAAATTACAATGAAAAAACATTCTGTCCGTCAAAAATGCTGGACGTATAAATGCAGTCCGTCTGACCTCGCTCCATCACTCACACACAAAGCTATGCGGACGTTGTGGACGTGGCGCACTCCGCACGTCCGTTCTAGCAGTATTACGTTCTTGCCTGCCTGCGTCCGTTTGCCGCGGCCGTTGTGCGTCCGCAGTTCAGTGCGGACGTACTTCATGTGTCAGGCTCCAATGGACTTTCTTTCATGCTATCACGGACGTACTTTTAGGCGCAATCACGGACGTGAACACTACGCTCGTCTGACCCCAGCCTTAGGCTAGGATCAGACGAACGCATTTTTCGCGTTGTCCGTGAAAAAGTGCGTTCGAACGAATGGACGTATTTTTTTACGGAATACGCGATAGCGGTCATACGATGCGCATTTTCGTCCGTGATTTTGTACGGATCATCAATAAAACCCTTTTTGCGTCTGGACGTTATGTTGGCCGGACGTATGCAGCGTCTGACGTCTCCCAATCACACACACACGCCGCTATGCGGACGCAGCGCACTCTGTACGTCAGTACTAGCGGTTTGACGTTCTCGAAAAAATGCGTTCGTTTGCCACTTGCGTTGCGCAGCCGCACTTTTGTGCGGCCGTTCTTCATATGCTGCCCGGCATTGGACGTCATTTGCTGCTAGCACGGCCGTGATTTAGTGCAGTTAAACGCACGTTAACACTGCTTTCGTCTGACCTTAGCCTTAGAGCTGGGTTATCGTTGACAGCATTTTATCTTCAAACTCATTTGCCATGAAAAGCAATTGAGAAAACTCCACACGAGCTGAACGATGGAAAGGCACCGGATTTGAGACATATCAGAAGTTTTGGAACCAAATCTTAATAGGGTTATTCAGAGGGTTATGTCACTGACATTTCGGAGCTCTCTGATTCGCTGCACTTCGGCGAGTCCAATTTGCTGACTCTGCGGTGAAATCAGCATTCAACCTGCCAATCCGCCGGACAGTTGCCACAAACCCGCGGGCCGCCTCCGCAAGCCTGTTGTCCCCCACCACAAACCCACCGCCGGACAGCTGCCAAAACCCACCAGACAGCCAGCAAACGCAGCCAACTAGCCACCAAGCACAGCGCGCAACCAGGTGCAGAAAAAAGCCAACAAGCCGTGGGATGGGTAAAAAAAAAAAAAAAGATTGAAATTTAAACGCTGTTTGCAAAACAACTACTAGACAAAAATGTCTGAAATTTACATATAAGGCCCTATGTGATAATGAAAAGATCTGTTACAGAAAAAAGAAAAAAACGCTGTTTATAAATAAAAAATATTTCCCCGAAAAAATACCAAAAAAATGCCTAAAAGATCCTAAAAAAAATATAAAGACTTTTTACTGCAGGTTAAAATAATAAACGGTTTATTAGATATTGAATAAAAAATGGGAATATTTTTAACATTGAAGCCTATGGGATTTGCCTGAATAAACCTGCTAAACGAAACCACCTAAAATCATTGGTTCTCTATGGGGAGTTTACTGCCGTTGAACAGGCACCATAGTTGCAGGCAATTCACCAAAATTTGGCAAACCGCCTGCACTCTGAATAGCCAAATGGCCACGAAAGTGCACTATATGGGGAAATTCCCTGTTCGGTGCAATTTCTCTGTATAACCCCTTATGTGCTTATTCACTAAGGAAAATGTACGAAATCGGAAACGAACATGTATTTGTGGGTTATAGTGGGTACCAAAAGGGATACAGAATTCTACACCAAGACAAATAAGGTGCCAATCAGCAGTAGTGTAGGTGTTGATGAAACCTCTGAACACTGCAGGGTGTGCATCGTTACTCTCTGTCAAGTCGTGGACTTCTGCTCTCCATCCAACCCAATCTTCTATAACTTTATAGAGAGAGGCCCATTATATCCTCTATTTTACATAGACCTTCAGAATTCTTGATGTTGCCACTGGATGGCAGCAACTAACTCCGTATTAATAATAAGAGATGAATAAAAACATAAAAAGCCAAGAGCAAGATCAGTTCATAACTTTGAAACACAGTGGGCCATATTACGATCCTAACGCTAAAACAGGGATCGCAAAGGAGAAAAACCTGCAGGTTTCTTCCTAGCATCCCCATTTTAGCGTGATATTACAGTGCAGGTGCTGACCCAACTGACTGCACTGTAACCCAGCGCTAAGCCGCGTGATGCTCAAGGCAACGCTACGTGCCGTTGCGAGCATCCTCTCCCCACCGTACAGAGAAATTCCCTGTTCGGTGCAATTCGGTGGCAAGATCTCAAGATCTTTCATTATTGTATAATCCATTACATGTTATATTAAAAGTAATATACATTAGGGTTAAACTGACACTACCACTTACATAAGCTGTGTGACAAACTCAGCCGTCACTGGGGCAGTTGGAGTGGCCCGGGGGCTAGCCGTCTTCGTACTGATTATGGGCCAAGCTGCTACCTGTGTTTTGCCAAAAGGATTGCCCAGGGAATCCAGGATTTATGTTGAACTGTGTCTCTGTATTATTCCCTTATGTATTTTATTATAGTGTCATGTTATGCTGACTGTGTACATTCCCTACGTATTAGTTACCCTCGCTCTATGTATAGTGTGTACACCCGCTGTAAGAATATATTCCTTTTTTCAAATGCTTCTCTCAAACCTTCCCTTCCTCCAAGGAACTAGCAGGCAGTTTAAGATAAAGGTTGCCTGTGTAAACTGTCCATTGTTTTGAAGGTCCCAATTGTCCTGTTATTGGATCTGTTGATCTTATCTGTGTTATATTCATGAAGGGGGCTGTCCCTTAACTATGTATAGCTGTATGTTTTTAAATAAAGAGATACAGGGTTATTCAGAGAAAGGTGAAACTCTGGAGAACTTTTGTAGAAGTGAAAATTCTAGGTCAAAATAGCCAAACCATAAAAATTCTCCCATTTATCTCACTTTCCAAATTAGCTATTTTGACCTAGAATTTTCACTTCTCCAAAAGTTCTCAAGAGTTTCACCTTTCTCTGAATAACCCTGTTAGTCTTCTGCTGTTACTCTAAACACCGGTCTTGCCTGGTGAATTTAGGGAGGCTTGGGCTGAGAATCCTGGATTTCGGGGACTAGCATGGAGAAAGCCAGAGACTGATGGAGGCACAAAGTCGGGGTGCCAGGCAGTCTGTCACAAGCTGTAACCAGATTATTATGCAGTGGGTAAATAGGGTGTCTGGCCATACATTTCAATACGATCATAAATTGGGGAGACTTTCAGCAAAAGCTTTAATTATATATCTTATTTTTAATTTTTTTTTTCTTAATTTCAACATGGTCGTGTTTGATATCATTGGAAAGGACATGCTCTGGCCTTTCAAATGACACCAAACATGACCCTCTATCTGTGACTGCCACCATTCAGGAGATATGGGGGTTCAAAGGAACCTCCATCTCCACCATTGGATTTCCTTAGGAAATCTGCGAGCAGCTAGGAGTTCCCCGGCTAGCTGATGTCATCGCGCCATGTGCGATGATGTCAGATTATGAGAGGAGACCCGGAGGTGGAGCTGCCATCCAAGAAAGCGGCCCCCAACAGATCGCGGAACGAGCGTCTCAGGGGTTAAAGTCAAGCACCACTTAAAAGGGGAGACTCTCCCCTTTTAAGCGGTGCCTGGCTTTTCTCTCTAGATCCTCCCGATCAGGAGGGAGAGAGATCCGAAAGGATCCCCCCCTCCTTTCAGGCGATCTCTGACTTTGCCGGGTGCTCGCCTGAAAATGACATCATCGTGTCCGACGTGATGACGTCATTTGCGTCGGGAGGGCCCATAAAAGCAGCGTCTGACTTCTAGGAAGTCAGAATGCCGCAGGACCCCGGAGGAGAGAGGTGAGTAATGAGTATCTCGCCTGGCTCCCGATAAGCGGATGGCGTGTGGGGAACGTCCTCCACATACATTGGGAGCCTCCTAGGACGTTCCCCACACGTCATCTGCAGGGAAGGGGTTAATTTGAGTGCATGTACTGCTTTTTTGCACTGATATACGTATGGAATTTTAACATTTAGCTATGATTACACACTCTGGCCTCATAGGGACCTTTACGTTTAGTCTTCTTGTCCCGTAGCACTGCTCATTCGCCATATTTCATTATATGTTATTTATTTGTCGATTAAAAGGTGCATTTTCAATAAAGTTATTGTTTTTGGATACCACACAAGGCCAGGTTATGTGTAAAAGTATAAATAAATAAAAAGGGTTGTTTTTTTTCTTAACGCAGCACTATTGTTCACTTTTCAATCATAATTACCAATGACGCTGCACTAACTCACATTCTCATTTCCCACAATGAGAAACTTTGGTTCTTCAGTTTTAGCTAAACTTTGGTTCTTCAGTTTTAGCTAAAATCGCGTGTTTTGTCTTAGAAATGGGAACGCGTTACTGTACTTTTCTAATTGTTTTAACCAGAATGCCCCATAGAATATATAATCACAAAGGCTGGGATAAAATGTAAAAAAATATATCATTTTACACACTGTACATGATTGAAATCCGAATGGAAATTCACATTTTTCTACATTTTTTGTTTTAGCATTCTGACAGGACATGACGTATACAAATAATAATGATATATTATGAATCTGCTGAAAATAAGGATATAGAATTATAGAATTTAGCTAAGTATGACGATAAGTTAGAATTTTAATAAAGGACTCAGAGGCGAGTATTGCAATCTCTTTCTTGCTTTTTAATACAGCAGCAAAACAGAAATGTCGAAAAAAGAAACATTAGACATTTAAAGAAACACTTTGCTAACAATGGACCAGTCTAACCCCCCTTCCCCAGTGAGTCAGTCCAAAGTCCATAAGTAGATCCCTGTTCCCACCTTTTCTCCCTCTTTTCTTGCCAACAACGATAACTAGGCGAAGAATTGAAGAAATATGATCCAGCCAGATGTCAGAAGAGCAGGAACTGCCAACAGATGGATCTCAACATCTCACCGAGCTGAAATAAAAGGAAGAGTGAGATACCAGCGTGACAAAGCGAATGCGCACACAAGCCATAAGTCCGCCCAGGGAGGGCAGGGTGGGCAATACTCGCCTCTGAGTCCTTTATTAAAATTCTAACTTATCGTCATACTTAGCTAAATTCTATAATTTTAATACAAGGACTCAGAGGCTCCTATTGCAAGTTCAAAGCTGGTCCATAAGAGCGGACGACCAATGAACAATCGGCTTAAAATAGAAAGTACGGAAGGTGGTCTCCCTAGACCAATCCGCCGACTTGAGCAAATCCTCCAAACGACAACTCGCAGACATCGCGGCAGACGCAGTAGCACTACGAACTGAGTGAGCCCCAATTCTAGACACATCCACCCCCGCTAGCGCCAACAGCCATTTAAGCCAACGCGCCAGAGTAGTGGAGCCGACCGCGGCATGCGGCGAGCGAAAAGAAATAAAAAGAGGTGCCACACTATTGGATCGCAGCGACATCGTACGTGTTTCATACACTTGTAAACAATTTACAGGACACAGGGCCGGTTGAGAAGGAAGCGCCGGATAAAACACTGATTTTATAGACGTCTTAGTCCGACGAGAGACATCAAACCGGACCCCTTCCGGGAAAAAAGACCTGACCTGAAAGTCTAATGCCCGGACATCCCCCACCCTCTTACACAAGATGAGACAGAGAAGGGCCAAAAGTTTAGCCGAAAGCTGTTTCAACGATAACTGTTGATTAGAGGGCCATTCGCTCAAGAAATTGAGCAGAATTGCCACATCCCAAGTTTCTGAATACCGAGGGAGCGGAGGTCTTGAACATCGAATGCCTCTCAGTAAACAACATACCAAAGGATGTTTGCCCACCGGAATCCCCTGGAAACCCACATGATAGACCGACAAGGCTGACCGATAAACATTAATAGTTCGATAAGCCTTTCCATCATCAAAACATTCCGATAGAAAGTTTAAGATGAAGGTAATAGGGGCTTGAAAGGGATCCAGATTCCGTGGCATACACCAACCAGACCACTGAGCCCAGGCGGAGTCATAACAGGACAGTGTGCCTGGAGCCCATGCGCCCGTAGTCCGGCTCGAAACACTTCCGAACATCCCGGGTTCCCCGAGACCAGGGAGGCTAGGATGTGACACGAGTCTCGTAGTAGCAGTGGATGAGGAAGTCCCTGACCGTCCAACAACAGGTCCTGACATCTCGGTAATAGCCGCGGGAAATCCACCAGGAGTTCCAGAAACAGGGGAAACCATGGTTGGTTGGGCCAGAATGGGGCCACTAAAACCAACTCCGCCTCCTGCATCCGCACCTGGTGTAGCATCCGAGCCACCAACTGAAACGGAGGAAATGCATAATGACAATGTCCCCTCCAGTTCTGAAGGAATGCATCGGTGGCTATCGCAACTGGATCCGGACGCCAACTGTAGAAATTCGGTACCAGATTGTTCAGTCGCGACACAAAGAGGTCGATCTGAAACGGACCCCAAAGTTCCGTCACGACGGCAAAGATTGACGAGTTCAAACGCCAATCCCCGGAGTCCTCCGTGTGTCTCGAGCTCCAATCTGCGAGTAGATTCGAAACACCCGGTATGAACTGGGCTTGCACCGTGATCTGCCTTCGAAAGCACCAATCCCAAAGCCGCGTTGCCATCTCTGTCAGTAGGGAGGATCGAGGACCCCCAGGGCATTGATGTACTTCACGGCTGGGAAATTGTCCATTCGGAGGAGAACGGACACCTGACCTGCTGACTTGAGAAAGCTCTGCATGGCAAACAGACCCGCCAATAATTCCAGACCATTGATATGGTTGCGAGCTTCCTGTGTCGACCAAGGTCCCCCGTCATCAAGGTTCCTAACCTGGCCCCCCAACCTGACAGGCACGCGTCGGAGTCTATCGTCACCGTGGGAGGTGGTGATGTGATAGACCTGCCGTTGCAGCACTGGAGGTTCTCGATCCACCAGAGGAGATCCTCTCGTGCTCCCCTCGAGAGTTAAACCCGATCTGAATAATCCCGACCCTCCCGTAGGAAATGGGCCATCAGGCGTTGGAAGGCCCGATAATGGAGAGGCGCTGGATGTACCACCAATTTCGAGGCCCCCAATAGCCCTATCATGCGTGAGAGATCTCGCAAGGTCGGGGTGACATTGTTGAGAAGCGCACGCACCTCCTTTAGTATAGACTTGCACTTGTGCATTGGGAGTACCAGGGACATCGGTAAAGGTTGAACCGTGAATCCTAGAAATTCCAGAGACTGAACTGGATGGAGAATCGATTTTTCCGAGTTCACTAAAAAACCCAATTCTTGTAGCAGTGATATCGTCTGCTGAATATGAATTTGCAGCAGCCCGGCGGACTCCGCCATCAGAAGGATGTCATCCAGATAAATGATAAGGCGGACCCCTTGCGATCTGAGACGACATGTCACTGGTTTCAGAAGCTTGGTGAAGCACCAAGGCACCGAAGAGAGTCCGAAAGGTAAGCAGCGGAAACGCCACGTGACGTCTTTCCACCGGAAACAAAGGAATCTCCTGGATTCTGCCGCCATAGGTACTGTTAAGTAGGCATCCTTCAAATCCACCTTCGCCAACCAGTCCCCTTGTCAAAGAAGATCTTTTAACAGGTGCAAACCCTCCATCTGAAAGTGGTTGTAAATTACCGATAAATTCAACTCCTTCAGATTGAGGACGGGTCGACTCCCCCGCCCTTCTTGGGGACCAGGAATAAATTTCCCAAGAATCTCACTTCTTCCCTTGAGGACCGTTCTATGGCTCCTTTCCGAAGGAGATCCGCAATCTCTTCGTCCACCAGCACTCCCTCCTCCGCCGTGAAGATCAACGGCGGGGGAAAGGAGTGCTGAACGGGGGTCGAGATGAAATCTATGACAAAACCCTGTATTGTGTGTAGCACCCATGTATCGGATGTGATCTTTTGCCATTGTCGAAGGTATGTGGATAAACGGCCCCCCACTTGCACATTCATGTGATGAATCAGAGAGCGCAATACCTGGAGATCTGTACCGGAAGTTGCGTCCTCCTCGATAGCCTCTGAAGCCTCTGGTACGCCAGGGTCGGAAACGGGAGGGAAAAAAATTTGAGACTCTTGTCTCTGATTGTGAGGCGTCATACGCCACAGAACCTCTTGAGGCGTCATACGCCACGGAGCCTGTGAATTGGCGGGAGAATCCTGCCCTTGCACGGCCGGCAGCGTGACCCCTGCCCCTGCCAGCCCGTGCAAAAACCCCCGCGGTGAATACCTTCTTTATGGAAGTAGTAACCTTCTCCATTGTAGTAAAGGCTCCGGTATACTCTGACAGATCTCGTAAGAACCCAGGACCAAATAGCATTCCTTGGGCCTTAACCCCAAGTTCATTATCTGCAACTGCCGCCAGTTGTGCATCCATCTTAAGCAAAATGCATTTGCGTCTCTCCGTAGCCAGAGCCGTATTTATATTGCCTATGAAACTAATAGCTCTCTGGACCCAATTAGTAACTTCATACGGGTCGAGCGTAGCGTCGTTAATTTTAGCCTGTTCGGCCACATCTAAGGCTAGGGTCAAACGAAAGCATTTTTACACGCGAACGTAAAAAAGTGCGTCCGAACGCATTGATGTATTTTTTCACGGAATATGCGAAAACGGTCATACGATGCGCATTTTCGTGCGTGATGTTTTACGAATCCAAACCAGGAAACTTTTTGCGTCTCGACGTTATGTTGGCCGGACATGAGCAGGGTCTGACGTCTCCAAATCACACACACACACCGCTAGCGGGCGCAGCGCACTCTGTACGTCCGTACTAGCGGTTCTGCGTTCTCGAAAAAATGCGTTCATTTTCAACTTGCGTTGCGCGGCCGGACTTTCGTGCGACCGTACTTCGTATATTGGCTGTCATTGCCCGTCATTTGCTGCTAGTGCGCCCGTGATTAAGTGCGCCAGAACGCACGTTAAAAATGCGCTGGTCTGACCCCAGCCTAAAAGTTTGGCCAAAGGACCTATCGTGTCTAGGAGTTTATCCTGACAATTTTTGAAAGCCAGGTCTATGCCTCTATTTTGGGACCATCCTTTTGTCTCCACAAATTTTATAAATTTTTTGTCCACATCCGGGGTCAAGCATGTTTTCCCTACTGTAGTAGGTCGGGGACACTCCGCTCTCATCCTGGATCTGGAAGTTTTATCAAGAGGCCTGCGCACACGCGCATCGATCCATGCCTCCATGTGTGGGGTGAGGGTCCACTCTGTGGATCTAGGGTGAGATAAATCCTCAGGAGCGAACATGGGGTTCCCCATTGGGTCGTAAATGGGCCCCTCTGTACCAGGCCCCTGTACGGGCACTAAGGTCTTATCAGCAAACTCCTCGTCAGACGCGTAAACCTCTAACGCGTCTTCACCACCTTCTTCTCCAGATAAAGGGGGATTATATTGTCTACTGGATGAGGAAGGGTGATCATTGGTATGAGAGTGGTCAGAGCGTTTATTATGCTTGATCGAGTTTGACTCAATATGATGAGCTTTGTGTGAGCGCTTTCTTGGCGTGTGTGTCCCCGGCATTGAATCCCCGGGCAGTGATAAGGGGATGCCAGCCCCTCCAGCCTTGCGCTTATCTTTATTATTATCAGGCTGTTTCCCCATGGTTAGGGGAGAATCAGAGGGCCTCACTTTGGTGAGAGAATCGCCCAAATCTTTCACCGGGAGAACCGGTGTTGCATCCAGTTTAGTCTCTAAAATAGCCTCTTTAAGGGACTGAGTAAATGAACTAGAAAGGGCATTAACTGCCTTGAAAACTGCCGATTCTATTGAGGCTTGGATATGGGGCTCTAACACTTTTTTATGTGTGGGGTCAGAAGGGCCTGCGGTTCTGGAGCCTGTCGCATTACCAGCCTTATCGGGAGGTTTATCCATGGGAGAGGAGCTGTCTTCCGATCCTGAGTCCCTTGTAGGGGAAGAGTCCTTGGAGCTCATGCGTGAGGTAGCTTTCGAAAACGGCATCTTGCGAGTGTGAGGTAACGCTAAAATGGCGGCGGGCAAAGCGCGCGAATCTACCCCGCATGCGCCCCGCCCCCTAGTAACCGCCGCTATCGTGGACACGCTTACTGCAACTGATTCAGTTAAATAAAGTAACAGAAATAACAGTGTGGAAACCCTCACGATTTCAGTAAATAAAACGATACTAACAGCACCCCGGTCGCCTTGGTTAGAGCCGGACGACCGGGAGAAAAAACCTCTAACAATAATACTGGAGAAGCAAAACTTTATACTTATCTTCTCCAGCAGCAAAAAAGAGGGAGAAAAGGCAGGAACAGGGATCTACTTATGGACTTTGGACTGACTCACTGGGGAAGGGGGTTAGACTGGTCCATTGTTAGCATAGTGTTTCTTTAAATGTCTAATGTTTCTTTTTTCGACATTTCTGTTTTGCTGCTGTATTAAAAAGCAAGAAAGAGATTGCAATAGGAGCCTCTGAGTCCTTTATTAAAATTTGTCTCAGTCCTACAATAAAAAATGACTTCAAATATATATATGTAAGTAAGGATGTCCTTATGGACTTTTTTGGCCACTGAGTCGTGTGTTGTTCGGACATCAGCTGATACAGAGTCCTGATCCGATGCCGCACGACTCATGGTCGGACTGGCTACTTGGCCGCTACAGAATGCTGGGTCATCTGAGCCTTCCCTGTGAAGATACTGTGGATGTGTGCAGAGCTGCTGGCTGGCACTAAACGCTATGCAGGGTAAAATCTGCACGCAGCTTTTGGCAATCTCTGCAACGCCTTTCATAATCAGACAGGTAAAGAAAACCCCTGTCTGGCGAGTATGGGCGGCATTACGGAGATTGCTGAAGGCTGTAAGCACAGATTTCACACAGCTCTCATTAACAACCAGTGGCTCTTCGCCCACCCTCAAAGTGAGCAGGCAGGGAAGACCCCTCGGTGAATGCCAGGGTATTGATATATTTGACCTTTAAACCCTCATGATAAGGAGAAACAGGAGGCTATATACCAGGTATGTCAAACTCCGGCCCCCAGATGCTGATGTCTACAATACCCAGAATTCTTTGAATGTGATAGATGGCCAGAGAATCAAGGGCATTGTAATTCAGAAACATGTGGGGGTGGGCCGGAGTTTGACAGCCCTGATCTATCATGCAGAACGGAAATAATGACAGGATTTTAACAGATTGAAGAGGATCTGCAGCATCTTTAAAGAAACACAATGGAGATTTGACTTGCGCATATTACCGCATATTACAATCTCAGCACAAGCTGAGTGTAAATACTCACCTCTGATTAGCCACCAAGCTTTAGGCACCCCCACACACAAATTAACTCACATATGCCAATAGGTGGTCGATATACTGGATTATCTGAAATTGACAAAAAGGAAAGACCATAGCATAAAACCATAACATTTAATGTGGTTAAAAAAAGTGATTAGGCTCACTCACAAATTAAGTGGCACTACATATAGAAACTTATGAGTGCAAACAGGCATTTGACAATAAACACGTTGTCACCGGATGCTGAGGAACTGGATACCCGTCGTCTGCAGGTTGAACTCAAGCAGTCCACACATGAGGTTCTGGGTTCTCCAGTCTGGTGACCGCTGGTAGGTGTAAAAGCGCCCAATGGAAGTTGTCACTGAATAAGGCATGCTCGACGCATTTCGTCATAAAACCAATGTGACTTCCTCAAGAGCTGTGTCCTCAAGTGACCGAGATCCTCTTATGTAGTCCATGCTCTTTGTTAACTACAATAAGGTCCGTGAGTGCCTCCTGATCCTTCATGGCGCACCGAAAGTAGGTGACAACTGTATTTATTGTCAAATGCCTGTTTGCACTCATATTTTTCTATCTTGTGAGTGAGCCTAATCACTTTTTTTAACCACATTAAATGTTATGGTTTTATGCTATGGTCTTTCCTTTTTGTCCATTTTAGATAATCCAGTATATCGACCACCTATTGGCATACGTGAGTTAATTTGTGTGTAGGGGGATACCTAAAGCTTGGTGGCTAATCAGAGGGGAGTATTTACACTCAGCTTGTGCTTTATAAGTTAACACCTACCTAGGAATATTGCCCTCAGTCGGGTGTAAACTTTACCAGCGCCATTAAAATCCATGGACGGGCTAGTTTTCAATTGCTTGGGTTACGGTTACACCAGACTCAGAGTCTGGCCTGTGCTTCACAGCATGAACAAAGTGGAGGTTTTAGGGACTACTAGTCATAGCATTAGACCTCTGGACCCCCCCCCCCAATGTTTCTGTACTTAACTCCCATCATTCTATGGCCATTTATTTCATTCAAAGAATTCTGGGAATTGTAGATCATCAGCATCTGTTGGGCCAGAGTTTGACAGCCCTGGTTTAGACAATCACAAAGGGCATTAGCTGTTGTCATGGTCAATTAATAACTGATTGCAAAAATAATCTTAAACTGAGAATTCACACTGTATCTAAAGTAACATATATTATATCCCCTTTGTTTTATTTAAACTTGCATGAAAATCATTTGTAGCGCTCTGAAGCCGCTCATGCAAAGCCTGCTAATGTCTTCTACATTCTCCCATTTGTGTAAAAGCGAGGGGTCAAATCATAACATTGCGCCTCTTTCCCCCCCTTCCTTATTGTCTTGACCATCGAAGTCAACACCGTTCTCTTTCCGTGTCAGAAGATTGAGCTTCCTTGCACAATCCCTTTGTCTCCTCCAAGCCATTCGCCGCAGACCGCATCTTGCAGAAGGATGTGCCGCAGCTTGGCTCTTGATCAGGAATGGTCCGTATACATTTTCTTGGCCACATGATGGCCACCGGATCACGGTTTGCAGCGCTTACTCTGGGAGTTGTAGTTCAGGAACATCTGGGGGGCGGAGTTTGGACATCCCTGTTTTAAGCGAATACTTAAATTTTTTATTTTTTTTAAAAAAAAGAGTTCCCTACCCCCTACATAATGGAGCAGAGGCTGTTGACACCCTCTGTCCAATTATTTTGCAGCCCCCCCCTACCTTTACAGGGTTTTTCTCACCTTTTTCTCATTTGTCGCGCGCAGCTCCTCTTCTCCAGCTCGGAGACTTAAAAAACCTGGACGTCTCTGAGCTTTCCTGCACAATTTGTACACCTTAGGCAAAGTGCGTAGCCCAAGGGACGTAAATCGTGCAGCGCTAACGGGCCGGCACTCTTGGCCTACGCAAGTCCCGTAGCAGTGGCGCAGATCTGATTCATTGGCTTTCTCCCCGACAAGCGCTGACTTCGCGGATGGTCTCCGGGAGCTCTTCAAGCACGATGACATCTCGACAGACCGACAGCGAGAAGTTCAAACCTCCCGGCTGCCTAGTCCAGGGGGCTTCACCCCACATTTTACAGAGTTCGGGGGATCAGGGAGGATACTCCACACCCTGGCCTCTTCTTTAAAAAGTTAAGTGGTCTGGGTGTGCAGTATATCCCTTTAATAGCGAAGCAGAAAAGCACAACCGCACGCGCACAAGTAATCCATTAGTTAAGCAAGCCGCTATTAACAACTTGTTTGGAGTAGGGCACCTTAGCAGGTATGTTACGGATGCGAGCATCCGGGAGTCAGCAAACTCCACCCTCCAGATGATCTAGAACTACATTTCCCATGAGTCTCTCCCAAACTACGGAGTATCTGAGCATCAAGGGAGGTGTAGTTCCCAAACATTGAGAAAGCTTGTTGACCCCTGACACACACACACACACACAAACACACACACATACCAACACTTTATATAGTGACCAGAGCCATGCATTGGTGTAAATATGGCCATCAAGCAGGATATTGCTTCTATGTCTCTTCTCCCGGGTCTCACTCAGTCTCCCTCCGGCACACTCCTGTGGGTCTCCTCTCTCACACTCCTCAGGCGGATGAGCTCCGGAGCGGCCTCTCCCATCACTGCGGGCGTCAGGGTACTGTGCTGCGGGGACGTGCTGTAGGAAATGTCCCGGCTTCTCCGGCCTATGGGAGCCCGTTTGGTCTCGGGCCTAAAAGCGAAGTGACCTCTGCCACATGCTTTAGATTGGATGTTTGCATTCTTAAATAGTGGGAGGATTAATCCACTGAGCAAGAGAATTGCAAACTTTAGGCAAAAAAATCAGTTGAAGTTTAACATTTTACCAACTCTAGTATTTCTTTAGTTCTAATATTTGGTTATCACTCAGTTTGTAGTTTTCCATCAATTCCTTCTTGAAAGTTTGTAGCACAGATAAAGGGAGAAGTAATCATAAAAAGAGGATATAACCCTGCGCAGAGCCATGCAAACAACAAGGCCGAGGAGAAAAGAGGAAGCAACCTTAAAAAATGAAAGCAATGAAAGACACAAAGGGAACAGTGAATGGGGATCTAAATTCACGGCAGTTGGTTTCGGCAAACAAGTCATGAATTACTGGAATGGCAACATTGCTGATAAATAGACCTTTGGTTAGTTTATTCCTAATATTTGCTTTGTTTCATTTGAGATGTTTCAACTCAAAACATTGCTACTTAATTGCTTATGATGATTGAAGATAAGGCATGCAAGCGTTAATGGACGTGTTATTTTAAAGGGACAAGGTGGTATTCTGTATCCAATAACAGATAGATTTAGGTGGGGTTTTTTCATATTCACGTGAGCACAGGCGACTGTAACATTTTCTTTAGTCTGCATACACATGACCAGCTAAGTCCACCTAGCTTAAAGTACTGTTTATTGCATGTAGGTTGCAGTCTGCATTGCATTTCGATTATTGTATCAATATCACGTATTTTTTCTGTCATCTCTTATCTGGGTGGCACCTGATGTTCAAGCAAGATAACACAATAGGTGAATAGAGATGGAGTATTACTTAAAGGAACACTCTAATAAAAAATCCCCCCACCCCGTTTTTTTACATTAATTTATCCCTATTACCTTAATAAATAGGTAGGGATTTCTTTTTATTTTTTAACTGTAATACTTACCCTAAAATCCACTTCTTTCCAACGGCGTTTTTTTAATTTTTTTATACTCACCTCCCTCCTCTTCCACTCCCGTCCTTGTTCCTTTCACTTGGCTAATGGTTTACATGAGAAGCGCGCATGCACGCCTCTCACGTAAGCCAGCCAATCAGCAGGCTTCCTCCCGGCTCCATCTGCTGAGGATTAGTGTTGCGCGCAAGAGGATGCGCGCAACACTAATCCGAGCCGCTGCCGCCAGCTACTGCGGCGAGTTGGAGACGTCATCGCACAGAAAGCGCGATGACGTCTCCTACTCGGCAAAAGTCGGCAGAAGCGGGAAATATGAATCCCGCTCTGCTGACTGACAGCTGGGAGGGCGGAGTAAACTCCTCTGCGTCTCTCAGCTGTTTTCAGCTTTTTCAGCTGATCGGCTGAGCGGAGGGAGGGGAGACAGAGGGGGGCATACTCAGGGCATCATGACCACCTAAAAAAGCTTAGGTGGTCATGTTGCCTAGAGTATCCCTTTAACTGTATGCAATGCTGAAGTTTGCTCCCAGGAAAAGGTCCACTACTCCAAATCAGATAAAAAAAAGAGTTAACATGGTGACTTCAGCAACTGGTGGTATCATCGGCGGTCATGAAGATAATTCCAGACAGGAAAATTGCCTTTCATCCAATATAAATGGAATGATGAGAAAAAATATTTTTAAAATAAATTTTATTCAAATAAAATATCTTAAAATGGTAAAAGTCTGACGCGTTTCGTCTATTTCTAGACTTTCTCAAGGGCAATAATAAGAATACACAACAAATCAAAAGCAAATAAAAGTATATATTTGCTTTTGATTTGTTGTGTATTATTATTATTGCCCTTGAGAAAGTCTAGAAATAGACGAAACGCGTCAGGCTTTTACCATTTTAAGATATTTTATTTGAATAAAATTCATTTAAAAAACATTTTTTTTCATCATTCCATTTATATTAGATGAAAGGCAACTTTCCTGTCTGGAATTATCTTCATGACCGCCGATGATACCACCAGTTGCTGAAGGCTCCATGTTTTCTCTTTTTTTATTTGGCACCTGATGTTACCTGTTATTTACACATAGTGCAGGATCTTGTAAAATCACAATCTCACAGTTTTTTTTATGCATACGGACCTGCGAGTCCAAAGACTGATTATTTTATCCTTGAGAACCTGAATAAACAAATTTCCAAAAAAAAGAAAAAAGATTTTGGTGTTTTATGCTTTGTTTTTTTTTGTCTTAAATAGAAAAACACAATTTATGGCTTTTAGTTAGCCGTAACATTGAAAAATGACAGATAAGGGGTCAGAGGGAATAATTTCTGCCTGGCTTCTGCTGGACAACACCTGCAGTAGGACGCAGTATGGTGGCTTTTCACTGACTTTTGGAGCATGCTCGCTTGCAGCACATCAGGTGCCTCTCAATGCAGAAGCACTAAGAGGTATTGGGAGATTGTAAGGTTTCGTTAACCTTATGGTCCTACTGTCTGTTCAACATGTGCTTGATAAACAAAGGGGAATATTCAGGAATCTTTGCTGTGTGTCCTAGCTGCAACTAACGTAAATGCACCTGGGACGTAAAAACCCAAGGGCTGAATATAGAATATTTGATACAGTCCTAACCTCAACATCTGAGGAAAGGGATTTAGGGGTCATTATTTCAGAGGATCTAAGGGTAAGTAGTCAATGTAATAGAGCAGCAGGAAATGCTGGCAGAATGCTTGGTTGTGTAGGGAGAGGTATTAGCAGTAGGAAAAGGGAAGTGCTCATGCCACTGTACAGAGCACTGGTGAGACCTCACTTGGAGTACTGTGTGCAGTACTGGAGACCGTATCTCCAGAAGGATATAGACCTCTTAGAGAGAGTTCAGAGAAGGGCTACTAAAATGGTGTACGGCTTGAAGGAGAAAAGTTACCAGGAAAGGCTTAATGATCTTAACATGTACAGCTTGGAAAAAAGACGAGACAGAGGAGATATGATAGAAACATTTAAATACGTAAAGGGAATGCACAAGGTAGAGGAAGGGAGTATATTTAAAAGGAAACAAAATAGCAAAACAAGAGGACATAGTCTTAGATTAGAGGGGCAAAGGTTTAAAAGTAACATCAGGAAGCATTATTTTATTGAGAGGGTGGTGGATACATGGAACAGCCTTCCAGTAGAAGTGGTAGAGGCCAAAACAGTGATTGAATTTAAGCAGGCATGGGATAGGCATAAGGCTATCCTAAACAAAAGATAAATCCAGGTAAAGTATCCATGTAATTGGGCAGACTAGATGGGCCGAAAGGTTCTTATCTGCCGACATTTTTCTATGTTTCTATGTTTCTAATGCAACAATGGAAAAATAAAAAGTGTTCCACAACAGGGAAATTCAAACAGCAGCAGGAGAAGCTTCTCCTGCCATCACTTGAATTTGTCTCTTTGAGACACTGAAGTTTCTTGCGATTTTCATTGTTGTTTGCAAGTATGACACATAACAGCGGCTGCTGAATAACCACCAATGGGACTGTTCATTTTCTTTACTATAGCTCCAACCGTTTCCTCAGTGCTTTATTTACAGGGTTATTCAGAGAGAGGTGAAAACCAGGAGAATGACTGGAGAATGGAAAATTCTAGGTCAAAACAGCCGATTTGGAAAGTGAGATGAATGGGAGAATTTTTCTGGTTTGGCTATTTTGACCTAGAATTTTCACTTCTCCAGTCATTCTCCTGCTTTTCACCTCTTTCTGAATAACCCTGTTATTATTATTATTATTATTAATAGAAACTTACAATCTAGAAGAGGGATTGGTGTGGAGGAAGACAAGGAGGAGTTTTTTTGGTTGTCAGGATCACTAGCACCAGTGGTTCAGGAATGGTGGGGGCCGGGGAAGAGGCATCTATCATTATATGTTAGTAGGTATAGTATGAAGTGGAGAATTAAACAAACAAAATGACAAACGGCTTTAGAAAATAGAAGCAAGACATGTAAACAACCCTGCTCGGACATATTTACAATGTAGAGGGGTTTTAAAAAAAGAAATGATGGTGGTGTCCCATCACTTCAGTCCCCATTATAATTTTTAGTATCCTTATACACCATTGGGAATGCCCTTTTCCATCTTACCTGATGTACCGATCATACAACGCTTTCTGTAGTTTGGATCCTTAGCCTGGCCAAAAATATATACATAGGTAGTGTGACGGGACGGCCGCCACTACGCTGTAGCGCAGTACAACAGTTCAAGTGTTTATTTATTTGTGTGTTATTAAAAGTTCGTTAGCCCTTATTTTTATAAATACCCCAATGTGATTTTCCTTGTTGTTCCCCTGTTTCCCGCTCATTCAGAGCCCCGGAAAGTTCACAAGATGAGCTGGCGCCGAGCCCCAAGATAAGGGCTGCGCACAGCAGGGGGGGCCCCAGGTTAACAAAGAGAAATTGGGCAATGGCTAGGGGCAGTGGCAGAAATCACCCCGGGAGGGCTGAGGGCGGGACAGGGGAGAACAATGCCTTTTTCCCTCATAAATACGCCTGTGTTCCCCATGCAAAATAAATCACTCTTGTTTGAACCTTTACTCCTGCCTCGGCTAGTACTTGGGGATAACAGGGCTTTGGGAACCGGGACGCTTCAAGGACCTCTCTACAGCGCTGCAACCTCGGGGTATACTAGGTGGACCAGCGGCACCTCGCTACCACACTACAGACCTCCAGGTGTACTCGGCGCTGACGGCCGATCTACTCACCCCGAGTAGCGGGATCCGTCACAGGTAGATAAACAGATAAATCGACCGACTGACACACGGACAGAGAGAGGCATAAGCTTTTAAGCATTAGTGGCCCACAGTTACTGGCTGTATTGTGAGCCAGTCGCTCTGTTTGATTCTCGACTTTTAATATATGGCAGCTGCTAATTGATATCTGTAGTGGAGCTGCACGCCATCATTACTATTCACACCTGGAGCCCTGAGATGTGCGTGAGATTGTACGTATGCGGCCTTGCAGGATTGTCAGGGTTAGTGGAATGACACTGGAGAACTATTTGCTGTCTATGTCCTTCTTTATTTGGAGAAATTGAGGTGCCCAATCGATTTGTTCTTGCAGTTACGAGAAAAGGGGTATGTATTGAATTGCATCGAATTGTATTGTATTGCATCATTTTCTACTCTGTCCTTGTCAGCGTGTGTTAAAGCAAAATCCCTCAACAACAGCTCTTTGCAGATGGTAATTTTTATTCAATGTCGGCTGCAAACAAGAATAATGAGCGACCTAAGAATCGCTCATTATTCTACAGCTGCCTCCACATTATCAATCCTGATAAAAGTATAGGAAGTGTTAACATGCCTTAGGTGGCCATATCAGCAAATAGAGGTTTGCTGGTTGACTGGAGGGTCTGCAGATTGGAAGCTCGTTAGGGAGTTGTGCCCTCTCTGCCGCATGTCTCTGTCCACCTGTGTTTCACCTTGATTTATTGGAACCAATATCGTGCCAGGCTGCTGAACATGTTGGCCCACACAAGTAAACAATTAATACTAATAGAAAACAGAAAAAAATGCTGTTTCTATAAGGAAGGATGATCTGCAGCGGCAATCGTCCATTTCCGCGTTCCAAGGTGGGATGCAAGGCCAGTGCGTATGCGCAAAATGGCAGGCGCAACATTGGTAACACTTAATGAATAATAAAAAAGTTTTCTTCTTTCTTCCCCTTTCTCCTGCGTTTTAGGGTTAACAACCATGTGCAAAATGGTGGGTGCTGCACACTATGCAGCTGATAGCAATTGTGTTTTAATTGTATTTTAATTGATTTCCAAGGGTCTAATCACTCCATTTTCTGACATACATTGTATAAAAAGGCAGCAGCAAGTACAGTTTTGTAATCTCCAGCTGAGGAAGCCATTAATGGCGAAACGCGTCCTGGTAGATATGATGATTTTCTTACAATAAATGTTTTTATTTTATTTTTGATTGCTGCTTGCCTTTTTTGATCCTGAAAAAGAAAAGAAGGTTTGGGGAACCCCTGTATGATTCCCTGTGCGAGTTATGACGGAGCCAATAGAGGCTCTTTGTTTGTAAGTGCAAATTTGGCTTTTCTTAATCATTAAGGTGATTTGTGATTTACCGCACCAAGAGGTGCTCCCTTTTTGCCTTGTCTATTTTCTGCAGTACCACTTTTTGTGACACCGAAGGAGCGGATTGAGGGGTTCATGGGCACCCGATACAAGTCCCTACCCGCTATATTCCCGGGAGCCAGTTGTGGGCTCCCCAGAATGTGAGTCAAATACAAACGAAATTTCATTCCATTAGGTGTTGATGTACTGCGCAATTGCAGCCCTTTCTTTCTGCTTTTTCCTGCAGTGTGTGTCTTTTCATCTACACAACAGAGAAGATTCTCGCTTGAAGATAAGAACTGTCTGTGGACATACAGTGTGTCTCTCTTACTTTCTCATGGACCTTGGTCTTTTGAGCGCTATGTTGTAATCTTTTTGCTCAATTAATACTAATAATAAGGTGGAAGAAGGTAGCTAGTGTCGTATAGGTAACAGGTCACTCGTTAATGCTAGCGGCTTGGCTGGAATTGGGCCCATTGCGTATACACGCCTTTGTCATCTGCCTGAATTCTCTCAGTCTGCTCGTGGTGTTGTTTGCATTATACAAAGTAGCAGTGACTAACGGCCATTGTGGGAGAATGGAAACATGCCAGGAGGTGCAGATGGTGAACTCAAGTATAAACAGTTCGACAGCTAACTCAAACAACTACAGGAGAAACATTGAAAAATAAATAGAGGACGATTATAATGGCCCATCAGGAGGTGCTTAGTGTAAATATGTGATACTTGCCGTTTTTATACACTTTTTTCTAAGCGATAAAGTGACCCTAGTGGTCCTAGCACAAGAATATAAATTATAAGGGGGACTGGGGTGGAACCTAGGCTGCTAACATGCAGGGTCTGTGGGCCTCATCCTCCAAGCACCAGTCTTCTGCTGATTAAAGCCCCGTTCACACTGTGCGATTTGAAAATCACACGTTTTTCCGCGCGATTTTCATATTAGCGACGTCGCAATTTTGCAAAACACCACCAATGGAAATTGCAAAATCACAAAACGCAAATCACAAAAAAGGGTCATGTACCAGCGACATACTACCGCGCCGCGCGACATGCGACATCGCGCGACGTCGCGCGGCAAGATGTGAACAGCTCCATTGAAATGCATTGGAGATGCGACATAGCACGACATCGCGCGGATTTTGCTGCGATTTTGCGGCAAAATCCACGCGATAAATCGCAGTGTGAACGGGGCCTTAATGCAATGTGAGTTGCGCTGTGCTGTGTATACGCACAGGACTGCAGGAAAGAGGCCTCCGCAGGGTTAATTTGCTAATTTTTATGGGAGTTGTAAATGCTATATGAATTAGAATGTACAAAAGTTTCCTAATATATTATAGTATTGTATGCTCTGCTTGTTTTCATTGCATTAATGTAAATATAAAAGGTGTAGGGTGAATTTCATGGACCGAATCATGCACAAAAGAGCTATTTGTTTACCCCGGGCTAAATCTTGTTATTCAAAGAGCTCTGTTACTATTATGATGCTATGGGTGCTACCACAAAGGCGTGGACAACATGTAGGCAGGCTGGCTGGCAAAACACCAGTTTCACTTCTTGATTTATTTTTACTTTACACTTATTATTTTCTTATACTTCTTTTTTATTCTTTTTTCTACTTTCACTTTTCAAGTATTTAAAAAAATAATTAAAAAAACAAGTTGGATTCTAATATTAGACTTTGCTAGCCTTGTTATTATTTCTCTGCATTTCATTACTTTCAGGGTTATTCAAAGAGATCTGAATTGTGGCCGAAAGGTAACTGAACAGTGAAATTCAGGGTACGGTTACCTTTCCTGGCCATTGGGCTATCCAGATGCCTGTTCGTTGCCTGTTCGAGGGCAGTGAATCCCCATAGAGAAGCAATGCTTCATCTATTCAGAGAACAAAACCCAGCAGTGAAAAGTTGCCGAATTGCCCTGCTGTTCGGTGGTTTCATTCGACAGGTTTATTCAGGAGAATCCCATAGGCTTCAATGTTAAAAATATTCCCATTTTAAATCAATAGCTAATAAACCGTTAATTATAATATTCTGCAGTAAAAAGTCTCTTTATGTTTAGATTTTTTAGGATCCTTTAGCCATTTTTTGGTATTTTTTTGTAGATTTTTTTTTAGTTTCTTTTAATAGTTTTTTTATTTTTTCTGTAACAGACCTTTTTATTATCATTCATTGGATCTTATATGTAAATTTCATACATTTTCGTTCTGTAGTTTCTTTGCAAACAGCGTTTCACTTTTCAAACATTGAAGCGTACTGGTTTTTTTTCACTCCATTCGTCTTCGGTGTCGGCTTTTTCCGGCGGCTGCTCTGCGCTGTGATTGGGTGCTGCTCGGGTTTTTCCGGCGTATTCGGCGGGGTTAATCCAGATGTTTTTGTGGGTTTCGGTGTGCGTTCGCCGGGTTTTGCGGTGAGTGCTCGGCGGGTTTGTGGTGGTTTTTCCCTGCACTATGACGGCCCTGGGGTGCTTGCTGAATACACTGCAGGGTCGCCGAAATGGGATCGCCAAATCGCACCGAATTGAAGAGAACGAAAAGTCACCGAACGTGCGATGACTTTTCGATTCTCTTTGAATAACCCTGTATGTGTTCATGTCAACACACAAAACGGTAAATGAAGTTATTAGCAGTTTAATGCTCAGATACACAAATATATTACAATGCACCTGGAATATACTGCAGAGAGTTACAAGTGGTGATAGATATATCACGCAAAAGACAAAAAAATATCTGCTACAGGTACTGATTTGGGTATTCATGTTTAGTCCACAAACCAGGCAAAAAACATAGGTCCATATTGCATAGTTGGTGCTAGCTTAACCAGAGCTGTTGTAAACTTCCCAGAGCCATTAGAGCCTATGGTGGTTTTAAGTTTACAACAGCTCTGGTTAAGTTAGCACCAACATTGTAATACGGCCCACAGATTTTTATCTGAACACGGAGCTGGACTGGAGGCTTGAGCCAGGAATTACACCACTGAATAGACAATCCATGTTGTGCCCACCTCCCTTATTATGGCATTCCCCTATTAGGCTGGAACCACACAAACGTACAGGAGTTCGGACAGGACATCCATGAGTATAGACATTCTTTCCACTCGGATGCCCCATGGCCACCTCGCTGTGTGCAGGGCCGGATTTATAACTAGGCAGAGTATGCATGTGTCTACAGGTACCTGCCACAAAGGGCGCCTTGCTCTGTTAAAAAAAAATACATGTATTATTTTTTACAATCATTTAGACCACTGTGTCTCTGGAGTCCTAAGGGCTAAAGGGACATATGAGGTATCATTGGAAAGGTCAGATTACGGACTTCCTAGAGATTCTAAATATAACCAGGTTAGATTTATATAAAAATAAAACAACAAAATATTATAGTTCTCTCTTTTTTCTAACGCAGCACTATTATTCAGTTTACAATTATAAAGTGAACAGTGATGCTCTGCTAACTCGCCTTCTCTTTTCCCACACTGCCAGCAATTGTGGATCTGATGATGCAACACATTGTTTCATCGACAACCTAGACCGTGGAAATTCAG
Organism: Leptobrachium leishanense; assembly: GCA_009667805.1. Taxonomy (NCBI): domain Eukaryota; kingdom Metazoa; phylum Chordata; class Amphibia; order Anura; family Megophryidae; genus Leptobrachium; species Leptobrachium leishanense. The sequence goes on along the minus strand of CM019063.1, from coordinate 478,966,226 downwards.
TGAGGAGACAGGGGGACTTTGATCTTTCCAATGACACCAGAGTCTGGTCTTTACAATGATACCACACATGACCATGTAATGTGTAAAAATAAAAAATAAAAAAAATATAAATACAATTTTTTTTTCTCTGTTCTACGGCAGAGGCAATATTGAAGGCCTGAAGCAACTTAGGCGTAGGGTCCTTAAGATGCCTCTGATGCCAGGGAGCAAGGAGGAATTTTTCTCACTCTGTGAGGTTTAGCGGGCGAGGTGTTAGAGCGGGAGTTTGCAGGGGCAGAGTTGTCGGATGTGGCTAGACGGAACGCTTATGTTTCATTTGCAGGTCCTCTTGGGATGCATTTGAAGCAGGAGGTGAAGGAGAGTATTTGGCGTGGGGAGTACGTAGAGCTTTTTTCTTTGCTTCCTTTGGATGAGGTTGCGGGTGTTAGGGATGAGTCATCCAAGGAAGGGCTGAAGGAGGAGGAGGAACGGAAGAAGAGGTATCGCAGGATACCCGAGTCGTTTGGTAACTGGCTTCGGGCTTTTTGTATTCTGGCCAGTGTTTTGGGGGAGAAGAATCCGCAGCATTGTTCGACTCTTTTTTGTTATGTGGATGGGATTTGGGAGGCCTATCATATTTATGGAGGTTGGGCTTGGTGGAAGTACGATGAACAGTTTCGGCAGCGTTAGGCGGCTCATCCGGGTTTGGGTTGGGATCAGATGGATATCACGTTGTGGTTACATTTGATGGTGGCTCAGAGGGCTTTGCCCTTTCCAGGGGTTGCCGGTGGGGGAGGGTCAAGTTCTTCACCGGCAAGTCCCAAGAAGGGGTCGTGTTGGCAGTTCATCGAGGGGCAGTGTAAGTTTGGAACTGGGTGTAAGTTTCGGTACAAATGTTCATATTGCGGGAGGCCACATTGCCTGTCCAGATGTTTCAAGAAGGCGAGACAGGCAAGTTTGCCTCTTGGGGGGTCTGGGGATGGGGGCTTCCCCGGTGAGGCTTGACGCGATGTTGCCGCGGCTAGAGCTTTACGGAAGATGTAGGGACGCTGAGTTTCTGCGGGAAGGTTTTGAGCGTGGTTTTAGGATTCCTTTTGTGGTAAGGCCTGGGGGTGGTAGGTTGCGGAATTTGAAGTCGAATAGGGAATATCCGGAGGTGGTCCGGGAGAAACTTAGCAAGGAGATTGGGGCCGGTCGGGTGGCAGGTCCATTCTCGTCTCCGCCGTTAGAGGATTTATGTATATCTCCTTTGGGAGTTGTGCCGGCAGGGGCGTTTCGACTGATTCATAATTTGTCCTATCTTCAGGGAGGGTCGGTGAATGATGATATTGCGTCGGATTTGGCTTCAGTGTCGTATGTTGATATGGTTCGGTTATCTGGAAAGGGGGCCTTGATGGCTAAGGTGGACATTGAGTCTGCGTTCAGGCTTTTACCCATTCGTCCTTCGTTTCATCACCTTTTGGGGTGTTGGTTTGAGGGTGGTTTTTATGTGGATTTATGTTTGCCTATGGGTTGTTCCATTTCCTGTGCTTTTTTCGAGTGTTTTAGCACGTTTCTGGAGTGGGTAGGTCGCAGGGTGGCGGGGTCAAATAATTTGACTCATTATTTGGATGACTTCCTCTGCATGGGTAAGGAAGGGATGGGGGAATGTCTTCACATTCTTTGGTTTTTTTCAGTGGATCGTGCAGCGGTTCGGAGTTCCATTGGCGGCTGATAAGACTGAAGGCCCGGCGACGGTTATCACTTTTTGGGGGATTGAGATTGATTCAGTTAAGGGTGAGTGTCGTTTACCTTTGTCAAAAGTTGTCAAGGCTCTTAGGCAGGTGGAGGGTGCTTTATAGGCCAGGAAATTGAGGTTTCAGGAGCTTCAATCGCTGATTGGTCATTTGAATTTTGCCTGTCGGGTTATTCCGGTGGGAAGAGTGTTTTTGCATGGCTTGGCTTTGGCGACATGTGGTATTCTCGAGGGTCATCATTTTGATAGGATATCGGGTGCCATGAGGGAGGATCTGGAGGTGTGGAGGTCCTTTTTGGTTCTGTTTCCTTCGAGGGAGGTCCTGGCCAGGGAGTCAGAATTTTTTATGGATCTTCAGGGGGCGTTGGTTTAGGGGTGTACTTTGGGGGGGCGTTGGCCTTTTTGGAGTTGCTTCCGCTGGTGGTGGCTTTGGAGCTTTGGGGGCAGCCTTGAGGGGAGTAGGGATGAGCTGTTCGGTTCGATCAGTTCGGAGTTCGAACCGAACTTTGGTCGTTCGCGAACTTCGAACTTTTTGGGTGTGTTCGGTTTGAGTTCGCAAACAAAAAGAAATTTTGAAAAAAGTATAGAAAATGCTTAAAAAAATACTTAAAAATCTAGAAATAAAGAGACGCTTTACTACAGAATATTATAAGCAACGGTTTATTAGATATTGAATTAAAAACTAATGTGTACGTGCAAAGATTCTGAACCCCCTGTCTCCACCAGGGGATTGGCCTGGGCAATATATATACGCATGATGTGAGCTGGCCTGGGCAATATATATATATATACGCATGATGAAAATTTGCAAAGGATAAGGCACGCAAAGTGAAATTTTGATGTGTCTGAAATTGAAACTTACATGACAACTCTTATTTTTTTTTGTTAATTTTAATTTGTTTAAAAGAGTTAATTTAAAATGGTTTAATACAGTTTATTTATATTTATTTTACCTTTACTATTGGTGCTTTTCAAACTTTATTCTTAAGTAAAAAGAAATTTAGCAGTTTCATGTGTCGTTTTTTTTTGGGGGGGGTGCAAGTAGCTGGTCTTGCCTAGGGCGCAAAATAGTCTAGCACCGTCCCTGACCGCATGGTCCACCCCTGCACTCTTCCACAATACCACAGAGGGGTTACTGTATGATGGCACTTGCTCGCCTGGCACCAAAGGCACAATATTTGGCTGCACTGCCACTGACGCCTGTATCAGATTCATATCCTCAGAGGGGAGACTGTGTGACAGCACTGTTGCCGACGCTAAAGGCCCAATTTTAGGCTAGGGTTAAACGAACGCATTTTTTGCAGGGAACGTCAAAAAGTGCATCCGAACGCATTGAGGTGCTTTTTCACGGAAAGCGCTTAAACGGTCATACGATGCGCATTTTTGTGCGTGATTTTTTACGGATCCAAACCAGGAAACTTTGGGTTTCTGGACGTTATGTTAAAAAAACACTTCCTTTAGGCTAGGGTCAAACGAACGCATTATTCGCAGCGACCGTCACAAAGTACGTCCGAACGCATTGACGTATTTTTTCATGGAATGCGCGAAAACGGTCAGACGACACGCATTTTCGTGCGTGATTTTTTTACGGATCGTCAGAAAAACACTTTGTGCGTCTGGATGTTATGTAGGCTGGACATTAGCAGCATCTGACATCTCCTAATCACGCACACACGCCGCTATGCCGCCGCAGCGCACTCTGTACGTCAGTACTAGCGGTTCTGCGTTCTCGAAAAAATGCGTTCATTTTCCACTTGCGTTGCGCGGTCGGACTTTCGTGCGGCCGTACTTATTTATTTATTTATTTATTTATAAAGGATTTTACCAGGAAGGATACATTGAGATTTCTCTCGTTTTCAGGTATGTCCTGGGTTCAAGAACATTGAAGTGTTACAGTTACAGAAATACAAAGTAATACAATGCAAGATATTATAAAAACAACACAAATATACAGATTAACAGAAAATAAATATGTAGGAAATATAGTCACTAGGTTACATGTTTACAGGTGCATTCTGTATTGAGGTATGTTAGTAAGGAGCTTTTGAGTGACTTAAGACTGGGGGAAGATTTGATGGTGTCTGGGAGGTTATTCCATAATTGTGGTGCTCTGTTGGAAAATGAGGACCGAGCCACTGTCTTTTTGTATTGTGGTATAGCAAGTAAGGTGCAGGTCCTGGATCGGAGGTTATAGGATGAGGGAGCTGCTGGGGGAAGCAGTCTATTCAGGTAGGGTGGCAGCTTCCCAGAGATGCTCTTAAACACCAGGCTGGAAATGTGAAGGGTGCGTCTGGATTCCAGCGATGGCCAGTTTAGCTCTTTTAACATGTCACAATGGTGGGTCATGTAGTTACATTGTAGCGCAAAGCGGCAGAAGGAGTTATACAATGTAGTAAGTTTTAAGGTGTGTTTGCGGGGCGGCTGCATACACTACATCTCCGTAATCAATAGCCGGCATAAGCATTTGCTGTACAATCTGCTTTCTTACCGCGGGAGTCAGGCAGGATTTGTTTCTGTACAGGGCACCTAGTTTGGGGTAAAGTTTAGATGAGAGTCTTTCGATGTGGGGGCCAAAGGATAGATTAGGGTCCAACCACATACCTAGATATTTGAGAGAAGTGACTGTGGTCAGCGTGCCATTTGATTTTGTCCCAACACATAGATGGGGAATTTGCAATTTGTGTAGTTTAGATGCTGTTCCAAAGAGCATCGTTACAGTTTTGTCAGTATTTAAAAAAAGTTTGTTGTTTTTGAGCCACTTTTCTACCTCTGTGAATTGTTCTTGCAGCACGGCCTCCAGCTGCGGGAGATTTGGTTTGCTGTATAGATCACAGTGTCGTCTGCGTACATATGTACAGTTGAGGCTTTGCAGACGTTGGGCAGATCATTTATGAATATTGTGAATAGCAGGGGGCCTAGTATTGAGCCTTGGGGTACACCGCAAGTGACTGGGAGTGGGAGGGAGGAGCTGCCAGAAATTGACACATATTGTGATCGGTCGGATACATATGATTGAAACCAAGTTAGCGTGCGATCACCAATGCCAGAGTTTTTAAGTTTTTCTAACAAGATGCCATGGTCTACCGTGTCAAAGGCCTTGGCAAAATCAAGGAAGATGGCTCCAGTTAGGTTTCCTTGTTCCATCCCAGCCTGGATATCATTGCAGACTTTTAAAAGGGCGGTTGTAGTTGAGTGATTTGGACGAAAGCCTGATTGATCCGGGGTTAAGTAGTTCCAATATTGATAATAATCACGTAATTGTGTGTAGACACATTTTTCCAAGACTTTTGACATTACGGGAGCAACGATATCGGACGGTAGTTGGATACCAAAGTACTGTCACCACTTTTATGGATAGGTACCACTCTTGCAGTCTTCCAGAGCTTGGGTATGTATCCAGTCGCCAGTGACTCATTTATTAGGGTTGCGACAGGATTTGCAATTGCTGGCGCACTGATTTTCAGCAGCATTGCTGGTATTTGATCAGGTCCAGACTGGTATTTCATTTTTTGCTTACGGAGAAGTTTAGTAATGACACTGACAGGCACTGGTCTAAAACTGAATTCCTGTCTGATACAGGGACTTTGCACAGTTGGGGGGGCCTGACCTGCATGAGGCCTCTCTGATTGCATGTCATTTCCTAGCTTGGCAATCAAAGTGGTGGCACATCCAACAAAATAATCATTAAAGGCATTTGCTACATCTAGGGGGTGTTGCAGGGTTTGATTGTTTACTTTGACAGCAGCTGGCTGGGAGTGGACTGGGGGGTGCTTGTATGTTACTTATGGTTCTCCAAAAGTTTCTAGGATTTGATATGTTATTGTTTAGATTTTCATTGAAGTAATGGGTTTTGGCCATTTTTGTTTGTTTTGTGCATTCATTCCGGCATTTTCGGTATTTGTAGTGAACGTTCATGGAACCAGTACTCTTGAAATTTGACCACCGTGAATCTCTAAGCTGGTACATTAGTGTAAGATCAGCTGTAACCCAGGGGAGATGAGTCCCTTTTACTCGCACTTTACGCAGCGGGGCATGGGAATTCCAGACTTGCAGGAGCTCAGACTGAAAGTATTCAACTGCACAGTCTAGGTCTGGGATTAGGTTTAGCCTGTACCAGGGGAGCTGTTTGAGATCACTTAGGAAGGATTCAAGAATAAATTTCTTGAAAGACCTGGTGGTTATTACCTTTGGGGGAGATTTCAAGGCCTTAATTTTGCGCACGCAGTACACTAGACAATGGTCACTAAAGCTATTAGCAAGAACGCCTGCCTCCTGTATTCTATCAGGAGATGAGGAGAGAATCCAGTCCAACAAGGTATGGTTAGGGCTTTTCATATTAATGCGAGTGGAGGAGGAGATTAATTGAGTTAGGTGCAAAGTTTTAAACAGCGAGCAGTGTTTATTGTTTTTAGGATTTAGCCAATCTGTATTAAAATCGCCGAGGACCAGCAGTTCACTTTTTTGGTTTTGGGCAAGTAGGTTATTAAGGATTTGAGATATGTCAGAGAGGGAGTGCACTGGAGAGCTCGGTGGACGATAGAACCCAGCAACAATGATTGATTTACTGAATGGGATCTCAATTATACCAGAGAGGAAATCAAAGGTGACAGGAGAGCTAGAAGTCTTTAAGGGGGTGAACTTTATGGACTCCTCAACATAAATAACAATTCCCCCTCCTCTCTTTGCTCTGTCTTTTCTATAACATGAATACCCCTGTATTGATATGGCAGAGTCTGGTACTTTTGGGGTTAACCATGACTCTGTGAGCACAATGATTTTGGGTTTGTAATAGCAACACCAAGCCTGAAGCTCATCCAATTTAGGGAGTAAACTTCGGATGTTACAGTGCACAAATGAAAGGCCTTTATTAGTGGGGAGACTAAAGGTTGTGTCAGCTATAGGACCAGGGTTAGTTTCCACATCGTTTGCCAGGGAAAGAAGCAGAATAAATAGGAATTTGGACAGAGTTTTCTTTTGATAATAATGTGGTTGCAGGGTTTTAAGTCTTTGTGTGGGGGTAGGAGGGCTGGATTTTAACACTCTCCACCAGCACTCAGCTGATAGGTTAAAAGAACTGAGCAGGCTGTGGTGTATTGGCACTGGTTTTCCATCCTGGGGCAATTGGAAAGGTGTATAGAAGGAGAGAGTAGCTTTAGAGAGAAGGGATGATAAAGAAAAGAGAAGCAATAGTGGGATAAACATTATAGTGAAAGGTGTTGGAGGTGAGTAAACAGGAAATAGAGAGGTACCAGAGTAAATGGTGTAGGTTGCTGCGATATCACATGATCAATTAGTTGGGTATATAACAAATGAAAGCCTTGGGGTGGGTGGGTGAGGGGAGGGTGGGCGGGAGCAAAGTCCAGCTGGATGAGGGTAATGAGCTGGTCTCTGCAAGGGCCTGCTGAAAACACTGACTGAGTATGGGGTGTGTGCTGGAAGAGAAATCAAGATTGCAAATAGCATCACATTGGGTTGAAATTGTCCAGGAACTTAGGGGGGAGTTTGTAGGGGGCAATAAAAGTTAAGGTTCGTTGAACAGGACATTTGGGCAGAATTGCAGATTTAGAGCAAATGGGTAGAAAATGTAGAAGGGAGTGGAATGCAGAATTCAGATAGCATTGCAACAATTCAAATATATCTAAAGATACACTTGTGTGCCATACACATACGTATATATATACATATATATATATACACACACATATATATATATATGTATCACACACAAACACATATACAGTGATATTACAGAGTTAACAAATATACATCAAAAGAAAATGCATTAGGCTATGTGAGACGTAGAAATGTAAGATCACCTTCAGTGAATGGAGCCTCTAACCAAGATGCCCCATTGTGGAAAGTCCAGCTGGATGAGGGTAATGAGCTGATCATTGCCCGTCATTTGCTGCTACTGCAGCCGTGATTAAGTGCTCCTAAACGCGCGTTAAAAATGCGTTAGTCTGACCCCAGCCTAAGTGCCTTGATCCTGGGTGTGTGACTTGTGTGGTGCAATGAATGGCGTTAACAGACTAGAAAATGCAACACTCAAATCAGACACACGTTTATTCTTCTATTAGACTTGCATCATGTTTCGCAGCATTTGTATTATTACGCTTTATTTTATGACTGTCCCCTTCATGACATTGTCAAAAGGGCAGAATATGGATGCCATTAAAATTTTGCTCCCCCCCCCCGGAAAAATTTCTGCAGATGCCCATGCGCTCGGCGTCCGGTTTCGGGACATTTATTGCAGGGTTTGTGGGAATTTGTGGGGGGGTTTTTGTGTTTCTCCTTACGAGACGTTGCTTATGAGGGCAGCTTTTTATTTAGGGTTTTTTGGGGCCCTTAGGTAGGGGCAGTTGGTGTGCAATACAAAGAAAGGAGGTGGTGGTTTGGGTGCTGATGCTGTTTGGTTGGCCAATGAGGCGGTGGTGGTGTGGGTTTCTAGGTCCAAGACCGATCAGTTGGGTAGGGGACGTAGGGTCAGTTTAAGTAGGGTTGATAATTGTGATATTTGCCCGGTTAGCAATGTGAGGAATTTTTTGGAGGTTCGGTCGGCCTCTGGGGTGGCCTTTTTATGTCGTGCAGACAGCTCGGCCTTATCGAGGTATCACTTTGTGGCTATATAGAAAAAGGGGTTGTTGAGTTTGGGGAAGAACCCGGATGAATTCGGGTCTCATTCTTTCCGGATTGGAGCGGCAACTGAAGCTTCACGGCTTGGTTTATCTGAGGAGGAAATTCTAGGGCGTTTCGTACCTACGTTCGGACGGGTCTGGTGGCATGAGATTTCAGTGGTTTAAGTCGGGAGTAGGGGATATGTTGGGGTTTTTTGTTTGTATTATTGGAATGTTTGTTATTGTTTTTGTTATAGATATATATATATATTATAAAAAATAAAATGAGGAAATGAAAATGAATGAAAGGAAAGAAAAATTTATATCAAAATGAAATAAATTTTGGGGAGTATTACAAAGCTGGTGCTAACTTAGCTGTTGTAAACTTAACAACTCCATAGACTATAGGCCACATTACAATCTTGGTGCTAAGGTTAGCGCTCACCTGCGTGAGCATTTAACGTTAGCCCTGGTGGCCCTAACGCGGGCGCACTATATTTTGCCATATCTTGCGCTGTACTGTGCAAGGTTACTGTACTTTGCGCTCCCTATATTTAACATGAGGAGCGCAAAGTGTTAATTAGCGTTAGTATTGCAATATACTAACGCTAATTATCGACCGACTGCGGTTAGCAAAAAGTTAACCACAGCCAGGACTTGGTGCTAATGGATTCCGCTGGTGCAGAAACCAACAGAAACCCCCCCAAAAAATTCAGATACTCACCTGCTATCCCACGGCGAGGACCGCGGCTCCAACCGCCTCCTCCGTCCGCCGGGAGCAGCGAGAGACTGGGGGAAAAAGTCTCCCCCTGCGGATCACTACACTGACCTGCCGGATCTAGCGAGGCGAGATCCGGCAGGTCACGTGACCGGCGCTCTCTGCTTCAATGGAGTCCTATGGACTCCATGGAGAGAATGTGCGTGGCGGCGCTTAGCGCCGCCGCGTACATCCCATGGCTTAGCACCCGATAACAATGCGGGCAGCTTTTTAAGTGCCTGCATTGTAATATCGCTCTAAAACGGGGGCGCAAAGGAGAAACCTGCAGGCGCAGGTTTTTCTCCTTTGCTTCCCCGTTTTAGCACGATGAATGTAATGTAGCCCTATAATGGCTCTGCTTAGTTTACAACAGCTCTGGTAAAGTTAGCACCAGCTTTGAAATAATGTCCTTAGTGTCCATGTGGCCTCATCCTTATATGTCAATTAAATGAGCAATATTGACTCAACAGCTGGTGAGTGTTCTATTGCCAATAACTCAATGCAGATTTCAATTTAATCAATGTTATAGACAACCTTTTTCTAATGGTATGAGCTTGAAAATTTTTATAGACCCAGAGATTAAAAAATATAATTGCGAAATGTATTAAAATTGATGGCAGAAGGGGCGTGTCCTGGCTGGAGACGGAGATGGCAGCATAACACGAGAGCTCCTGACCCCTCTACCGATAACATCGCTTAAATAAGCTAACTGGTGGCTATGGTACGCTCTTCACAACGCAGGACGACTGGACATCACCCTCAGACTGCCAGCGGCACTCCAGCGAGAGATATCACTGACTACTTTTCCACCCCGCAAACGAGGCCTAAGCGGAAAGGCAGCCCCAAGATGGCGACCTCCCCAGCTCTCTCGGAGACAGCATCCACAGGAGGTCAATCGGCATTACGGCGCTTAGAATCGCTAATTGCTGACTTACCTACAAGAGCTGAGCTTCCTACCCGGGCGGATTTTAAAGAAATGCTTGATCAGCTGTAGGCTTCCTTTGGAAAGGAGCTGGCTGAAGTCTGGGCAGACATTTCCGCCATTGAAACGCGGGTAACACACCTGGAAGAAGGAGCGACAGCTTCGCGGACCTACTCCACAAACGAGATCCCGGCGCATGAACAACGACACTCAGAGCTTCATCGCAGGTTAGACGATTTAGAGAACAGGTCACGGAGAAATAACATAAGGGTGAGAGGGGTGGGAGAAGACATCACGGAGGTTAAGGCCTTCCTCACTAGCGCCTTTGCACACATACTAGATGGCCCACCCTTACCACGTGCCGCCATTGACAGAGCGCACAGAGCGCTGAGACCCCGGGCCCCAAACACCTCCGCACCCCCGAGGGATATAATCTGTCACCTACCTGATTTCACCCTCAAAGAAGTGATAATACAGAGTGCCCGCACCCGTAGACAGTGGAAATTTGCTGGAGAATTCTTTGAAATATTCCAGGACCTCTCTCCCCATACTCTAACGGCTCGGCGGGCACTACGTCCCATCACCAAACTGCTACAAGAGGCAGACATTTCATATCGCTGGGGGTTCCCATTTGCGCTGAACGCGCGCAAGAACAATATGATTCACACCATTCGCTCACCCACTGATGTAGCATCATTTTTAACAACCATGGGACTACCAGAAATGGAGATCGAGGACTGGGAGCGCACCCCCCCCTGCGGGCCTCACCAGCACTACCTCTAAGTGGCCAGCCGCGTACACAACGTTCACCTAGGAGGGACCGAGCGAATGGACCTCCGCCTCTTGCCCTCTCACAACCGCTCCCTTCTCTTACTGGCTGAGCTCCACTATATGTACAGAGTTAACATGGAGACGGAGAAACCGACTGGCTGGAGGAAGACACGTCCTAGATTCCTGACCGACTAGGTGTACAGGACCTGCCTCTGCGAAACCTTATACAGCCGAACCCTTTTGAAACCTACATAATACATCTCAAACGAGGCATTGGACCGGGCTCGGTCCTCCCGAACATTGAACTTAATAGGAGCACAGGTTCGTAGGCCTGCGGACCAATCGGGTCTTAAATGGTCTAAGATGCTGACTTGAAGGTTATAAATGCGGCATACTGTCCAAAGTTCTTATATGGCACAGTTTAGTAGCTGAGCTCTAGTTATTTTTATCTCCGTTTATAATGTTTCTATGGAGTTAAGTATTCTTATATAGAGTTAAGTAATCTTATATGGAGTTAAGTAGCCTTGTTTGGAGTTAAGTATTCTTATATGGAGTTAAGTATTCTTATATGGAGTTAAGTATTATTATATGGAGTTACGTAATCTTATATGGAGTTAAGTAGCCTTGTTTGGAGTTAAGTATTCTTATATGGAGTTAAGTATTCTTATATGGAGTTAAGTATTATTATATGGAGTTACGTAATCTTATATGGAGTTAAGTATTCTTATATGGAGTTAAATATTATTATATGGAGTTACGTAATCTTATATGGAGTTAAGTATTCTTATATGGAGTTAAATATTATTATATGGAGTTACTTAATCTTATATGGAGTTAAGTATTCTTATATGGAGTTAAATATTCTTATATAGAGTTAAGTATTCTTATATGGAGTACAATATTCCTATGTAGAGTTCAGTAATCTTATATGGAGCTAAGTATTCTTCTATAGAGTTAAGTATTATTATATGGAGTTAAGTATTCTCATACAGCAATAATCTCTAGAAGCAGTCTGAGATACGTGTGCAGAATTCGGGGGGACATGGGCTCTATAAAGATTACAGATTTAGAATCGAGCCTACACAGAGGCCTGGGGCACTCAATAGGCAGCCTCAATTTGAGGTTCTCATTACGGATACCCATTATTACATAGAAACATAGAAAAACATAGAAACATAGAAAAAGTCGGCAGATAAGAACCTTTCGGCCCATCTAGTCTGCCCAATTACATGGATACTTTACCTGGATTTATCTTTTGTTTAGGATAGCCTATGCCTATCCCATGCTTGCTTAAATCAATTACTGTTTTGGCCTCTACCACTTCTACTGGAAGACTGTTCCATGTATCCACCACCCTCTCAGTAAAATAATGCTTCCTGATGTTACTTTTAAACCTTTGCCCCTCTAATCTAAGACTATGTCCTCTTGTTTTGCTATTTTGTTTCCTTTTAAATATACCCCCTTCCTCTACCTTGTGGATTCCCTTACGTATTTAAATGTTTCTATCATATCTCCTCTGTCTCGTCTTTTTTCCAAGCTGTACATGTTAAGATCATTAAGCCTTTCCTGGTAACTTTTCCTTTCAAGCCGTACACCATTTTGTAGCCCTTCTCTGAACTCTCTCTAAAGTCTATATCCTTCTGGAGATACGGTCTCCAGTACTGCACACAGTACTCCAAGTGAGGTCTCACCAGTGCTCTGTACAGTGGCATGAGCACTTCCCTTTCTATGCTAATACCTCTCCCTACACAACAAGCATTCTGCTAGCATTTCCTGCTGCTCATTACATTGACTACTACCCTTAGATCCTCTGAAATAATGACCCCTAAATCCCTTTCCTCAGATGTTGAGGTTAGGACTGTACAAATATTCTATCAAATATTACTAATTACTATTAGTTTGCCCTTATTTATAACCCACCGATACTTCACTATAAATTATATATTCATTTTTGCTCTCTTCTTTCACTCCTCATTGCGGGTCGCCACGTATAACCTCTCTGATACGGTATTAGCCTTAACGTGACCCTCCTTCACGCCTGCCCAGAGCGTGGCACTCGAATCTAAAATTGATACTGCGTTTAATCTACCTGCAAACCCACGCATCACCGCATACATAGCTCCTGTTCGTTGCATTGTCTGGGAACCTATGATATTCATCAATATCTCATTATCTCCATTAACCCTAGTCGCTGGGTATATTATTGCTCTTAACTTCGGTAGAAGGGGTCAGGCAGTTTGATGGTATTGCTGATTAATATTGTATATCGTTCACCTCTGTTATTTCGGAAATTTTATATAAACTGTTCATCTGATATCTAACTATACTATTGACACCCCACGAGGCTGGGTGCAAACTTTCCCATTGACGGACCCCATTACTCGGATTTGATCCTAGCAGTAGTGGGTGAACCCGCCACGGGTGCACTCTGTGCCTCCTTTCTTGTGACCTGTATTGGACATATAGTCCTTTACTTTCTTTTCTGATTTTAAACTTTCTCTTTTCTGACACTTTTTTCTCCTTCCTCTTTGTCTAGTGATTCTGTCTCTCTAGACACCGCTTTCCACCGCGCGCACGTCCTACTCCCTGTGTGTCTGTCTGTATTACCCCAAGTCCAACAGTATTCGACTCTGATATAAGAACCAGGCAGTCGCGTAACGCTGCTCATCCAATATGCCGCGTATGGATTCTTTGTTTACCCCACAGGAATTACAGTTGCGCTGCCTTAATGCTCGAGGCCTTAATATCCCAGAAAAACGAACCCGTCTTCTGAATGAACTGAGATCCACACGGACATCCATCGCCTTCCTCCAGGAGACCCATTTTCGGGCGGGATCTGCCCCGACGTTAGGTAATTCCCATTTTCCAATGACCTTCTTTAGTAACTTTATGCTAAGAAAATCCCGCGGAGTGGCGGTTTTGATATCCAAAGAAGTACCTTTTGTCATGGAAGCGACTTTGACAGACGAAGGCGGTAGATACATCTTTGTACGAGGGACTATCCTAGATACAAGATATACCTTCGCATCTGTCAATTTACCAAATCGAAAACAGCACACTAGCCTAGCAAAGATACTCCGACTGCTGGAGTCCTTTGAACAAGGCATCACCATCTTAGCGGGTGACTTTAATATAGTGATGTACCTGCGGGTGGATTCCTCCACTGGGACCACGGCAACCCCTTCCCATGTATTGCGTAGCGTTCGACGCTCCTTGCAAGACCGGAGGTTGGTAGACGTATGGAGAGCTCTACATTCCACAGAAAGAGATTACTCTTTTTACTCACCAGTACATACGACACATACACGAATTGATTACTTTTTCATGCACTATCATGATCTAAGCTTACCTACGTCCGCGGACATCGCCGCGACCACATTCTCAGACCACGCACCACTCACTCTCACACTTCAATCTCCCTTATCTCTCCCTCGAGAACGACAGTGGCGACTTAATATATCTCTGCTAGAAGACCCTTTAATATTAGACGAATTACACTCCACTTTGGCTAACTTCTTCACAGACAACCGACAACCGGACATGCCTGTTCCGGTATTGTGGGAAGCACTCAAAGCAGTAGTTAGAGGGTTCCTCATCAGCAAAGGCACAGCACGTAAAAAATCCCAGAAGGTGGAGCTCCAGACCCTCCTAACAGACATGAGAGCTCTGGAACTGGAGCACATTACCTCTAATGATACGGCTGTATACCAACGTTTACTGTTGGCACGGCAAAATCTCACCACCATCTTAAACACCATCTTAAACACAACTATTAGATTTCAAGCATTACGCTCTAGATCATTCTTCGCTTTACACGAAAACAAGCCGGGACGCCTCCTGGCGCGAATTATGCGCAACAGACGTACCACTTCTTATATTCCTAAAATCAAAATGGTCTACTCTCGACAGCCCCGCAAGAAATCGCGGGAGCCTTTCTTAAATATTTCACAGACTTATACAACTTAGAGACGAACGGAACCCAAACGCCGAACCTGGAACACATAGATTCCTACTTAGACAAAACAATCAAACGCCCACTTGACCCCCTTGACCGAGTCTCTTTAAACGCGGAAATTACTGCAGATGAAATCTTGGCTGCGTTAAAAACCTCAAAACACGGGAAAAGCCCCGGTCCTGACTGCTTGCCAACCGAATATTACAAGAAATGTACAGCAGAGCTGCTCCCGGTTCTCATTGAACTCTTTAGTGCAGTAAGGGCGGGGGCCCCCCTACACCCCCATTCATTGCAAGCCACGATATCATTGATTCCGAAGCCTGGAAAGGACCACACATCGTGCGGTAATTACAGGCCAATTTCGCTGGTGAACAATGAAATGAAACTACTGGCACGTATATTGGCCAACCGGCTTAAACGCTTCTTACCACAGCTAGTAGATCCAGACCAAGTAGGCTTCATCTCTGGTCGAGAAGCCAGGGACGCGACCACCAGAGTCCTGAATGCCATAGCTTACTCTAAACGAGCAGCAACACCGCTATTATTATTGTCGACGGATGCAGAAAAGGCCTTCGACAGAGTGTTGTGGCCTTTTCTGTTTCACACTCTGGAGCGCTTTGGCTTGGGTGAGGACTATTTACAATGGATCAGAGCTCTCTATTCTGCTCCTACAGCGCGAGTCAAAATAAATGGGGCACTGACAAAACCATTCTCGATCCTTAACGGGACGCGACAAGGTTGTCCGCTGTCCCCACTACTGTTCGCTCTTAGCCTAGAGCCTTTATTAACTTCGATTAGACAAAACCTTTTGATTAATGGACTCTCAGGCGTGCACATTGAGCATAAGGTATCAGCATACGCTGATGATCTGATGTTCATCTTACCTGACCCAGTTCAATCGATGCCAGAGGTCATGCACGAACTACGAGAATACGGCACGTTATCCAGTTTTAAGATTAACAATAACAAATCTGAACTTCTAGCTAGCTTATTACCGAATTCATGGCGCACGAACCTGACTGACCGTTATCCATTTCGATGGTGCTCTACGTCGCTTACTTATCTGGGGATTAAGCTATCCTCGGACTTCACTAACTTGGTGGCCCTTAACTACATGCCACTCTTGGACGAACTCAAATCAGACATAATGAAGTGGACGCCTAAATACCTCTCTTGGATAGGCAGAGTAGGTGTGATTAAGATGAATCTCTTACCGAGACTTCTATATCTGTTTCAAGCTCTACCACTCTTTTTGCCAAACTCATTCCATCAGTCAGTTCGCCGGCTGTTCACTAAATTTATTTGGCCACATGGACGTCCCCGACTTAAATATTCCACACTTTTGTAAACCAAAGTCGAGTGGCGGTCTGGCTCTCCCCGACACCTGCCTGTATTATAACGCTGCACATTTAACTAGGATTGTTGATTGGATGGCAAGTTCACCCGACCAACGCTGGACCGACCTGGAGGAGACATTGGTTGGCAGACCACTGTGGACTCTACCATGGTTATCATGGATGGCAGCTAAACCACTCCGGCAGACTTCCTCACCTGTAGGTTCCACGCTTTACGTATGGCATAAAATTAGGACAAAATTCTCGCTCTCGACCTATCCGTCACCACTGCTTCCGCTCGTACACAACCCAGATCTCCCATTAAGTATACTACCTTCATTAATAGAACGATTCATCGACACCCCTAATTTCAGAGCACACCATGTACTCAGAGACGGCACATTCATACCTCTACAGTCCCCCGACAAACCACAACCCACCTTCGCCGTGGCTTTTAATTACCACCAAATCAAATCTTTCCTTAAAAGGTTACCAGGTAATACATCTTTAACTAGGCAGCTGACGCCCTTTGAATCTATATGCCAACAAGCACTACACATGGCCCACAGTATATCCACGCTTCATGGATTATTGAGGAGGGTAGACACTGAACCTCCTGATTTCATGGCACGTTGGGAACGCACATTGGGCGCCCCTATCCCTGAGGAAGCATGGACAAAGTCGCTTTCCATGACTCACTCTGGTTCACCGATGGCCAAAATGCAAGAATCATCTTATAAAATATTAGTCTTCTGGTACCGTACACCGGCGCTGATGGCCACTTATGATGCTACACACTCACCAACGTGCTGGAGGTGCAATGCGCAGACTGGCACTTACCTTCACATCTGGTGGGAATGTACATCCCTCGAACCATTTTGAAGGGAGGTTCAAGACTTGATCCGCCACACGACTGACGAAGATCTAGACTTTACACCACACATTTTCCTTTTACTTCAGCTCCCATTTTCGGTCAAGGAAATGAAGAGCTCTATACTGCTACGTATTCTCCTAGTAGCTCATTCATTAATCCCTCTCTGCTGGAGGTCTACCTCCAGACCAACATTAAAAATGCTGGTTGATAAAATGGGAATCCTGCGCTCTGATGAGGAACTTGCGCTTGCTCCAGCTGCGGCGGCGCAACACTTCACTAAAGTATGGTTCCACTGGGCTGCATACTGCTCCTCGGCAAACTTTAAGAGGTCCATGGAACAGGCAAATACGGGTTTGGTGATCGCGGGCGAGGGTGGCTCCCTGGAGGGGGATGACGGTGCCGCACAGGACTTTAATCATCTGTAACCAACTGTAAATAAGCAATACGTACTTACAACCTATATTGGTTCCCTTCCCTTGTGTATCATGTTTACCCTACCTTCTCTCTGACTTTCTTCCTCCTCTTGCCCTCTGTGCCCCTTTCTTTCATCTATTCTTTTTACTTCATAGTTCACTTTCATACATCCACTTTATTACTTCACGAAACGAATATTGAGAACTCCTCAAGTCACTCATTAGCTACTCACCTGGGTTCTCTCTTGGCACCATAACATTGACACTAATATCGGAGCGGCATCGGTCACTTATGATTTATCAATTATATAACGCTTGATACCTCTCAGTGACATTGAGGTTTCTTCCCTACGATTTTTCTATAGCTGTATCTTTTTTCAACAACTACCTTATAAATGATTATTGTATTGGATTATCGAACACAGTATTGCCCTGGTGGCTTCCTTTATTTGTATTGTATTTCTAAAACTCAATAAAACTTTTATTCAAAAAAAAATAAATTAATGGCAGAAATCCCAAAACTCATTCATGCCGTGTATTGTAGACAGTTGGGGCTAAATTACAATCTTCACACAAACGTTTGCGCCGGCGCAAAAAAACATTAACCGAGGGGTAAAACCCTCTGCGCCGAATCCCGTATTACATAGTCAGTGCAACAAACACGCGCAATCATCTACCGCTGGTGAACCTGCACAAACCCTGCGCGAGCTTACTGTACTGCGCGCGTCCTATACTTAACATTGTGAGTGCAAACACGAATGTGCGCTGGTACGAGAATGGTATTACAATCTATTCACGGTAATTACCGCATAGCATTTGCGCACATAATTTTAGCAACTCCTGAAAGCTGGTGGAAACAGCATATCTGAACAAGCTGGCTAACCCCCCAAAAAAAACCAGCCCATAAAAAGGAATGCAGCAACAATATAATGCATGATGGCAGGTGTGTGTGTGTGTATTATTACTGTAGCATATGTGCTAATTTTGCATCATAGACGCAGAACCCGACTCTGATGCCTCTGGTAGACGCAATTCAGTTGCGTTTGATAGGTGTGTTTCTTCATTTTGATTGGCTGAATGGGTGCAAAAAACTGTGAGCGTAAATATTTTTGCGCGAGACGGTACTGCGCCTGCATTTTTGTGCTTCCTGTTTGTGCACGCAATTGATCGGCAGAAGAAAAAAGCCGCAAGGATTGTAATTCCAGCAGTGATTTGCGCGCAAATGTTTAACGCTTGGCGCAAAAATTTTCGCTTTGCGCAAGGCTTTTTGCATGAAGATTGTAATATAGCCCTTACCGGCTGGGTGGAGTAGAGGTAACATCACTGCTCTGCGTGGAGAGAGCCTGTGGAGTCATGGGTTCGATCCCGACGAGCACCTCTCCAGTAAGTGTCCTTGGTCAAGACACCCAACGGGACATACTAGCCACCCAGGACATACTTGAAAAACGAGAGAAATCTCAATGTATTCTTCCTGGTAAAATCCTTTCTAAAAATGTTTTTTTTAAAAAAATGGCCCATTGAAGTGGTAATCAAATATCGTGCATGACCTCTTCAATAACTATAGGAGATATATTGCAAAAACAAGGTGAAGTGAGTAAATATAATAAATAATGAGTGAGTAAATAAATATAATTGGTTTGCTACTTTATTAAATACTATTTATAACTTTGTCATTGAAATGTAATTGTAGATGGAGACATTTAAGCATGTTATTTTATACCTTTGATCTTTATCGCAGTTGAGCTTTATACTATAAAATTTGACATATACCTTGATAAAAAGAAACTAAACATATAAATCACTTCACTACTTACACTATTCTTACTACTATACTATGCTAGGTATGTACATCAGGTTCGCTGTATTTATCAAGAGGAAATAAAAGCTATTTTCAGGACAAATGAGCTAAAATAGAGCTGGTCATAACCAATAGGGGAGCATGCTTGAAACTACCAATAGCAGATTGGAGGAGAGCATTTTTTTTTAATACTTGGAGAGGGAGAGAAAGAGCTTTTAGTTCGGAGGCAAAACTTACAAATTTACAATATACACTGCCTGGCTGAAAAACACCACCTGGATATAAGTAAGCAAATAGGTGTGAGCCTTCCATTGGATAGTTACTGCAGTGATTAACCCTTTCGCTGCTGAGGCATTTCACGCCCCTGTGCTGAGGTCATTTTTATTGGTTTTGCTCATCATGTTTAAACGCGTTTTGAAGGCTTATTTTAGTATATGACCCAGACATATTATATATTGTTCTTTCTGTCAGACTCGGCAGATTCATAATATGTCATTATTATATGTATACGTCATGACCTGTCTGTATATTATAACAAAAAATGCAATAAAATATGAATTTTCAATAATTTACAACGTGTAAAGTGTTTTTTTTTCACATTTTAACATGCAAACAATTGCGGTTATATTTTGTATGGGGTGCGCTTGCTAAAATAATTAGAGATGGGGTCTCGTTACATTTTTTTTGGGGAAAAATTACGCGATTTTTAACAAATGCACCGCATACAAAAATCGTTAGTGCAGCATCATTGTTCACATTATAATTGAAATGGGAACAATATTGCTGCATTAACGAACCAAAAAAAAAGAAAAAAAAATTGTTAATTTTTTTTTATAATGTTTTTAAAAATATATATATATTTTTTTTAAAAAAACTTTTTTCATACTCATGTTTGGTATTGTTGGAACGGCCATGCTCTGGCCAATCCAACAATGTCAAACATTAACCCCTAACTGCCACGGATCGGGAGATAGGGGGTTCATTGGAACCCCCTATCTCCACCATTGGTGGCAGTTAGAGGTTAACTCCAGGACTGGCGCCGGTTCGTGATCCAGCCTCCATGGGGTTAATTCCAGGTACCGTTAGGAAGGGCAGGCTGTAAAAAAGGCAGCTGCAAAAATTTAGGTCATGTGACTCCCCAATATACTGAATGAGCAGGTTTTTCCATCAATGGGTTTTTTCTTCCCTGAGTTTAAGCAGGCATGGGATAGGCATAAGGCGATCCTAAATAAACGATAAATCCAGGGAAAGTATCCATAGAATTGGACAGACTAGATGGGCCGAAGGTTCTTATCTGCCGACATATTCTATGTTTCTATGATGGCGCGGACATATTCCAAGATGGTAATGCCAGGAATCATCGGGCTCAAACTGCAAGAGTGGTTCAGAGAGCTCGAGACATAATTTTCTCACATGGCTTGGCCACCACAGAGTTCAGGCTTTAACCCCATTGAGAATCCTTGGGATCAGGCATATACTAGCCTTCGGGACTACTGGGAGATTCCCAGTGGGCTGCTGGCTCAGTGGGCCTGGATGCTGGCTGAGCCGGGGCCTGGCTGCCGGCCGAGCCTGGGGATCATCTGGGCCTGTCTGCCGGACGAGCCCATGGGTGTCTTTTTTTTTAAACACCATTTTTTAACACTTTTTGTTTTTAAACACCATTCTTTTTGTATTTTGCAAAAACACTTTTTAATTTTGTATTATTTTTTAATGGACCTTCTTTATTATTTAGACACATTTTTATTGAACTCAGCTCCTACTAGGAGAATAGGAGACTTTTTTCCAGTTCAGAGGAATTTTCCAATGCCAATTCGGCACGATTCAGTGGTTATTGGCGCAAGTCGGTTGGCGGTTTTCGTCAATGGCCGATAACTGTTTCGCGACTCCATTTTCAGCAAAACATGGTGAACATTCACTAAATAGTGAATTCACTGTACTTTTGGCAAAATGGTAATACTGAAGAGCGTTGAAATGAGGCAAAACACAGAGCACCGAAATTGCACGCAAATTTAAAATAACATAAAATATATTTTCATTTCATTAAATGCCAACAAATCCAAACACAATCTTTAGCTCCAGCCCATAGAGATCTTATTGCGGCCTGTGTGTTTGCATATTGGAGTGGGCCGGTGATAAAGCCCAGGGACGATTTACAGTATTTTGTCCCAGTCCAGCCCTGCTTGGGATAATGTTCTTGAGAAGACTTTATGCAGTGCTCCGACATCATCAATCCCAGATCTTGGTGAAAAATGAATGCAACTCTGGATGGAAATAAATGTTGTGACATTGCATAAGCTTATCAAATCGATGTCGCGGCAAATGTGTCCCATAATCAAATCAAAATGCTGTTCAGCAACAAATTCAAGTGTGGGACCTTCTTTGGCCAGATAGTGTATATGTGAATAATGCACCCACAAAAATCACCAAAATTCATCCTCACACGCATTCAACCTCCCCCCATCTCATAACACAAAGACCCTAACACACTTTCAGTTCCTTTTTGTTAGTGAGAGTCCTTATCTTTGGGCCAAATATCTTTTTCCTGTATTATGTTTTCCAAATGTCCTGTCTTTCAGAGATCCCATTATATGCGGGTCATGTGAGTGTATGATATCAATCGCTGGAAAAAACAGTTTACCCGTTTAAAGTAGAGTTGTAGTTTCGCAAAAAACTGGGAGGTTACATTTTGGCCAACACTGATTTAAATTTTGAAAAACAGCTTGACAATGTGTCTTTCTCTGCCCAACACTTTTTATTTACCTTGACAAATTAGTTATGTTCTTTGTCAGCTCAACCACAAAGATGAAATTGCCAATAAATCAGACATAAGGTTGAGTTGTGAATGTACAGTAGATGTGTACATGGACCATATTACATATATTGAAGATACATCAAGAATAGAACCATGATTTACAAATTGTACAAGAAGATGTTTTGGGCATGTTATCTAACTACAACTATATCTTAAAGGCAATGTAATCAAAATATATTATGGAATTTCTCATTACAAAAGTATTTTTTATGTTATTAGCAGCTATGAGACGAGCTCACGTCGGGCACAGAAGGCACAGATGAGCTGCTTTGGTCTTCTGGATTTGACAAGTTGATGTTAATGGCTGCCCTCAAGTTTGCCCAGAAAAGTCCATGTTTGCCTGTCTCCTTGGGCCATTCCAAATATGTCCTCTGGGACATCAGAGCTTTTAACTTGTAGTATTTAGAGGGAATAATATACTGAGGAATAGGCTCGAGTAGGATAAGGACGAGATTATCCGTACTCTCCGTGTATAATTTATGGTGAGCAAAGTACAGCTCGTAGTGGCACCATTCACTCTGAACGAAATGTGGAGATAAGACAAAGATGGATTTGTAGCTATTGTCTATGCAGTTGATAATATTCTCTACAATACTTTTGCCAGCAACAAAGTTTCGCTCATGCTGGCAGATCCGTATCGAGTTATTCTTTTCGATGTTTGGCAAAAGTGTGTTTTTTACCCAAGACGCGTCATACTCGCTGTAGGAGATGAAGGCGTGGAAAGCCACATCCCTCTGGATCTCCTCGTAACCATTCTTCGTTCTACTCACCCTGTGCTTTGTTCGAGTCCACTGACAAAACATTTTTAAATACCACAGGCCATCAAAGTACCTACAAAGGCTGATAACAAGAGCTGCCGAGAAAACTGTTGGCAAAACGATAACCGCGATCAGTAAATACACATTGCAATAGATAACTGGAATGGATACGTCTTTCAGAAGGATTCCTTTGACATCTTCTGGGTGTTCGCAAACATATGTATCTGGCCAACCAATGAATTTTCCAGGTGAGGTTTTTCCGATTTTAGTAAAATGTTTGATATCACAATCACACCGAAAAGGGTTATGTCCGGCATCAAATTCGTTTACTTTACGGCAGTGTTCAAGGGATTCCAGAGATGGGGAGGAAATCTGGTTAGACTGAACACTGAACACCATTAGGTTTTTGAAGAATGAGCAGTCGGGAAGGTCAGCAAGACGATTTGATGCAAGATTTAGTTGCGTCAAGTCCTCCAACTCAGTCATTCCCTGTGGAATATGTGCAATTTCATTATTCTTCAGGTTGAGGGTTCGGAGAGATTTTGGTAAACAAAGGAAAACAGAATTGGTTAATTCACATGATTCCAAATTTAGCGAAACAATACTCTGTGACCACGTGCAGTCCTCTCTATTATAGTGCAGGAAGTTATTGCTAACGTCCAAATGTTTCAAAGATGGCATGTTTTGCGTCATGGAGCTTATTCTTTCCAAATTTTCTAGTTTATTTTTTGACAACGACAGGCTCCTCAGCTGGGTCAACGTTTTGCAGTCACTAAATATATCATCAGTGATAGCATTGTCTTCAAAGACAATGTTCTGAAAGGTGCTTGGTTTCGATGGGCACACCATGAAAAGAATGTTGGCAGAGTTCAACGTTATGTTTTCGGTATTCATTTCTGCAAGAAACCTGTACAGGTCTTCTTGATTGAAGAGAAATACTTCAGTTGAAGCTCTTTCTATGACAATCTCTTTCATCGACGTGTTTGAGTAGTGAAAGCTGGCTTTAGTGATGATGCCGGACAGATAGAGGTCGTAAATGTGTAGTTTTTCAACGGAAGAATGCCAGATACACTGAAAAGCTGAAATTAAATAAGGCCAAATCAAATTAACACGCCTCAAGGTTAAATGAGACACTGTAGAATGTTTGGCAATATCTTCCATGAATTTCTTCAGATCATCTTTTACATGCCAGCCAGTAATGTTTGACAATTCCAAAGACTTGGTTGTGTTCACAGCATCGAATAGAACCCAACGTGGGTCAGATTGTTGACCTGGTAAAATAATGTGAAGGTGTTTTGTGTTTAGCAAAGGTATACTTCCATTGTCGTAATAAGAGAGTCTCTGCAATTCAATGAGTGCATAATGTAGCTGCACATGGGTGATTGCCTCAAAATCGGACTTCTGAATTTCAGCTGCACTAATCCCTAAATACTCCAATTGTAATAAATTTCCAAAGCCTTTGCAGATCACGGCAGTTTTGAAATCATTGAATGAAATATCCAAGTGGCGGAGGGTCTTCGGAAAAGTGCCTGAGATGTTCTTCAACTGGTTGTGCGTAAAATCCACATGCTCCAACATCTCGTTGAATTGGAAAACATTGCAATCCAGATGCGTGAGTTTGTTATTCGACATGTTCAAGACTTTTAGTTGAGACATGTAGCTGAAGTCGGCTACCTCCAGGGTATGTATGGAATTGTAGGATAAATCCAATATGGTTGTCCACGATGACAAATTATGTGGTACTGTGTTCAGACCCAAGCTAGAGTAGTTTGCAACAACAGGGCCTGAAGCAGCCCAGCAGGTACATGCGACGCTCGAGCTCAAGGCAAGCAGAGAGAACAGAACGGAAGCCATCATTTCACTCTTGTCATTTATTTTACAGAGCTTTCATACAGTTTCTTTATGTACAAGTGTTTCATAGATAATTCCGAATTACAACCTGGTAAAAAAAAGATATAATAACACAAAATAATTAATGATGTATATGACAAAATACCATAATAAAACACAAAAATTATTTTTAACGTGTTAATATATAAAGTAGAGGATAATTCAGGGTTATAAATATTCCTTTAAAGTAGTATATACGAATTGATAGTACTTGGAAAATCAAAATACATATTGATTCTTTTTGATCTATGTAGTCACATGCCTTGGTGGGATAGTGGAGGGAAAATGAGAGAGTAATAAAAAGAGAAAGTAAAGAAAAGAGATGGACGTTTTAAAGCTCTAATGTGTCATATTCAGGACTCAGAAAATATTTTAGGATTGTAGACCAGGTCTGCCCAGATTCAGGGCACTATTCCCTAGCATAGGTGTGCGCAGCCTATTGCATTAGGGTGTGCACCCAAAAGCTCAGACACGCGTGTGGATGTACATCTAAATACACTATATTGCCAAAAGTATTCGCTCAGAAGTTCATATGCGAGTCAAGGCAGGTGAGCGAATACTTTTGGCAATATAGTGTATATACACCGACACATGCGTCTACACACACACACACACACTAATGCATGCAATTAAAATACATTACTATGTGTATGTCATATAACATCAGAATGCTATATCAAAAAACTAAAATTTCCATTCGAAATTCAATGATTTGCAGCGTGTAAATTTATTTCCCCACATTTTATTATCCATTGGTGGTTATATGTTCTGTCGGTTACATATGTTAATAAATAATCAGAAATGGAGATCCTATTAGTGTACTTTTCAAAGAAAATATGCAATGACGTCAGTGTCCGGGTGGGCGGAGAATCCGAAATGTCATGGTGCTGTGGAAGAAGCCCATGATAAACGCTGAGTGGTACTTTGACAACAAGCTGAGACCTCTTCCTCCGCACACGAGTACAACTAGAGGACATGTTCAGCGTATCGTCCACAGCAAGGAGGTTAAGGGTGAAAAACAGTGGGATGAAATTTGAGTAAAGTGGCCCCTTAACCTCTTGCTGCCCTGCACTACTATTTAGCCTCCTTCCTGTGCCTCATGTGGCTTTTAAGACATCCACCCATCATTCATAGTTTTCAGAGGGCAGGCAGCATATAGCCTGCTTGTTCGTTGTGGAGTCACGACCATGGGGCAAGGCTGGACTGGTACCTGTATAAAGACAAATACATGCATTTTCATACATAGCCATACGTCTACATACTGTGTACACTTATAGCTATATCTCCCCCCGGTATGTAGCAATAAAACTCACAGTAATGTGCAATGTGTCTGAGCACATCCCAGAGCTCCACAGCAATAAATCCTTCAGTAATGTACGCTGTGTGTATGAGTTTTATTGCTGTGAAGCTCTGTGCTAAACTCATACGCAGCGCACATTACTGTTTTATTGCTGTGAAATGCTTACACATTACTGTGAGTTTTATTGCAGTCGAGCTGTGATACGCTCATACCGTTGCTGGCTTTTCGCATTCAAGTTGGCCCCGGGGGGCCGCAGTCTATGGATGTGAGAGAATCCCTCCTCAGTGCTGACGACTCTCTCCTCACATCTTGCCTGTCCCTGCTTGGTGCCATTGTAGTTTTATTGCTGGGGAGCTCTGTGATACGTTCATACACACCGCAAATTACTTCTGTGAGTTTTATTGCTGTGGAGCTCTGTGACATGCGCATACACACCGCACATATTACAGTATGTTTTATTGCTATGGAGCTCTGTGGCATGCTCCTACACACCACACATATTTCTTTGGAGCTCTGTGACATGCACGTACACCCTGCACATTAGGGTGAGTTTTATTGCTGTGGCGCTCTGTGACATGCTCATACCCACCACACATTACTGTACATTTATTGCTTTGGAGCTCTGTGTTATGCTCATACCCACCACACACATATTACTGTACATTTATTGCTGTGGAGCTGACATGCTCATACCCACCACACATATTACTGTACATTTATTGCTTTGGAGCTCTGTGACATGCTCATACCCACCGCACACATATTACTGTACATTTATTGCTGTGGAGCTCTGACATGCTCATACCCACCACACATATTACTGTATATTTATTGCTTTGGAGTTCTGTGACATGCTCCTACCCACCACACAAATTACTGTACATTTATTGCTGTGGCGCTCTGTGACATGCTCATACCCACCACACATTACTGTACATTTATTGCTTTGGAGCTCTGTGTTATGCTCATACCCACCATACACATATTACTGTACATTTATTGCTGTGGAGCTGACATGCTCATACCCACCACACATATTACTGTACATTTATTGCTTTGGAGCTCTGTGACATGCTCATACCCACCACACACATATTACTGTACATTTATTGCTGTGGAGCTGACATGCTCATACCCACCACACATATTACTGTATATTTATTGCTTTGGAGTTCTGTGACATGCTCATACCCACCACACAAATTACTGTACATTTATTGCTTTGGAGCTCTGACATGCTCATACCCACACACAAATTACTGTACATTTATTGCTTTGGAGTTCTGTGACATGCTCATACCCACCACACAAATTACTGTACATTTATTGCTTTGGAGCTCTGACATTCTCATACCCACCACACAAATTACTGTACATTTATTGCTTTGGAGTTCTGTGACATGCTCATACCCACCACACAAATTACTGTACATTTATTGCTTTGGAGCTCTGACATGCTCATACCCACCACACAAATTACTGTACATTTATTGCTTTGGAGTTCTGTGACATGCTCATACCCACCACACAAATTACTGTACATTTATTGCTTTGGAGCTCTGACATTCTCATACCACCACACAAATTACTGTACATTTATTGCTTTGGAGTTCTGTGACATGCTCATACCCACCACACAAATTACTGTACATTTATTGCTTTGGAGCTCTGACATGCTCATACCCACCACACAAATTACTGTACATTTATTGCTTTGGAGTTCTGTGACATGCTCATACCCACCACACAAATTACTGTACATTTATTGCTTTGGAGCTCTGTGACATGCTCATACCCACCACACGCATATTACTGTACATTTATAGTTTTGGAGCTCTGACATGCTCATACCCACCACATATGTTACTGTACGTTTTATTGCTGTGGAGCTCTGTGACATGCTCATACACCCTGCACATTACTGTATCACAGAGCTCCACAGCAGCAAAACGTACAGTAATATGTGTGGTGTGCATGAGCATGTCACAGAGCTCTGCAGCAATAAAACTCACACTTATCCTGTGAAGTTGGAACCAGGTTTGGGCTCCCTGAACTTGGCAGGGACTGGGAAAAGGGGAGATTTTTCAGTTAGACAGATGGACAGAAAAAGGCTATGTAAGGGAAAAGACAGAATCAGATAGATAGAAAAAAGTAGATTCAATAAAAGATGGAAATGCTGAGAATAAAGGTGAAGGAAATGATAGGATAAGGACCCCCTCTCTCCTCCATACTTTCCAGCCTATCTCTCCTTCATGGTGACTGCAGACTACATGAGACCGTACTCCCTGTGCCCTAACAGGAGGACCTAGTCAGTCACATGGTCTCAGAACTGGGCTTCTTCCTGTTCCACCTTTCAAAAGACCTTCTAGGGGATAGGGAAACAGCCCCTGCCGCTAGAAAAATGAAATCTTTCAGTGCAGGTAGCATTGTGTGCTGTCTCTCACTGGGGTATTCAACAGACCCACACAGTATCCCTCCAGAGCAGTGGCCCTGCCTGCACCTGAGCATAGCAACAGATTAGCATGCAGGGGTGTGTCTTCTGCTGACCCGGACGCCTCAGGGAGTCCTCCAGAGCAGCGGTCAGTGAAGGCACACCAGAGAGGCGGGTTCCAGCCCTTCTAGCAGCCCTGAGTAAAAAAAACAAAAACTGTGGGATTAGGGTGTGCCCAGGCACACCTGGCACCCCCTGTGCGCACGCCTATGTTCCCTAGTGAATGCTAACTGTAGCGTTCGTGTGAGTAAGGCTAGGGTCAGACTAACGCATTTTTCACGTGCGTTTAGCCGCACGAAATCACGGCCGTGCTAGAATCAATTGACTTCCAATGCTGGGGAACATACGACGAACGGCCGCACGAAAGTTCGTCCGTGCAACGCAAGTGGCCAACGAACGCATTTTTTCGAGAACGTCAAACCGCTACTACTGACGTACAGAGTGCGCTGCGGCCGCATAGCGGCGTGTGTGTGTGATTAGGAGACGTCAGACGCTGCTAATGTCCGGCTAACATAACGTCCAGACACAAAAAGTGTTTTATTGATGATCCGTACAAAATCACGGACGAAAATGCGCATCGTATGACCGCTATCGCGTATTCAGTGAAAAAATACGTCCATTCGTTCTAACGCACTTTTTCACGGACAACGCGAAAAATGCATTCATCTGACCCTAGCCTCAGTGTTAACATGAGCATAAGTGACTTTAACGCATGCCATCCATATTACCTCCATAACGCTAACAGGTCAAAAAAATCAGTTTGCGCATTGGTGATTGCTCTAGCTTGCGCGAGCTTACTGTACTTTACACACCCTATGCTTAACATGGGGAGCGAAATCAGTAATTAGAATTGGGATAAGTAAGGCATTACAAACTCCTAACACTAATTACCACACAGATGGGTTATCCGATTTTTTTCCGTCACCAGAAGCTCGTGCTAACTGATTCCGTTTCTGCAGAATCATGTAGCACCAGCTAACCCCCCCCCCTCCCCAAATAAATCAGATACTCACCTCTCATCCCACAGCGACAATGGTGGCCCGATCCACCGCTTCTGGCCATCGGGAGCAGAGTGAGACTGGCGACTTGAACGCGCACGTGTCGCGGCCTGGTTTCACAACCCTCCATGGAGTCCCATGGGGAGTCCTATGGACTCCAGGAGGTGATACTCGTAGCGACCTGGAAAAGCTACCGCGAGTATCATGTAGGGTTGTGCTGCGTTCCAGAACAAGATGCTGAATTAAAGCCTGCCTCGGAATATGGTGATAAAATAGGGACACTATGGAGAAAAGTTCAGGTGCAGGTTTTTCCTGTTACCGTCTCCATTGTAGCACCAGGCACGGAATAATGCCCTCAGTCAGGGCAATAAATACATTAGGATTTTGAAACTTTTTTTTTTATAATACACAGACACAACACACATATGGAATGTACCGCCTGGGGAGGATGTGCTGGTTTCCTGTAAAAAAGGTGGCTATAGGTATTTTAAGTGCAGACTCTGCACTTGATCTAAAATGAAATATTGATAAGCAAAGTGATGTGTAGAAGGGTGCGCCTACTCAACGATCTGCTCTTACTTTCAACTTTCTAGGTCTTCCAGCCTATAACTTACAGGTTCTTATTAATTTTGTTTGTGTTAAAGAATGTGAAAAATCACAGTTTGTGATAATATAATGTTATAAATAATAAATTTAACGTGTTCACACTATAAAATATGGACTATGCACACCTGTGTCGATGAGGAAGAGTTGAATTTGATGGCCCAAGTTTTTCCATGCTTGGACGGTGAGATTCTCTATCTGAAAACCAGAAAGCGGCTTCTACAATGCATTTAGGAGCATCAATCTCCATGATCAAGTAAGGGAAAAATATTCTAAACATCATTTTTCTACTAGTTATTTCATGACGTTTGTTTCTGTATCTATAAATCATCCTGTGCTTGAGTGCATTGCAGCACAATGTTTGTTCGCTAAGTTCTGCAATCCTCTCACTACCTGTGAAATATTAGTTAACAACCAACTTCCTTTGACTTAATGGAGAGGAGATGTTTAATGAGCCCTGCTTACTCCAGTTCCTCTATGAAGAGGCCCTTCTTTCTCACTGGGACTTTCACATTGAATAAAGCCCAAGGATGCTGTTGATTGTGTGATGCAAGAGGTTTTTTGCAACTGTATATTAAAGGCTAATGTAGGACGAATGCATTCTGAGCACACTGTGCGTCCGTGCACAACTGACGCACTTTCTGACTGATGATACTGTAGACACCACACGGTCCGTTTTTTTTAAATGACTTTTTTTGACTGATGCAGATGGGAAATTAAATTATTATGTAAAATGAAAAAAATGGATACATGAATGATATGAAAAACCATTTTGTCCATCAAAAATGCTGGACGTCAAAAAATGCAGTCCGTCTGACTACGTTCCATCACTCACACACAAAGTACGCAGACGTGGCGCACTCTGTGCATCCGTCCTAGCAGTTTGACATTCTTGCCTGAATTGCGTCTGGTGCTACGTGCGTTGTGCGTCCGCACTTCTGTGTAGACGTACTTCGTGTGTGGGTCTCTATTGATCATAATTTTATGCTACGACGGACGTTAAAATGTGCGGCAACACGGACGTGATCACTGCGTTCGTCTGACACGGAATAAAAGCTCCAGAGAATATTTGAGAATATTTTAAACTTGCAACTCCCAGGGTCATGAACTCATCACTCACCATTAGTCACATGGAAAATTACAAAATGTGCTTAACTGAAAGTGTGTTTATACAGCAACAGCACATGGTTTCCAATGCAGTAAAAATCACATATTTAGAAAAAAAAACACAATATGTGAAAAACGCACTTAGGGACTAACAAGGCTATTCACTAAAGGTGAAAAATAAAACCAGAAGAATAGACCGAAGTGAAAATGCTAGAAGGTTTATTCAGTGTGCACCGAAATGTCACCAACATTTCGGTGCTCTCTTGTTCCCCGCACTTCGGGGAATCAAATTCCCCGACCCTGCGGTGAATTCAGCGTTCACCACAGGTTCCTTGAAGTGCAGGGAACAGATCCGAAAATCCGCTGATAACCCCGCTGGTGATGCGCCGATACGATCCGAAATATCGGATCAATCCGAACCAAAGGCAGAAAGCCCGCTGAATGTACCCGGCTATCCACCACAAATCTGCCGAACGCGTCCCAAAAAAGCCAACGATCCGCCGAACACAGCGCCAACCAGCCATCAGAAAAAGTCAACAAGTCGATGAAAGGCATTGAAACTTTTTATAAATTTGAAACAATGTTTGCAAAAAAACTACTGGACTGGACTGAAATGTCTGGAATTAATATATAAGGTCCTATGAATAATAATAAAAAGGCCTGTTACAGAAAAAAGAAAAAAACGCTATTTAAAAAAAAAATAGGAAAAAAATGCTGCTGATAAAATCCCAAAAAATGCCTAAAAAAAATAAATGAGGGACTTTTCTCTGCAAATTAAAAGAATAAACTGTTTGATAGATATTGAATAAAAATGGGAATATTTTTAACATTGAAACATATGGGATTCGCCTGATTAAACCTGCCGAATGAAACCACCGAACATCAGAGCATTTCACAGAATTTCAGTGAGGTGCAGCGTTCTCTGAATAGAATAACCATTACTTTTCTATGGGGATTTCACTGCCTCCGAACAGCAGTCGAATGGCCATGAAAGTGCACCGTACTGGGGAATTCATCATTCAGTGTAATTTCGGGGCAAGTTCGGCTCTCTCTCAATAACCCCTAAGGTCAAACTAGCCAAACCAGAAAAATTCTCCCATTTATCTCACTTTCCAAATCGGCTATTTGATCTAGATTGTTCTCTTCTCCTGCCGATTCTCCTGAGTTTCACCTTTAGTGAATAGACCTGTATGACTGAACAAAGGGGAAAAAAAAAAATCTATCGGGGCTAAGAAAGGTGAATCTCTGGAGAACTTTTGGAGAAGTGAAAATTCTAGGTCAAAATAGCCGATTTGGAAAGTGAGATGAAAGGGAGGATTTTTCTGGTTTGGCTATTTTGACCTAGAATTTTCACTTCTCCAAAAGTTCTCCAGAGTTTCACCTTTTTCTGAATAACCCTGTATATTTTTCTTATCTACTTTATTAAATGACCTTCTGCATAGCACATTGGGCTGGGCTGAAATGTTACTTCCTTAGAAGGAATGCAAATGTTACAGCGAAAAGGTTACATTTTAGGCTAGGGTCAGAGTGGGGCAGTCGGAACGCGCGTGCAGGCGCACTAAATCACGGCGGCAGTAGCAGCACATAACGGCCAATGACGGCCAATATACGCAGTACGTGCGTACAAAAGTGCGCCGACACCACGCAACCGGCAAATGAACGCATTTTTATCAGAACGTGAAACCGCTGCTACTGACGTACAAAGTGCGCTGCGGCCGCATAGCAGCGTGTTTGCGTGATTAGGAGACGTCAGACGCTGCTAGTGTGCGGCCAACATAACGTTCAAACAGCCGGATTTCCCTAGACTTCTTTTCACCCCATCGTCATGAAATACGTCCAGA
The DNA here is from genome assembly GCA_009667805.1 of Leptobrachium leishanense. Classification (NCBI taxonomy): domain Eukaryota; kingdom Metazoa; phylum Chordata; class Amphibia; order Anura; family Megophryidae; genus Leptobrachium; species Leptobrachium leishanense. Next base: position 478,933,274 of record CM019063.1, on the reverse strand, counting down.
ATTGCGCATCGTCTGACCACTTAAGCGTATTCCGTGAAAAAATGCGTGCGCACGCATCGACGTACATTTTGACGGTGGCCGCAGAAAATGCGCTCATCTGTCCCTAGCCTTATTCCAAAAGGTAAGGTAGACGTTATTATTTTGGCTACACATATACTGTATATACACACGTATGCATATACTGCATTGATAGCCTTTTCTGTAACATGTTTGTACAAGTATTTTTTCCTAATTTAGCATAATGTGATTTCAAACGTGAAGCTATAAACTCACTGTGATATAGTTTAAACTGTGCTGCTCCAACTAATAATACATTCTTAAAACAAATAATGTATGTATATTTATATAATACACAAGGAGGGGAGCACTCAACCTATACTAAGCACAGTGTGGGTGCTTCTCAAGACAATAAAATGCAACAAACTAAGAAGCAGCACTCAAACACATTCAACGACTTCAACAGTAGCTTTTACATTGACACAATGTACATGTATCAATGTATGAAGTCTATGAATGTTTTAACTGGAGTGCTCGCTTCTTAGTTTGTTTTTATATATATGTTACGGGTAAAGCCAGAAGTGCGGTTAATCCTAGGAGTACCCGAGTAATCCTGACATTACCCAGGCTCCATTAGCAAAAGTCTGAAGTGAAATGAAATTTCGGACTTTACCCGGGTAATCTGCAAAGTATCTAGAGGCCTCTGGGTACTCTGGTTTTCTGCTGTATTTTAACCGGGTAGTTCGCACATTACCCTAGTGTTGTTGGATAAAGTGTGATGTGCAACGAAACATCAGACTTTATCCGGGTAATCTGCAAAGTATCCAAACGCCTCTGGGTACTCGGCTTTTCTTGGGTTGTCAGCAGGTTACAGGTGACTGAATTCCGAGGATAAAGCTGCAAACTGTTATCTGACCGATAACAAAATTGTGTTTTTTGTTATTTTTAATGAAATTGTATCCGCAGTCACAAACCGCACTAAATAACTGTCATGTTACTCTGTGCATTAATTGTCTGAAGATTAATTTATGAAGATAAAGATATTATATAAAGAGTAACCTGATGGTTATTATGTTTTATAAATGATATATAAGAACATATGACACATAATAATAGCAAAATTCACTGTTACCCAAGTGGGGTTGGATGCTCTGCAGATTACCCAGGTGAAGCTGAGTATAGTCCTCAGATTACCCAGGTGAAGCCATGGATAGTCCTCAGATTACCCGGGTGAAGCTTCAGATTTGCACATTATCCGGGTAAAGTGTGCATTTTTCAGCTCTTCCAGACCGTTACCCAAGGGCAGTTGGTTAGTCCTAAGATTACCCGGGTAAAGTCTTTGCAGCTTTAACCTTTACCAGCATTTATGAGGGTGTTCTGAGACCAATAAACCGATATACATACACAACATACATGAGAGCACTCCAGCTAATAATAGTTCTATTTCCATATATATAATCTCATTTGCATATCCTACCCAGATTTCTTTGCTGCATATGGGGAATGTAGCACAAGAGCTCTATAAGTGTTTCTTTGAATTGCTAGGATGTGTAAATATCCTCTGCAGCTATAAGGCTGGGGTCAGACGAGCGTGATTTCTACGGACTGTACGTCCGTGCAGTACGGATATCGTCAGTACGGATGACGCAGTAGTGGTCACACAGTCCGTTTTTTCACTGACGTTATTTTTTGACGGATGTAGGAGGGGAAAATAAATTACAATGAAAAAACATTCTGTCCGTCAAAAATGCTGGACGTATAAATGCAGTCCGTCTGACCTCGCTCCATCACTCACACACAAAGCTATGCAGACGTTGTGGACGTGGCGCACTCCGCACGTCCGTTCTAGCAGTATTACGTTCTTGCCTAACCTGCGTCCGTTTGCCGCGGCCGTTGTGCGTCCGCAGTTCAGTGCGGACGTACTTCATGTGTCAGGCTCCAATGGACTTACTTTCATGCTATCACGGACGTACTTTTAGGCGCAATCACGGACGTGAACACTACGCTCGTCTGACCCCAGCCTAAACTTGACTATATATATATATATATATATACATATATATTAAAAAAACATCATACAGAGTGTAAGGAAGGCAGAGAGAACAATATAATTATTATCTGCCTCATTCTATTGCACCATATTTCTATTTAATTTGCTGTCTTTCTTCTTTTAACCCTCTCGCTCTCCTTTTTCTGTGTCTCTCTTGCGTTCTTTTTCTTCCTCCTCTCGTTCTTTTCCTCCCTCCCCCCTCTATTTCTCCTTCTCTCTCGCCCTTTGCTCTCGCTGCATATACAAACTCTTATGTAAGAACCCACCAGCACGTGACTTACTCTCAGAACCTGCACGCTGGGTTAACAGGTGATCGGTCCGTTTGGGGTAAAGATGGATTCGTTCTTAAAAGCCGCATAACAGAGCAACTTGTGCCTAGCTCTAAAATAAAAAAGTCATCCAGCATTGCATGGAGTCGTTTTTCTGCATTAGGACAGAGAAATCGCACTTGTGTAGCTGAGCTGTATCACCCGTGTGCTCGGTTAAAGCAATTCAAGCATATAGTGACAGACGGGCGGGGATTTCCTAGCTGTATCAATGAAGCTGTGGTATAACAGGAAGCAAAAACGCTCTGGCAAATAGACTGCTGGAGCCAGTTTCTTTGTGCTTGTGCTGTTTTCACTTCAGGACCAAGCAGCATACAAAAGGCTTAATTCACATGAAATGCAATATCATGTGTGAGCTAACCAGCGTTTATTATTCTAGCATGCTGGACAATCTGCAGGTAACCATTACATCACCTCATATGGGATGAGATTTCACGTTACATGTATATATCTGAGGTCTGGGTGTGTGGTCAGGGTGTAATTGTCAGTGTCACATGGCCAAGGCATGGCGCACATGTACATTGTCTTTTTTCTATGAGAAAGGAGCGCATAAGAGTGTGTGTGTGTGTGTATATATACATATATATATATGAAGTAGAGGTAACATCACTGCTCTATGACTGTGGAGACCGTGGAGACACAGGCTTGAATCCCGGCCAGAGCACCTCTCCAGTAAGTGTCCTTGGGCAAGACACCTAAGGCTGGGGTCAGACGAGCACAGTTATCACGTCCGTGTTGCCGCACATTTTTACGTCCGCATTTAGCATTCTGACCAATGGAGCCCCACACACGAAGTATGTCCGCACAGAAGTGCGGATGCATGGCGGACGCGGCAAACGGACGCAGGTTAGGCAAGAACGTAATACTGCTAGAACGGACGTGCGGAGTGCGCCACGTCCGCAACGTCCGTGTAGCTTTGTGTGTGAGTGATGAAACGAGGTCAGATGGACTGCATTTATACGTCCAGTATTTTTGACGGACAGAATGTTTTTTCATTTTAATTTATTTTCCCTGCTACATCAGTTAAAAAATCCGTCAGTGAAAAAAACGGACTGTTTGGCCACTACCTTGTCGTCACGCACAGTCTGTACAAAATGCGCTCATGTGACCCTAGCCTAACAGGACATACTCACCACCCAGGACATACTTGAAAACGAGAGAAATCTCAATGTATCCTTCCTGGTAAAATACTTTTCAAAAATATATATATATATATATATATATATATATATATATAATATATATATATATATTCCAGGTAGTGGGGGTAGTAGAAATCTTGGGTGAGTTCACTCACTTTTTTTTCCCCAGGACTTGACCCCTCATGTTGAGTATCCCTTATCCAGAATATTATTTTTTTTTTTTAGAAAGTATTTTACCAGGAAGGATACATTGAGATTTCTCTCGTTTTCCAGTATGTCCTGGGTGGCGAGTATGTACCGTTAGGTGTCTTGCCAAGGACACTTACTGGAGAGGTGCTCTTGCTGGGATCGAACCCATATTGAAATACAAACTATTCCAAAAAATTTTGAGACCTGGCATGACACCAAAAGCGGAAAATTGCACACCTGACCTCATGTGACGGGCCAAAATTATTATAGACATCTTCTAAAATGACCTACCGGCTATGTGTATAAGGTGTTGTATATGAAACATAAATGAATTATGTGTTTAGACGTGGGTCCCATCTCCAAGCTACTTCATTATTATATGCAAAGATTCCAAAATCAGGAAAAAAAATCTGAAATTTAAATCATTTCAGGTCCCAAGCATTTCAAATTAGGGATACTCAGCCTGTACATGAACTTACTTTTGGGGATCTGGGGATTTTACTGTGCATACAAATTTGCATTTTAACCACTTGTGTTCCATGCAAATGCAAGATAAAAATTTGAATACGTAACAATTCCATTTGCGTGTGGGGGGGGGGTTAAGATCGTTAGCTGCTTCCAAGTAGATTTGACCAAAGATATTTTTACTTAAATACATTGAAAAGATACTCCCCTTTGAAGATTCTGTTACTGATGGAAATATTCACAGTTTGCAGCATCCGTAAGGAGATCTGCACAGACCAGGAAGGAGCTTAACCAATCAGGAGTGTGTTATTCAGGTCTAAGAAGCCTAAACTTGTGAATCCCTTCCTAGACGTCACAACAGCATTATTTTTCTCTCACTCGATGCAGTGATTCTTAATGAAATTCCCCCCAGCAAGATCCCATCAGTTGCAAGATCGCAACTGATTCTAGATCTTACAGGGAGTTTTGGTGAATATCAGCCATCAACATACCATTAGTGGCTTTAACAGAGGTAGTCTTAATTTTGGTCCATTGGCATGACCATTCCTTTACTTATGATGCAATGTGAAGATACATCAAACATTTCCGGGCTTAAAGCCTCTTCCTCAGTCTTCATGGGTCCCAACCAATAAAACACGAAACATACCATATTATACATAATTCAGTCATGAAGCGAGTCAAGCTGACATGAACAAACATTCCATCAAATTCCACTAGGACCATTACACACTGAGGATTCTGAAACCCAAAGATATCCATAGACTTCTCACCAAAGAGAAGCAGAAAAAACGTGTTTGGTGTTGGGTTCAACTGATGTAATTACTTGAGTGCATAATTGAACTTATGGGATGTAATGACATTTCTGAAATACAGTGATAATTAAATCCCCTGCTTATTCTTACTGGAAAACAAGTGTCCCAAAATGTTAAGAGAGCAAAGGGTATGTTCTCCAGCCCAAGGCTGGGTGGAGTAGTGCCGGCTGGGTGGAGTAGAGGTAACATCACTAGAGAGCCTGTGGTGGAGAGAGCCTGTGGAGAGAGCCTGTGGTGACATGGGTTCAATCCCAGCGAGCAACCTCTCCAGTAAGTGTCCATGGGCAAGACACCTAACAGTACATACTCGCCACCCAGGACATACTTGAAAACAAGAGAAATCTTAATGTATCCTTCCTGGTAAAATCCTTTAAAAAATAAAATTCTCTTCTTCCAACCCCCTGTCCAAACAGGAGAACTTTTACATATAATTATATTGAATGTCAATAGTATGTCAAACATGAGGACAACAAGCTGGAGGGGGTCCTGTGCAATGAGCCAGGTGGAGGACACTTTTGACTGGCATCAGTAACAGGAGGACTATCACAAAGCTGTCAACTGCTGGCATGGAGATGATGTCAGAAAGAGCGGCCATTGACTAGAGGAGGTGGAGCTGCTGCTGGCAGGAATTCAGGAGGGAGCAAGAAGATACACAGCGGAATGTTGGCTCTGCACTAGTCCAGGCAGGGTAGGAGCCAGCAGCCAGACATTCCCCCGCCCTTTCCCGTGGCATACATGCCCACCGATTCATCAGTTTTCCTTATATTTTATGGAATGGAAACTCCAGAACATATATAAAAGGCAAAATAAAAACAAATTAAATGAGTTGTAGTAGGGTTTTGGTCTTTTTACCTCATATAAATATATTCCAACTTTTATCTTTGTATTCTAGTTCAACCACACCATAAATAACAATGAACAGTAAAATCAGCACAACTCAAGCACACACAACTCCGCATTGACACCCAGGTTAACCAAACTTAAATAATCCGCATAAACCATTAATGAAGTCAGAAAGGGAATTCCCCCTAGCCAGACAGGGAAATCCCTATGGTAGAGATATGGGGTAATTTGGACCCCTGTATCGCCCAATCAATAGGAGGTAAAGGGTCATATTTGATGTCGTTAGAAAAGCCAGAGAATGATACCAAACATGACCAGGTTATGTGTAAGAGAAAAATAAATAAAAATAAGAATATCTTTTTTTTATAATGCCGCACTATTGTTCACTTTTCAATTATAATCTAAATAATGATGCTGCGCTAACTCACCTTCTTATTTCCCATGCTGCTAGCAAGTTTGAAAGTGATGGCACAATACATTATTACGCATTTTTTGGCATCGAAAACCTAAACAGCCGCTCAGCTGCGAGGAGCGCCGCGGGGTCCTTTAGAATAATGTGTTTCTGATTTGTACACTGCAAAAGGTCACGTAGTGTCATTGGAAAGGTCAGAGTCTGGCCTTTCTGACAATACCAAATATGACCATGTAATGTGTAAAAGTTTTTTTCTTTCCTCATTTCTAAGATGGTGGAATTATGTGTTTTTAATTGTAAAGCAAACAATGCCACTGCTTTAACTCACATTCTCATTTTCCACACCTAGATCAAATGTGGAGGTGATGGAGCAAAGCGATATTATACATTGGTCCATCTAAAACACAAGCTGCCAGACTGCTACAAGGAGGACGGGGGTCTTTTGGGCACCTGTGTTTCCATTCTTTACACCCCACAAAGTCATGTTAGGTGTCATTGGACAGGTCAGAGTCTGACCTTTCTAATGATATCAAACATATTCATGTAAAGTGTAAAAGAAAAACACAAACAAACATAGAAGAATATTTTTTAATTTTCTTTTCTTATTTCTTGGTTACAAAGCATTGGTATTGTCCATTTGTCACATATAAACTGAGCAATACCAGTGCCATTATTCACCTTCTCATTTCCCACGCAATGTGCAAAGTCAGTGGGCTCCATTACAATCCTCTCATTAAAACAGGGGCGCTAGCAAGAAAAAAACTGCGTCCGCAGTCTTCTCCCTAGCCCACCCGTTTTAACGGGAGATTACAATGCAGGCGCTTAAAAAGCTGCCTGCATTGTTACCGGGCACTAGCCCCGGGATGCGCGCGGCTACGCTAAGCGCCGCCGCCAGCATCCACTCGATGGAGTCCATAGGACTCCATTGAGTTTCCCCCTGCCAGTCACATGACCTGCCGGATCTCGCCTCGCGAGATCCGGCAGGTCGGCAAAGTGATCTACAGGGAGAGACTGGGGGACTTTTCCCCCCAGTCTCTCCCTCTGTTTCCGGCGACAGAGGAGGCGGACGGAGCCGCGGACAAGCCGCAGTCCTCGCTGCGGGATAAGAGATGAGTATCTGGATTTTTTTGGGGGGGGTTTGGCTGGTGCTAAGGGATTCTGCACCAGCGGAATCCGTTAGTACCAAGTCCAGGCTGTGGTTAACATTTTGTTTTAACATTTTGTTAACCGTAGCCAGACATTAATCAGCGTTAGGATTTTTTAATCCTAATGCTGATTAACACTTTGCGCTCCCAATGTTAAGTATAGGGAGCGCAAAGTACAGTAACCTCGCGCTGAAAAGTGCAAGGTACCAAACGGTAATGGGTTTCTTAACCCGTTAGCGTTTGGACTGTAATGTGCAGTGGCTACCTGGGCTAATATTAACGCTCACTCAGGGGAGCGCTAACGTTAGCACCAAGTGTGTAATGTAGCCCAGTGTTAATGATAGAGTCATTTTATTCAGAAAACACAATGTGGCAAAATACAAGAGAAAAATTAAAAATTTTAAGTTTTTGTAAAAATAGCGTATTTTGTCAGAAAAATACAGTAACAGCTTCCCATTTTTAATAGTTTTTTTTAATAAGCCCCATAGAATATATAAAATGTGAATGATAAAATGTGAAAAAAATAATTTTAGAACCTCTAAAACCTCTGCTGTAAAGAAATAATGCGTGCAGAGACAGTCGGCGGGGGAGCGAGGAGCAGGTGAGTTTAAGTGTTTTTTAATATTTTATTATTCATTCAGTAGTGATTTAAATTAGTTGTCTACCATTACCCAGACTTTGAGACATTTATTAAGAGCAAAAGCATCCCCAGTTTTCCCATAAGTTGCAATTAATTTCATATGTATCAATTACAGTTTATTTTATAGGGTTTTTGCTAGGCTTGTGCACCGCTTTTTTTTCGGTTCGATTCGGTTTGATTCGTTCGGATGTTTAAAATTTTCGATTCGGCTCGTTTCGACCGATTTCTGTTTCGATTCGGTTCGGTTCGGCTCGTTTTTCGTGTACATTTATTTTTCGGAATATCGACCATTTTTCGTGTTTTCGGGTCACTTTGCTCGTTTTTTGTATCGACTTTTCGTGATTTCGGAAATTTTCTTTTTTTTTTCGGAACGTCTGTTCTCCTCGTTTCAAAGTGTCTAACTCTATTCGTTTTGACGTAAACTACTATGGTTTACTTTTTTTATACTTTATATATTTTTTTAGAATAAATTTTTGGTTTGTTTTTCGGATCTGATAATTCATTCGGTCGATACGATAATTCTGGCGATTCTATCGTGTTTTTTTTTATTAAATAAAGATCCTTTTTTTCTTATGAATATACATCTCACAACTTTATTTAATCATATTAAAATGGTATGAAAGCCAAGGAACAAAAAAAATGAACAAAACGATTTAAAAAACGCTAAACTGACCCAAATGGTCTGACTTTAAAAATAAAAACCAGAACAAAGGCGTCACGAACACTGCCAGGAGGGAGCCCCAATCAGCCGTCTCCACGAGGCCACCACCACACAGGGACGCCGCCAGCCCCTAAACATCAACTGAACGAAGAAGAAAGGTAGGACCTCAAGCGGAGTGAAGTGCAGAGTAGTTTAGTTTATTTGGGTACAGCAGACCCCATCAATAGTCAGTAGTGACATTTCGACCCGAAGGTCTTAATCATACATACAGATAAAATATAGCTCCTGCTTATATACCTTGAAACATTGGTGACACCTGCCTCTCAATAAGTAATTAACCAATTAAGTAATTAAATAAAACATATACAGGGTATACAGATTGGAGACAAAAGTAATTAACAAAAACTAAATGTGTGACTTAAAAGAAATGGAGGGGATATGATACACAATACACATGAAGAAAAATAAACCTAAAGTGATGAGAATAAGGATAAGAAAGAAAGTGAAAGAAAACCAGACCTATATGATCTTGGGCTATAAACCATCCATGAAGGACACCCAATCTAATCAACCAAGAAAAGCTAAACCATATAGCAATTTATTCTTATATATATGTATACACAGGACTATAGACATAAGTGAATACAATATAGATGTCTCTATGCTACGAAAAGAATTATAGACCTCAAAAACATATACTCAAATCAAACTCCCTGTTTAACCCCTTGAGCCATAGAGTGTCAAGTTTATGTATCCACTTCTTTTCTTTACATTTCAACAATGGAGTTCTATCATCTCCTCGTCTGAGGGGTGGAACATGATCCACCACCTGAAAGCATAGTTGAGCTACATTATGAGAGCAGTTATGAAAATGCTCTGCTATATGATACAAAATATCATAGATGAGGACCTGTACAAATATCTCGAAAAGGAACATGCTGTTCTGCTGGTGTTTATGTATTGCCCAAGATACATAAAAGTCTGAATCCTCCAGGAAGGCCGATCATGGCGAGCACAGACTCCATGCTCCAACCTACAGTATATCGGTTTTCCTGGATAAGATTCTCCAGCCTTTAGTCATTAAAACCAAATCCTTTCTATGGGATAGTAAGGATGTATTGAGACGTATAGAAGATCTTACTTTTGAGGGTTCTGTGATTTTATTTACATGGGACGTGACTAGCCTATACACCTCCATTCCGCATATAGAGGGTATGGCGGCTATCCATGAGGCTTTGCTCAATAACTCTTTTTCAGAAAAAAAGATTTTATTCCTCATGAAACTGGTAAGCTGGTTCTCCATAATAACCTTTTTTTGTTTGGTGATACTATGTACAAACAACTTAGGGGCATGACGATGGGATCCAATATGGCTCCGGCCTACGCTAATTTGTACATGGATGCATATGAGAACCGTTTTGTCTACATACACTGGACTCTATTACATTGTGTACGTATACGTTCAGTATACATATAATAATGATACATTGTGGAACCTGCATGTTCCATGCTGTCTTCCTTATTCTTTTGATATCAATAAACAGATATTTACACACAAACAAAAATAAATTAGGGTTAAAAATCCTAACATTCCCCATCTTGCATCGCCTTCAGTGCCAGGCCCCGAAAATGTGTCCACTGTTGAGGAGATAAAGCATCAGCAATCTCGTTAGTCACACCGGGGTTGTTAATCACGGAAAACCAACAGGTCTATTCATTCACTAAAAAGGTGAAACTCAGGAGAACTGGCAGGAGAAGAGAACAATCTACCAAATAGCTGATTTGGAAAGTGAGATAAATGGGAGAATTATTCTGGTTTGGCTATTTTGACCTGGATTTTTCACTTCTCCAGTCAATTCTCCTGAGTTTCACCTTTCTTTGAATAGACCTGTATATTTCAAGCATGGGGAACACAGGGAAAATTGCTGCCTTGCAACATGTATAATTCATATGCTGCAAGAAGAAAATCAAGGCAGGTTACCTGGGATTCCTTTTTGATTTTTTTTACCTGTAACGCATGGATAATTCATGCTACGGGTTACATTTTTCATGCACTGCCCATCATGCTGTCCTCTGCATAGTGATACCAAAAGTCTTTTTTTTTTAGACTTTTAGAATAAATATTACAACAAATAAAATAAAAATATTGTTTCTCTTGTTTTTTCTAAAGCAGCACCAGTGCTCATTTTCCAATTATAAAGTGACTAATGATGCTGCACTAACTCACCTTCTCATTTCCCGTCACTGCCAGCAATAGCGGAGGTGACAGCACAAAGCATGGTTTCATCGGCAACCTAGACTGGGACACTGCATTGAGAAGAGAAGAGGGACTTTGGAACACTGCGTCTCTGATTTTTACCCTACACAAGGTCAAGTGAGGTGTCATTGGAAAGGTCAGCGTCTGGCCTATCCAACCATAACAAACATGACCATGTAGTGTGTAAAGATAAAGAATTGAAAAATGTACTTTTTACATTATAAGCAAACAATGCCACTGCACTAACTCCCGTTCTCATTTGCCACACTGGGAGCAAATGTGGAGGTGATGGCAGTGGCGTCACAAGGGGGGGCACCAGGTGACACCACCCCCTAGGATGACACCCTAAAAAATAAAAAAAAATTATATTTTACCAGGAAGGATACATTGAGATTTCTCTCATTTTCAAATATGTCCTGGGTAGGCAAGGCCTAGGCTGCCACTTTCTGGGGGGCGGCAAAAAAAACCACCACTAAAGGGGATATTCACAGAGCACCGAAATGACGCAGACATTTCAGTGTTCAGTTGTTCCCCGCACTTTGGGGAATCAAATTTTCCCGGTGAATTCACCGCATGGTTCCTTTAGTGCAGGGAATCAGCCACCGAATGCCACTGCAAACCCGTCGCCCGCTGTTTTAAAAAAACTACTGAACGCTACGTTGATGTGGCGCACTCTGCACGTCCGTCTAGCGGTTTTACGTTCTTGCCTAACTTGCGTCCGTTTGTCACGTGCGTTGCGCGTGCGCAGTTCGGTGCGCACGTACTTCGTGTGTGGGTCTCTATTGATCATGATTCTATGCCACGACGGACGTTTAGGCTAGGGTCAGACGAACGCACTTTTCGCATCGTCCGTGAAAAAGTGCGGTCGAACGAATGGACGTATTTTTTCACAGAATATGCGATAGTGGTCATACGATGCGCGTTTTCATCCATGATTTTGTACGGATCATTAATAAAACCCTTTTTGCGTCTGGACGTTATGTTGGCCGGACATTAGCAGCGTCTGACGTCTCCTAATCACGCACACACACGCCGCTAGCGGACGCAGCGCACAAAGTATAGAAAGCATTATTTTACAGTATGCTGCCAAAAGAGACAAGCTGCAAGCAACGCTAGAATAGCAGGAGAGCCGATATGGTTAATAAATGAACCGTTAAGTAGAACAGCCCCTCTCGTCGTCAGCACTAGGCTCCAATTCCCGCACGAGTAACATCGTCTGCATTGTATTTTATTCTCTGTAATCTTTCCATGAAAAAACTATTCCTTTAAATAAAGTGTAACATGCTAGTAGACCAGGGCTGTCAAACTCGTGGCCCCCAGATGTTGATGCCGACAATTCCCAGAATTCTTTGAATGCAATAGGTGGCCAGAGAATCATGGGAGTTGTAGTTCAGAAATATCTAGAGAGGGGGCTGGAGTTTGACAGCCCTGGTCTAGACGAATTTGAGCTCATGAGTTTGTCCTATTGGCAGTCAGTCACTCCTTTCCTTGTGTGTCTGATACAGAAAAAAAAAAAAATTCTCTGTCCTTTCCCCAGGCCTGTCTACGTGGCAAGGAGGGAGGAGGAAAGTGTCTCATCCCTGGAAGGAGGGACTGCACAGCTTTCCATATAGAGGTAAGAGTCTACCAGCTTTTAAATTACAATTATTTGAAGTTTTACATCAAGTATTGCGACTTTATTGCCTGTTTGATTTGTTTATGTGTTTATAAATTCATTAATAAACTTGGGTGAGAAAAATCCCATTTATTTACAAATACTCTGAGTTAACATACACTCTCTGATATGTTAGGGTTTAGGTTCAGCAACATGTTGGCTTGAAAAGGAATGACTTGCCCTCGGGCCCTTTTTTACGGAAGCTACAGGTTCAATACAGGCATTTACTGCATTTATTATAGAGTAACATTTATTTTGCGACATCTGGCAGCAACGTCACGACAATAACAGCCTTGTGTCCTGTGCACGTGCATTTCTATTACCGCCTGTGCATACTTTATCAAAAACTATTAAAAGACAAGTGAAAATCTCTCACGTTATTGTACTACTGTATGACTGATAGAAAAACAAACCAGGGTCATTCGCTAACCAGAAATATGTTTTAAAAGGTAAAAAAATAAAAAAATCCGCAAATAAAGAATAAGATTTCTCTTTCTTCGGTTTAGCTGTTTTGGGCTAAAAATATAAAATTCCCTGCGCAAATGATACTAATTCTGAACCTTGACTGACATCAGAATAAACGTCTGCTGTGCGATAATCAAATGTGATTGCGTCACTGCAGAGCAATGATAATGATTGTTACGGGCAGGGTTGGGCTGCAACATTTTGACCTGAGGGAGAAATAAAAAAGAATATTGTGTTTCAATCAGTGTAAACCTTTTGAGCATCATCCCAAACTTTTAATAATTTTGTTTAAAATCTTTAAAGTCATGCTGTGAAAACAAACATCACTTATCAAATAAATGTTACTATATATTATATTAATAAATACATTGCCTACGTTTAATTTATAAATTAGTATTTTATCCCCATGGAAGCCGCTCTCCCGCAGGGCTGTGTGTAGCGATTAGGTAGTCATCTCCCCCTTCCGATGGTCCTGAACTACAACTCCCATGATACTCTGGCTTTCTATTACATACAAGGGGTAATATTACAAGGTTGGTGCTAACTTTAGCAGAGGTGTTGTAAACGTAACAACTCCATAGACTATGGGCCCTACTATATTCTTTACGATAGCGCTAGGTTAAGTGACTTTAATGCATGCTCCCCATATTATATTCCGAACACTAACGGGTTAAAAAAAATCCATTAGCGCTTTGGAGATTACATTCACTTGCGCGAGTTTACTGTACTTTGTGCTCCCTATGCTTAACATGGGGAGCGCAGTTGGTAATTAGCATTAGGACTCTGTAAATACCTTACTTATCCTAACGCTATTACCCCACCGATGTGGTACTAAAAAGCTACCCACAGCTCGAAGCTGGTGCTAACTGATACCACTACTGCAGAATCGGTTATCATCAATTGAAACCCCCCCCCCAAAAAAAAATGCTCACCCTTTTTTTTTCTTGCGGCAGGAGCGGTGGCCCAATCTGCCGCTTCTGGCCACCGGGAGCAGAGTGAGACTGGGGACTATGTCCTCAGTCTCCCTCAGAATCACTCCGTTGTTCTGCACGATGAGTATCCAGGAGGGTAGCGCTGCATTACAGGCCACTTCTCTCAAATATACTAACATAAAATACAGGTCAATGGGGAACCCAGTGCTGACAATAACGTAGGTCTTGATTGGAGACAAAACACAACAAAACCGGCGATGTTTCGATCCCACATGGTCCTAAGCTGGTATCAGCATTGTGTTGCCCACTGACCTGTATTTTATGTTAGTAGATCTGGGAGAAGTGACTCTCCCTGCGGCAGAGCAACGTGCTGCACTGGCTGGCCATTAGAGTCTCTCTCTGCTTGGCGCGCCCTACTATACTGTATTGTCATTATAACACTAGTTTCTGAGAGCCTGTATTCTTCAAATACAAGCTTAAGACAAAAATAACACGCAAGCTTGGAATCGGGTGTTATCCGCCGGCTGTCTCTACCGTAGCGATTCCTTTACAATGTATAGGAAGCATTCATTTACAGTACCCTGGCACAACAGCGGAGCTGCAAGAGAAACATCCAGCTTAGCCATCATCATTAGCGAGTGGGCCGTTATAAATAGGATCCAAGATATAATTTTTTACACTAATTTGGTCTATGCTGATATAACATGGAGATTGAAGAGTAGAGTCATATATGTACATGCTCCTAATAAAGACAATACAAGATACAAAATGTAAGAATACAGGAGACAAAGACATTCTAAGTGCTATATATATGTGCTCATTTTAAATTAGCGATCCTATCCGTCTCTTTCTCAGTAATTATGTCTACAGAAGAAAGCAAAAAAGAAGAGTCTCCTACAGATGCAGAGCTAGAAAAGATCAAGGATCTGAGGTTGAGCGATGGAGAATCTGGAATGGAAGAACATCTAGAAGGTGGAGCCAATAAAGAACACAAGGAAGATACTAAAGACGTTAGATCTCCATTGGAACAAAAAGAAGAACATGTGAGCCAAGTAGAAGTCCCTGCAACCCATACGGAATGCTGCGACTCTGTGAGCCTGGAACCACATGCTGAAGCTGAGAGGACGAGTGAAGAGACATGCATTCAGGTATTACCATTCAGCAACACTTATTAAATTCCTGGTGAAGCTGTGTAACTTCCATTGTCAGACACCTTTTAGTTTCCCTGGAAAAAGATGGCGCCCAGCTTGGTATATTCAAAAAGGCAAACCAGCACAATAAGTATGCACAGGCGGTGTGCCAGGTGGACAGTCATGATTCTGCTATGGGTTCTGGACATGAAGGAGTATGATGGATAAATTTGGATATTTATTAAGAAGTGTGTGTGTGTGTGTGTGTGTGTACACTGCAGGGTACCTAAAATATTTGCACCAGCTCTGGGTGAACTGCTCCTCCAAATACATCCCTACCTACTGTTCTTGTAATTTCCAGAAATGTTTAGTGATAAAGACCATGAAAATTACTGTATCCCTCTACACCAGTGGTTCCAAACCCTGGTCCTCAGTTACCCCTTAGGCTGGTGTCAGATGAGCGCATGTACGGTCGTGCGTCCTAGAGTCTGTTGCAGCATTGTGACGCTGTGATGGGGGCACAACTGCTTCTGAGCTGCAAGCCTCCCCATCGAAAATGCTACGACGCACGTTCGACAGGGCTGCAAAGTGCGGTACTTCATAGAAGGATCGAGCCTTGCAGCGCTGAGCGCACTAACTACGCTCAGCAAGGTGGTCAGAATGGAAGGAACGTCCACTCTCACAGACGTTCCTTCCCCTCTCACAGACGCTCGTCTGACACCAGCCTAACAGGTCAGGTTTTCCAGATATCTGAAGCACAGGTGATATGATTTGCTGCTCAGTGATTGCAGGATTCAGCCTGCATTTCCCCAAGGGAATCCTTAAAATCTGGCTTGTTAGGGGGACCTGAGGACCAGAGATGGAGACCGCTGCTGTATACAACTGTTAATTTGAGTTTCATTTGGAAAATGTGTATTTTGTGAGGGAATTTGCAGCTATAAGTCTGTACTTAGTGTGCGCACATTCATTCAGAGAGCGTGAAAAGCAGGAGAATGAAAAATTCTAGGTCAAAGTAGCCAAACCAGAAAAATTCTCCCATTCATCTCACTTTCCAAATCGGCTATTTTGACCTAGAATTTTTCATTCTCCAGTCATTCTCCTGACTTTCACGCTCTCTGAATAACCCTGTATGAAATGATCTGTGCATACTAGTTACCAGCGCTGTATACAGAAGCATGGCTTTTGAAATTCTGAGGTTATATTAGACATGTGCATTACTTTGCACTCCACACTGAGTGAGCAGCAATACAGCGGAAGCCAAAGATTACATCACAACTATACTATAAACTAGAGGTCTGAACTAAAAGAATATCTGTATGTTTCTCGTACAATTGTTTTTTACGGTTTTGGTTCACGAATAATGCATTTTCGCTGCAACAAATAAAAAGATCACATGGGTAATAGCATGTTTGCTACAATTATATTGGAGTTTACTTTTACTAACGGAAATTTTCCCTAAGGATGAAGAAGCACCCACTAAAGAAAGTGGTTGGAGTTCCTGGGGGACATGGGGCAAATCTATTTTGACATCTGCAAGTGCAACAGTAGGTGAGGTAACATCTTTCCTTCCCTGTAGTGTCTTTGGTTTTATGGAACTTCCTCCATCATAAAATGTAACTCTCCCTGTGCCTCCAGTCTTCCTAGATGTCTGTAAAAACACATTACTTCAGAGACGCCTAACTGCTCGATCCAGAAACTCCCATCACACCATTCTTGATTTACCTCACACACAGCCCCGTGCATCCCATTATTTCTTAAACTCTATTAAGTCGACTACTGATGACCGGATCAGACGCAGGGAGACAATAAATACTCAAAAATACACAAACACATAACTGTGGAATAATATATATATATTTATTATATATAGGCCACAGCTAAAAACCCCACACAATAACCCACCACCATGACATAACCATTCCCATAACAAAATAAAACAATAACCCAGTGCTGAAAGAGGACTCCCCACAACCACCACACACCTCCAAACTAACCAACCACAAAAACCTCCCAACTCCCAACCATCTGACCAAAATTATCCTAAATAAAAAGGAACCCCTAGCCAGCACTGCCTACAAGCCCCCGCCACAAGCTCCTCACATAACCCCCTTAGGGCTTGTTCAATCCCCTCCTTGAGTCCCAGTATGAACAGATCCTTGCCCTCATCCGTCAGGTGAAGACCATCCTCCATGAAATAACACGCCACATCTTCCTCTTCAAACAGTAGATGCTGCACCACCACACCCTCCATCCGCCTCACAAACCTTCCCATACAGCGATTCACCTTAATCCGGCAAAGCCGCACCGCCTCCTCATTCTCAGCCTGTTTCCACACCATCCTTGGCATCACCTTGGACCACACCACCACTGTACATGGTGACCACACCCTCAACTGCCGCAGATCCTCCTGCATCTGCTCCAGCAGCATACAAAGAGGGACCACATCCAAATCGTTCCCTCCCATGTGAACAACCAGCACATGAGAAACTTCACTGTGCCTAAGGGCACCCAAAATCGTGGGCTTAAACTCCTCCCATAGGAGTCCACGGATCCCGAACCACCGTACCCGTGTCGTCGACCCAATCAGACCCATCTGTACTTCAGATGATCGCATCAACGCCCTTCTCGCCCAAAAAATATCAGCGAGTCTCCAATGATCCACACAACTCTTGAAGGATCTGCAATAAACAACAAATTACCAACATCTCCACCACACAAAATACTTAAAAAAAAATTCCAAACCACCCAATAAACCATGTCCAGACCTATAAAGATAAACATAACATAAAGAACCATACTCCTCACCTCCAAATCCTCCAACCCCCACACAAACAAATAGAATAAATATATATATTCCGTAAAAGATATAAATTCATATTCCATAGATAATTGATATTTTTCATATTTCAAAATGTTCATTTTTTTTATATATAAAACAAGATTAACAGAACAGATCATACAGCAACTGTTCTCCACATTACCTCCCAGCATTAACAAGCATTTCCAAAATTCATAACACCAAACCAGGACGTACATAGGACTGAAAAGCCCTGGAGTTCCATCTTCCCAATTCTTGAATTTCCGTTGCCGACAAACCCAACCTTGCAGCTTACGTTGCTGCCCCAATACGAAACGAGTGAGAACCAAATTCCTTCGGATTTCTCCCTAAACTCAACAAACCTGTTACGGCCCTGGCCTAGCATATGTGCAGAAATGTTGGTGTAGTAAATATAGCAGATTAGGCAGGATACAGGGTAACAGGGTTTATTTGTAGCAACAAATAAACAGACAAGAAATCATACAGAAGGCTCAGAACGAAACCATAGAAGGATGCTAGGGGTAGTGGGAATGGGAGAACTGGATAAAATATAATATAAAAGGATACAGAGAACATATATTCCAGGCAAAGGTACAGATGGAGCAGGCAAAAGGGCAATCAGGGTTAAGCAAGGGTCTGGTACACAGGTAGTCAAGCAGAATAACAGAGGGGTACTGGGGGGACAAGGAGGATACCGGAAATAAATGTAGAATCAGAGCAGAGGGAAAGCAGGAATGTCTATGGTACAGAGGGGGTTCCAGACAAAGAGCTCAGGAGTATCAGAAAGCAGGTCTGCACTTGGCAAGGCTAGCAACTTCAATGAGGAATCGTGGGATAAGGGGCGTAGCTTCCTCATAAGCAGGATTCATCAGATGGGATCAAGTGCAGGTGAGTCTCCACTTCCACTTCCAGAATGCAAAATCAGAGAGTCCAGGAATAAGCATATGGAAACAAAAGTCCTGGAACCTGCATAGATCATGCAGAATATGGCTAAAAAAGGAGAACAAAGGGGGCGCCAGAGGGTCTGGGGGTACGGACTGTGACAAAACCCTTCTTAAAAATGAAAACAAACTGATACCTAGATAAAGCCGACCCGTCCGCGTGACATAAAAAGGCCACACCAGACTCCACCCGTACCTCCAAAAATTCTTTAACGTTCTTCACTGGACACACCAAACCGTTATCCACACTGAATAAACCAACTCTACGCCCCCTACCCAACTGATCAGTCTTGGAGTTAGCAACCCAAATAACCAATTCATTAACTCCCAACCAAATCGCATCAGCTCCCAAACCACCACCTCCTCTAGTAGAATTACACACCAGCTCACCCACTCGAAATGCCCCAAAAAAAACCAAACAAAAAGCCGCCCTCATAAGCAGAACCTCACAAGGTGAAGAACAAAAATTCCTAACAAAATCCCATAGACCCTCCAATAAGTGTCTCGAAATTGGACGCTGAGCGTCTACTCTGCACCTCCCCTTCACATAACCCCGAACTGCACATCTGATAACAAAATCCTTAGTGACATCTCTTTTCCCCGATACCTGAAAAAGGAAAGCCAAGGCGGCTAAAGACTGCCGTACCACTCCAGGAGATGCCCCTGACTCGAATAACCTAATGAGTTATGCCCTAAGCAAACGTTCCTCATCCAATCCCACCGAAACGTACCTGAACCGTTCAGCCAATGCGTCCCAGTCCCTCCACACTCGCGAGTAGGCCTTCCAAAAGGACTCAGACAAAGAACCTCTCACCCATTTTCCAAAAATTCTGAGCCTAGCTGCCAAAGGCCCTCCGGACAAGGGGTGCCCACCTCCTCTGCCAACGGAGCCAGGGAACGAAACCTGTCCCACTGCAAACGAGACATAGCATCCGCCACTGAGTTAAGGCGACCCGGCACATGACGTGCCTTGCATAAAACATTAAATTTAAGACACAGCAACGCAAACCTCTTCAACAACCTGATGACCTGCAATGATGAAGCCGACAAAGAATTAACCGCCGACACCACCGCCATGTTGTCAGAACGGAACAGAATCCTTCTCCCCTCCAGAGCACCTCCCCACAGCTCCAAGGCCACCACTAATGGAAACAACTCCAAAAATGCCAAATTCCGCACCAATGAAGATGCCAACCAACTATCAGGCCAACAAGAAGCACACCAACGCCCCCCAAAATATACCCCAAAACCAACACCTCCAGAGGCGTCCGTGAAAAATTCCAGTTCCTTCGCCAAAACCTCTTTCAAAGGGAATATGGCCCCCCCATTAAACAAAACCAAAAAGGATCTCCACACTTCTAAATCTTCCTTCATAGCACCAGATATTCTAACAAAATGATGACCTTCCCGAATACCCCGTGTCGCCAAAGCCAATCCACTTAAAAAGACTCTTCCAACCGGAATGACCCTGCACGCAAAATTCAGACGACCAATCAGCGATTGCAGCTCTCTCAACTGCAATTTCTTAACTGACAGGGCCCCCTCCACTTGCCTCAAAGCTTCCACCACTTTCCTCACAGGTAGACTCACCCTTCACCGAATCAGTCTCAATTCCCAACAAAGTGATAACTGACGCTGGACCTTCCATTTTATCAGAAGCCAAAGGAACACCAAATCGGTGTGCCACCCACTGAAAAGACCAAAGAATGTGCAAACACTCTCCTGTCCCTTCCCTTCCCACGCACAAAAAATCATCCAGATAATGTGTCAGCTTATCTGACCCTGCCACTTCACGGCCCACCCATTCCAAAAATGTACTGAAGCACTCAAAAAAGGCACAGGAAATGGAACAACCCATAGGCAAACATAGATCCACATAAAATTCGCCTTCAAACCAAAATCCCAGAAGATGATGACACGAAGGATGAATAGGTAATAGCCGAAAAGCCGACTCAATATCCACCTTAGCCATTAAAGCCCCCGGTCCTGCATCACGGAGCAAACTGACCGCGGAATCAAATGACACGTACGACACCGAGGCCAAGTCCTCACCAATATCATCATTCACCGATTCCCCCCGTGGAAAGGATAAATGATGAATCAAACGAAACTCACCTGCCTTCCGCTTCGGCACAACCCCCAAAGGGGATATCCTCAAATCCCACAACGGAGGAGACGAGAATGGACCTGCCATCCTACCAGCCCCAATCTCCTTAAATTCTCCCCCAATTCTCCCAAACTATCTCCGGATACACTCTAGCTGACTTTAAATTTCTTAACTTGCCACCCCCTGGCCTTACCACAAAAGGAATCTGAAAATCATTCATCACCAAAACCGTCTCGTAAAAACTCTGCATCCCTATGTCTTCCGTAAAGCCTTAGCCACGGTAACATCGCGTCGAGTTTCACCGTGGAAGCTCCCCACTCCAGACACTCCAAAAGGCAGACCTCCTTGTCTTGCCCTCTTAAACCATCTGGACAATGAATGCAATCCTCCACAATTTGAACATTCGTGCTTGAACCTGCACCCAGTACCAAACGTGCACTGACCCTCGTTAAACTGCCAGCACGATCCCTTTTTAACACCTGCCGGTGGGGAACTGACCCCTCCCCCACCGGCTCCCCCTGGAAAGGGCAAAGCCTTTTGTGCCCCCATCAAACGCAACCACAGCGTTATGTCCATTTGATCCCACCCCATCCCTGGGTGAGCCGCCAAACGCTGCCTAAACTGCTCATCGTATTTCCACCACGCCCAACCACCATAAGTCCGATAAGCCTCCCAAATTCCATCCACATAACAAAAAAGACCCGAACAGTGCTGTGGGCTCTTCTCCCCAACCACACTTGCCAAAATACAAAAAGCCCGGAGCAAATTCCCGAATGACTTAGGAATCCTCCGAAACCTCTTTTTCCTTTCCTCCTCTTCCTTTCAACCATCCTTAGACGAATCATCTTTTACCCCAGCCACCTCATCCAATGGAAGCAGGGAAAAAAAGTTCCACATACTCACCCCGCCATATGCCTTCTTTAACCTCCTGTTTCAAATGAAACCCAAAGGCCCAGAAAATGACACGTAAGCATTCCTCCTTGCCACATCCGCCACACCTGCGGACTCACCGAGTGAACCCAAATCGCCACTCGGCCCTCTTGAAGCCGTAGCTTCACCACCAAGAGCTCCACCAGCTCTCACAACTGGCCCACCTGCACCCTTCCATGCTTGAGCCAAATCCACACCCCCTGGTGAAACCGACCAAGCCTCAAAGGCCCCTGTAAAAAAGACATGAAAGAACTCACATCACCACCATTTCCATTACCTGTTGCCACACGAGGTCCACCCGAACTTCCTGGAACCTCCTGTGCCACAGTTTCCGAACCCCCTGCACCAACTCCACCGACTCCAGCAGCCTGGAAACCCCCAACCGGCTGTGGACTCCTCTCCCAAACCATTGGAACTGTGGACGAAAAAACTTTTGTGCGATGAGCCCCAGAACCCGAAGTACCAAAATCATTAACTCGCTCCCTCACACCAAAATCCGGAGCCCCATCAGCTCCACCATCTGAACACCAATTTACTTCGAGCTCCTTATTGACCTCATCCCGCACACCAACACCCTGTGCCACACCACCGTCCACACCCCCATCCACCAACTGTCTTACCACCGAAACATCAGTCCCTGAGACGGCCCTTTCTCCACCTCTGGGACCCCTGGCGGACCACCGAACTCTTCTTCTCCCCGAGGAACTCCTCGACCTCCGCACTCCTTCTCTCCTGGTAGAGCTCACCACACCACCCCTCAGACCAGAAAGATCCTTACCTCGAGCTCCTACCTTCCACACGTCTGGAAGCGCTCACGCCAGCCTCATTCCCAACTGCGTCACCACCAGCCAACATCCGCTGAACCAACTGTCCTCGGCCTCTCACAGCCTCCAATCTCAACCTCTCAGCCGCCGATTCACTACTGGATTCGCCTCCCGGACTGAACCGCTCCAAGGCCGCGAACTCCTGGCAGGCCGAGGTCCCACTTCCAATTCTGCCGCCAGCACCTCCGACAGGCTTCTTCTGGCCCACTCCACACCACGATGCTGAGCCGCCTCCCTCACTTCCTCCAATAGCAACTCCAGTTCACCGCCTTCCGCCATCCACTAAAACAATTTTTTAAGGCAAAAGCCGAAAAAACACCGCTCTCTGCCGCAGCACAGATTTTCACTGCTCTACCTCAGGAGAAAAAGGCGCGCAGAGCCTCTCCACATGCGCCTTAAGTACCCTCCTGGCGACTCCTCCCACACCACTCCCGCTCAATCTCCTCACACGCTGCAAAACCTTTCTAGAAAAATCCTCCCTGCGTCCTGGCATCAGAGGCAATTTAAGGGCCCTACGCCTTAGGTGCTTCAGGCCTTCATTACCCTCCCCTCATTATGTCACCACACTCCTCTTAGCTTGTAAACTCTCCCATTGTTGTCAGTGTGTCTAACCTGTTTGTTTTTGTCCTACCCTTTGTACAGCGCTACGGAATCTGTTGGCATTTTATAAATGCTTGTAACTGTAATTATACATTTTTCAGGCTTATCCTTGTTTGTTAACAATGTAACATGTGGTGAGGTGCTGTTACGTTTACTGTTTGTTCTTTACATTTTTTCTCCTAATTCTTATAGTGATGGGTGTGGGGAGCGAACGTAGCTTGGTCTCACTACCCAAAGATTGTAGGCGAGAGACAGAAATACAGCATTGGCTGCCAACCCACTCCATTTGATTTAACCTTTCATATACTAGGGGCTACATTACATAATTTGCGGTAAACTGGGGACGCTAGGGAGAAAAAACTGCGCCCGCAGTTTTCTCCCGAGCGTCCCAGTTTTACCGCAAAATTACAATGCAGGCGCTTAGAAAACTGCCTGCATTGTTAGCGGGGGCTAAGCCCTGAGATGCGCGCGGCAGCGCTAAGCATCACCATGCGCATCCTTTCAATGGAGTCCATAGGACTCCATTGAAACAGACTGCGGCGGTCACATGACCTGCCGGATCTCTCCTCGCGAGATCTGGCAGGTCGGCGTAGTGATCCACAGGGAGAGACTGGGGGACTTTTTCCCCCAGTCTCTCCCTGCTCCCGCTGGACGGAGGAGGCGAACGGAGCCGCAGTCCTCGCGTGGGATAGGAGGTGAGTATCTGGATTTGGGGGGCGGGTTTGGCTGGCGCTAACGGATTCTGCCCCAGCTAATCCGTTAGCACCAAGTTCTGGCTGTGGTTAATCCTAACGTTGATTAACACTTTGCGCTCCCCATGTTAAGCATAGGGAGCGCAAAACTACAGTACCCTTGCGCTGAAAAGGCTGAAAAGCGCAAGGTACCAAACGCTAACGGGTTTCTTAACCCTTTAGGCTGGGGTCAGATGAACGCAGTGCGAACGCACGTGCAGCCGCACTTTATCACGGCCGTAGTAGCAGCAAATGACGGCCAATGACGGGCAATATACAAAAGTGCGGCCGCTCAACGCAAGTGGCAAACAAACGCATTTTTTCGAGAACGTGATACCGCAGGTACTGACGTACAGAGTGCGCTGCGTCCGCTAGCGGCATGTGTGCGTTATTAGGAGACGTGAGACGCTGCTAATGTCCGGCCAACATCACGTCCAGACGCAAAAAGTGTTTTATTGATGATCCGTACAAAATCACGGACGACAATGCGCATCATATAACCGCTATCGTGTATTCCGTGAAAAAATACGTCCATTCGTTCGAACGCACTTTTTCACGGACGACGTGAAAAATGCGTTCGTCTGACCCTAGCCTTAGTGTTTGGATTGTAATTTGCGGTGGCCACCAGGGCTAACGTTAATGCTCACTCACGTGAGCGCTAACGTTAACACCAAGAGTGTATTGTAGCCCTAGCAGTTATATATAATATAATAAGGCTATCAGGTCTATTCAAAGACAGGAGAAACTCAGAAGATTTGACCGGAGAAGTGAAAATTCGAGATCAAAATAGCCAAACCAGAAACATTCTCCCATTTCTCTCACTTTCCAAATCGCATATTTGGTCTAGATTGTTCTCTTCTCCTGCCAGTTCTCCTGGTTTTCACCTTTCTCTGAATAACCCTGTATGTGTCTGTAAACGTCCTATCTATTAATTAGGTATTTAAAATGGGATTATGGTGTGATTTGCATGGTAAAGTCCCTACAATGTTAAAAATGTAACATGTGACCTAAAACACATTATATAATAATCCTAATCCTCACACCCTAAAACCTTACAAGTAAGCACAATTCTCTGAGGTAATTTCTGTAAATATTATCTTACTATACATTTTTAACTTGTGTCTGTAACAAGGTAAAATGGCAGACTTCTGCGATACTGTTACTTTAATTTCATTCTGTTACAGTAAAATGTATATATTCACTTACGCGTCGCTGACCAGTTTTTATATTGTAAAAATAACACAAAATAAAACGTATCCAATAAAACCCATCGTGCCTATTTTTAATGCTGGATTGATGCTGAAAAAAAAGGAAAACAAAGCAAACCCTCAATAAACTTTATTGCTACAATACAACAGCCAGGGAGAAGATAGGGCAGGTCGGAATAAAGTTCTAGTTATCTTTATATAAAACAGATAAAAAGTTTTACTGTATATTTTATAAGCAGGCATTATGCCTGCATACAGTTATTTTTAAGCTATATTGCGAGTGGCCTCGTCGTCATCACTGCAAACTGCAATAAGCAGGGTGTATGAAAGTTTTTCTTATCTAAACCTTTACTTCATTTGAACGATAGGGAATTTCTGCCCGTGTGCGTAAAACAGGTCCTGTTCTAAACCGCTCAAGATAAAGGACTCCATCTAGTGTCTGCTCTAGAGCAGTGTTTCACAAACCTGTCCTCAGGACCCACAGGCCAGGTTTTAAGGATTCCCTTGTGGAAATGCAGACTGAATCCTGCAATCACCGAGCAGCAAATCATATCACCTGTGCTGTGCTTCAGATATCTGCAAACCTGACCTGTTAGAGGGACCTGAGGACAGGTTTGAGAAACACTGGTCTAGAGAGCAATATTTTTGTAAGGAGTGAGCAAAATAAATGGTAAATTTTATATATACTGTCTGCTTTTAGTACCGTATTTTTAAGTGTTATCTATATATCCCATATTTCAAACAGACTTTCGTTTTTTTTTCTTTTTAATGGTGTCCATTAATGACAGGTTATAGTGCTGTCTTCTTTCTTTAATGTGTATTGATACTTGTTTTGTCACTTTCCAAAACTAAATGTATGATATTACAGTGTGTTTTTGTGTTCATTTTGTTTTTTTCTTGGTATTTTGGACCGCTAGGTCACGGATTATCTGCTGTGAAAGAAAAGGCAGGGGCAACTTTACGAATGAGGACCTCGGAGTCAGAAGAAAGTAACGTCACAGACTCGCCTGAGGCAGGAGAGCAAAGTGAGAATGATCCCCTTTCACTTAAAATGGAAATTAAAAAAAGGACACACCCCGTGCAATACGTATACGCATGGGGTGTAATAAGATTTGCTTTAGCAAATAAAATATGGCAACATTTCAGCTGATAGAATGGCAAAGTTTCACCTGATAAAACAGCCTTTTTCATGCCCTGGACTTGACAAAGACTGAAACATCAGCCGAAACATTGCCTTGCTTGCAAGTTATACACCTCAAAAAATCTGCTGATTTATTTTTTTTCTTTCTTCTTCTCTCTCACTGTATGGAGTGCCTGGCTTTGTACTGTCATGTACTTATTTGTGGAGGTGCCCACCATGAGCCAAGGCGCATCCTGACCCCGTGTGCTAAAATGCCTTATATGCTTCAGAGTCCTCTCTGCTCTGAGTGAGAGACCGCTATGACAGACCTTTCACCTTTGATTGCAGACGATGCATATAACGCATTGTCTCCTTGATACAGCAATGGGCTGACTGGGCGCCGATCTGGAGCCTCAACCACAGTGGACTGATATCTTAGGCTCGGGTCAGACGAACGCATTCTGTGCGGACTGTGCGTCTGTGCACAACAGACGTACTTTCTGACTGGCGACAAGGTAGTGGCCACACAGTCCGTTTTTGTGACTGACTTTTTTTTGACTGATGTAGAAGGGAAAATAAATTAATATGAAAAACCTTTTTTCCGTCAAAAATGTAGTCAGTCTGACTTCGTTCCATCACTCACACACAAAGCTATGCGGACCTTGCAGACGCAGCGCACTCTGTGCGTCCATTCTAGCGGATTTACTTTCTTGCCTGCCTTGCGTCCGTTTGCCGCGTCCGTTATGCGTCCGCAGTTTGGTGCGGACGTACTTTGTGTGTGGGGCTTTCAGATTCTTTTTAAATGGCTTTTTATTAATTTTATCTATTTATTTATTTTTTATTCATAGGACATTATATATTATTTTCATGCATTAGTTTTGTTTAAAACCCCTTTTAAAAATTATTTGTGTTTTTTTTTTTACCCCTGTTCAGCAGCGGATCGTCTTTTTTTTTGTGGCTCTTCAGAGGTGTTCGGATTCATTCAGTGCATTTCGGGGACCCTACGGTGAATGCTGAATTCATGCAGGGTCGGCGAATTGAGCTCGACGAAGGGCGCCGAACGAGAGCACACCAAAATTTTTGTGCGCTCCGAATAACCCCTATAGTCATGTTGTTAATTAAGCAAAATGTTCCACAATAAAAGAAATGGCTCAGCAGCGAAAGGGTTTAAGTAGGGGTGTCTGTATTAATTGTTTGGGTATGTAGTATTAACGTAAGGTTTGGAGATCAAGTCGATTAATTTCCAATGGTAACGCATTTGACCTCTGTCTGTTAATAAATTAGAAGAGCCACATGGAAAGGAGGACGGTACCCAGGACCCTTCCTCACCTCCCTCAAGTCCACGTGGAGTGCTATCGACGTTAACGAACGTTGTACAGAATACGGTACGTGGTCCAGATTTCCCATGTAAAGTAGAATCTTTCCGTTTATTATTAGAATGTGCTCTAAATTTATAAATATATATCTGTAATGGAATGCCAGAGGAGGAGGATGTTTCCAAATTGCCTATTTCCCTTCATACTGACAGGATTTATAGAGCTGGGTTCTCGGGAGAAGCTAGCAGGTAGACGTCAAACTGTCTTGGGAATTACAACTGCCATGAACCTTTTAGTTTGGATAAATGGAAACTGCCCCAAAAAAGTAAATGTTCTATTTTGATGTTGCTGATATCTCCCATGTGCTTTATTTTTCTCTTGTATGTTTAGTTAAGAAAATATTTTCCTCTATATGTGTCACTGGGTGCATCCATTGTGTGATCTTTTCCTCTATATGTGTCAATGGGTGCATCCATTGTGTGATATTTTCCTCTATATGTGTCACTGGGCGCATCCATTGTGTGATATTTTCCTCTATATGTGTCACTGGGTGCATCCATTGTGCGATATTTTCCTCTATATGTGTCACTGGGTGCATCCATTGTGTGATATTTTCCTCTATATGTGTCACTGGGCGCATCCATTGTGTGATATTTTCCTCTATATGTGTCACTGGGTTGCATCCATTGTGTTTTTTTTTTTTTTCTCACCTGACAGCTAAAGATTGGCAGCTAGACATTTGTGCCGGAGGGGACAAACAAACAAAAGTTAATATAAAGATATGTACTGTTGGATTTGCCTCTGGACCTTAATTTGTCGAATGTGATTTTCATCTCCTCTGATTGATAAATGATTTATGACCTCATCCTATGAAAATAATAATTATTTATTTTTGTATCTCCTGGACTTTTTGCAAAGATTTTGGTAAAGGTGCCTAGTGAGAAACGCTTTTAATAGTAGGATATTTGTTGATATAATTGTGTGTGCTGTAATAAGTGTATACGTATCTTTTACATGCTATGTACAGGGTAAGACGGTTCTCACTGGTGGACTTGATGCATTGGAATTTATTGGTAAAAAGACAATGAATGTCCTGGCTGAAAGCGATCCTGGATTTAAAAGAACCAAAACACTGATGCAGAGGACTGCTTCCTTGTCACAGGTAAGATTGCGATTACACTCCTTTAAAAATTGACTGCATATTTTGCAGCTCTCTACAATGGGTAGAACAAAACAAGGCCTTGATTTAAAGGGATACTCTAGGCAACATGACCACCTAAGCTATTTTAGGTGGTCATGATGCCAGGAGTATCCTGCCCTCTGTCCCCCCTCCCTCCCCTCGGCAGTTCAGCTGAGAACAGCTGAGAGAGGCGGAGGAGTTTACTCCGCCCTCCCAGCTGTCAGTCAGCAGACCGGGAATCATATTTCCCGCTTCTGCCGACTTTTGCCGAGTAGGAGACGTCATCGCGCTTTCAGCGCGATGACGTCTCCAACTCACCGCAGAAGCTGGCGGCTTCCCTCTGAGGGTTAGTGGCGCGCATCCTCTTGCGCGCAACACTAATCCTCAGAGGGAGCCGGGAGGAAGCCTGCCGATTGGCTGGCTTACGTGAGAGGCGCGCATGCGCGCTTCTCACGTAAACCAGAAGGCAAGAAGGACGGGAGCGGAAGCGGAGGGTGGTGAGTATGAAAAAAAAAAAAGACGCCGCTGGAAACAAGCGGATTTTAAGGTAAGTATTACAGTTACACAAAAAAAAAAACCTTTTTATTAAGGGAATAGGGATAGATTAGGATAAAAAAAACGGGGGGGATGATTTTTGAGTAGAGTGTTCCTTTAACTTGGCCCGGTGGCCGAAATCAGGACCTTTTTTTTGTCCATTTTTTTTTCCCAGCAAGACCATAAAACACTGAGGTCCCTATTACGATCTGCGCCCAAAAACGCGGGCACAGCGTGTGAATTTGTGTGTGAAGCGATAAACGTCAACGCGCGTAAATTAACGCTGGTATTACAATCCGCGCGCATTTTTTCATCCGACGAAAAATTGCGCGCATAGAACAGACGTGCAAAAACGCGCGCGCATTAACGTTGCGCGCAGAAAGCGGTGTGCAGACTGTTTTTTTCACGCGGTTCAGCAAATCAGAATTAAGAACCACAATTATCTCACGTTAAGTTTGTGCGCCAGCCAAAATCAATCTGAGTATATATGCTGCAGCAATAATAAAAACACGCACAACTTCTCAATTTTATTGTTTGGGTATGCGTAGGATGTGTAACTATACTTTGACGCATTTTTTTTTTTGGTAAACAGTTTTTGTCTTAGCTCTTAATCTATTGCAGCACAAAGTAAAAGGTACCTTGGAACCTTTAAAAATACCAAAATTTAAAAAATAAATAACAATTGCACAAAATCGTGCATATATCGGTTAAATACCAATCTGTTGGATCACCAGACACAGTTGGATCACCAAATCTGTACTCCGTCTTTACTTTTGATCTAGGAAAAAAATCAAAAAGGAGAGTACATTGCGTAGTATTTTAACCTCCCTGGCGGTATTCCCGAGTGGGACTCGGGGTTAAATTTCGCTACTGCGAACGGTAACCCCGAGCCACACTCCAGCTGGATATTTACTCACCTCCTCCTGGCTCCCTCGCTGTCCCTGCAGTGTGATCGCGGTGAGCTGCTTCCTGGAAGGCTCCCTGCGAGTCACATGATGCAGGGGGGGGCGGGACCAGCATACAGTTTACACTTTGGATTATACAGTGTAATGTTTATGAACGGCCACTAGGTGGCAGTACAGGATAAGAAATAGACCATACATCGTCTCACCCTTGTTTGCAGACAGATTTCAGATTTTTTTTGTTGTATTTTATTGAATATCATTTATTTGCATTTTTTTGGATAATTATTTTTGGGATAATAAATTATTATGTCGTGTTTCAAACTTTATCAGACTCAGTGTATTTACTATTTATTTTTTATTTATTTATTTATAAAGGATTTTACGAGTAAGGACTCTTGCTTGCACGGATTTCAGTGCGTGATTCCTAATTATTACAGGCTAACTATGTACAAAAACACGTTTCCTTTAAAAAAAAATTGAGACGCTTTTAGACACGAAATTTTGAAAAAATTAGACCGCCAGGGAGGTTAATAAAAAAAATCTTTAAAATTCTTCAACAAAAAGCACACTCACATTCTTTTAGGCACATAACAAAATGTTTAACAAATACGTATCTGGCGGCGCGATGGTAGTCGCTCTCGGATCGTATGGAGGTTCTCTTATAATGCACCGTCCATATATGTCATGGAAAACAATAGAAAGATACAATAGTGCAGAGCAATAACAAATATTGAATTGTATTTGTACATGTGGTTGATCGCACTCACAATAACAAGAGCCCCAACACTGGCTCTGAGCGGGTCAGCGCGTTTTGGTAGTTTTTTTCTGTATTGAAAGAGGCGACACACAACCTCCAATCTTGGTAATCTCTTCCAATCTCGATATGCAGAGAACATGCAAAAGAGAAAAACTTCCTTGTGCAGAATCTATAGGAAATATACATATGTGTATCCACAAGGGTTCAAACTCACATGTGCTGGAGCTTATAGCCAAGCTCTGGGATCAAATCGCCTGTGGACTTGTTCAAGGTAAAGCCCATAGAAAACCTCTATAATCAGCAGCACACCGGGGACGGTGTAGTTAAAAAAATTTATGAAAACATAAAACAAATTAAAAAAATTTAATCTGGCACAGCCAGTTTTACCCAGACGCGTTTCGCCGCATGAAACGGCTTCCTCAGTCGGACTCAAGAGGATTACCAAGATTGGAGGTTGTGTGTCGCCTCCTTCAATATAGAAAAAAACGACCAAAACGCGCTGACCCGCTCAGAGCCAGTGTTGGGGCTCTTGTTATTGTGAGTGCGATCAACCACATGT
Source organism: Leptobrachium leishanense (assembly GCA_009667805.1). Taxonomy (NCBI): domain Eukaryota; kingdom Metazoa; phylum Chordata; class Amphibia; order Anura; family Megophryidae; genus Leptobrachium; species Leptobrachium leishanense. Next base: position 478,901,624 of record CM019063.1, on the reverse strand, counting down.
ACACATACAATAAAATATTTGTTATTGCTCTGCACTATTGTATCTTTCTATTGTTTTCCATGACATATATGGACGGTGCATTATAAGAGAACCTCCATACGATCCGAGAGCGACTACCATCGCGCCGCCAGATACGTATTTGTTAATCATTGTTCACTGGTATTGGGGGAAACCCCTGATTGCTGGCTGGCTTCGGGTCTTTGGTGGCGGCACAAGCAGGGGCGCCTACCACATTGTTTGTATTAACATAACAAAATGTGCATATAAACATTTGCCACAATGGCTCAGACCTCCCGAATAAAACGTCCAATGAACATCCAGGATCCACTTCCAAAGGTCCCAGGTCTCCTCGGATGCGTTCCTCCCCGGGGTCTCCGAGCACACCGTCAGATCTTTTTCAATAAGTCACTCAACGCGTTTCGTGGGTCCGTCTGTCCCACTTCATCAGGAGTGTAAATCAGAATGTTACACCGGACCCCCAGAATAATATGCACAGCCACTGGACCCCCAGAATAATATGCACAGGCTGACCCCCAGATTTATACCCAGGCTGACCCCCAGAATAATATACCCAGGCTGACCCCCATAAAAATATGCACAGGCCGACCCCCAGAATAATATGCACAGGCTGACCCCCAGAATAATAAGCCCAGGCTGACCCTCAGAATAATATGCACAGGCTGACCCCCAGAATAATAAGCCCAGGCTGACCCCCAGAATTAATACCCAGGCTGACCCCCAGAATAATATACCCAGGCTGACCGCCAGAATTATACCCAGGCTTGACCCCCAGAATAATATGCACAGGCTGACCCCCAGAATAATATACCCAGGCTGACCCCCAGAATAATATACCCAGGCTGACCCCCAGAATAATATGCACAGGCTGACCCCCAGAATAATATACCCAGGCTGACCGCCAGAATAATATGCACAGGCTGACCCCCAGAATAATATACCCAGGCTGACCGCCAGAATAATATGCACAGGCTGACCCCCAGAATTATACTTACCCAGCAGTTCAGACCTCCCGCGCCGCGTCTTCCTCCCTGCTCCAGCGTTCTCCTGCACGCGGCCGCCAGTGTTCCTCAGTCCCCTGGCGAGATCTCGGCTGCAGGCCGCGTCACAGCCTTCACAGGGCTGGGGGATGGCGGCCGCGCACAGGAAGTAGGCAGACAGGCAGGCACTCGGGGACCGCGGCCAGTCGAGGGGGCTGCTAGCAAAATGAGTAGGGTTGTGCATCTTCACTGGTCTCACGATTCGATTACGATTATCTGGTCAACGATTCGATGCAACTCGATTCTGCGATACATCAAGATTACTGCCCAATTCGCCCATGGTTTTAGACTCACAGATTCACACACACACCGCACGTTATTGTGAGTTTTATTGCTGTGGAGCTCTGTGATACAGTAATGTGCAGTGTGTATCACAGAGTTCCACAGCAATTAAACTCACAGTAATGTGCGGTGTGTATGAGCGTATCAAATGGCTCCACAGCAATAAAAACTCAGTAATGTGTGCAGTATGGAGCCCCGCTGGTGTCAGGAGGGGTGGTGGGACTGGTTCGCACGCTCTCCAAGGTCCTAGCAAAGCGTGACCACGAGGATTTTGTTTTTCCGTTAGCGTGCGCACGAGGTTGCAGTGTAAATCCAGGCTCCCCCATGGCTGCATACGCAGTATAACTCGAATTCATGCACAGATTGCTCTGCTGACACTCTGGATTAGAGGGTCCCAGGCTGGTGCCAGCCAATCCCCCATTCCTTTTTATATGCTTCAACACAATTAATGGGGATTAATCCCAGTATCCTCAGCCTGTAACTGCAGTATATTGTGGCAATAAGACTTCTGTATAAAGATACTCTGAACCACTCTACACTCTATGCATGACCCACTCCCCTGATACAGCCTATGTACAGTTTGCAGGAATACTCGGTGCTGCTGGTCGTTACAGCAGGTGTATATAGGAAGACAATCCCTGAAAATCCTCTGCCCTCTCCTGCCATACACTGCCTGTGTGTATTCAATGTATGTGTCGTCACAGCCGATAGTAATGTGAAGTATCACCTTATCTACTGTGTGCTGCAGGGGCTGAAAGTCCTGTCACTCTCAGCCAGTGGTACAAGTACATAGAGATAGGCACAGGTGAGATGGTGCCCATAACTTAAAGTGCCCGAAAAATGCCAGCAGTCTGTGTCTGACTGCTGGGGGAATACTACCCATCATCACCAGTTACTGGCAGATATTTGGGGACACAGGCAGTGTATGGCAGGAGATGGCAGATTGACTGTAAGCTCCTATGAGCAGGGCCCTCTACACCTCTTGTTCCCATCATGTCCGTTTATATGTATTTAAATCCCTTTGGTTATTGTAAAGCGCTGCGGAAACTGTTGGCGCTGGGATTATTATTATTGTCATCATTTATATAGCGCCAACAGTTTCTGCAGCGTTTACAATAACCAAATGGAACGAGATACAGATAAACAGACATAGGATGTAAACGAGAGGAGTAGAGGGCCCTGCTCACAAGAGCTTGCAATCTAGAGGATAACACAATCCAAATGTTTTATCAATTATTTCATTCTATTCTTCAGGTTACGTAACATTGAACTGAAAAAGTTCTGCAATTAGTTAGGATGACAATATGATCAATGTATCATTTTTGAAGCTCATTTTGACAATGTTTGGGTCTGTATATTCTGACAACCTCAATAAACATTGTCCTAGAAGTATTTTTTTTTTTATACAAATGTTTTTTCACTTTGGTCACTCCACTGCCCAACTTTATATTGTGTTTTTATTAAGGCCAGTCACACATATTTAAGTTTGACATTTTTAACTGTTTCTCCCAGTAGTTTCACCAGTTTTGAAAGCAGCCCCTGCATGATCACATCTCCTAATTATATGTTAATTGAGGGCAGAAAAGTGATGTGATTGGGTAAGAAGGAAATTGTCCTAAATGCATTACAATAGAATGTCCTGTAAAGTGTGGATTACATTCATATGAAAAGAGCTTCTGTATTAAAGCAGGACAGATACCCCCTAACAGCATTTTACTGGAACCACAGCTTCCATAATTAGATTTGTGCTTTGAGGAGATGGAGTGTTCTTGGTGCAGGTGAATAGCTGGGAGCACCCCCCCCCCCCCCGCAGGCTCCTGGTTAAGGTTGATTAACCAGAATAAGCAGAATACAGCGGATCTAAAGTTGAATTAGTAGAAAACTCTTGTAAATGCAAAGTAAACTGATGCCCTTCACACTGCACCTTGTATCCATGCTGTATAAGGCAGCAGTGCATTCAGTGTCCTCCTGCTTGAGTCTGTCCCTCTGACATAGGGTTAAATTGAGGAATGCCTACAGATTGCCAGCCCGTGCTGCGGAGAATCGGGGTGGGGCATCCAGCGTGGCTTAAACAGACACAGTTGTTTGCTCTGATACCTTTCAAAGCAGCTTCAGAGGCAGACATGGGAGGGGGGATTTTAGCCTGTGCTGCACGTTAGGAGACTCTCGGGAGAGCCAGAGCTTCCTGGAAAGACGGAGGAGCTGGAGGGGGCGTGGCCATGAATCGATTAGCAGCCTGAGTTAATCGATGCAGAATCGTGGGAGGCAGCATCGCGATGCATCAGGAGGACGATTATATTTAACAGCCCTAAAAATGAGGTTTAATGCATTTCGCTAGCAGCCCCAGCGATAAGTCGGTCGACAGCGGGAACGTGCGTTCCCGCAACGTTCCCGCTGTGGGAGAAGTGCGGGAACGGCATTCCCGCAGGACTCGAGCCCTGCTTAAATGGATACTCTATTAAAATCAGAGTTCCTTTTTCCTCTTTTTTGGCTTGTAGCTATGTAACTCAATTCGCACACCTACAACTTGTGTAGGTACTGCAAATTGACTTGCGCACGTCATGTACGCAAGTTCCACAGTGCCTGCGCAGAACGATGGATCAGAGCTGCGTACACATGCGCAGATCCGATTGATCATTGCCTCTTTGAGAGCACGCACTAACGTGGGTGGACACGGAGAGAGTGATGACGGCATGCACTCTGCGTGCTGACATCACAAGTGACCCGCGGCTAGGGCGTTCAAAATCCCAGTTCCTGGTGACGCTGGATGAGGTGGATTAACATCCTGCTATACGCAGCTTTTCTTCCAGATTCCAGATCCTCACATCCTGAGTCTGACCACTTTAAAAAGATAAAGTGGTCAGGACAAGAAGTGTTCCTTTTAAAATCAAGATGAATGCTGTGGTTTTTTTATCTTGTTTTTTTATTTTCCCTCGTTTGAAATGATGGAAATATTGATTAAAATACATTATGCATTAGTTAAGTGTTTTTCCTTCTTTTTATGCAAATTCATAATAATAGCACAGCTTTTATATAGTATAATGATCCATGTTTATAATTTAATACCCTTTTACAAAGCGCTTTGTGGGCGACAATTGTTCAATTCTCTTAAGTAGATCTGCTTATGTGAGTGAAAAACCACAGCTGCTTCCGGATAAGAGCTGCATGGATCAAGGGCATATACAAGTGCTCTGACAAAGTGATGGTGTAAAGCCCATGAAATACACACAATAAACGAAGCGGCAACTCCTGCAATCACCAAATGTCTTCCTTTTTTATTGAGAAAACAACAATCACTAAATGGGTTATTCAAAGAATTTCAGTGCTATTTCATTCGGCGCACTTTGGCGAGTTCAATTCGCCAACCCTGCGGTGAATTCAGCATTGACTGCAGGGTCGCCGAATGGATCTGATGAATGGCACCCATAAAACCGACGATCCGCCAAAAAAAGGCGACCAGCCGCCGGGCCGGGGTTAAAAAAAGACACAATTTTTAAAAGGCGTTTAAGCAAAATAGTGCATGGAATTAATATATAAGGTCCTATGAATAACAAAAAAGAAGCTGTTACAGAATAAAGAAGACCTGCCATTTAAAAAAAATTTGAATCAAAAATTTTGCTGACAAAATCCAGAAAAATGCCTAAAAAAAATTAGTAAAAAAGACTTTTTGCTGCAAATGAAAAGGATAAATGGTTGAATGGAAAATTGATAAAAAAAACAGGTTTAAATGCAAAAATAAATCCTATGGGATTCGCCTGTTTAAACCTGTCGAACAAAAGTACTGAAAATCTGGGCATTTCGCCAACTTTTCGCTGCTGTTCGGCGTTCTCTGAAAAGAGTAACCATTATTTCTCTATGGGGAATTTCACTGCCACCAAATTGCACCATATTTCACTGACAATTTGCCAATATTTGGCAAATTGCCAGCTTTCTGAATAACCGAATTGCACCGTACAGCGAAATTCATCGTTCAGTGCAAATCGGTGGCAAATTTAACTCTATGAATAACCTTTTTTTAAAGAAAAAAAGTTAAGAAAAAAAATATGTCATACGTGACGTGTTTGACTCTGTATAATGCATTCAAAAAAATTTGATTTCTGGTTCACTTGCAATGGCCATTCCAAGCATAAGCTCACCCGCCACGTCAAGGTAATTATCATGGGTAAGTAAAAACAAAAAAGTGCAAATCCAACAAAGAAATGTGAAAAATTGTTTCTGTGAGAAAAAATATAGGGCCCTATTACATATTTCATGCTAAAACGGGGACGCTAGGGAGAAAAACCTGCGCCTGCATGTTTCTCCTTTGTGTCCCCATTTTAGTGTGATATTACGATGCAGGTGCTAAAAAAGCTGCCTGCATCGTAATCCAGCGCTAAACCCCGGGATTCACGCGGCAGCGCTAAGCTCCACCGCGACCATCCCCTCCATGGAGTCCGTAGGACTCGCGAGATCCAGCAGGTCGGCGTATTGATCAGCAGAGGGAGACTGGGGGGACTTTTCCCCCAGTCTCTCCCGGCGGACAGAGGAGGCGGTTGGAGCCGCTGTTCTCGAAGTGGGATGGAAGGAGAGTATCTGATTCATTTGGGGGTATTTTCTGCTGGTGCTGTCGGATTCTTTTGGGTTAACCGCAGCCGGACGGTAATTAGCGTTAGTATACTGTAATCCTAGCGCTAATTAACTCTTTGCGCTCCCCATGTTAAGTATAGGGAGCACAAAGTACAGTAACCTCGTGCTGAAAAGTGCAAGATCCAAATCGCTAAAGTTTTTTTTAACCCATAAGCGTTTGGATTGTAATATAGGGCCACCAAGCTAACATTAACGCTCACACAGGTGAGCGCTAATGTTAGCGTGAAGAATGTAATAGGGCCCATAAACTCTACAGCGCCTCGTAAGGAGAAATCCTCTCAAACAAATAGTCTCAGCTGAGTGGTTTTAAACCCGGCGGGCACAGCGCCCCACGCTTCACCACGTGACCGCAACTGATCTGCATATCACTCGGCGCCCGGCCAGCGAGCAGCGAGGACAGTGCTGCCGGACGCCAGGCTGGAAGAATGCGCGGGACGTGACAATCAGCAGCGACCTCCTGATTATCTCTGCATGGACCATATCAATCTGGTGTAGCAGTGAGGAGGAATCAGCGTGTTGACAGACATGTCCTCCTTGGGACTGGTGCTTGAAAATAGACAGGCGAAGAGTCAAATCTCTCCACCATTGTAAAAGTCCAGCTGCCAATGGTTGTTGGTTACATTGACAATAGTTCAAATGAGTGATGTTCAGCAGATATAGGACTTTCATGCATTTTATTCTCCATGAGAATGATCTGGAACTAATGTCTTACAGATGTTAAGGGAAGCTAAAGAAAAAGAAAAGCGACGGTTGGCAGAACAGGTGACGGATGAGAAAACTGCACACTATGGAGTGCTCTTCGACGACTACCAAGGCCTATCACATCTGGAGGCTCTGGAAATACTTTCTAACGAAAGCGAAACTAAGGTATTACTAATGAGTTGTTTTGTAACTAGGCCCAGAAAACACTGAAGGCAGTATTACATTCTGCCGCTAAAACGGGGACGTTAAACAGGAAAACCTGCGCCTGCAGGTGTCTCTCTAGCGTCCCCGCTTTAGCTCCATATTACTGAGCAGGCGCTAATTCAGCAGCCTGCCCCGTAATGCAGCGCTAAGCCTGAGGACCGCTAACGCGCCGCCCCGAGCATCCCCTCCATGCAGTCCACAAGACTCTATTGAAGCTATGACTGCCCGGTCACTGCCTCTCGCAAGATCCTGCAGGTCGGTGAAGTGATTGTGGCGGGAGACTGGGGACTTTTTTACCCAGTCTCACTCTGCTCCCGGCAGCCAGAAGCAGCTGATCGGGCTGCTGTTCTCGCCGCGGGATGAGCAGTGAGTATGTGATTCTTGGGGGGGGATTTGTAGTTGGTGATTAGCACCAGCTCCTAGCTGTGGTTTAACTTTTGAGTTAGCCGCAGCGGTGAGTGATTAGCTTTAGGATTACAAACGCTAATTAACTCTTTGTGCTTCCCATATTAAACATAAGGAGCGCAATCTCTGATGTGCTAACAGGTTTTTTAACACGTCAGCATTCAGAATGTAATATGAGCTGTCTGCGCTAGGGCCACTTAGTCTAACGTTAGCATCAAGAATGTAATAGGGCCCTGAGATGTTAACTTTTGCTCTAAAGTGGAAGTAGAGTAAGTTATGTGTTGGTTAGAGTAGACCTGTCTTGACTTTGGTTTAAGGAAAAAGTAAGAGCATTAAAGGGACACTGTAGGGTTAAACTTGTACGCGGGAACAGAGCAGTTAAATATTTTAAGCTTTGAATTTTGGGGGTTTTCGGTGCTGTGTCCCCAGGGTTATTTAGACTGTGACTAAATCTACTGCTACTAACGACTTACCATGTTCTGTAAATTGAATTGAAGGCTTATCAGTTAGCGATCAAGCAATGTGTACTAACCATTACAAACAATACTTCTAGGTTCAGTCTTATTTATCAACTTTAGAAGAAATCCGTCTGGAGTCACTGAAAGCCGAGCTCATTGCCATTAAGGAGATATTTATTCAGAAAGATTTCGATAATGCACTACAAGAAACATGTGAAAAAGGTAAAGTTCCATTTTCATTGGTTCCGTAGGCCAGGGGATGGCAACCTTGGTCCTCCGGGTGTTCTGAAACTACACCTCTCATAAGGCTTAGCCAATCTAATGAGTAGATGAGCATCCTGGGAAATGTAGATCAAAAACCTCTGGAGGACCCCTGCCTTAGGCCAATATTGCCAATTCATTATGGGGGTCTATGCGCTAAGGTCGGTCTTCAGCTGCCCACACACAGCACTGCTACAGTGTTTTGCTCAATGTGAGCTTGTGTAATAACATGAATTGCCAGGGGCGTCGCTACGTGGAGGCGGGGGTGCGGCCCGCACCACGTGACATCCGCCTTTAGGGTGACACCGTCACCCTAAGGGCGGGTGTCTCACCCTCCGCCGCGTGTTCGCTCCCTGCAAGCCTCCAAAGCTGTGCAGCTTCGGCGCTCGCCTGGGGGAAACACGTCACCAGTCAATCGTGGCTGGTCACATGGCTCCCCCAGGCGAGCGCCCAAGCTGTACGCCGCCGGACGCTCAGAGGGAGCGAACACGCGGCGCAGGAGGTGAGCTGGGGCATATCCATGAGCTGCTGGGGCATATCCATGAGCTGCTGGGGCATATATCCATGAGCTGGGGCATATCCATGAGCTGGGGCATATCCATGAGCTGGGGGCAGTATCCATGAGTTGGGGCAAATCCATGAGCTGGGGGGCAGTATCCATGAGCTGGGGGCAGTATCCATGAGCTGGGGGCAGTATCCATGAGCTGGGGGCAGTATCCATGAGCTGGGGCAATATCCATGAGCTGGGGCAATATCCATGAGCTGGGGCATATCCATGAGCTGGGGCAGTATCCATGAGCTGAGGCATATCCATGTGCTGGGGGCAGTATCCATGAGCTGGGGCAAATCCATGAGCTGGGGCATATCCATGAGCTGGGGGCAGTATCCATGAGCTGGGGCAGTATCCATGAGCTGGGGCATATCCATGAGCTGGGGCATATCCATGAGCTGGGGGCAATATCCATGTGCTGGGGCAGTATCCATGAGCTGGGGCAAATCCATGAGCTGGGGCATATCCATGAGCTGGGGGCAGTATCCATGAGCTGGGGCATTATCCATGAGCTGGGGCAATATCCACGAGCTGCTGGGGCAGTATATCCATGTGCTGGGGGCAGTATATCCATGTGCTGGGGCAGTATATCCATGAGCTGCGGCAGTATATCCTTGAGCTGGGGCCATTATCCATGAGCTGGGGCATATCCATGAGCTGCTGGGGCAGTATCCATGAGTTGGGGCAGTATCCATGAGCTGGGGCATATCCATGAGCTGGGGCAAATCCATGAGCTGGGGCATATCCATGAGCTGGGGGCAGTATCCATGAGCTGGGGCATTATCCATGAGCTGGGGCAATATCCACGAGCTGCTGGGGCAGTATATCCATGTGCTGGGGGCAGTATATCCATGTGCTGGGGCAGTATATCCATGAGCTGCGGCAGTATATCCTTGAGCTGGGGCCATTATCCATGAGCTGGGGCATATCCATGAGCTGCTGGGGCAGTATCCATGAGTTGGGGCAGTATCCATGAGCTGGGGCATATCCATGAGCTGGGGCATTATCCATGAGCTGGGGCTTTATCCATGACCTGGGGCAATATCAATGAGAGGAGCTGGGGCAGTATATCCATGAGAGCAGCTGGGGCAGTATATCCATGAGAGCAGCTGGGGCAGTATATCCATGAGAGGAGCTGGGGCAGTATATCCATGAGAGGAGCTGGGGCAGTATATCCATGAGAGGAGCTGGGGCAAAATCCATGAGAGGAGCTGGGGCAATATCCATGAGAGCTGCTGGGGCATATCCATGAGAGCTGGGGCATATCCATGTGTGCTGGGGGCAGTATCCATGTGTGCTGGGGCAATATATCCATGTGTGAGCTGGTCTGGGGCAATATATCCATGTGTGAGCTGGTCTGGGGCAATATATCCATGTGTGAGCTGAGGCGCAATATATCCATGTGTGAGCTGAGGCGCAATATATCCATGTGTGAGCTGAGGCGCAATATATCCATGGGTGAGCTGCTGGGGCAATATATAACTGTGAACTGGGGCAATATATCCATATGTGAGCTGGGGGCAATATATATCCATGGGTGAGCTGCTGGGGGCAATATATCCAGAGCTGCTGGGGGCAATATATATCCATGTGTGCTTTCACTGCCTTCGAACAGGCACCGTACTTGCTGGCAGTTGGCAAAAATTTGTGTGAGCATATGAGAGAGTTCCACAGCAATAAACCTCACAGTAATGTGCGCTGTGTGTATGAGCATTCAGTGTTATATGGGAGTACTGATTTAGGAGTAAGAGTAGTTAAAAAAAATCTGTAAAACTCCGGGGGGTGACACCATAAGTTACCACACCGGGTGACACCAACCCTGGTGACACCAACCCTAGTGACACCACTGTGAATTGCAGTATAGCATGTTAGCTTGTTTTGAAGGTTTCCTGTGTCATGGTAAGAGGGACACGATTAGTAATGTAATACGATGAATGGACAGTAGTTCAAATAGGACCATCCTGCTGGATTCAGGACTAAATATGGCGTTACGGGAGTCTCCCAGTTTCAAATTTTTAGATGACTTAACCCTGGGCTCAAAATTTCAATTCCCAAGGTACTAACCAGGCCATAACTGTTACTCGCCACCAATTGCTCCACCTAACCCCTACCCAGCCCTTAACTCTGCCCCTAAACACACACCCTTAAATTATCTTATGAAATTACACTGTTAAAGGTTTTATTTAGAAGAAAGTTACAAAAATAATATTAGTACCCAGACATAAGACCCCAGATACATGTATACCCAGACATCAGAACCCAGTGTGAGCAGAGCGAGGAGGCAGGGAAGCTCCTCTCCACCCCCTGCCAGTGACAGAGATGAGCTGGGTCAGGTTAGGCAGCTGATCCCTGCCACCATGCAGCCTGGGGAAGGGGGTGCTGCACGGTGGCACTGCTGGAATACACAGCACGAAATAATTTATTGTGCTGCCTGTGTGTGCATTTCCACTCGCCCTCACTTAATTTCCACTCGCCAAATGTGAGTAGGCGAATGGAAATTTTGAGCCCTGACTTAACCCTTTCACTACCATCATCAAGTATACTCTTCAAAAGATTCTGTAGATTACCGATATCAAGCATAATCAATTTGGTTTTAATCTGAAGCATTGCAAAGGAATTTTGTTCACTGGAGACATAATTCATTTGCAAATATCTCCAGAAATTGCTCCAAAGTTTCAACTTTTAAGATGTGACGGCCAGTGTGTTGAAATTGTTTGTAAAGCTTTGAAATCCTTCAAGGAAACACCAAGTCCAACCTGCGATGTACATGTAGTAGTGCTCTTTGACCAGCAGAGAAGTCTTCTCAAATACAGTTGTGTTCAAAATTATTCAACCCCCACTGAAATTGAGTGTTTTGGCCAGTTTGACATTGATTTTGATCATTCAGTCATCTTGCTTACAATTAAATCAAAGAGGCACGTGTAGGTCAGACAAATATAACATAACATTCATAATGAAATAACCACAAATGTCTTTTCTGTGCTCACATCATTATCAGTTTTATTCAACCCCCAAGTGACATTCAATCTTAGTACTTAGTACAACATCCTTTTACAGTTATAACAGCTTTTAAACGTGAAGCATAGCTTGACACAAGTGTCTTGCAGCGATCTACAGGTATCTTCGCCCATTCGTCATGGGCAAAAGCCTCCAGTTCAGTCACATTCTTAGGCTTGCGCACTGCAACTGCTTTCTTTAAGTCCCACCAGAGGTTCTCAATCGGATTTAAGTCAGGTGACTGCGATGGCCACTCCAAAATGTTCCAGCCTTTAATCTGTAACCATGCTCTAGTGGACTTGGAGGTATGCTTGGGATCATTGTCCTGTTGAAAGGTCCAACGTCTCCCAAGCCAAAGGTTTGTGACGGACTGCATCACATTGTCATCCAATATCTCCTGGTACTGAAGAGAATTCATGGTACCTTGCACACGCTGAAGCTTCCCTGTACCTGCAGCCTCAAAGCATGATTGACCCCCCGCCATGCTTGACAGTAGGCAAGGTGTTCTTTTCTTCATAGGCCTTGTTCTTCCTCCTCCAAACATAGCGTTGATCCATGGGCCCAAACAGTTCTAATTTTGTTTCATCAGTCCACAGAACACTATCCCAAAACTTCTGTGGTTTGTCCACATGACTTTTGGCATACTGCAGTCGACTCTTCTTATTCTTTGGAGACAGCAAGGGGGTGCGCCTGGGAGTTCTGGCATGGAGGCCTTCATTACGCAGTGTGCGCCGTATTGTCTGAGCTGAAACTTCAGTATCCACATCTGACAAATCTTTTCTCAGTTCCTCAGCAGTCACACGGGGACTTTTCTCCACTCTACGCTTCAGGTAGCGCACAGCAGTCGAAGTCAGCATCTTCTTTCTGCCACAACCAGGTAGCGTTTCAACAGTGCCCTTTGCCTTGAATTTGCGAATGATGCTTCCTATGGTCTCTCTTGGTATGTTTAACATCTTTGCAATCTTCTTATAGCCATTGCCCTTCCTGTGAAGAGTAATCACCTCTTCTCTTGTCTTCCTGGACCATTCTCTTGACTTCACCATGTTTGTAACCACACCAGTAAATGTCTAGAAGGAGCTGAGTATCACAGTCATTTTAAAGCTGCCTAATTGGTGCTTATTATGCTTTATTGCTGCTCCGTGACATCCACAAGTGTTTTCAATACCTGATTGAAAACACTTGAATGAACCTCTGTTCTTCAGAGTGGTAGTCTTTAAGGGGTTGAATAATTGTGTCAATGAAGAATTCACAAAAGAAACATTTACTACTGTATTACAAAACCAATTGATGTCATTTTAGTTGCATATGGTTCTTTAAAAAGTCCTTGTAGGATTTCATTCTGAATACAATTACAAATGTACACTAAATTCCCTAAAACCCTTTACAGCATTGGGGGTTGAATAATTTTGAACACAACTGTAGAGTTTATCTACAGCCTCTATATTTTTTTTCTGTGAGGGTAATGGAAAATCGCTTGGTAGAGAAGGGGGTTAATAATTGGAGTCTAAATCAAGACTTAATTCCTAAGTGATAAATCTGTGTGATGGTCAGTCCTATCTTGGAGTTACTTTCTGTATATCAACAAGTATTTTGGTTTTATTTTACACCATCATTGGAAAGTCTTATTTATTTCTAAAGTATTTTACCAGGAAGGATACATTGAGATTTCTCTCCTTTTCAAGTATGTCCTGGATTCAAGAACTTTGATATATTAATGTTCCATGGGTTTTCACTCCAACGAGAGGTTCTGTGCTCGGCTATGATATTAATGTGTATTTTAGCAATATGATGCCACTAGGGGGAAGCAGGAGACCTTTGTTTGTTTCCATAAATCTTAATGTAAGTTAGTTCTAAAATAATCTGGTGTCCATCAAATATCTAATTCAGACATGTTTTTATAAATGTCTTTTCCATTGCAGAAGAAGAGACCGAAGAATTCTCCATCATGCTTACAGAGCTTCTCTTTGAGTTGCACGTTGCTGCCACACCTGATAAGCTCAATAGGGTTAGTAATAGTAAAAGGGACCTTTTAAATGCCTTGATTTTAATGTTTACATATTGCAGGGTTTCCGAAACCTGGTCCTCAGGTCCCCCTAACAGGTCAGATTTTAACGCTTTCACTGCTGAGCCATTTCACCCCTGTGTGCTGCTGAGCTCATTTGTACCGTTTTTGCTCATCATGATTAAACGAGATTTGAAGTCATGTTTTATTATACGACCCAGACAAATTATATATAATTTTTTACACAGGTTCATAATATATCATTATTATATGTATACGTTATGCCCTGCCAGAATGCTATAAAAAAAAGTTTAAAAAAAAAAGTGAATTTCCAATCATCTACAGCGTGTAAAATACATTTTTCACATTTCATCAGCCGAGCCTTTGCGGTTATTCATTCTATAGGGTACACTTGTTAAGAAAATTAGAATTGGGAACCCGTTACTTTTATTTTTCTGAGAAATTACGTGTTTTAAGCTAAACCCCCCCCGAAAAGCGTTAGTGCAGCAGCATTGTTCACATTATAATTGAAATGTGAACAATAATGCTGCATTAATAATAAAAAAAAAAACAGGGTTTGATATTGTATTATTTTTTCTTTACTTTTAACATGTTTGGTATCATTGGAAAGGCCATGCTCCAGCCTTTCCAATGGAACCAAATAGTAACCCTAGCTGCCACGAATCAGGAGATAGGGGGGGGTCATTTGACCCCCTTATCTCCATCATAGGTGGCAGCTAGGGGTTAAATCCCGAACTGACGTCATCGCGTCCATGCATGGACGTGTTGAGGGCATCCATTGCAGCGAAGCGGTTAAGGATTACCTTGCGGAAATGCAGACAGAATCCTGCAATCACTGAGCAGCAAATCATATCGCCTGTGCTGTGCTTCAGAAATCTGTCAAACCTGGCCTGTTAATGCTCCCTGAGGACCAGGGTTGGGAAACCTTGATATATTGTAACTGAATATATAGTTACCATGGTGTAGCCACATTGATGTGATCAACTGGTCATGGCCTACTGAGTTTCTCTCTCCTTCCTTGGCCTGGCTGTCTCTCAGAGAGTGGTCTCCCTCTCCACACCCTAACCCACATCTTTATCGCGTCTCTGACAACTAGTTGGCGAAAAGAGTTTGTTGTTTATAATTTGTCTATGAAGCTTTAACTTGAATAACACGGACATGTTACCATTCAATGTAGGCTAGAAAGAAAGCTCGTGATTGGTTGCCATCGGACAAAGGTTTTTCAGAGGTGCTGTCCCCAAAACAGGACACTGTTGAAGAAGCAAAAGATATTGAAACAGAGGAGACAAAAAAAGGTCCTGAAGATCATAACCCAGATACAAAGAAGAGCTTAAGTGTTGAGGTATTAAAGCCATAAGATGGACTAGAATCCAAACGTTTTTGGTTATTTTTTAAAAAGTTATGTTTGAAACACAGGATTTAAAATGAATATATATTTATTTTTTAAAACAAATTGGACACAAATGCGAAGCTACTTCTAAAACAACCTTCAGATTTTGTCTTGCTCTCTAAAATCTCCAATTTATAAGCTGCAAAATTCTGATTGGCTGTATCGCGTGAAAAAAACAGTCCACACACTGATTTCTGCGCGCAACGTTGCTGCGCGCGTTTGTGCGCGTCCGTTTTACTCGCGTTATTTTTTGACGGATGAATAAATGCTCGAGAATTGTAATACCAGAGTTGATTTACACACGTTAACGTTTAACGCTTCGCGCAAAAATTCACGCGTTGCACATGCGTTTTTGCATGAAGAAAGTAATAGGGCCCTAATGGCTCTGGTAAGTTTACAACAGCTCTGGTTAAGTTAGCACCGGCTTCGTAATACAGCCCCTAGAGTTCAGACCCTTTCATTCCAGCAATATTTCTGTAAAGGTTAAATTAATACATGAAAATTTAAGCCAGCAAACTTACACTATTCTAATCTTTTTAACTGTCTCAGAATAGTTATAGCAAAATTGCTAATTTCACCTACATTGAAGTGTCCGTTAAACATCCTGGGCAATATTACATACTGCCCGCTAAAACGGGGACGCTAAGGAAAAAAAAATCTGCGCCTGCACGATTCTCCTTAGCTTCACCGTTTTAGCTCCATATTATGGGGCAGGTGCTAATCCACCAGCCTGCACCGTAATGCAGTGCTAACGCGCCGCCCCGAGCATCCCCTCCGGGAGTCCATAGGACTCCATTGAAGCTTTGACTGCCGGGTCACATGACCTGCAGGATCTCACCTCATCCTGCACCTCAGCAGAGTGATTGCGGAGGGAGACTGGGGACTTTTTCCCCAGTCTCACTCTGTTCCCAGCAGCCAGAAGCAGCAGATTGGGCTGCCATTCTCGCCGCGGGATGAGAGATGAGTATCTGTTTTTTTTTTATTATTAATATTTTTAGCTGGGGATAACTGGTACCGCAGAAGTGGAATCAGTTGGTACCAGCTCCTAGCTGTGGTTAACTTTTCAGTTAACTGCAGCGGGGCGTAAATTGTAATCTTTGTAATCCTAACGCTAATTAACTCTTTGCACTCCCCGTGTTAGGCATAGGGAGCTCAAAGTACAGTAAACTCAAGCTAACAGGTCTTTTAACCTGTTGACGTTCAGAATGTAATATGGTCGGGCCTCGCTTGGGCCACTTAACCAAACGTTAACGCTCACACAGCTGAGAGTTAATGTTAGCGGTAACTATGTAATATGACTCCCTATGTTTCAAGTAAATGTTTTTTGTTTCTGTTTAACTAAAGTGTTTGGTAGTGAAGGTGTTAATAGGATGAATGTGTGTTTCATCCCATACTGGATATGTGACATTTAAAAGTGTAAACTGGTTATTTACTGTCAATATTGCTGTGCAGGATGTGTATATGCTGTCCATTGAAAGTCTGGCAGAAATCACAGCTCGGTGCATGGAGCAGCTTCATAAGGTTGCAGAATTGATACTCCACGGGCAAGATGTAGAGAAGCCGGTGAAAGACCAAGCAGTGGTTTTAACCAAGTAAGAGCACATTTATTCCAGCCGCAGCTTTTGTAAACCAGCTTTTAAAATTGATGGCTTTTTATATTCATCCAGTTTTAATGCGCTGTCCATTTAACACGATTCCCACTCATGATGGATATAATTTGCACGGATTCCATTTGAATAATGCACCGGATCAGTAGCCTGGTCAATAAAATGAAGATGCGGTTTTTGTTTCTTTTTTTTAGGGGGGGGGGGGGGTTTACAGCCTGTACTTCCTTATTGTATTGTCACAGGCAGCATAGCAGGAACAGACAACTCACCAGTTGTGATCCCTACTTTGTTTTAGTTGCTTTTAAATGCGTCACTTTGCTGTGAAATCTTCAGGGTTTACTATTATTACAGCGCCGCCTTGTGGTCGCAGCAGGATTTGGTGCAGGGAAAAAGTTGAAGTTTTAAAGTGTTTTCTATCCATACAGTTGTGTTCAAAATGATTCAACCCCCAATGCTGTAAAGGGTTTTAGGGAATCTAGTGTACATTTGTAATTGTATTCAGAATGAAATCCTACAAGGACTTTTTAAAGAACCATATGCAACTAAAATGACGTCAATTGGTTTTGTAATACAGTAGTAAATGTTTCTTTTGTGAATTCTTCATTGACACAATTATTCAACCCCTTAAAGACTACCACTCTGAAGAACAGAGGTTCATTCAAGTGTTTTCAATCAGGTATTGAAAACACCTGTGGATGTCACGGAGCAGCAATAAAGCATAATAAGCACCAATTAGGCAGCTTTAAAATGACTGTGATACTCAGCTCCTTCTAGACATTTACTGGTGTGGTTACAAACATGGTGAAGTCAAGAGAATGGTCCAGGAAGACAAGAGAAGAGGTGATTACTCTTCACAGGAAGGGCAATGGCTATAAGAAGATTGCAAAGATGTTAAACATACCAAGAGAGACCATAGGAAGCATCATTCGCAAATTCAAGGCAAAGGGCACTGTTGAAACGCTACCTGGTCGTGGCAGAAAGAAGATGCTGACTTCGACTGCTGTGCGCTACCTGAAGCGTAGAGTGGAGAAAAGTCCCCGTGTGACTGCTGAGGAACTGAGAAAAGATTTGTCAGATGTGGGCACTGAAGTTTCAGCTCAGACAATACGGCGCACACTGCGTAATGAAGGCCTCCATGCCAGAACTCCCAGGCGCACCCCCTTGCTGTCTCCAAAGAATAAGAGTCAACTGCAATATGCCAAAAGTCATGTGGACAAACCACAGAAGTTTTGGGATAGTGTTCTGTGGACTGATGAAACAAAATTAGAACTGTTTGGGCCCATGGATCAACGCTATGTTTGGAGGAGGAAGAACAAGGCCTATGAAGAAAAGAACACCTTGCCTACTGTGAAGCATGGCGGGGGGTCAATCATGCTTTGGGGCTGTTTTGCTTCTGCAGGTACAGGGAAGCTTCAGCGTGTGCAAGGTACCATGAATTCTCTTCAGTACCAGGAGATATTGGATGACAATCAGGGTTATCGAAAGAGATTCGAAAAGTCACCGCACGTTCGGTGACTTTTCGTTCTCTTCAATTCGGTTCCTTTTGCCGATTGCATTTCGGTGACCCTGCGGTGTATTCAGCAAACAGCACAGGGTCCCCGAATTGCAGGGAAAAGCTGCCGCAAACCTGACGAAAACTAACCGAATGCACGCTGAAAACAAGCAAAAACATCTGGATTAACCTTCGAAAAACCCGAACAGGAGCCGAACAGGAGCCGAATCACACAGAGCCGAAGCAGCTGTGACGTAGAGGAGGCAGTGAATAAATTAGCAAAACCGTTTGTATGAATCTGGGAAAATGAAACGCTGTTTGTAAAGAAACTACTGAGCGAAAATGTCTGAAATTTTCACAGGAGGTCCAAGGAAAGATAATAAAGAGGGTTGTTACAAAAAAAATAAGTAAACTGAAAAAAAAAAAAAAAAAAAATCGGACTTTTAAAAAAAAAAAAAAAAAAAATCAGAAAAATGCTTAAAGTATCCTAAAAAATCTATAAATAAAGAGACTTTTTGCTGCAGAATTTTATAATGAACGGTATATTAGATATTGAATTAAAACGGGAATATTTAACATTGAAGCCTATGGGATTCTCCTGAATAAACTTGCCGAATTAAACCACCGAATGGCAGGGCATTAGGGGAACCTTTCACTGCTGGTTTGTGTTCTCTGAATAGCCGAAGCAGTGCTTTTTCATGGGGTTTTCACTGCCCTCGAACAGGCACCGAACAGGCACCGTATGTTCAGGCAATTCGCCAGGATTTGGCGAATTGCCTGCTCTCTGGATAACCGAATGGTCAGGAAAGGTAACCGAACACTGATTTTCAGCGTTCGGTTACCTTTCTCAAGCAATTCGGATCTCTTTGGATAACCCTGAATGTGATGCAGTCCGTCACAAACCTGAGGCTTGGGAGACGTTGGACCTTTCAACAGGACAATGATCCCAAGCATACCTCCAAGTCCACTAGAGCATGGTTGCAGATTAAAGGCTGGAACATTATGGAGTGGCCATCGCAGTCACCTGACTTAAATCCGATTGAGAACCTCTGGTGGGACTTAAAGAAAGCAGTTGCAGTGCACAAGCCTAAGAATGTGACTGAACTGGAGGCTTTTGCCCATGACGAATGGGCGAAGATACCCGTAGATCGCTGCAAGACACTTGTGTCAAGCTATGCTTCACGTTTAAAAGCTGTTATAACAGTACAACATCCTTTTACAAAGTACTAACATTGAATGTCACTTGGGTTGAATAAAACTGATAATGATGTGAGCACAGAAAAGACATTTGTGGTTATTTCATTATAAATGTTATGTTATATTTGTCTGACCTACACGTGCCTCTTTGATTTAATTGTAAGCAAGATGACTGAATGATCAAAATCAATGTCAAACTGGCCAAAACACTCAATTTCAGTGGGGGTTGAATAATTTTGAACACAACTGTATATAGTTGCAAAGCCTGAAAAAAGACGTGCATCCATCCAGTTCAGTCTTTCACACATCACCTACTGCTGTTGATCCAAAAGAAGACAAAAAAAACCCAGTCTGAAGCGCTCGCCAATATGCAACATACTGGGAAAAAATTCCTTGTTGACCCCAGAATGGCGTCAGATTTCTCCTTGGATCAAGCAGCCATTATCACATGTGTGAAAGGCTGGACTCGATGGACGCATTTCCTTTTTTTTTTGGGCCTATGTAATTATTGGCATCAATAAGGTAATGCTAGTGTAGTGCTAGGTCTGACCAAAAAATGCTTCAAGTGCACCATTTTTCATGTCAAATATGACTTCGTTTTACATGGCATCTTAATTTAAGGAAGCTATTTTACACAGTGGCTTGATTGCTGTGTTGTAGCCTGTGGCGACTACAAGATGGCTACTTTGCGCAGGTAACCTCTCCTCAGCATATTTTCTTAGACCTAAATGGTTGCTTGTTTCTTTAGTGAAAGTAGGGTAGTATAAATCCAATTAAAAAGATAAAAGGGGGGGGCAATAATACCCAGTTAAAATCCTAATACATGTGCTTTTAGTCCCTACCTGCTGTAGTGGGTTTTCCAAAACCCATGTTTATTTAACTCAGGGGTTCCCTGTTGATCTGGATTTGGATAGAATTCAAATCTTGTTCAGAAGCCAGAAGGTTTTTTCTTATTTTTCGGTGTAGTACTGGCATTAGGAACCTAGGAAATAAAGTTTTATACGCAGGCTCTTTATGTTGTATGCGGTCGGCGAGGGTGGTAATAGCTTTGAGGATCATTATCCTGTCTTCTGGGTCCTGAGGGACTTAAAGATCCCTCTTCCAGGCGCCATATATGATGGCTTTGAACAGCAAGCTGTAAGAAATGAGTTGTATATGGAATATGGATGAGACTCTAGACAGGGCCTTTAGAAGGGAGTGGGAGCCAAAAGCTGAGGCTGATCGCAGGGGTCTGTACCAAGCTTGCTACTTGCTCGTATCTGATGTACTCAAACATAAAGTCTCGGTGATAGAAGTGGCAACCAATGTGATATGCGAGAGCCGACATTCAGAAAAGTGCAGAATAAATTCCCTGGGGAAAGCCAAGAATTATTAAACAAGGAATGCGAGTGGAAGTAAAGTCGGCCATTTTGAAGTTGTAGGTGAAGGAGACCCAAAAGTGAATGGTTTGTGTGGCAGTTTTCTAATACAAAAATATTCTACGTTACTATAAAAGCAAAACCTAAAGTTTAAATGAGGATATGTAACTGGCTAAACGCTTCACTTTTCTCCTGTTTTTTGTTTCCTGCAGGTTAACCAGTGCTATGTGTAAAGAAGTGTCGTCTTTATCAAAGAGCTTTTCAGATTCCCTGACGTCAGCTGGGGTGAGTAAACACAGATTTGTCATGATTAGGGCATTTTGTGTCTGTCTTATGTAAGATAAATTGATATAATTATGGGCTAATATGTAAGTGCCTAGTTACCTTTTCATGTGGACTTCATGGGCCACATTACAATCTTGACACAAACCTTTGCGCCGGCGTAAGTAATTTTTAACGCATGGGGTAAAACCATTTGCGAATTACATACTCCATGCTACAACCGTGCGGTATCGTGTACCGCGTGTGAACCTGTGCGAACCTGGCGCGAGGTTACTGTACATGTACTATACTTAACATGGGGATCGCAAAGTGTTAATCAGCGTTAGGATTACAAAGTCCTAATGCTGATTAACGAAAAGATAACCAGAGCCAGGACTTGGTGCTAACAGATTCTGCTGGTGCAGCCAAAAAAATAAAACACAAATCGTATACTCACCTCCTGTCCCGCGGCGAGGACCACGGCTCTGTCCGCCTCAATCCGGCGGGAGCAGGGAAAGATTGGGGGAAAAAGTCCCCCCAGTCTCCCCCTGCGTATCAATACGCTGACTGGATCTCGCGAGGCGAGATCCGGCTGGTCATGTGACCACCGGCGTCCGTTTCAATGGAGTCTTATGGACTCCATTGAGAGGATGCGTGCGTCTGCGCTTAATGCTGTCGCGCGCATCCCGGGGGTTTACGCATGGTACCAATGCAGGCAGCATGTTTTGCTCCTGCAATGTAATCTAGCGGTAAAACGAGCACGCTAGGGGGAAAACTGAGCAGTTTTTCCTCCCTAGCACCCCCCGTTTTACCGCTAGGAATGTAATGTGGCCCCATGTAGGCCCGGATTTTAAAATGGGCACTCTTGGCACCATAACAACGTCAGTTTTTTTAGAAAGGTTGTGGTACAAAGACTCTGTTCTTGCTGTCCAAGCTTTCAAAATTGTTTATTTGCTGTCATAAAGAACATTATAAATGTAAGTGAACATCATGCAATTTCTGAAATATCTAGGAGAGAAGACCCCCCCTTTTTTTGCGTAAAACACCAAAAGTACTAGGCACCCACACGTGATCAAATATGAGCTTTATTAGGTCATGTAGTACAAGGTTTATGCGGTGTAAATAGGTCTTTCTTAGGCCTTTTTTCCTATTGGATCACGCTTGAATGCTTGGTTCTTGTTTGTTGTTGTACTTTGGAGAATTTGGAAGTCTGGGCGCCCAGGTTTGTGCAGCACCTTGCAGAGAGGTCCTGTCATAAGGCGAGGGAGCTCCTTTGGTATATACTACACCATTTTTTTGTGTGTCTGACTTTTTTTCTCCTATGTCGTACATTGTCCCCCACTTTTCAGTTCATTTCTAGTACTATCTTTGATACACGTTACACCAGATGTGTCTTTTTTAATGTGCTTTTACAGAGCAAGACCAAGGCAGAAATCCTTAATCCAATGATCAACAGCATACACCTGGAGGTAATCCTTTATATTCCCTTCATGTGCCAAAATAAAAATCGTCATGTTGTCAGCTGAACTGCAAGAATTGTATTATATTAACATTATGGCTACTTTTTATTGCTTTAAAGATATATATATATTTATTTTTTTTGAGAAAGTATTTTACCAGGAAGGATACATTGAGATTTCTCTCGTTTTCAAGTGTGTCCTGGGTGGCGAGTATGTACCGTTAGGTGTGTTGCCCAAGGACACTTACTGGAGAGGTGCTCTGGCCGGGATCTCTGGACATCTCTTGCTTTTTATATATAATTTTCAACAATAAAAAATCTGCAAAGCTTGATATCACTGGGAATTTGCCTAGGATCATTTGAATTAAAAAACAATAATATTTATCAAAGTGTTTATAACTTTCATGACCATTTATAGCAATATAAAGCCCATATTTGGTAAAAATTAGGAAAAAAAATATTAAACAGAAAAGGGAGTAAAGTGCAGAGAGTTGTACGTATACAAAGTTGACAAGATTTAGATTTTCAAAATGTAGGTTTAAATAGCTCTTTGATTATGATTATCACTTTTTTGACTACATTTTCTATTAGGTTGTTTAGTAAAATGAAGTACTTTTCCATTAGTGTCTTCAAATTACAATTAAAAATGTATTTTTTATTTTTTTGGGGGAGTAGTAAAAATTAGGGAACACGCAAAAATATTCAGGGTTATTCAAAGAGAATCGAAAAGTCACTGCACGTTTGGTGACTTTTCGTTCTCTTCAATTCGGTGCGATTTGGCGATCCCATTTCGGCGACCCTGCGATGTATTCAGCAAGCACCACAGGGCCGTCGGAGTGCAGGGGAAAGCTGCCGCAAAGCCGCCGAACACTCACCGCAAAACCAGGCGAAGGCACACCGAAACCCGCAAAAACATCTGGATTAATCACGCCGAACACGCTGGAGAAACCCGAGCAGGAGCCGGTTGAGAGCGCAGAGCAGCCGCTGGAAAAAGCCGACACCGCAGACGAATGGAGTGAAAAAAAAAGTACGCTTGAATGTTTGAAAAGTGAAACGCTGTTTGCAAAGAAACTACTGAAAGAAAATGGCTGGAATTTACATATAAGATCCAAGGAATGATAATAAAAAAGGCTGTTACAGAAAAAAGAACTTTTTAAAAATAAACAGAAAATATTTTTTTGCAAAAAAATCCCGAAAAATGCCTAAAAGATCCTACAAAATCTATAAATGAAGAGACTTTTTACTGCAGAATATTATAATAAATGGTTTATTAGATATTGCATTAAAACGGGAATATTATTAACATTGAAGCCTATGGGATTCGCCTGAATAAACCTGTCGAATGAAACCACCGAATGGCAGAGCATTTCAGCAACCTTTCACTGCTGGTTTTTGTTCTCTGAATAGACGAAGCATTTCTTCTCTATGGGGATTTCACTGCCCTCAAACAGGCACCGTATGTGCAGGCAATTCGCCAACATTTGGCAAACTGCCTGCTCTCTGGATAGCCGAATGGCCAGGAAAGGTAACCGAACGCTGAAATTCAGCGTTCGGTTACCTTTCGCCAGCAATACGGAGCTCTTTGTATAACCCTGAAAGTATATTAGGTCGGAATTGGGAATTTCCAGCATCTTTCTCACAGGCGTCTCTATATTATTCCCGAAATGCACAGTTCCATAGACTTGTGATTTTTAACCTGAATATATGCCCATGTTGAGGAGTTGTGGCTGCCATTATGATTGAGCACGTTACTAGAAAAAGGGATGCTCAGATGGATAACAATAACTTTTTATTGTTCTTTTTCTAGGGATGCAACAGCACAACATACATCCAAGACGCATTCCACCTGCTACTCCCTGTGATGCAGGTTTCTCACATCCAAGCTTTCTCATCAAAGTCATAGGAGGGTGTCCGACCAAGCACTCGATATATACCACAATGTTAGAAATAAGGAATGGACGCTGCTTAACCTGCCACGCTGCCGGCTTGGTTTTAGTCCTTCTTATATGCAGTTTTGCACATGGTTGAAAGTGAATCAAAAATGTTTTTTAGGTTTGTTTTGTTTTTGTTACTGTTTGCAAGTAATTTCTAATTATTTTGTTGTTTCTCAATAACAGAGTATTATTGTTATATATTAAAACGGCTTACTGAGGTCTTTACCAACAAAGATGCACAATATGGGGCTGATTGCCAGAATATCCACTAGAAAGGACTTTGAGATTATCCTTATGTGACAAAGAGGGGTTAATTACTTACTAAAACAATACAGGAATTGAAAGAATAAATAAAATAATGCTAAAAAAGACCTAAAAGGCGCAATTCATTTTCAATTTCCTTCCAGGTCTCATGAACTGGCTATGAATTACAGGAATATGGAATTTTCATAACTATTTGCTGTATTCTATTTCTTTTTAATTGTCATTTTTGAGATGCAGGAAAAAAATAAAGAAAATTAAATCAAGCTCAAGTTGTTTTTTAGTAGGACAAGGATTTTTTTTATTTTTTGCTTCAGATATTTGTTTTATAGTGTTTATTTTTGTAACTACAGTTTTTTTGTCATTTTTAATGCATTATGTTATGTTGAATCTAAGCTACGTATATTAGCAACTGTCGGGGTTTAGCAAACAGTACCTTTTAAGGGTGATTTAAGTCTAAATGTACTTTCCTTCAAGGTAGGAACCCCTATCCCAAAGTACCAATAACTGTAAATATAATCTTAGACCCTTTTTATACATAGGGGCATCTAAGTTTACATCCCTCCTAATTAAGGTCCCCAAATTTACCCAAACGTTTACCAATAGAATATAGAAATAATATCAGTATGTGGCATAATTAGTACAGGAGGGGTGGGGTCGCGCCTATTCCCTGATGGAGAGGCTGCAACGGCCCACCTGATGTATCCAGCCCAGGAACATGTATAAAACACAAGAAAAAAATATATATGTCATCTGCGCTTATTCCCATTATACCGTGTGAAACAAAACGCAACTAGAGGCTTTGGTTTCTATTAATGGCCATTAAGAGTGTAAGCTCACCGCCAAGTCAAGGCACATCTAATGAGGGTGAGTTAATGCTCAAAGAGCTAAAACTGTGTAAAATCTTCTGATGCCCTTACTTTGGGCTTTCAGCAGCCGATACAGGGGGAAAAAAAAGAAGAAAATAGACCTGCAGCTCAAACTGCTTTAACTCAATTTGGCAATAGATAGCGCCATCTACTGGCCAAAATAGGTTATTTACAGTAAGAAATGCAATGGGTATCAGCTTAAATATTTCTTACTGTATAATTAATTTTAAATGATTTTTTTTAAATCCACTTGTTTCTGACTATTTTTTTTAAATAACTTTGTAGTGAAGGGTTAAAGGATATATTAACTGGAGGTGTTATACATTCCATTCCAAATAAACATATGAATATATGAAGATTTGACACTTTCATTTTCTGGTTGGAGAAAAATATTTATTTTCCATAACATATTGACTTAAATATGTGGGAAGTTAGATTGATACATATCAAGAGACTTCAGAGAAGAACACGTGTTAAAACAGTACTGACCAATGAACCTATGCTTGAGAAATACATTTTTCTTGTTTTGAAAGCAAGGAGGATCATGTAACCATATGCTTTAGAAAACTGTAGCGCTGTGTTTAAATTTGCCCTTCTGCAAGTAAACAGTGTTGCCACTAGGGGGAGATATTGTGATATGCTGGAGACATTGTGGACTATGCTGGACAAAGCGGACTTCGTCTCCCAGCACCCTTTGCGTGAGGACAGGAAGTGGGGTCAATAAGCGGGGGAGATACATCAGCAGCCTCGTGTTTGGTGCGGGGAGTGTGAGCGGAGCAACGAGAGGGGTAGGACGCACGTTGAAGCTGTCAAGGATCACAACCAGGCCAGAGTGCAGACGTTGTCTTATTTGTGCTAGAGATCGGGACAGAGATCGTGCTGTGACCTGCATACTCAGCGCTGAGAGATTTGGAGGACAAGTTGGTTCCGGCAGGACCTCGAGTTAGGAGGCCGCAATGATCGATCGGGAGTGCAGGCGGCGGATCATTGGCACAGAGTCCCAGTTCCACGCGGAGAAAGATCCTTTGGTCGAGGCATCGAGTGATGGAGAGTTCATTCGACGGATGGATGAGAGGCCTCTAGGCCCACGGTTCCAAAACGAAAACGCACACTTGTTGTATTGCTTCAATTCACAGGGCCCCAATGGTGACTAGTCGAAGATTGCTCTTTTCGTTCACTGGCCAGTTGAACACAGTACCCGGGTACCCTAGACACCACATATATATATTTTTGAGCTATTTCACGGGACCTACACTCCAGAACTGAAGGGGTTAACGGTTTCTTTTTCTGCCGCATGTTTTTCCCACGTGACGCATCCTGTAAATTCCTTCAATGCGCATGTATATTATATGACACTTTATCCCTTAGTAAAGTATATAAAATAGAAAATCCACAACAGTGCTGGTGTATAGTAATTCCTAGTGCGGTGAGACTATCACGAGGTTTATTCAGCGGCTCTGGGGGTGAGCGCTACAATAGCATAAAATACTATGCTTATTGTTTCATTATTAAACTATGAAGAAGTATTGAATCTACCACCTCAGATAAAATATAATAAAAAATATAATTTGGGAACATTGCAATGCTGTATTGAGAGAAGACACTTCAAAGCACTTACAATGAGCTGCAGGATTATAATATAAATCATTGGAGAGAGAAGCATAAATAACATTTAGGTAACAAAATAAAACTACACATTCCCTAAAGAGGGCAGGGTTTTGACCCTAGGTTCTACTGTTCGATACTCCTAAGGTCATTACTCGCCTCAACCATCTCCTTTACCATTTTAACCCCTCAGGTCAAGTGCGATTTATCCTGAATCGAAAGGCTCTGGATATGATCTAGGAAACACGGGATCTGCCAGGCATGTACTGGCTATTGGGACTACAGGGAGATTCCCGGTGGGCCGATGGCTCAGTGGGCCGGTTTGGATGCTGGTTCACCGCTTCCTCACTGTCTGTAAAAAAGATGCATTCTCATATTGCAGCCACCGTGCAGGTGAGACACGCTGCGCACCAGCCTCACCGTAAGACATGGAGCGCGCTCAATATCAGCCGCCGCGTTCCTGTTGCTTTACTCAATCACACTACAGCAGCTCCAAGAGTGATTGGTTGAGCCATCCGTTTGTTCCAGCAATTATGCTGGGCTGGCTGACGTCACCCCTCCCACTGATCCCCATACACAGTGATGTGAGAGGGAGGAGGAGAAAGTAGAAAAACAGAGAGAAGAATCAAAAAAGTAAAATAAAAAAGGTGGGAAGGAGTAGGGATGAGCTTTTCGGTTCGATCAGTTCGGAGTTCGATTCGAACATCGGCAGTTCGAAAGTTCACGAACTTCGAACTTTTTGGCGTGTTCGAAAAATTTTTTGAAAAAAATATAATAACATGTGCTTCTAATTAGTCTGGTCTCATGAATTTGATACATTGTATGCAGACTGGAAGTGCTAGGTGTCGTGTCTGGGTCTGTGATGGCGATGTTTCCATACATCCTACAAATCTGCCACTTCACAGGCAGGTTATGGGGACCTCCTAGGCATGATATTTGAAGGAATTTTTCATTTTATTTTTAACCCTTATTTTATGGAAAACTCACTGTTCCTTTAACCCTTTCACTGCTGAGGCATTTCACCGCTGTGTGCTGAGCTAATTTTTACCGCTTTCGCTCGTCATGTTTAAACGCGATTTGAAGCCACATTTTATTATACGACCCAGACATATTATATATCATTCTTTCCAGCAGACTCGGCAGATTCATAATATATCATTTTTATATGTATACGTCATGTTCTGCCTGTATATTATAACAAAAAATGCAATAAAACTTGAATTTTTAATCATCTGCAGCGTGTAAAGTGGTTTTTATCAACTTTTATCACATGAACATTTGCGGTTATATTTTCTATGGGGTGCGCTTGCACAAAAATTAGAAATGGGGACTGATTACATTTTTTGGGGGGAATTATGTAATTTTTAGCAAACGCACACCATAGAAAAAATCATTAGTGCAGCATCATCGTTCACATTATAATTGAAATGTGAACAATATTGCTGCATTAATAAAAATAACACACAAAAAAAATACATGTTTTTTTTAATTTTTTTTTTTTTACTTTATACCTGGTCATGTTGGGTATCATTCGAAAGGCCTTTCGATTGACACCCTCCATGACCCCCTAGCTGCCACGGTTCTGGAGATGTCGGGGTTCAAATGAACCCCCTATCTCTACCAGGGGATTCCGGGCAGCTAGGGGTTCCCCAGCTATCTGACGTCATCACGCTATGCGTGAGGACGTCAGGCAGTGAAGGGAACCCGGGGGTGGAGCCGCCATCCAAGATGGCAGCCCCCACCGGAGCTAGGCCGCACTTCAGCGCCGCAAGGCGCCGAAGTGCGACCCGGTGCCTAAGGGGTTAAAGCCAGGCACCGCTTTAAAGGGGAGACTCTCCCCTTTTAAGCGGTGCCTCGCTTTTTTTTGTGGTACCTCCCGATCGGGAGGGAGAAAGATCCGAACGATCCCCCCTCCCTTCCAGGCGATCTCCCGGCATTGCCGGGGGTCGCCTGGAAATGACGTCATCGTGCATGGCGCGATGACGTCATTTACGTCGGGAGGAGCTTGACTTCAGCGTCTGAGGACGCTGAAGTCAGAACGCCGCGGGACCCCTGACAGAGAGGTGAGTATCTCCGCTGGGGATCCCGCAAAGCTGATGACGTGTGGGACACATCCTCCTCAGCATACAGCGGGAGTAACTGAGGACGTGTCCCACACGCCATCAGCAGTGAAGGGGTTAAAAACATATTTTTTTAAAACTTTTTGTCCTTGTTTCCTATCCCCAGGGCGCTACCCGGACCCGGACATTGTTTTTAAGTGTTTCTATACATCCTAGAAATCCGCCACTTCACGGGCAGGTTATGGGGACCTCCTAGGCACGATATTTGAAGGAATTTTTGGTTTTTATTTTTAACCCTTATTTCATGGAAAACTCACTTTTCCCTTAAAAACTTTTTTTTTACTTTTTGTCCTTGTTTCCTGTCCCCCAGGGCACTTCCCGGACCCCCATACACTTTTTATGGCAAATATCTAGCATATATGCCCTGTTGGAGGGCACTCTAAAAATTGAACTTTGAGTCCCATTGACTTGCATTGAGTTCGTGTTCGAGTTCATATCTAGCTGGCTTTTTATGTGCGATACCTATGGTCTATATACTATTTTTGTGCGTGTCTGCAATTCTGCATATTTAACGTGAAGTCCAGGGCCGATTTTTTTTTTTTCTCTCCCGGTCCATCCCTGGGATCTGCTATGGTGGCTGTCTGTTAAGGAAATGCCTTCTCTGTGTATGAGAGGAGAAGAGAAAATATTTGACTTGTTCAAATGGCCATATCTGGTTGTCTTTTATGTCACTGGGGATTTCCAGATCATATGGTACCGTCATTCAGATGACGTATCTGAACCTGAAGGCACAAACTGAAACCAGCAGAGCATCACCTACTCTGTTCCAGTTCATAAAGACACTACGGCAGGGGTGTCCATAAAGTGTCTAGCAGTGCACCTCAATACTGATCCTACCTTACTTTTGTCTGCCATTTACATCCTGCTCTTCCAGGGACTGAGGAGCGATGTTAAACTGGGAAGATTCAATCGATTAAGATGAATATATTGCCTAGATTATACGTTTTCCAGGTTTCCCTCTTCCTGGCCAAAAGGGCCACATCTGAAAGGTCTCCAATCAGCTGTGGGTTCCTTCATATGGGTCCGGAAAAGACGTTGGATGACATGCAGAGTGACATTCTGGTATAAATTTAAAGGGAAGAAATTATTGGTGCAGCACTCCAGATGTCTTCCAATACTCCATTTTATTCAGCTTAGCATTTTCGGAAGGGCAACCTTTCGGTCCATCACAGGGACTTTTTCAAGCCAGGCAGGTGGTCTGTGCACCTGTATCTGAGGTGATTTTTTCTTGGTGTGAAGTTCTGTGGCTGGTTTTCAATTACATTTACAGAGAGACGCGTGGCTGACCTAGTTTCATCTTGTATTAGCTTGCTGTCCAACTGTAGACAGGCAGGTGGTCTGTACACCCATTTCCGAGGTTATTTTGTCTCGGGGTGAAGGTCTGTGGCTGGTTCTCTATTCAATTAAATTTACAGAGAGAATTGGCTGACCTAGTTTCATTTTTTATTAGCTTGCTGTTCAACTGTAACAACTAGTATGTTTGTATGGCCCACCTGGGACCAAACAAATGATGGACTTTGAGGGACCTTGATATTCCAACTGCAATTTTATCTCCAGCAAAAAAAGATCATGATTATTCAGAGAAAGGTGAAAACCAGGAGAATTGGCAGGAGAAGAGAACAATCTAGACCAAATTGCCGATTTGGAAATCGAGATAAATGAGAGAATTTTTCTGGTTTAGCTATTTTGACCAAGAATTTTCACTTCTCCTGCCAATTCTCCTGAGTTTCACCACTCGCTGAATAACCCTGAATGGATTTCCTGTGTTCCAGATGCCCAGCCATCAACACGTTGCTTAGGATTTTGGATGCATAGCATGTCATCCATTTCCTTTTCTCCTTCCTCTCCCCAAAGTCCCACATCCTCAGGATAGGAACGGATATTGATATTAGTCCTTTTGGGGCAATGTAGAAGGTTCGCTCACACAGATATCATAGATCTAGGGACCAAGTAGTTACCTTTGATGAACTCCAGGAGGTATCTCCTCTTATGCACCCCAAATTATTTCCCAGTATGTACCAATGAAAAAGATTATGGGATGGTACACTGCTCCAGCAAAATTATATGAGTAAAACTACTTGTAGTGGGGACCAGGCAGCTACAAGCTTATATACTTCCACATCTGGTGGAAATGTCCTAATGTCTTGCCCTAGTGGGAATCCATGAAAGCATTATTACTGGAGGTGTCTGGTCGCTCATTCCAACATAACAGATGGTTGTTCCTCTCTTATCATCATGGCAGTAGAGGTTGTTTGATATTCTTTCTCCAGCTGTTAAGCTTCCCTGGCAGCAACCCGGCCACAACTTTTGACCACTGGGAATCAAACCTTGTCCTACGAGAAATAGTGGATAATACACTGATGAACAATCTGACCTACAGAGTCTCCATGGCACCATACTTTGCTTTCTTGGTATTTAGGGCAACTGATACTTGGCTTGCGGTTCTGCTTTTTGTCATTGATTATGCAATTGTAACTAAATAAAGAATTATTTTAAAAAAGCCATTCCGATATTTAAAGGAACACTACCCCGAACGCAAGCTGTAACTAGATTAATTGTGCATTACAAAAAAAAACATAATATTGCTGCTTTTTTTTCTTTGAATTACATATAAAAAATAAAGGTTAGGTTTTTATGTCCTGATTCCATTTTGTGGATTTTTCCCTCGATGCAACATTTACCATAATCTTATAGCAAGTCTGTCTTTACAGATGTGGTATGGGATAAAATGGTAACGAAGAGGCAATGGGGTAGAGGAGGGAATGTTTAAACAAGGTTGCAGGAGATCTGTTTTGCTGTCTAGGCTACACGAAATAAGAGCTAGCAGCAGCTGAATGAGTGATGATAGTGGGCTTCCAACGCTTTACTCTACCGACCCCCCCCAGTGATGTCCTTTGCATGCATCTCCCACAATGCAATTCTTATGAATAACAGTTTTGGAGACCTGAGCTATTCACTTCATTCTGTGCTGTAATGATAAAGGGGAGGGCAGTTTACATCACAAAATCTCACACATTTGATGCACCCAGTGACACGAATAGAGTAAAATATTTTCTTAACTAAATATACAAGATAAAAACAAAGTGCATTTATTACGATATCAGCAACATAAAGAACATTTATTTTTTTGGTGGTAGACGTCCCTTCAAAAAATTATTCTTTCATTCTTATTTTTGAGCCTATACGGTGCTCCTATTATATGAGATGATGACACCCTGTTGACTTACTCAACCTTTCCGCCTATTTCAAATACAAGGCACAGTCAAGACAATTTTATTTTAGACGCCACTCCGTTAAGGGCTCCATAATGCACTTGCTACTCTGATTTTACCACATGAAGTCCAAGAAACCAAAAAGAACCAGCACTTGTGGGCTGTGTTGAAGTGTCATTTTATTAGATTCTTTACACACTAAGGCGAAAGCAATGTTTCAACCTACTGGCTTTTATCAAGCTGAATAAAAGCCAGTAAGCTGAAACATTGATTGCTGGTACCTTAGCGCCGAAAACATCAAAATAAAAGGCACTTCAACAGAACCCACCAGCGCTGGTTCTTTTTGCTTTTTTTTAGTTGAAACATAAAGCACTGAGTACATTTGACTACATGTTCAAAGTGTAAGATCAACACTATCACGTTCATTATGAATACTGCATTATTTATTTATTTATTTATAAAGGATTTTACCAGGAAGGATACATTGAGATTTCTCTCGATTTCAAGTATGTCCTGGGTTCAAGAACATTGTATTTCTGTACCTACTGTAACAATTCAAAGTAATAAAATGCAAGCTATTAAAAAAAAAAAAACTGTACAAATAAACATATTATCAGAAAATAAATATACAGGGTTATTCAAAGAGAATCGAAAAGTCACCGCACGTTCAGTGACTTTTCGTTCTCTTCAATTCGGTGCGATTTGGCGATCCCATTTCGGCGACCCTGCGGTGTATTCAGCAAGCACCACAGGGCCATCGTTGTGCAGGGAAAAGCCACCGCAAACCCAACGAACACTCACCGCAAAACCCAGCGAATGCACACCGAAACCCGCAAAAACATCTGGATTAACCCCGCCGAACATGCCAGAGAAATCCGAGCAGCACCCGATCACACGCAGAGCAGCCGCCGGAAAAACCTGACACCGCAGACGAATGGAGTGAAATAAAAAAAAAACAGTATGCTTGAATGTTCGAAAAGGGAAACGCTGTTTGCAAAGAAACTACAGAACGAAAATGTCTGGAATTTACATATAAGATCCAATGAATGATAATAAAAAGGGCTGTTACAGAAAAAAGAAAAAATGATTTAAAAAAAGACAGAAAAAAATTCGCAAAAAAATCCTGAAATTGCCTAAAAGATCCATAAAAATCTAAACATAAAGAGACTTTTTACTGCAGAATAAAATAGTAAACGGTTTATTAGATATTGCATTAAAACGGGAATATTTTTAACATTGAAGCCTATGGGATTCTCCTGAATAAACCTGTCGAATGAAACCACCGAATGGCAAGGCATTTCGGGAACCTTTCCCTGCTGTTTTGTGTTCTCTGAATAGACGAAGCATTGCTTCTCTATGGGGATTTCACTGACCTCGAACAGGTAACGAACAGGCACCGTATGTGCAGGCAATTCGCCAATGTTTGGAAAACTGCCTGCTCTCTGAATAGCCGAGTGGCCAGGAAAGGTAACCGTACGTTGAATTTCAGCATTCGGTTACCTTTCGGCCACAATTCGGAGCTCTTTGAATAACCCTGAATGTCACTATGTTACATGTTTACAGGTGCATTCCGTATCGAGGTATGTTAATAGGGAGCTCTTAAATGATTTTAGACTGGGGGAAGATTTGATGGCGTCTGGGAGGTTATTCTGTAATTGCGGTGCTCTGTAGGAAAATGACGATCGCGTCACTTTCTTTTTGTATTGTTCTATTGCAAGTAAGGTGCTGGTCCTGGATCGGAGGTTATAGGATGAGGGAACTGCTGGGGGAAGCAGTCTATTCAGGTAGGGTGGTAGCTTCCCAGGAAGGCTCTTAAACACCAGGTTGGAAAGGAACAAAACAAGAACACAACACTCAGGCTTGAAAACATGTACTCACTATTTTCTCAAATACTTCTAACATGAGGTACTGGAATATCTTGGCGGGGTAAAAGCACTCCAACCAGGGTCTTCCGTTCTAGCTTCTGCCACTAGATATTATCTGTCCTGTAACATATTTTCAAGTTAATGATTCACCGTACTGGTATATGTTAGCTGAGTGCTCACCGCTCCCTTTTAATAGCACATTGGAATGTCTTTGCCGTTTATGTAAAGAGTTAATAGTAACAGCCTTTTCTGCCAGCCCGCCATTAACCCATCGCCACATTAGTTTCAGTCATCCTACTAGTTCTGCCTCATCATTCAAATAGTATCTGTGTGAGTTGCCGATCGACATTATCATCAGATTAGTCTTCTTGCTCAGTCTCCATAAAACCCCATGTATACTAATTCTTTTTGCTCCAATATTTTGGGCAATTTTATTCCTACAAGCAGGGCCAGATTTATAATTAGGCAGAGTAGGCATGTGCCTACAGGTGCTTGTCTCAGTAAATTACAGGCTTTGTTTTTTTTCAATCATTTAGACCCTTGTATCTCCGAAGCCCTACAGGCTAGAAGGATTGTTACTGTATCATTTTAACCCCTTAGTGACCGGGCGGTTTTAAAAAAATCCATCCTTTAGTGCCCGCTGCTGTTTTTACGTTTCAGCGCTGTTTGGGCCCTATTACACTCCTAACGCAAACGATAATGCTCACTTGCATGAGCATTAACGTTTGCCGCTGTATTCACCACCTATTACAATCCGAACGCAAACGGGTTAAAAAACCCGTTTCGTTTGGTACCTTGCGCTTCTCTGCGCGAGGATACTGTACTTTGCGCTCCCTATTAGGGATGAGCTGTTCGGGTTCGGACGGTTCGGAGTTCGACCCGAACTTTGGCAGTTCGAAAGTTCGCAAATTTCGAACTTTTTGGGCGTGTTCGGTTCGAGTTCGAAAAAAAAAAAGAAATTTTGAAAAAAGTATAGAAAATGCTTAAAAAAATACTAAAAAATCTAGAAATAAAGAGACTCTTTACTGCAGAATATTATAAGCAACGGTTTATTAGATATTGAATTAAAAACTAATGTGTACGTGGAAAGAAAAAAGGGGGGTGTCCTGATGCTCCATCGGACAAACAGCAGCAAGCCCCAAAACTCAGTGGCAGGTCCAAATGTTCGCTCGGGAAAACATAGATAAGGGGTGTGCAAAAAACATATGCAGGAAAGATCATCAAAAAAGCCACGGGGAAAATACCAAAATGTCAGAACACAATCCAGGCATCATAAAAAAAAAAAAAAAAAAATTAATAGTGAAAAACGAAGAGCGGACACCTCATCCAGTGTCCATATACGGGGAGGGGGCATCCAATGCATCAAGGGGGAGACATAGCCGAGCACTTAATGAGCCACTCCGGGACACGGCAGCGATAAGGAGACAGCAGGTCCACAGCAGCCAGGGAAAATGGGTGCTCCATACGAACCCCTACGACTATGGCCATCCAGACAGCACCAGAGAGCCCCAGCGCCAGTGGAGAAATCAAGCTGCCAGGAAATTCCTTCAACCCATGGGGGAGGAGAGATCACTCATCCGGCATCACCATAGACAGGTTGCCCAGCAGTCCACAAGGAACACTCACAGCCGAAAAGGGCAACAGCCGCGTCGATCTGGCAGCCACACATCTGAACATGGTCCAAGGAGCTTCACAAGGCCGTTCCAACACCGGCACCACTCCAGACCATCCAGCAGCCACCAAAGATGGATCCACGCCATCCACCAGCCGGTCAGCAAGTCACTGCCTCTTAAAGTCAGCCAGCAGTTCCATCAATACACCCCATGTAAGTGGCACGGACTCCAGAGCCGACGACTACTCAGGGGGAGAGGGCGACAGCGCAGAATTCTCACAAGAGGGTGAATCATCTAGGCCTGTAGTCAGCAAACCCGGGGGACATACCACCAGACAGCGGGCAGTGCCCAGGGGACTGGTCCTCTGACCACCCCCGCACAGCCGCCGGCCGGACTACGGAAGTCCTCTTCGGGTAGTTGAATGCAGGCAACAGACAGGACCTCACCAGTCAATAGGCTGCAAGATGTCGGCCACACACGAGGTAGTGGTCCAGCAGGGAATAGCAGAGAGACAGGCAGCGGTAACCCAGAAAAGGGAGTCCAGGCGATCCTCTCTACTAAAAGGAGCCGAGAAAGGTGTAAGAAGGGTCAGAAAGTCCATAAATCTCCGAAGTGGGGAGTCCAGATTCGGAGGTCCACTAAATTACGTCTACCTTCCTTGACATCCAAGCCCCGCCCATTAAAATAATATTTTTAACTAAGTAAAAAACTAAATATATGTATTTTTTCAAACATTTTCAAACATTTTCACAAAAATTAAATATGTTTTATGGGGAAAAAAAAACAAATCCTTTTATTCCCAGAGGTCTTTCATTCAAAGCTTTCCAGCTGTAAAGGTAAGCAAAGACTCACTAGTATTCATAACAATATGTCAATAAAAATCTTTCAAGACAGCTTTGATCAGATAAGTGCTATTCAATAATTCACAATCAATAAAAAGTATTGTCATGCGTTGCTCAGTAAAGCACTTTGCACATTCCTAATAGACATTTGATAGTTCAGTACATTCAACGGCTTCTTTCAAGCATATTTAAGCAGGCACCATCAGCTTTCTAAATAATGCATTCATGGACATAGACATTAATGGACTTCTACTGTCCATAGAGACATGTTTGCTTTGTGGATTGTGGCCCTATTTTGTATAGAGCTGCTAATAGGGAATCACAATCTATTATGGGTGAGAATTTATATTAGCCTTTAAAAACCAGAATATTAGGGAGCTGCTTAGTGGCACCAGCTATGGTGGCACAGGCTACCACTGGTCTCGTGTCCTGGAGTTCATAGGACTACTGAGAGTCATGTGCAATTCCTGCACAAGATCATACACATAAGATCTTGCTGGATCATTGGAAGGATAATGGAGAACTATTAATACTGAAGGGGTGATTCAAAAAGTACAGAAATTTCAGTGCTTTCTGGTTCGGCGAACTATGGTGCACTTCGGTGATTCCATTTCGCTGACCCTGCTGTGAATTCACTATTCACCGCAGGGTCCCTGAAGTGCGCTGAACATGGAGCCACTGAAGACCGCCGAATAGGCCACCGAACTGCATAAAAAAACACAAAAATCTGCTATTCTTCTAATAGGTGTCTAAACCAATAAAAATGCATTAAAATGTGTCTAAATAATAATAAAGGTCCTATAAAAAATAAAAAGGTCTGTTACAGAATAAAAAAAAAGTCGTTAAAAATAATTGGGAATCAAGAATTTCGCCTATAAAAAAAAAAATACAAAAATATGTTCCAATAAATAAATAAAAAGACGGTTTGAAATAAGAAAAAACAACATAATATTTTTTTGACATTGAATCCTATGGGATTCGCCTGTTTAAACCTTTCTAACTGATCACTGAAAATCCGGCCATTTCCCTGACACTTTGGTGCAGTTCAGAGTTAGCCAATACTTCTCTATGGGACAATATCGCTGCTGCTGAAGAACACCGGTCACCGATCTGCGGCAAACTGCACCATATTTCACTTTCAATTCACCAGTATTTTCTGAATTGACAGTTTAGTGAATAGACAAAATGCTACAAATTTGCACTGTATGGGGAAATTCACCGTTCAGTGAAATCCGGTGGTAAGTTTGGGGCTTATTGAATAACCCCTTGAGTATCTTTCTGTTTGCAGTGAAACAAAGCAGCGGATTGCCCCATCCTCTACAATACTGGATAGGGGATAAGAATGGAATTTATTACCGTGCAGGTATTTTTCTTTGTGCCAAAACCAAATCAATTAACGCCATGTTTTGAAATCCGCAATTTATTTCTTTAAAATACTGGCTGCAGGCGAGAATAATGACTGACTATAGACTATCTCATTATTATTGTGCTGCCTACACATTAACAAGTGAAGCAATGCGAAGCGCTAATGATATAAATAAAGATAAATAATAATTAATAGTAACAGCTCAACTGAAAATATACCCCCTATATATATTTTCTTTTGCAATGCTGTAATCAGTACGGCTTTTTAGTTATTTCAATTAAACATGGGCTTCTTTAGAAGCAATTATGGTCCACTGTGCCTCCTGTAGAGGGGGTGGCGTTGGTGCTGTGGGGAAGGAGGAGCTGGGCTGCTTTAGCCACAGTAAATTAAAGATGACACCAATAACCTGTATCACATTCTATATGTTTTTTTCTGAGATAATTTCAATTTTACCTGCCCACTGTGGCCTCCGTGGTCTGAGGCGGGTAACATAAACCCTTAATACATTATGTGCCCACTGGCGGGGGGTGGGGGTGGGCTCCCCAAGTGTCATTTAGTACAAGAGCAATTTTATTTAAACCAAGCAATTCCTTACAGCACATTTACTAACGTTTAGTGATTAATTGCTGAAAGTATTATTGCTTTGCAGCAGCTCTGCAACTTTCCTTCACATGCCGCGAGACTGACACATCAAGTAAAATGAGAAAAGTTCTTTCTCTCCCAGGGCAAGACTAAAAAATAATGCCTACTGCCCCTTTATAACTGCGCCATAAGCAAGGATAGACTGGTTTTAGTTCTCACAATTGTCACAGAAATAACATTTTTGGCCATGCTTTCAAACGCATTAGCCCAAGACATTTGTGAACTACATTTCCCATGACGCTCAATCACACTTTTCCTCAGTGATGTTCAGCCGTTTCGTCTCACTGATAAGGAGCAAAAGTATGCCAAGGTACACTGAGTGCATCGTTGGGTCTCAACCGAATGTCCGTGCAGAGCATTCAAGTGCTGTGTCTTCTCCATAGAGACAGGCTGAAATACGATAAACACCACAATCTCCCACAGCAGGATGATTGCCATATAATATATTCATATTTTTTCTTTTATTCAGTGGAAAACCCGAAAAAGATACTTATAAGTAAATAATTCTGGGTATGCAAAAATGGAGAAAACAGAGGAGCAGTTATGGAATGTTGGCAAAAAGCGCTGATAAGCACGGAACTGCTGTGCCGAATTCCGCCGTACTGAGAGAAAAAATAGAAAGTCTCCTATTCTTCTGATAGGAGGTTAAATCATTAAAAATGTAGTGAAAAAAATGTACTTAAATAATAAAAAAGGTAATTTTATAAAAATTAAAAGGGTTGCTAAAAATACTAAAAACGTCTTTTAAAAAATAAAAAAGGTCTTTAAAAAAATAAAAACGTTTTTCTAGAAAATAAAAATAATAAATGGTCTTTAAATTATTAAAAAAAAGCTATTACATTTATTACATTAAAACCTATTAGATTTGCCTGTTTAAACCTGTCGAATTGAAATTACTGAAATCAGGTAATTTCACCACAATTGAGCATTCTGTCACTAGACAAATCATTAGCTCTCTATGGGACAATTTCTGTGTCACCGGGTGTCGCCCAATCACACCGAATTGTGGCGAAATGCCCTGTATTTCGCTGTCAATTTGCCTGTATTTAGCAAATTGACAGTTTAGGGAATACATGAATTGTCCTGAGATTGCACCGAATGGTGAAACTCACCGTTTGGTGAATTTGGAGGCAAATTCGGAACTGAGCGAATAATCCCCCATGTGCCAGAATACAAGAGAAAATGTAAGCATTTTCTGTTTAGTTGACACTGAACATTTCCTTAGAAAAATGCAATAACATTATCTCCATTTCTGATTTTTAAAAAGAATAAATAACAATGAAGGTTTTGGATGATAAGATTTGAAAAATAGTTTTGATTGAAATGCAAAAAAAAAGTATACTTTTTTGTTATAGCATTCTGACCACACATGAAATATACACATAGTAATGATATGTTTTTAACTACTAAACCTGCTGAAAAAATTAGTCTGGGTTCCAAAAATAAAGTGTAGCGCTCACTCCCGGAGGAGCCGCTGAAATTGAACCTCGGGTCAGTCTCCCCGCACTAGGGAATAAATATACTCCAGCACCGTCATGGATTTTATAAATTATATAGTTTACTAGAATAAATGGCATATAATGAATAACACGGTATACGTAGATATATTTACAGTACTTCGTAATGCGGGAAACGCGCAGCAGAAAAGAAATACAAGGCTTCGTAATTCGAGAAACGCGCAGCGGAAAAAGGGAAAAATATATCTTTAACCCCCTTTGTGGTTGGGGAGTGAGTCCCGTACAGGTTATGTCCCAAGAATGTAGGTGTGTGTGTGTGATGGTACCCGGGTAAAATATTCAACTGGCTAGTGAATTATTTATGAGGTATCTTCAACTAATCAAGTTGGGGCCCTGTGGGTTTTGAAACAAACAGCAGCGTGCTTTCTATTTTCACAATGGCCTGGAAGGCCTCTCACCCATCCGCCCGATACTTGGTGCTCTGCTCGACCCAGGACGTCTCTCTGCTCGATTTTGACTGGGATTTTATGGGTTACCGGATCCGCTGTCTTGCTTTTCTGTAGCTGCCACAAGATGTCCAGCTCACCGCCTGTACTCCCTGTCCGATCGATCTGCAGTGCTCCTAACTCGGGGTCCTCTCGCTCACTTGGTATCAGCGTGGGTTATTCTGGTGAAACACTGGGTCTTCCTCTTATGAGGCGGAATAACCCGGTCTGTCGCTCTGTCAGGCAGCACCTGCACTCCGGCCTGGTCAATATCACGTTCTGCTGCACTGCGTCTTGCTCCTCTCACTCCCTGGCGCGCTCTGCCAGCTCTCCTCACGAGGCTCAGGATGTCAGCGTCTGTGTCCCACCCACTTCCTGTGTCCACCCGCAAAGCATGCCGGGAAATGTAGTCCCAATGTTCAGTGTCTCACATTGCACTTGTCTCCCTCCGGTGGTCAAAAGCAAGTACTACAACGGCAGGGGATTTAAAACCAGCGCAACAAAAGCATGACGGCAAATAATGTTTACTTTAGATTTGATAAGCAAACAAATGGTCCAAATGAGCTCATCACATGGGGAGGTGACATGGCCCAGCAATGAAATGCTAATGTTCACTTCAATGACACATCTCTCCTCTGCACGTTTTGCTGCTCCCCTGTCACTCATGTGCCTCATTTTGTCATTGCACATCAACTTCCTGCAGCATACCCAAGGACCGTCCAAAGCATGGTGGTTGAAAATTACTGCTTTAACCTCTTAACGCCGAAGGGCATTCTATGCCATCACGGTAGAGGGAGGGGCCTGAACGATGCGGTATCGTATAGTATGTCCCACTGGCTCCTATTGCACTCCTCCCAGCCCGCCCCCATGTGCCAGCATGTCGACATTGGCTGCCACATGACGGCCTGAACTCACGCTGTCCTTCTGCAGCCAATGATGTGTGTGTCACATCGGCTAGGTAGGTGGACCATAGAAGTAGACATAGAGCCGCTAGGTGTGCTATTACGCCTGCTTTTAGATCCACCCGGCAGGCACAACCCGCCTGATGGCAAGTGTCATGGAACTGCCGTAGCGCTCCACGCTTCAAACTCCAAGAGACTTTATGTTCAATTATATCATGTGATTTTAAATATATTTTACATTGTTTGGTTTTAGTTTAAATTAGTTTAGTGTAAATTGCGTAGCTTTAGTTTTAAATATACTTATATTTCTGTAGGTAAAGGTGTTTTTGTGTAGCCAATAAACAAGCTTTACAACTGTGTAATTTATGCAACAGGGCTTTTCCCCTTATCTGGCTGCATGTTTGATTCAAGAAGTCTGGGATAGTGTTTGTCTTTAATCTGATGTGTTAGAACAATAGATTATGTAAATGTTGTGTGAGCTAAAGGCTAAAGAATGTTTATTGTAAATATCTAACTGACATAATGTAATTAGAGACTTTAGGTACATGTTCACTATTTGGTATGCAAATTATAACTGAAGAGGACCTGAAGGAAACCTGCAGTGGTCTTGGAACCAACCAATCAGAACGGTTGGGATGGGTGGGAAGTTTGAATGTGCATTGCTGTATTTTGTATAAAT
Organism: Leptobrachium leishanense; assembly: GCA_009667805.1. Taxonomy (NCBI): domain Eukaryota; kingdom Metazoa; phylum Chordata; class Amphibia; order Anura; family Megophryidae; genus Leptobrachium; species Leptobrachium leishanense. The sequence continues at coordinate 478,859,442 of CM019063.1, read as the reverse complement.
ATCTGGTGAAATCTTCCATAAAGAGAAAAATCCTGTTGGAACATACAGCTCGCCTGGTGTCTCCTTCAACTACGCTACACTACACTCAACCTCAGAAGGCACAGAGCGGCCTTCTGGAAATGCAAAGAGGCTCCAAGGCAGAGGTTCAGATCAAGCAGATCTGGAGCTGCAGATCAGGCTGCTCGAGGCACTGTGCTCCAAGCAACTCAGAGGCCGGGCTGATCTTGGCAAGGGGGTATCTGGAGAGTCCGGACAGGTGGAAGAGAACGGTTCCGTCACAGCAAGGGATTAAATTATTCAAATAAATGTAATTCTGAATATGATGATGGCCCTGTCTCTTGCCCATCCATTGGAAAAGGTCTACTTGAATATATCTGGACCACTGAGGAATCTCGTACAGGAACCCATGGAATATCTGTCTTGGAAAAATATCAACATAATGCAAACACATCAGGGACACTTGGATTGCACCATCTTTCTTCTTGTCTACACTTGTAATCAACTTTTATAACATATTGACAACAACCGCTTTGCCAAGAACACTTTGAGTTGAATTAAAGCAGTTTGCATATTATACACCAGAGGTTTGCAGATTGATCACGTTTTTCCTAATGTTCTTGACATCAGACAATAATTGCAACATATAGTATAAGATTCCTTCTAGGCAGATTGAGCTATTTAGTCTCATCTTGAAAGTCCATTTATTTCTTCCTCATCCAAACCGTTGATGAATCTGCAATCCATATTGTTCTAGTCTTGTTCTCTGGTAAATCAATGTGTGTAAACATAATGTACAATCCATTAGGACTAATTAAGTCATTCAACAAAGTCTTTACTCCATCAGACCATTCAAAGATTCCGTTACTCAAAATCTTCCATCTTTCTGTGAGTGCACATGCTTCCCTATAAACATTTTAGGTAAACAAAGTTTATCCATGTCACAGTGAGTAATAATCAGATTGTCAATCAATGTTATCTCTGTATGGACACTGGATAAAGGACATGGGCTGTGCATCATTTTTTTTGTCTTCTGATCTCTGCAACAATCAGAGTACAGCAATACGTAGTGATATTCTGCAACAAAAGACAAAATAAATACTTAGTAAATTAAGTTAAACAAAAAGAAAACATAGCCAAGTAACCTTCCGCTAATAACTTGAAATGTCTTACTTTAATGAATAAATTATTGAATAAACCGCTCCAAGCAAGATTCTGTTGATGGTTGATACCTACTTCTAACTTGCATGGTAACATGTTTCTCAGAAACTATAAGCATTCTTTGACAGAGAAACAAGCTTTAAGTGAAATACTTAGAAATAAAGGAATAATCAAACTTGTTTTCTCTTGTACAATTCAGATTTCTATCTATCCGTCTAGTTGGGACCAGGGGGTCCATGGCCCCTCAAAATCCTGGCTACCTCCAAATACAAAGTGGAGGAGCAGAAATCAACATTGGAAAAGGAAAGAAGAAAACATTAAATTAAAAAGGAGCAAAGTAAAAGGGGAAAGGTAAAAAATTTATATGAACGGCACAAAAAGTAAGCAAAAATTATATATAAAGGTTGAGTAGCTTCCATCCAAAAAGTTCGGAAATAATTTAATTTTTTTTCCGAGGTGCCGATATGATACTGGGAGTGATTAATCCCACATCTTGCGTCATGTGACGCAGGTACAAAATTATCAAAAAAAATTCTAAAATGACCTTCAAGCTATGTGTACTGTATAAGGCAGGGATGTCCAAACTCCGGCCCCTCAGATGTTCCTGAACTACAACTTCCAGAAATCTCTGACTGCATTAGATCGATGGAGAAGCATGGGAGTTGTATTTCAGGGACATCTGGGGGCCTGAGTTTGGACATCCCTGGTATAAGGTGTAAAAGAAAAATATATGAATTTGGTGTTTAGACTTGGATTCCATCCCCAAGAAATCTCATTATAATGCAAATGTTCCAAAATTCCAAAAAGACACCGCGAGCTGTCTTCCATGATCAAGCTGCGCCCAGAGGCCAGAGCCAGCGAGCAGCGTGACAGCGGCCGGCGGAGAGACCCATCATACCCAGCCATGTGTGAGCTATGGGGGCAATATATACATGTGTGAGCTACTGGGGCAGTATACACCCATGTGTGAGCTACTGAGGCAGTATATACCCATGTGTGAGCTACTGAGGCAGTATATACCCATGTGTGAGCTACTGGGGCAGTACAAACCCATGTGTGAGCTACTTACTGGGGCAGTACATACCCATGTGTGAGCTACTTGGGCAGTATATACCCATGTGTGAGCTACTGGGGCAGTATATACCCATTTGTGAGCTACGGGGGCAGTATATACCCATGTGTGAGCTACGGGGGCAGTATATACCCATGTGTGAGCTACGGGGGCAGTATATACCCATGTGTGAGCTACTGGGGCAGTACACACCCATGTGTGAGCTACGGGGGCAGTATATACCCATGTGTGAGCTGCTGGGGCAGTATATACCCATGTGTGAGCTATGGGGGCAGTATATACCCATGTGTGAGCTACTGGGGCAGTATATACCCATGTGTGAGCTACGGGGGCAGTATATACCCATGTGTGAGCTGCTGGGGCAGTATATGCCCATGTGTGAGCTGCTGGGGGAAGTATATACCCATGTGTGAGCTGCTGGGGCAGTATATACCCATGTGTGAGCTGCTGGGGCAGTACATACCCATGTGTGAGCTACTTACTGGGGCAGTATATACCCATGTGTGAGCTACTTGGGCAGTATATACCCATGTGTGAGCTACTTACTGGGGCAGTATATACCCATGTGTGAGCTACTTGGGCAGTATATACATGTGTGAGCTACTGGGGCAGTATACACCCATGTGTGAGCTACTGGGGCAGTATATACCCATGTGTGAGCTACTGGGGCAGTATATACCCATGTGTGAGCTATGGGAGCATTATATACCCATGTGTGAGCTACTGGGGCAGTACATACCCATGTGTGAGCTACTTACTGGGGCAGTATATACCCATGTGTGAGCTACTTGGGCAGTATATACCCATGTGTGAGCTACTGGGGCAGTATATACCCATGTGTGAGCTACTGGGGCAGTATATACCCATGTGTGAGCTACTGGGGCAGTATATACCCATGTGTGAGCTACTGGGGCAGTATATACCCATGTGTGAGCTACTGGGCAGTATATACCCATGTGTGAGCTATGGGGGCAGTATATACCCATGTGTGAGCTACTGGGGCAGTATATACCCATGTGTGAGCTACTTACTGAGGCAGTACACACCCATGTGTGAGCTACGGGGGCAGTATATACCCATGTGTGAGCTGCTGGGGCAGTATATACCCATGTGTGAGCTATGGGGGCAGTATATACCCATGTGTGAGCTACTGGGGCAGTATATACCCATGTGTGAGCTACGGGGGCAGTATATACCCATGTGTGAGCTGCTGGGGCAGTATATGCCCATGTGTGAGCTGCTGGGGGAAGTATATACCCATGTGTGAGCTGCTGGGGACAGTTTATAACCATGTGTGAGCTGCTGGGGCAGTACATACCCATGTGTGAGCTACTTACTGGGGCAGTATATACCCATGTGTGAGCTACTTGGGCAGTATATACCCATGTGTGAGCTACTTACTGGGGCAGTATATACCCATGTGTGAGCTACTTGGCAGTATATACATGTGTGAGCTACTGGGGCAGTATACACCCATGTGTGAGCTACTGGGGCAGTATATACCCATGTGTGAGCTACTGGGGCAGTATATACCCATGTGTGAGCTATGGGGCATTATATACCCATGTGTGAGCTACTGGGGCAGTACATACCCATGTGTGAGCTACTTACTGGGGCAGTATATACCCATGTGTGAGCTACTTGGGCAGTATATACCCATGTGTGAGCTACTGGGGCAGTATATACCCATGTGTGAGCTACTGGGGCAGTATATACCCATGTGTGAGCTACTGGGCAGTATATACCCATGTGTGAGCTATGGGGGCAGTATATACTCATGTGTGAGCTACTGGGGCAGTATATACCCATGTGTGAGCTACTTACTGAGGCAGTATATACCCATGTGTGAGCTACTTACTGGGGCAGTATATACCCATGTGTGAGCTACTGGGGCAGTATATACCCATGTGTGAGCTACTGGGGCAGTATATACCCATGTGTGAGCTACTGGGGCAGTATATACCCATGTGTGAGCTACTGGGGCAGTATATACCCATGTGTGAGCTACTGGGCAGTATATACCCATGTGTGAGCTATGGGGGCAGTATATACCCATGTGTGAGCTACTGGGGCAGTATATACCCATGTGTGAGCTACTTACTGAGGCAGTATATACCCATGTGTGAGCTACTTACTGGGGCAGTATATACCCATGTGTGAGCTACTGGGGCAGTATATACCCATGTGTGAGCTACTGGGGCAGTATATACCCATGTGTGAGCTACTGGGGCAGTATATACCCATGTGTGAGCTACTTACTGGGGCAATATATACCCATGTGTGAGCTACTGGGGCAGTATATACCCATGTGTGAGCTACGGGGGCAGTATATACCCATGTGTGAGCTACGGGGGCAGTATATACCCATGTGTGAGCTACTTACTGGGGCAGTATATACCCATGTGTGAGCTACTTACTGGGGCAGTATATACCCATGTGTGAGCTACTGGGGCAGTATATACCCATGTGTGAGCTACTGGGGCAGTATATACCCATGTGTGAGCTACTGGGGCAGTACATACACATGTGTGAGCTACTTACTGGGGCAATATATACCCATGTGTGAGCTACGGGGCAGTATATACCCATGTGTGAGCTACGGGGGCAGTATATACCCATGTGTGAGCTACAGGGGTAGTATATACCCGTGTGTGAGCTACTGGGGCAGTATATACCCATGTGTGAGCTGCTGGGGCAGTATATACCCATGTGTGAGCTATGGGGGCAGTATATACCCATGTGTGAGCTACGGGGGCAGTATATACCCATGTGTGAGCTGCTGGGGCAGTATATACCCATGTGTGAGCTGCTGGGGCAGTATATATCCATGTGTGAGCTGCTGGGGACAGTTTATAACCATGTGTGAGCTGCTGGGGGCAGTATATACCCATGTGTGAGCTGCTGGGGGCTGTATATGCCCATGTGTGAGTTCTGTGATACGCTCACACATGTCACGTGTTTTTTTGGGGGGGGCGCAAGTAGCTGGTCTGGCCTAGGGCGCAATATTGCAAACACCCCATCTATGTGTCAGGACAAAATCAAATGGCACACTGACCACAGTCACTTCTCTCAAATATCTAGATATGTGGTTAGACCCAAATCTATCCTTTGGCCCCCACATTGAAAAACTTTCATTTAAAATTTAAGCCAAACTAGGTGCCCTGTACAGAAACAAATCCTGCCTGAGCCCCGCGGTAAGAAAGCATATTGTACAGCAAATGCTTATGCCAGCTATTGAATACGGAGATGTAGTGTATGCAGCCGCCCCGCAAACGCACCTCCAGAAACTTACTACATTATATAACTCATTCTGTCGCTTTGTGCTACAATGTAACTACATGACCCACCATTGTGACATGTTAAAAGAACTAAACTGGCCATCGCTGGAATCTAGACGCACCCTTCACCTTTCCAACCTGGTGTTTAAGAGCTTTTCTGGGAAGCTACCACCCTACCTGAATAGGCTGCTTCCCTCAGCAGTTCCCTCATCCTATAACCTCAGATCCAGGACCAGCACCTTACTTGCAATACCACAATACAAAAAGCAAGTGGCTCGATCCTCATTTTCCTACAGTGCACCACAATTATGGAATAAACTCCCAGACGCCATCAAATCTTCCCCCACTCTAAAGTCCCTTAAGAGCTCCATATTAACATACCTCAATAAGGAATGCACCTGTAAACATGTAACATAGTGACTATATTTCCTACATATTTATTTTCTGTTAATCTGTATATTTGTTTTGTGTTAATTTCTTGCATTTTACTAATTTGTATTTCTGTAACCATGTTCTTGAACCCAGGACATACTTGAAAACGAGAGAAATCTCAATGTATCCTTCCTGGTAAAATCCTTTATAAATAAATAAATAAAATAAAATAGCCTAGCACCGGCCCTGGGTAGGCCAGTATGTACCTTTAGGTGTCTTGCCTACTAGGCCACTTATTTGGTTACCTGGGTCTTCACGGCTGTACAACAGTGATGTTACTTCAACTCTATCCCATGTAATCTTTCTATCCATCAATCTTTCTATCTATCGTCTGTCCTTTCTATCATCTGTCTGTATTTTACCTACATATTCTATCATCTATCAATTCAATTAATCATTTATCTATAGATTCCCAAATTTAATCTACATCTATCATCCAGATAGCTATATCTCCATGTTTTATCAATGACAAATGGAGTAGAAATGAGAAGGTTGGGAATAAATGGAACGGAAAGAGCACCTCTCCAGTAAGTGTCCTTGGGCAAGACACCTAACGGTACATACTCGCCACCCAAGACATAATTGAAAACGAGAGAAATCTCAATGTAACCTTCCTGGTAAAATACCTTCTCAAAAAAAAAATATGGAAAATACTTACGTTATTTAGCCTGAGTGTTCTTTTGTTACTATTTTGTATATAAATATGACTATTGCAGAAAGGAAAATAATGGGTAGCAGTGCCAGCCAGATGATGCCAAGAGTGCTTTTGTAATCTGTATGGAGAAACAAAGACAAAATCAATGTGTAGGAAGAAAGCTAAAAGGTTTTAGCAGGGAAATATTGCCCTTTAGTTCTAAATAGAGCATTACCTTCATCGATCATGCCAGTCTGCCAAATCCTGCCCGGAAATAACTTAGTCGTGTCAGAATAGTCTCCATTCAATGCAAATACTCGCCAATGTATCCATTATTAAGGATAAGATATATTTAGGATAAATAGCATGGTTGGATTTGGAGAAGGGAAAGCTTTTGGAATGTCTACATCTTATTATTGATTAAGATAAACCACAGGCATTTCAGGAGTTTTCCTTAATGCAAAAGATTTAGTTAAAATTCTTGAGAAATGAATACAACAGATCTGTTTAAATTTGTATCTTCTGGCAATGTTGCCACCTTGTGGCTGTGGATAATATAGTAGCATATAAAATGATTCTGTTTTATTGACGCCCTGCAAAATCGAACTAGTTAAAAATGTAGTTTTTCATTTATTTATTGTTTGTAATTTCAAGTTAACACAAAGCTTATGTCATTTTCCTGGCTTGAGACCAGTGCAAAAACAAGGCTAGTATTAGGTATAGGGTTAGGGTTAATATTTAGGTTACTGTTTGTGCTTGTTTAATAATGTTCAGTGTTTACTAACGAGCAATGCAGGAACAACATCATGTCCTAGACTAGGTTCCCAATCACGGTCCTCAAGTACCCCTAACAGGCCAAGTTTTAAGGATCACCTTTGGGGAAATACAGACGGAATCCAGCAATCACTGAGCAGGAAATCATATCACCTGTGCATTGCTTCAGATATCTGGAAACTCTGGCCTGCTATGGGTACTTGAGGACTGCAGTTGGGAACCACTGTCCTAGATTGAAAACAATTTTGAGTAGGGTACTTGTGATCTCAGGTTTCTTGCTGTCAAACGTAACCCCTTAATGACAGAAAATGCACCCAACAGTTGCCTTAAAATAAATAAATAAATAAAAATAAAATAAATAAATAAATAAATAGACAACAGTAAAAAGGATTTTTTTTCTTTCATACACTGAAGTTTTGTATACACTAAGTTATTTAAAACGAATTGGGTGGGACCAGAGTTCAGTTTTTAGTTTTAGTAAATAATAAAATAACTATTTTCACTATCAGATTTTTTAAACTGAATAAGGTTCTATGTATACATCTTGTGGCTAATTTCTGTATCAAAAAATTAGACAAAAGCAACAACCAAGGTGAGAACGCCTTGGTCAACAATCACTTATCCCCACCAAAGGTTGAACTTTGGGGCTAACACTCCCTGAATAGGACTAAAACTGAAAATGTGACAAAAACCAACAAATATATTCTCCAGTGAACTGGCCACCATGGGACAGTCACTGATTTATCTGGGAGCGGCAACAAACAATGGCACAAATGCCTTTAATTGATTCACAAAGAGACACTCCCAAATACCAACTTAAAAACAACATACACACACCAGCAGTGTGAGGAGAAATTAGAGTTGTATAATGGTGGACATGGTAGCTATTATTGCAATACTATACTGTGATTACTCAGGTACTGATAATTATAGCTGAAATACAGCCACCAATTATTGATGGTAAAGCTCAATTGCCAAGGATCAAAGATCCAACCGTATAGGACAACCAGAGGCCAAATAAAATTGGTCACAGATATATATTCAATGCTTACCACTAGCCCTAATACTCATCAGATTCCACTCTTACCCTCACAACTGCCAAAACAAGACATACAGTTTTAAAACCACATAGGTTAAACACTCAGCTCGACATATGTTTCGCCGGCTTCATCTGGAGCGAAAATTGGATGGCTGAGTGTTTAACCTATGTGGTTTTAAAACTGTATGTCTTGTTTTGGCAGTTGTGAGGGTAAGAGTGGAATCTGATGAGTATTAGGGCTAGTGGTAAGCATTGAATATATATCTGTGACCAATTTTATTTGGCCTCTGGTTGTCCTATACGGTTGGATCTTTGATCCTTGGCATTGAGTTTTACCATCAATAATAGGTGGCTGTATTTCAGCTATAATTATCAGTACCTGAGTAATCACAGTATAGTATTGCAATAATAGCTACCATGTCCACCATTATACACCTCTAATTTCTCCTCACACTGCTGGTGTGTGTATGTTGTTTTTAAGTTGGTATTTGGGAGTGTCTCTTTGTGAATCAATTAAAGGCATTTATGCCATTGTTTGTTGCCGCTCCCGGATAAATCAGTGACTGTCCCATGGTGGCCAGTTCACTGGAGAATATATTTGTTAATTTCTGTATCAAACTTGTAATCATTGAATTTACGGCCATTTTATTTGCCTCATTAATAGTAATATGTGTCATGCCCACCTGGGTGTTGTCACGGTCCTGACCCTCTGACGCACCTTTTTGTTTTTCTTTTTGCCGTGTCCTGCATTACATGCAGATTCCAGGACTTTGTTTTGTTTTTGTGTTTTGGTTTTTCTGTTTTTTTCCCCACGTTCAGTTCAGGACTTGATTACTGGCATTCTAATCTATCATCACCTGCAGATCATCCTGCCCAGCCTCCTTGTGTATATAAGGAGGCCTCTCCCCTTTAGCTGCACTTCCCCATTGAAGTTTGGACTTTGCTGATCTATGTTTTGGATACTCCTTGTGCTGACCATAGCCTCTGAATACCCATCTGGAACCCATCTGTGAACCTTCCTCCCTCTGCATACCGGTAACTCTCTTCGATTGTCTCAAGTACCCCCTTTTTTTGGATTTCCGTGTATGACCCCCTGGCTATGGACTTTTGACTATCCTGATTTCCGTGTATGACCCCCTGGCTATGGACTTTTGACTATCCTGATTTCTGTACCCCTCGATATCTGCTTGCCACCCTGACCACGAGTTTGCCTCATCCTTAACGGATACCTTGCCTTGGACTTTATCTTTTCTGTTCAGCATTATTCCTCCATTTTGTGCTCAGCGAAGCAGATTCATTTGTTTTTTGCTGTTTTGTATATTAATAAATATTTTTGTTTTTGACCCCTCAACTTGCATATTTCATCACTGCTCACTGCACACTGGGCTCACACATGCGACCCACGCAAAGTCCGCTTGACAGAATGGGGAAGTCCTTAAACCGTGAGCCCGCAGTGAGCCAAGCAGTAAAAGAGTATGTGACGGGGTTAATGGAGGAAATCTTGCAGCAAGTAGATCTGTTATTTGTTGACCTGCATAAAGGCTTAAGGGGCATCTCAGCTAAGGTGCGAGTTCCAGTTTCTGAAAAGGGGCCCAGAGAACCCCTAACCCTGGAGGAGCGTGCGAGGAGAAGGTCAAACAACTTGTGCTTCTACTGTGGGAGTGACCAGCACAAATTATCAGCCTGCCCTCTGCGCCCCCCAAGCCATCCAGCACCCCACCTGAGTCAGCGTCAACCAAAAGGACTTTGGTTGCCAGGTCTTCCCCCACTAAGTCGAAAAGGTCAGCTTCCGTCAAAGCAGTGCCCTTGAGTCCTCCTGAAGCACTGCCCATCAAGCCGAAGAAGACATGGCCTGTCAGAGACAAGACATCCTTGAAATCAAGGAAAGAAAATTTGTCTGCCAATTCCTTGCCCCCAAAGCCTAGAAAGGCTTTGCCTGCCAAGTCCTTGCCCGAGAGGTCCATCGCTGAATCATTGCACGCAAATCCTGAAACCGTGCAGCAAGATTCCTACCAAACTGAACCTATGGATTCCCAATCCACCCTGCCCACAGAACATGTTCCAGCCGTACCGATGGAGGAAGAGCCCAGCGTGCCTACAGAGCCTGACCCCGTGGTGCCCATGGAGATAGCGTCTGTCCTACCCTCCGGTATGACACCCACCACTCCAAGCCGGCACCTCACGGCTAACTGTGTTACCGCTCCAGTGCCTTCCAGTCGGCGTATCTCATGTTACTCATCGGCTTCTGAGAACTACTCGTCAAACGAGTGGGATTCTGTGGATTCAGAAGAGGAATTCCCTAAAGAGACTGCACGTCACCCTCGAGGGCAACCTGGCAGGTTCATTGGGTGCATGAGGACCACCTATATAGGAACCACGTTCACTACTCCGGCCTATGTTTCTGAGCCTTCCCAGGCCTCTGTCCGTAAGCCTTCTCAGGCTTCTGTCACCAAGCCAACTCAGGCTTCTGTCTCTGAGTCTTCTCAGGCCTCTGTATCCAAGCCGTCTCAGGCTTCTGTCCGTCAGCCTTCTCAGGCCTATGTCTCTGAGCCTTCTCAGGCTCCTGTCACTAAGCCTTCTCAGGCTCCTGTCACTAAGCCTTCTCAGGCCTCTGTCCCCAAGCCTTCTCAGGCCTCTGTCCCCAAGCCTTCTCAGGCCTCTGTCCCCAAGCCTCCTCAGGCCTCTGTCCCAGAGTCTTCTCAGGCCCCTGTCTGTAAGCCTTCTCAGGCCCCTGTCTGTAAGCCTTCTCAGGCCCCTGTCTGTAAGCCTTCTCAGGCCCCTGTCTGTAAGCCTTCTCAGGCCCCTGTCTGTAAGCCTTCTCAGGCCCCTGTCTGTAAGCTTTCTCAGGCCCCTGTCTGTAAGCCTTCTCAGGCCCCTGTCTGTAAGCCTTCTCAGGCCCTGTCTGTAAGCCTTCTCAGGCCCCTGTCTGTAAGCCTTCTCAGGCCCCTGTCTGTAAGCCTTCTCAGGCCCCTGTCTGTAAGCCTTCTCAGGCCCCTGTCTGTAAGCCTTCTCAGGCCCCTGTCTGTAAGCCTTCTCAGGCCCCTGTCTGTAAGCCTTCTCAGGCCCCTGTCTGTAAGCCTTCTCAGGCCCTGTCTGTAAGCCTTCTCAGGCCCCTGTCTGTAAGCCTTCTCAGGCCCCTGTCTGTAAGCCTTCTCAGGCCCCTGTCTGTAAGCCTTCTCAGGCCCCTGTCTGTAAGCCTTCTCAGGCCCCTGTCTGTAAGCCTTCTCAGGCCCCTGTCTGTAAGCCTTCTCAGGCCCCTGTCTGTAAGCCTTCTCAGGCCCCTGTCTGTAAGCCTTCTCAGGCCCTGTCTGTAAGCCTTCTCAGGCCCCTGTCTGTAAGCCTTCTCAGGCCCTGTCTGTAAGCCTTCTCAGGCCCCTGTCTGTAAGCCTTCTCAGGCCCCTGTCTGTAAGCCTTTCAGGCCCCTGTCTGTAAGCCTTCTCAGGCCCCTGTCTGTAAGCCTTCTCAGGCCCCTGTCTGTAAGCCTTCTCAGGCCCCTGTCTGTAAGCCTTCTCAGGCCCCTGTCTGTAAGCCTTCTCAGGCCCCTGTCTGTAAGCCTTCTCAGGCCCTGTCTGTAAGCCTTCTCAGGCCCCTGTCTGTAAGCCTTCTCAGGCCCCTGTCTGTAAGCCTTCTCAGGCCCCTGTCTGTAAGCCTTCTCAGGCCCCTGTCTGTAAGCCTTCTCAGGCCTCCGTCTCTGAGCCTTCTCAGGCTTCCGTCCGTGAGCCTTCTCAGGCTTCCGTCCGTGAGCCATCTCAGGCTTCCGTCCGTGAGCCATCTCAGGCTTCCGTCCGTGAGCCATCTCAGGCTTCCGTCCGTGAGCCATCTCAGGCTTCTGTCCGTGAGCCATCTCAGGCTTCTGTCCGTGAGCCATCTCAGGCTTCTGTCCGTGAGCCATCTCAGGCTTCTGTCCGTGAGCCATCTCAGGCTTCTGTCCGTGAGCCATCTCAGGCTTCTGTCCGTGAGCCATCTCAGGCTTCTGTCCGTGAGCCATCTCAGACCTCTGTCCCCGAGCCTCCTCAAGCCTCTGTCCCCGAGCCTCCTCAAGCCTCTGTCCCCGAGCCTCCTCAGGCCTCTGTCCCCGAGCCTCCCCAGGCTTCTGTCCCTATGCCTTCCCAGGCTTCTGTCCCTATGCCTTCCCAGGCTTCTGTCCCTATGCCTTCCCAGGCTTCTGTCCCTATGCCTTCCCAGGCTTCTGTCCCTATGCCTTCCCAGGCTTCTGTCCCTATGCCTTCCCAGGCTTCTGTCCCTATGCCTTCCCAGGCTTCTGTCCCTATGCCTTCCCAGGCTTCTGTCCCTATGCCTTCCAGGCTTCTGTCCTATGCCTTCCCAGGCTTCTGTCCCTATGCCTTCCAGGCTTCTGTCCCTATGCCTTCCCAGGCTTCTATTTCCGAGCCTTCTCAGGCCTCCATCTCTAAGCCTTCTCAGGCCCCTGGTACCGAGTCGTCGCAGAGCCCAGCTGTTGCTTCCACGCTGTCGTCGCAGAGCCCAGCTGTCGCTTCCACAGTGTCTTCGCAGAGCCCAGCTGTCGCTTCCACAGTGTCTTCGCAGAGCCCAGCTGTCGCTTCCACAGTGTCTTCGCCGAGCCCAGCTGTCGCTTCCACAGTGTCTTCGCCGAGCCCAGCTGTCGCTTCCACAGTGTCTTCGCCGAGCCCAGCTGTCGCTTCCACAGTGTCTTCGCAGAGCCCAGCTGTCGCTTCCACAGTGTCTTCGCAGAGCCCAGCTGTCGCTTCACAGTGTCTTCGCAGAGCCCAGCTGTCGCTTCCACAGTGTCTTCGCAGAGCCCAGCTGTCGCTTCCACAGTGTCTTCGCAGAGCCAGCTGTCGCTTCCACAGTGTCTTCGCAGAGCCCAGCTGTCGCTTCCACAGTGTCTTCGCCGAGCCCAGCTGTCGCTTCCACAGTGTCTTCGCAGAGCCCAGCTGTCGCTTCCACAGTGTCTTCGCCGAGCCCAGCTGTCGCTTCCACAGTGTCTTCGCCGAGCCCAGCTGTCGCTTCCACAGTGTCTTCGCAGAGCCCAGCTGTCGCTTCCACAGTGTCTTCGCCGAGCCCAGCTGTCGCTTCCACAGTGTCTTCGCCGAGCCCAGCTGTCGCTTCCACAGTGTCTTCGCCGAGCCCAGCTGTCGCTTCCACAGTGTCTTCGCAGAGCCCAGCTGTCGCTTCCACAGTGTCTTCGCCGAGCCCAGCTGTCGCTTCCACAGTGTCTTCGCCGAGCCCAGCTGTCGCTTCCAGTGAGTCGTCGCAGAGCCCAGCAGTGGTCCCCAAGTCGTCACCGCCAAAGGGTCGTAGCCGCCGCCGTCGAGCCAAACTTCTGAGAAACCAGCAAAGCCTCACCAAGGACGCTGGCCCTCCGAGCCCTGCAACTATAGAGTCTCCGCCGAGTTGTGCCCGTGACTTTGTTCCCGATACTGGGTCTGAAAGGGCTATACTAGTGGCCCTGTATGAGGACTTCCGAGATCCGAGTAGTTATATTCTCACGAAATACCCTACGTCGGAACCTGTCCCTACAGGCTACTCCAGGACGCCCTCTGGCTTGCTGGTCCGGGAGGAGTACTTAGAAGTGGTCAGGCACTACCCTGAACTCTGGAGGAGTCTTGATGTCTCGTCTGACTCCAGTTGACTACTTCTTGAAAGAAAATTTCTGGGCCGCTACTGGCACGTTGGTCCGCTAAACCGCCCTGGACATTTTGAGCGGGCTCTACGTGCTTCTAAGTACGATCTGGACTCCATATCCCCTGTTCTGGCTTCGGTGCCCGGAGTGCACCCGTCAGGAGGGGGGTGATGTCATGCCCACCTGGGTGTTGTCACGGTCCTGACCCTCTGACGCACCTTTTTGTTTTTCTTTTTGCCGTGTCCTGCATTACATGCAGATTCCAGGACTTTGTTTTGTTTTTGTGTTTTGGTTTTTCTGTTTTTTTTCCCCACGTTCAGTTCAGGACTTGATTACTGGCATTCTAATCTATCATCACCTGCAGATCATCCTGCCCAGCCTCCTTGTGTATATAAGGAGGCCTCTCCCCTTTAGCTGCACTATGGACTTTTGACTAAACTGATTTCCGTGTATGACCCCCTGGCTATGGACTTTTGACTATCCTGATTTCTGTACCCCTCGATATCTGCTTGCCACCCTGACCACGAGTTTGCCTCATCCTTAACGGATACCTTGCCTTGGACTTTATCTTTTCTGTTCAGCATTATTCCTCCATTTTGTGCTCAGCGAAGCAGATTCATTTGTTTTTTGCTGTTTTGTATATTAATAAATATTTTTGTTTTTGACCCCTCAACTTGCATATTTCATCACTGCTCACTGCACACTGGGCTCACACATGCGACCCACGCAAAGTCCGCTTGACAATATGTCTGTAAGGTTAATTCCCTATATATAGGAACTTCCACAAATTTAAGAGGTAGTAGCTCCATATAGACATATTCCTATTCACGATTTAAAACATTCATGTTTCTAGTCTGGAACCCCACCAACGTGAAATGTCACCAGCCGCTACTGGTCATTTCTGAGTTGATTGTATGGTTACCTTTTACATATAATCACTGCCTTTATGTACAAGTTCAGAAAATAAAGAATGCTAAAACAATGGTAAGTCTGAAACTATACCACACATCCTAAGCACCCCTAAAGCAATTCAAGGAATCGGTCTTCATCTCCATCAAGGTGTCAAACCCCCAAATTACTACAGTCTATTGGCTATGGAGCTCGTGAGTGCCACTGAAAGGTGAACCCTGAAAAAAGACGCCATATTGAGGGCTCCCCGGCACCAATAGCTTGGTTCACTTTCATGTGTTATTAGAGTGAGAAGTACTTACTCTAATCAGTCATCAGCTCTCAGTGGATGGAAGAATGGAATGAGATTTGGTCAACACAGACTGAAATGAATTCTTTCCAAGATGGCAAATTGAGGCTTTGTGCATGTATTTGCATTTTTATTCCAACAGTTACCGCTTTTTACTAAAATTAAACCTATCACTTACATGGCACTTCTCTTTGAAATTCCAGTAATATACTAATTACGTCTTGATAGGTTGTCTTCTCATCAGTTTGGTCAGATGGAGCCACCGGCTCTGATGCCAAGCTATATTCAGTAACGTTTGCAATGTGAACTTCAAGGAACAAGGGAGAACCTGGCTGTTTGTCTTCTGCAGAACTGACCAAAACAAAGTGAAGCTCCTTGTAGGAATGAAGATGATATGTTCCTTTTATTTCCAAGGAATAATTTGATTTGTCATCTATGAAATAAAATAAATAATTCAATAAATAAATGTAAAGCATATTATAGCTGTTTGGCAAATAGCTTATTTTCTGTCATTTTTGTGTTCACAAAAAACAGACATCATTGCTCACATGTTCCCCTTTCTAATGTAAGGTACGACTATGGCACTAGGTCATTATTACTACCTCCCATCTCGATAACATTGTCTAATGGGCTGCTCCTCATTGCGTACCATTGCAATGTATGGGGCTTCTCTTTCTTACCCATCGGCCGCCACTCCTCCCATATCATTCCGCCTTCCTCTGCAAATCCCTCCCTATGCTGGCTTTGTGTGCCTTCCAAGAACCAAATTAAAATACTGACACAATAAAGGCCCTCAATAACTCTTCTGCCCTTCTATCTCTTCTCGCCTTCATAAGTACACGCATCATTGACTGCTCCGGTCTGCCTAAGACTTCACAAGGACAACACTGGTCCTAGTAATTTCCAGGCCTTCAAGGAATTGCTCCAATTTAATCTTTTCAGATCAGTATATCACATTCTTTAATAATCCCATTCCTTTACTCTACTTCTCACATCTTTAAAAAGTTTTACAGTCTGATTCACAAAATGCACATTATTTTGTTAGGAATACCCAAACTGTAAACAGAAATACGGCCGTTTGTTTGCTGACATGAACATCCAATATGTCTTGACTTCAACCAATATTAGGGTTTGCCTGGGTGCACCAGGCACACTACCGGTACATACCTATTAGATATGTGCATTTGTTTTAGTACTAAAAGGATTTAGTCCGAATTTTGGGATAATTTAGTTTTCAAGCTACAGAAAAAGTTTATGTGTAATCCTTCCCGACCCCTACTCAAAAATCTGACAGTGATAAAGCTCCAGAATACTCACTCGCAGCACAGACAGCCAGCACAGGAGAGGAAACCTTTACTTAACCCTTGCAGGTCTATGAGATAGACGAGATGATAAAAGCAACATTCAAATAAATCACACTGAAAGCTAATGATAGAGGAGGGCTGGATACATTTAGTATCCAGCTCTCACAGTTACTCTGTCATTATGAGCCTTCAATGTTATTTATTTAAATCCAGGGAAAACATTCAAAGTGCTTTGTTTTATAAAAAAAATTGCACCAGTCATCTCTTCTCTGAGCTTTCAGACCGATTTACATTAATATTTTCCCTCTCCCCTGCTTTTATAATCCTGTCTGTCTCCACAGAGATACAAAATTTAAGTAAAAGTTCCCTCTCCTGTGCTGGATAAGCATTGCATTCCGAAGTTCTGCACCCTCCACATGCCAATGCAGTAGGATGTTCTATACAGAGTTGGGCATTGATTAATGCAGGAGGATGTTCTATACATTATACAGAGGGGTATATTAATGCAGGAGGATGTGCTATACATTTTACAGAGAGGGGTATTAAAGCAGGTGGATGATCTATACATTATACAGAGAGGGATATTAATTAATGCAGGAGGATGGTCTATACATTATACAGAAAGGTGTATTAATTAATGCAAGGGGATGTTATATACATTATACAGAGAGGGGTATTAATTAATGCAGGAGGATGTTCTATACATTATACAGAGAGGAGCATTTTTTTTAGCCCTTTAAATCCAGTGGCTGTGAGCGCTGAGATCAGCTGCTTGTTACATTATCTCTCAGTACAATGTATCAGGCTCAGCTGTTACAGTAACTGGCTGCTGCTCATCGCAGCGCTCAGAGTTTCAGTAAAACAAGGAACTAATATTGTTATAACCTCTTATACATAAAAATATTATTTACTAGTTTTACTGAAACGCTGAGCGCTGTTATGAGTAGCAGTCGGTTACTTTAACAGCTTTGCCTGACACATTGTGCTGAGAGTGAGAGATACTGTAACAAGCAGCAGATTTGAGCCCTCTGTGGAGCCACTGCGATAGTAATTGTATCCGCTGGTTTTCGGATGAATGAAATTCGTTTTCATACTAAAGAACTGAAAACGAATTTCTTCAGCAACTAAATAAATTGAGTTTTAGGACTAATCCATTACTTCAAAACGAAATTTTGTGCTGTGCACATGTCTAATACCTATGTATGTACAGGATACCATCACAAGGATCATTGTTCCAGATCCAGCAAGTGTCACTCAAGCACATTGTACCCCATAAGAAATCTGAACAACCAATTTCTGGGACAACTGACTGCCAAAGCAGGGAGAGTGATATGATCCCAAAAAGACAAGATAAAGGAGCAAGATTATTTTATAACTGGGCAAAATATGGATGAGGAGGAACATCATGACCTACCCTGGAATAATGAGGACTGAAGACCCTCTATGAAATAACCTTTGCTTACCTTGTGTCCACTTCGCTGCATACGTGCTTCCTTCTGGAGGATGAACAAACAGCTCAGAGTGACTGTGAGATGAATTCATACACTTTCTGAGAATGGTAGCCGATATGGTTGGGTTTTGGTTTATGAGAGATTCCAGGTGAGAACTTGGGATGTTGCCCTCATCCTGCTGCAACACGCATAGGAAGGATGTATTTACTACTGTACAAGGGTAGGACCTCTCACTGGAATACGTGTCAACACAGGAGCACATTACAGTGTTTTCTAGAAGACAAAATTCAGATATGTCTGTCATTAGTCACCTTAAAACAGACTAACAAAATATAAATGCATTGTGACTGCAAGATTAAATTAGTTTAAATAATGTGCAAGAATCTTTACAAACAAATCTGTAGAAGTCTAGTGCTTTGTCCATCATTCTTGAATTGAGGGAAAAAGGTCAATAGAGGAAACCAGTAATTAATAGGTGCAACAGCAATATAACGTTTACGTTGAGCAGTCCTTCACATACCTGTATCAATTAATCCACACAATCTTCCATTGACTTTCAGTCTTCAACATGGAAATGCGTCTGATTGTTTTCTGCACGCTAGTTGAGCTCACACCACTCATTATGGAGGTGGCCCTGTGCGACTTCCTGCACCAGGTTCTGATCAGTTTGAAGAGCACCATAGGGGACTTCATGTGGGAAAGAATGTGATTTTCATAACAATCCAAGCTAAAAATGAAGTTTGTGAATGTGTGTATGTGTTGAGGGGCAGACTGGGTGAACAAGAGGGGTAAGCATTTTTCTCCCTCCTTTCTTCAAATGTTTTGATGGATTTGGGGGTTGGGTTGTCACAGCTGAGGTGGTTTGTTCTAATGGTGGCACCAGGATGGGGCCTCAAAAAGGGTTCTGTCTTAAATAATTTAAGAAGTGGTAACTCAGGGGCAGGGCTGGCTTTATAATTAGGCAGAGTATGCATGTGCCTACAGGTGCTTACAACTAGGGAGTGTCTTGCTCTGTTAAAAAAAGAAGAAGTAAATTTACACTCACTTAGACCCTTGTATCTCTGGAGCACTACAGGCTAAATGTTACGTTCGCTGTCCCGCTCACCCCTCACAACCGTGGTGGGAATCCTTTTGGACAGACTTCTAGACCCTCTGATCCTTGAATGGTCGGGACCACTAATCCTATCACGCCCAGCCAGGGAGAATAGACAGACCAACAATAAAGAGTACAGATTAGTCACAGCAGGTTTAGAGATCAAGTTATCACTGAGCCACAAAGGGTTAACTTCACTGATAAGCGGAAAGCAGTCAGGAAGAGGTTTAGGCAGTGTGCTCATACACCAGGGCAGTGGCGTAACTAGAAACCTGAGGGCCCCAGGGCAAGAATCAATGAAAGGTCCCCCACCCCCTCCCCCCAAAAAAATATCTATATTTTTACTTTTTTTTCCTGCAATATAAAAAAGATAGTATTACTCCCAATTCACATGGATATATTGCCCCAGCTCACGTGGATATATTGCCCCCCAGCTCACATGGATATATATATTGCCCCAGCTCACATGGCTATTTATATTGCCCCCAGCTCACATGGATTTATTGCCCCCAGCTCAAGTGGATATATATTGCCCCCAGCTCACACATGGATATATTTGCCCCAGCTCACACATGGATATATATTGCCCCAGCTCACATAGATATATTGACCCAGCTCACACATGGATATATATTGCCCCCCAGCTCACACATGGATATATATTGCCCCCCAGCTCACACATGGATATATATTGCCCCAGCTCACACATGGATATATTGCCCCCCAGCTTACATGGGTATATTGCACCCAGCTCACATGGATATATTGCTCCAGCTCAAACATGGATATATATTGCCCCAGCTCACACATGGGTATATTGCCCCCCAGCTGACATGGGGATATTGCCCCCCAGCTCACACATGGATATATTTACCCCAGCTCACATGGGTATATATTGCTCCAGCTCACAAATGGGTATATTGCCCCCCAGCTGACATGGATATATTGCCCCCAGCTCATGGATATATTGCCCCCAGCTCATGGATGTATTTGCCCCCAGCTCATGGATATATTGCCCCCAGCTCATGGATGTATTTGCCCCAGCTCATGGATATATTGCCCCCAGCTCATGGATGTATTTGCCCCCAGCTCATGGATGTATTGCCCCCAGCTCATGGATGTATTGACCCCAGCTCATGGATGTATTGCCCCCAGCTCATGGATGTATTTGCCCGAGCTCATGGATGTATTGCCCCAGCTCATGGATGTATTTGCCCCCAGCTCATGGATGTATTTGCCCCCAGCCCTCACCTTGCTCTGCGGCCGTTCATCTCCCGAGTGGCCACCAGCATGCAGCTTGGCTGCTCGCCGGGAACCACCTGACCAGCGCAGCCGCGTTCTCATGAGATCTTGTGTGCTGGTCAGATGGTTCCCATCCCATGCGAGCGGCCAAGCTGCAAGCCGGCGGCCGCTCATAGAGAGAGGAACAGCCGTCGGCGCTGCTTCCAGATTCTGGCGCTGATTGCTGAAATCTGGCGGCTGCCTGGGCCCCCCTACAGTGGCGGAATGCCAGGGCGACCGCTGCGATCCTGGTATTTCTGCCACTGCACCAGGGGTTAACAGAAGCGTGGTCATACAAACTTTCCGAGTTGTCAACAGAGAGGGTTTTCGTACAGGCAGATTTGGCAACAAACAAGGTCCTCATACACTCCGATTCGGCAACAAGACAGATCGATGGATTAACTGAGTCAGCGCTATGCAGGACAGACATATACTCTGTATCAATGTTATGCAAGATAGTTATACACTCTGGGCCAGCGTGGTTCAAATGCAGCATGCACTCTGAGTTTCTGCTTTTGGCACAACACACATACAGGCTTGGTCAGAAAGAGAATGGTCAGGAAGGCAGTCCGAGTCAGCAAAAGTCAGGGTCCTCATACAATCCGGTTCAGCATCAGAGCAAAAGAATCAGTGAATCATTAAGGAAATACACCTGGCGATGCGGGAACTAACTCCACGTCAGGGCGATGAGTCGACTTGCGCGCCCTGCATTTAAGGCCGGCGGCTCCGTGTCATCATGCCGCGCCCCACCCAGCCCCTCTAGACGCATGAACGGCCAGAACTTCTGGCACCCGGCCAGCCAGCGATGCCGTTGAGTGCCCAGACCCCCCCTGAAGGTCTGAGGTGACGAGGATGTGACACTAGAGTAACATATGTTATGGAACAAATATGTTAAAAATAGAAGGTACCATTGGAAAGGCCAGACAAAGGCCTTTTCAATGATATCAAACATGACCAGATTTATGTAAAAATAAAATAACCCATAAATAAAATACAACTGTCTTTCTTTTTTTCTTTTGTTTTTGGAGCATCATTTTCCATAGCTAGGGTTAGGTTACTATTTGTGCTTGTTTTTGGGTTAAACCAAGCCCTAAAATGCTGCTCTATTTTTGCTTAATTTTAAGGCAACAGATCCAGCCCCTTCTTTTTATGTGAGCGCAGCGAGAAATGAGAAACAGTTTATTGTTTTCCCCAAAGCAAAAAAATCGGAAAAGTATTTTTGGCATTATTTTCCGGTGGGGGGATATGCCTAAAGGCTCTTGAGATGTAAATCCGGACCTGCTCAGCGGGCTTTAACACCTTGGCTGCAGAAGATGTGTGGGGGGACGTCTTGGCGATTCCTCGCAGCATGTAGAGGGCATTCCCCACACCCACACGTCATGATATCCCCGCAGCCACGGGGGTGATCTTTGCAGGTCTGGGGGGACTCCCGGGCTAGTCTGACTTCCTGGAAGTCAGACCATGCCTTGGAACCTCCTCCCCAGTGGCGTAGCGTGGGGGGACAGGGGGGGCCGTGGCCCCGGGTGCAGTTTTCTTAGGGACGCATAATTTCAAAAGAAATTTGCGCCCCTAAAACTTGTGGCCCGGACTGACCCGCCAGGCCCTCGGGCACCGCCCAAGGGCTCGCGGGTTGAGGGGACCCAGATGCCGGGCAGCGGGAGTGCCTGCCGGCTGCCCGGTCCTAAACAGTGAATCCGTCCTGTTGAAGGGGAGGCGGCTGCGTGCAGGCGCAGGTCACGTGGTCCGTCTAATCAGGTGGTACTGAGTCTCTGTACCACCTGACTGGCCGGACCGCGTGACCTGCGCACGCACGCAGCCGCCGACCCCTTCAACAGGACGGACTCACTCACGCTGTTCAGGACCGGGCAGGCACTCCAGCTGCCCGGCATCTGGGCCCCCTCAACCCCTGCTGGATCCGGAGCTGGGGCAATATCCAGGTGAGAGCTGGGGCATTTCCATGAGCTGGGGCAAATCCATGTGTGAGCTGGGGCAAATCCATGAGCTGGGGCAAATCCATGAGCTGGGGCATATCCATGAGCTGGGGCAAATCCATGTGTGAGCTGGGGCATTTCCATGAGCTGGGGCATTTCCATGAGCTGGGGCAAATCCATGTGTGAGCTGGCACATATCCATGAGCTGGGGCAAATCCATGTGTGAGCTGGGGCATATCCATGAGCTGGGGCAGTATCCATGAGCTGGGGCAGTATCCATGAGCTGGGGCAAATCCATGAGCTGGGGCAAATCCATGTGCTGGGGCAAATCCATGAGCTGGGGCAAATCCATGAGCTGGGGCAAATCCATGTGTGAGCTGGGGCAAATCCATGTGTGAGTTGGGGCAATATTCATGTGAGAGCTGGGGCAATATCGATAACGTCTCCACAGGTTGGGGGGGCGCACAATTCTTGGCTGGCCCCGGGCGCTGACAACCCACGCTACGCCACTGCTCCTCCCACCCACTGACATCATCGAACATGCCCGTGATGATGCCATAAATGGACCTACCCCAGCCGGGCATGGAGGTCCTATGCTTTCTTTCCTCAAAAAGGGTTTCCTAATTACAATGATATTTTTGCTCACTCCTGCTAGATTTTATCCTTACCTCTTAAATATGACACTGATCAGAACATAGGAGGTGTGTTCACTAAATGGCAAGCTGTAGCAGAGCAGCGCTTGCTAGACATTGGCTCTCACAGTAATAAAATGAACATCTACAATAGAAAGAGTAGACAATTCCTTTTATATATAAACCTGCCGATGCTGAATAGGTGCTAGCGTGGCTTCATCTAAACATTAAGTGAATACAGAGCATCCGTTATTCAAACAGCTTTGGACAAAAGTCCAAAAATGCTTTAGAATTGGATTTTTTTTCGGATTTTGGAAAATATTTTATAATCATTAGATATATGGGATTAGGAGCCAATTCTAAAATTTATTTATATTTCATATACACCTAATACACATAACCTAAAGTTCATTTTTGAATAAGTTTGCATTCCCTGTCACATGAGGACATGTCGACGGTCAAAAAAAAAAAGGTTTAATTTTTCAATATTTTATAATTTTGAATTTCAGCTTCCAATGTGAGTTTGGAGTGGCTGGTTAAGTGCGGCATATCAAAAGTTAGTTGGAGAGCAGAAATCTTGGAGAGTTCCCACACTAATTTTTTTTGGGACTAGAACCCTGGATTCATACGATAACTATCAGGGGTATTCAAAGAGAATCTACACATTCGGTGACCTTTCATTCTCTTCAATTCGGTACTATTTGGCGACTATTTTGCGGTGTATTCAGCAAGCACCACAGGGCCGTCGTAGTGCAGGGAAAAGCCGCTGAAAACCTGCCGAACACTCACCGCAAAACCCAGGCGAATGCACACCGAAACCCGCAAAACATCTGGATTAACCCCGCTGAAGACGCCGGAGAATCCCAAGCAGGAACCGATCACAGCACAGAGCAGCCGCCGGAAAAACCCAACATCGCAGACGAATGGAGTGAAAAAAAAAACTGTTTGCTTGAATGTTTGAAAAGTGAAACGCTGTTTGCAAACAAACTACTGAATGCAAATGTCTGAAATTTACCTATGAGGTCTAATGAATGATAATAAAGAGGGCTGTTACAGAAGAAAAAACGTTTAACCCTTTCGCTGCGGTGGACGCGCTCAGCACCTCCACCCGCAGGTACTGTTGGCTGCAGAGGACGCGCTGAGCGCGTCCTCCCTTTGCGGCCTTCGATCGGCCGCATTCCGGCCGATCGCTGTGCCCCCCGGTGCGGGCTGACATCCTCGAGGTCAGCCCAGCACCCGGGACCGCCGCCGGCACCATTAGATGTTATCGCAACGGCGCAATGACATCTAATTCAGGCGCCCCCTCCGCGTGTGCGGAGGAGGTGCCTGAAAGGGAGGGGGGGGTCCTTCGGACCTCTCTCCCTCCCGATCGCCAGGGTCCTGCGGCTGAAGGCAGGCACGGTTTGGAAGGGCACAGCCTGCCCTTCCAAACCGTGCCTGACATTAACCCCTTGGGTGCCGGATCACGATTCGGCGCCGAATCGTGATGTTCTCCTGGAGCTGGCCGACACCTTGTATGTCGGCCAAGCTTCCAGGAATGCCCCCTGACGACTGGCGTCATCGTGCATAGCAATAACAATTAAAAATAAAAAATATTTTAAAAAAATTATAATAAAAATTAAACAAGGTTTTTTGGGTTTTTTTGGTTTGTTAATGCAGCAATATTGTTCCCATTTCAATTATAATGTGAACTAACGATTTTTGTATGCGGTGCGTTTTGTTAAAAATCGCGTAATTTCCCCCAAAAAAAAATGTAACGAGACCCATTTCTAATTTATTTAACAAGCGCACCCCATACAAAATATAACCGCAAATGCTTGCATGTTAAAATGTGAAAAAAAAACACTTTACACGTTGTAAATTATTGAAAATTCATATTTTATTGCATTTTTTGTTATAATATACAGATAGGACATGATGTATACATATAATAATGACATATTATGTATCTGCCGAGTCTGCCGGAAAGAACGATATATATGTTTCGATGAGCGAAACAGGTAAAAATTAGCTCAGCACAGAGGCGTGAAATGCCTCAGCAGCGAAAGGGTTAAAATGAAATAAAAAAATCCCGAAAAATGCTTAAAAGATCCTAAAAAAATCTATAAATAAAGAGACTTTTTACTGCAGAATATTATAATAAACGGTTTATTAGATATTGCATTAAAACGAGAATATTTTTAACATTGAAACCTATGGAAATCGCCTGAATAAACCTGTCGAATGAAGCCACCAAATGGCAGGGCATTTCGGCAACTTTTCACTGCTGGTTTTTGTTCTCTGAATAGACAAAGCATTGCTTCTTTATGGGGATTTCACTGCCCTCGAACAGGCACCGAACAGGCACCGTATGTGCAGGCAGTACACCAACATTTGGCGAACTGCCTGCTCTCTGAATAGCCGAATGGCCAGGAAAGGTAACCGTACGCTGAATTTCAGCATTCGGTTATCTTTCGCCAGCAATTCGGAGCTCTTTGAATAACCCAGTAAAAAAAATCCATTTTACTTATAGGGTTATTCAGAGAGAGGTGAAAAGCAGGAGAATGTCTGGAGAATGGAAAATTCTAGGTTAAATTAGCCAAACCAGAAAAATTCTCCCATTTATCTCACTTTCCAAATCGACTATTTTGACCTAGACTTTTTCATTCTCCAGTCATTCTCCTGCTTTTCACCTCTCTCTGAATAACCCTCTTAGAACAAGTTTTCCCCCAACGTTTATGATAGTAAATACACTTGATAGCAGGATAAAACAGATTTAAGGCTTCATTACTAATAAACATATATATATCAGAAAATTTAAATGATTATTAAAAAGAAGGGTAATTCTGGAATGGTAAATGGGCAGAATACCTTATTTAGGATTTAAAGTAAAATGTTCCCAGTGTCCAAACTCAAGATTCAGAAAAATAACATATTTCTGCAAATGAAAGTAAATTCAGGGCTGTTTAATGAAAGTTATCATGACAATATAATGCATGAAGGAGGACGTCTTCACAGGAAGATTATAACTTTAGGGGTTACCATCACTGAAAGCTACCCTTACCTTGCACAGTCTTCATCAGTTCTGGTAAAGAAAGAATTAGAACAATAATGATTCCAATGAACAGTTTGAAAACGACATATCTTGCCATATTAAACACGTGTCGGGGGTGGCTTCATGTTCTCGACGCATGTCTCTGTTACTGTTCCTGAATTCTGTGCAATTTAGTTTGTAGTCATTTCCTCTGTGAGCTTCAGTTCTACTTTCAGCTCGTTTCGTGATTTGGTAGGGTAAATGATGACTAAGGCTGCTAGATAACTTACAATGATGACGTCACTTTGTGCTTGGTTAAAATTCTTTCAGATGCTTTTGCTTTAAGAATAAAGAGACTTTTAACCAATATTTATTTCACAATATTGCATGATTAAATCAAATTCTGACCCAGATAAAAAAACAAAAACAAAATGCTGTTCCAATAAAAAAAATGGGGGGTGTTGGTAAAATGCCCGAAAAAGCGTATTTTTGGCCACTATCAGATTTATTTTCGTTACTAAGCATGTCTATTAAAAATTTAAATTTTAAATGAGGGCTACAGAGAGCTTTTCTCTGTTTCTCCCTAAAAATAAATACCCCTTTCACTACTTGATATGTTTCGGAAAATCAGTTTACTGGTAAATTCAAATTGAATTGCTAAAGCAGAGGAATGGTATAACGCAGCAGGACTGGTACAGCAAACCAGGATTGGCACAACAAGAACAGGAGACTGACAGTGTTTGGAGTCTTTGGAGAAGCGTGTGGTCACAGGCAGGGCCGGCACTGCCGCAAGGCGAGCTAGGCGGCTGCCTAGAGTGCAGTGCCGCCTAGGGCACAGCCAGCCCCAACCACTGGAGTTAAAAAGGTGTCATGCCGTGAGCCGCGGCCCGCTTCCGGCGATGCTCGTTTCCGAATGAGTATGGTATGAAAGATTGTTTGATGATCAAGGCCACATCTCTAATCTGATAAGAGCACATTTGTGCAAAATATTAAACCTTTTGCTAATTTCTTAATACGGAGTGACGTGTGGGTGAAAGTGTGAAAAAATTGTATCAGAAAACCACAATCCTCAGCTTCATCAAGCTGGTAATTTTGAGCTAAGAAAGTCTGAGACTCTCCTAACGTGCAATAAAATGGTCACTAGGGGAAATTAGGTTGAAAATGAGTAATGAGAAACAAGGGGGGTGTTTGTGAGGGTCCTGAGAACGAGCAACAGCACAATGGCCTGCTCTGCGGTGGGTGCCCGCTCAGGTCTCACAAACAAGGTTTTAGCTTGATTGTGCCATTACAGGGATGAATTTTCCATATGCAAATCAGCCTGCTCTCACCCAGAAAGGGTGGCCAGTGCTGATTGCCAAGGACGTCATCCCTGCACGAGAGGTGCAGCAACCCCCGACGATCGTGTCGGCCTTATTGGGCCTCGTCAGGAGGGTATAGCTGACACCCCTCTAGGCACATCAAGCAAGGGGTCCATGTCTGGATGACCCTTTACAATTACAGTGAGAAACAAGGGGGGAGTTTGTGAGGGTCCTGAGAACGAGCAACAGCACAATGGCCTGCTCTACGGTGGGTGCCCGCTCAGGTCTCACAAACAAGGTTTTAGCTTGATTGTGCCATTACAGGGATGAATTTTCCATATGCAACCCCCTTGTTTTTCACTGTAATTGTAAAGGGTCATCCAGACGTGGACCCCTTGCTTGATGTGCCTAGAGGGGTGGCAGCTATATCCTCCTGACGAGGTCCAATAAGGCCGAAACGATCGTCGGGGGTTGCTGCACCTCTCGTGCAGGGATGACGTCCTTGGCAATCAGCACTGGCCACCCTTTCTGGGTGAGAGCAGGCTGATTTGCATATGGAAAATTCATCCCTGTAATGGCACAATCAAGCTAAAACCTTGTTTGTGAGACCTGAGCGGGCACCCACCGTAGAGCAGGCCATTGTGCTGTTGCTCGTTCTCAGGACCCTCACAAACACCCCCCTTGTTTTTCACCGAAAATGAGTAATGGTTTCACTTCTTTAATTGTTTCAAGATCTATAAAGGCTTTCTTAAAAAGACATATTAAAGAAACAGTCTGTGTATTCTGTGAAAAGGTGTCCAGTAAAGACCCACCGTCGCCATGGCAAGAAAGTCAACCCAGTGCTGCTACACCCTGTGAGCATGGCAGCACCTTTCATGACCTGCTCTACTCAGCTCCTAGCCTCTTCTCACAGCACTCCAGTTTCAACAGGTGCTTGCTAATCACTGGCCTATTTTCCACTACTTAAGGGTGGAACTAGATGGGCCGAAAGGTTCTTATCTGCCGACATTTTCTATGTTTCTATGTAACACCCATGATGCAATGCTTCTGCATTACCGACCGATGAGTGTCTTTCCTGCCGGCTAGGAGCCTATAAGCTTGCCCTCCTGACTTTCCTATCTGATTCCCTGTGTACTGCACCATTGGTTTTCCTTAATGACTCCAGTATCTTTCTGCCTGCCCTTGACCCACGGTTTACCTTTGGACTTTGTGACCGGATTACCTATTTGGATACTCTGCCATCGAGAACCCATGTGCCTCCAAGTCTCCGGTGCCTCCACGTCTCCGGTCACCCCTTTTCCTTTCCCGCCTGTCTCCTGTCTCCATTTGTTCGCTGCTGTGTTGCCCTGTGGTGTCTTGTGCCCTATTCTTCCCTTGCTCTGTTACTCCTCCCTACCTTTCCCCTGTGATCAACTCTATTCCTGTCCTGCCCCTCATCAACACTTTCCCCTGCGCGTGTGTATTCCAATAAACCCCTGGTTTTGGACCTTACTCAATGTTAGTCAGTCTTCACTGCATCCTGGGCTCGAACCCTTGCTCCCCTCCAGATACAAACGTCACAAAAGGACAATGATATCAGGCAGAAGTCAAAATATACGCTATACAGACAAAGGTATCGGGAGTCAGGACGTTTGACCATTACACCAACAGGGACTTTTGTGACAGCACATTCCAAATAGATAGATATTAATATTGATTTGGTCCAACGTTTGCATCTCTAACAGCTTCCATTGTTCTAGGAAGATTTCCACAAGATGTGGGGGTATTTTTGTAGGAATTTTTTCCCATTCAGCAAGCAGAGCATTTGTGACGTCAGGCACTGCTGTTGGACGAGAAGGTCTACCTGTCAATCTTCGTTCCAGTTCATCTCAAAAGGTGTTTGATGGGGTTGAGATCAGAGCTCTGTGTGGGTCAGTCAAGATGGGATAAAATTTCACAAACGGACTTATTGCAGAGGCGGCATCCCATCACAATACCACACGTGAATTCACTGAGCTCTTCAAAACAACCATGGTTTTCACAAACATTCGTAAATGCTGACTGTATGGTTAGGTGCTTGATATTATATACATGTGGCCATAGGTGTGCCCAGGCACAACCTAATGTTGGGTGACAGCTTCATCTTTGACCCCCTACACTGATCTTTTGGAAGTTCCTTATCTGGTTCATAATAAATAGTATGAAAATTGACACTATCAATGTATGAACATTGGTTATTCCCAACTAAAAATAACGGTTCTGTGCTAAATGATCCGGGCATAAATGTGTAATTAATAAACATTCCATGGGTGCACACCCTAATGAAATGGGCTGCACACGCCAATGCCTGTGGCGATGGGTCTGATTGAAACACCCAAATGCAATAAGAGGAATGTTCCAATACGTTTGTTCATACAGTGTTTACCGTGTTTGCAATTTACATCGTAAGATAAAAAGTGAAGAGAAAGATGAAAGTCTCAAGTTGCCTTCTTGATCAGATCACAAAGCTGCATTAAGCCTCAATGTGACAGGACATAGGCAAAAACTCTCAGGCTTGTAATAACAGGATGTGAAATTGTATTGAATGATGCACCTGCAAGTAAATACCACAGATGAAATAATAGCATTCGACAAACCACTAAAATAATATACGTGGAGGCCCCAGCATAAGTGTCCGACAACTATCCATTTCATGTGGATGTAATGGGCTTGAAAAATATGTGGATATGGGGGAAGTCTGCGACTTGTAGGCCCAGGTTGTCGGCACCTCTGATGGCACTAGAGAGTCTGGATTGCAGCAACTATGGGGCTCTTAGGGAGGCGGCAGCTGAGGACTGGTGTGCGTGCACAGCACCAATCCATCAGTCAGTGCAAACACTCGTAAAATTTAAAGAGTAGTTTACAGGATGAGAATGCAGAAAATAATGGGTAAAAATGCAAAATATTATTGCAAAAAACAGGAGAAAAAATTTTTATTTTTTATTGCGTCCTAATAAGGACGGTTAAAGAATGAGGTTCTTGCCCCAAATATCCACCCCTGTATAACTGGGAGTGCCAGAAAAACAAAAGACAAAAAACAAAACACAGCGGATAATGCAGATACAAAATATGTATATATTCAGCTATACAACATACCGCTGAATAGAATGGCGGGCAGTCCACCCAAAGTGGTTAGCTGATCTGTACCAAAGTCTGCTCAATGCTTGACTCTATTTGAAGACCTTTAATCATGGCAATAGGTGAGTGGAGAAATTAAAAGCACAGATTCCTTCAATAAGACATTTTAACTCGGCTCAATGCGTTTCCCTGCTAAATGCAGCATCATCGGGAGCGAATAGAGTGTAGCGCTCACTCCCGGAGGAGCCGCTAAATTTAACCTCGGGTTAGTCTCTCCGCACTAGGGAATAAATATACACCAGCACTGTTGTGGATTTTATAGATTATATACTTTACTGTTCTCAATAAAGCGGCATATATAATGTAAGCACAGTATATAGAAAACAGGATTTCGTAATGTGAGAAACGCGCAGCGGTAAAAGAAAAGTTTAACCCCTTCATTTCTGGAGTGTAAGTCCCATGAGGGTAATGTCCCAAGAAAAGGTGTGTGTGTGAGTTCAGGTACCCGGGTACTATATTCGACTGGCCAGTGAATGGATTTAGCAAATCTTCGACTAGTCACTTTAGGGCCCTGTAGATTTAAACAATACTGCAGCGTGCTTTGTTAAACTTTGACTGTGGCCTGGAAGGCCTCGCACCCATCCGCCAGACAATCTATTCCGCTGCCCGATCAAGGATGTCTCTCCGCTGGATTTTTCTGGAACTCTGTGCCACCGGATCCGCTTCTCCTGCTTGCCCGATTTCTGCAACAAGATCTACGGCCTACCGCCTGCACTCACAGTGGATCATCGCGGTCTCCTTACTCGGGGTCCAAACCGGAACTCTATGTCTGTGCAAGACCTCTCAGCGGTGGATTACTAGGTCTCTGGCAAGTCACTGTATCGATCCCCAGCGTCGGCACGGCAGCGCCTGCTCTCCGGCCTGGTCACAATCGCTCACAGTCTCACGTGCGTCTTACTCTGTTCACCGCTCAGCTCACACTGGCTCGCCTTCGGACGAGGCTGCGGATGTCCTTTCCTCTTTCCCCCACCCACTTCCTGTCTCCACCGCAAAGCATGATGGAAAACGTAGTCCCATTGTGTCCAGTATACTTTACATTGCGCTTGTCTCCCTCTGGTGGCCAAACCCGAGCAATACAGCAACAGAGTTTTTAAACAGCGCTACAAGAGTTATATTGAAGCAGAAAAATACTGCTTAAGAAGGAGAAAGAGATTAAACATCTGAGATCATGCTTGCATGTGATATACCGCATTTATCTTATGGAACTGAATATACATATGTTACTGTGATAAATTCCCCAATTACGTTCCGACCAGCAGGATAAGAGTGGTTTACTTCCAATAAGTCTATTGGCAGTAATTTTAAAGTATCTTTTCTTTCTCTCTTTTTTTGCTGTATATATGTATTTTGTGTGTTTAGACTCTTTTTTGACCACTTTGCCGTGATTCGAGCATTGACCTTTTCTTTAACCGTCCTTATTAGGACGCAATAAAAAAATAAAGATTTTTTCTCCTGTTTTATATTTTGCATTTTTACCCATTATTTCCTGCATTCTCATCCTGTAAACTACTCTTTAAATTTTACAATCTTAAGTATGGGTTACCCCCAATTTTTTGTTTGTTTCTATATAAGAAAAAATCCTGCATAGAAACATAGAAAAATGTCGGCAGATAAGAACCTTTCGGCCCATCTAGTCTGTCCAATTACATGGATACTTAACCTGGATTTATCTTTTGTTTAGGATAGCCTTATGCCTATCCCATGCTTGCTTAAATTCAATTACTGTTTTGGCCTCTACCACTTCAACTGGAAGACTGTTCCATGTATCCACCACCCTCTCAGTAAAATAATGCTTTCTGATGTTACTTTTAAACCTTTGCCCCTCTAATCTAAGACTATGTCCTCTTGTTTTGCTACTTTGTTTCCTTTTAAATATACTCCCTTCCTCTACCTTGTGGATTCCCTTTACGTATTTAAATGTTTCTATCATATCTCCTCTGTCTCGTCTTTTTTCCAAGCTGTACATGTTAAGATCATTAAGCCTTTCCTGGTAACTTTTCTCCTTCAAGCCGTACAATTAAATCCTTTCACATCTAACTTATTAATCCTTTTCCTCTGTTATATCCTTTTTGTATTATCGAGTGCAAACACTTGCCAGATTTAGACAGTCGCTCGCAGGGATCAACGCTGCGGCTCACAAGGTACACGTTCAGCATTGATCCAGTAACTCGTAGGCCTAAATAGTTTCAGGAACTTCTGCATTTGGAAGCCCTGGAACGAAAGAAGAGGAACAGTCCAACACCGCTGGAGAAAAGGATTTCAACCTAACTAAAAGAGATATTAACAAAATAATTGTACAGATTCAGTGAGCGGCATCTGCCTATTTATTAATACCATATAAAGGGAGTGTATGTTTTACAGTAGAGTTTCTTTAATACATGTACGATTTAAATGGTCCAAAAAAATAATTAGAGGTTAAACTAAAAAAATTAAATAATGAAACCATGGATCAAGCACTTGGGTAGATCGAACCACTATGTTGTTATTCAAAATTAAATAATATGGGATAAAATTAAAATTTTCAGCAGAAATTATTGGAACCTATGCCTCCCATTCAACTTCCATATCAGCATACCCAATGGGTGTCCCATTGGGCAAATCCAGTCCTGGGGTGATTCACATTTGGCCTGCACTACTGCAGGAGGCATTATGTAAGGCAGGATACCAGCAGGCTCCTTGACTGGTTTGAGCCCTCAGACTATGCCAGAAGAGCCCTGGGTAACACCTAGTGTCAAGACTATTTCCAACAGTATCTGGGTATTGATGCTACATCTTTAAAATACTATAGTTACACCAGGGCACTAAACATATACATATATATATATACATATACATATACATATATATATATATATATATATATATATATATATGACACTCAATACATTTATTAAATATAACTGGCCGGTGCTTCTTGTGATAAATAGACACATCAAACCAAAGGGAGAGCACTCCATTACACAAACTACACCATCACAAAGCTCATAAAATATAAAGACATATGAGATTTTTAAAGATTTGACAAGATTTAAAAAAAAAAAAAATGATACTGATTTTCCACAATCTAAGAGCATGATCGCGTTCCTCTCGATTAAACCGGGACGCTAATTTCCCCTTTGCGTCCCGGTTTCACCAGCAGATCATCCAGCAGCCTGCCCTGTAGGGGCCACTATGCTCGCGGATGTTGGGGGGCAGCGCTAATGCACCGTCCCAAGCATCCACTCCATGGAGTTGATAGGACTCCATGGAGGTTTCTCCTGCCAAGTCACATGACCGGCAGTATCTAGCCTATCACGAGATCCTGCTGGTTGGCGGAAGGATCGCAGAGTGAGCATTAGCTTACAAGACGTGATAGCGCTGCACCCAAATCCCTTCCAATTCGCTAATGTTTTAAGAAACCCGATAGTCAATTCTAATTAGCGATTCAGTGTATAAATTTAATAAAAGTTAGACCAGGAGACTTTTAATAGACTTCAAATAATTCATCAAGGTCTTTGTACAGACCTTTTTAAAAGGTTTAGATGCTGCTGGTGTGCCATAGATGTTTCTTTCAAAACACGTTTCCTGTCTGTTTTCAGATCGACGGAAACCAGGTCATTTCAAATGTTTCCTGTCGAAAGATCGCAGTCTAATTTCCCTATCCAATTTCTGTAGTGTCGCTGATCAGGATAACAAAGACTGAAGAATCTCATTTACACATATATTAGTATGTGTATGAAGTAATCAGAAAGATCCACAATACAGACAAACTCACTCGTCTCACAGTAATGTGAGGAGAGTAAGCGCATCACAGAAATCCACAGCATAAACCTCACAGTAATGTGCAGTATGTGAATTATCACAGAGCGCCACAATAATGAACCTTACGGTAATGTTGTGCATAGGTGTATAAAATGGCTCCAAAGCAATAAAACTCACAGTAATGTGTACTTTTTATGACTGTATCATTGAGCCCGACAGCAATAAAGCTCCCCATAATGTGCAGTGTGTATGAACACATCCCAGAGCTTTACAATAAAATTCACAGTAATGTGCATAGCGTAGGAGTGTATCAGAGAGCTCCACAGCAATAAAACTCACAATATGTGTACTGTGTAGTCTGTGTATGAGTGTGTCACAAAGCTCCACATCAATAAAACAACATAATGTGCGATGTGTATGAACATATTACAGAGCTCCACAACAATAAAATCCACAGTAATGTGTGTAGTGTACGAGTGTTTCAGAGAGCTTCACAGCAATAAAACTCATGTAAAGAGCATTGTGCTTAAACGTATCACAGAGCTCCACAGCAAAAAAGCTCACCGTAATATGGTGTGTTACTGTATCACAGAGCTCCGCAGCAATAAACACCAAAAAAGAAAGAAACATAACACAATGAAAGTATATACATATGTGTTAATAAAAAGAAATAGGTAAAGTAATTAGCATTCAAAGCACAAAAAGCACAGATTTAAAATTATTAAAAAAGCACCAACATATTCTGCAGTGCTGCAAAATGGGTAGGAGAAATAAACATTTATTGAACAAACAGGTTTGACACACAGAGATCGATAGGAAATGAAGACCCTGCTCAAGTGAGTTTACAATGCGAGAGGCGTGGGGTGACAGCACTGATATTTGCCGCCCGTTACTTTAGGGTGTGCTCATATGTAACTAGGATTGCACCGATACCACTTTTTAAGACCGAGTACCGATACTTTTCTAGTCCTGCAAGATCACAGAAGGAGATCGCATTACAGCCTTGCGACCACTCGGTAACGTGGTCAGCCAGCGGGGAACACTGGCTGAATGCTTTTAAATGCTTTTGCACAGCTACCCCAGCCCCTCAGATACCAGCAAGCCGGCCGAGCGCCGACTTCAAGGTATCGGAGGCGGTATCATAGTTACATAGGCTGAAAAAAGACATGTGTCTATCGGGTTCAGCCTCTCACACAACACCTACTGCTGTTGATCCAAAAGAAGGCAAAAAACCCAGTCTGAAATGCTTGCCAATATGCAGCACACTGGAAAAAAATTCCTTCTTGACCCCAGAATGGCAGTCAGATTTCTCCTTGGATCAAGAAGCTTTTTTTACCCACATATTAAATATTATAACCCTTAATATTCTGTGTCTGCAGGAAGTCATCCAGTCGCTTTTTAAAAGTCTGTACAGTCTCTGACCCGACCACCTCAACAGGCAGAGAATTCCACAGCTTTATTGTTCTCACCGTAAAATAACCCTTCCTATGCTTTAGGCTGAATTTTCTTTCTTCCAGTCTAAATGGGTGACCTCGTGTCCTGTGTATAGTCCTGTTAATGAACAGGTTATCAGACAATGGTTGATAATGGCCCCGTATATATATTTATATAAAGTTATCAGATCCCCTCTAAGGCGCTGTTTCTCTAAACTAAACAGGTTTAAGCTTGTTAGTCTTTCCTCATAACTTTAGTCGCCCGTCTCTGCACTTTTTCTAGCACTATAATATCCTTTAAGACAAAATTGCACGGCATATTCAAGGTACGGTCTGACCATTGGTTTATATAGAGGCAAAATTATGTTTTCATCCCGAGAGTAAACTCCCCTTTTAATGCATGCCAATACTTTGCTGACCTTGGCGGCTGCTGTTTGACATTGCACATTGTTACTTAGTTTGAAGTATCGGGTCATTTGCACGAGTACAAAGTACTAATGGCGGTATCGGCACCACTAGATACTAGTATCGGTATCAATGCATCCCTACATGTAACATTTATTAACTGAAAACTTATGTTTAGAAGATTTTTGCACAGAATGCACATTTTTCATCAGAAATAACAGGCCTAATCAGAGGCAGAGTCAGGTTTTATGTTATTCATCATGAAACAGATAAGGGACATCTAAAATATCAACGTAGTAGGTGAAGGAGGACCTCTTCTGTCCTGAAGGGGAGAATAAGAGAGTGTACATTTTTTTAAAACTGTTTCACTGACAATAATGATCTACCTTGGAATAGCTAAATATTATCTGGCTGACTGTTAATTAACACCTCGTACACAATGCATAGGAAGTGTAAGGTATGTCAAAATCAGGTACCCCATTAAAATAAATCAGGTACCCCATAAACATACACTAATAAATGTTACACGTAAACTAATGGCATTTCTATTAAACCACCAGTAGATGGCAACAGAGTGAAAAGCCTGAATGATGAGAACGTGTTTATCTAAGATGCTTCCTGAACAGGGGGAACCAAAGAGCAGAGCTTTTGTTCCTGGTAGGAACAAATTAATCAGTTGCAATCCTACCAGAACTGAAAAGCCATGCTTCGTGTCATTGCAGAAAACGTTTAAAAAAAAAAACACTTCTGGTTTCACCCAGCCCGCACCCTTCACACATTGGAATTATTGACCATACCTTCAGCATATGTGCAACAAAATTGGCGCCCATCGTGGGGTTTGGGTGAAAAAGATGCAAAGGGGGTCACGGAAGTGAAAAAAAACCAGTTACGCGAAGTTAGAGGAGATTGGGATATTAACCCTTGCTGCACAGTAAGCGAATACAGATGGATCTAGAGAGGTTGCAGGATGAAATCAGTGGACACCTGATCCACTTGTCAGTGGGTGATCTCATCGAGACTTGCCAATTCATCAAAGCCCAGACACCAGCATTAAAGGAAAAACCCGACGCCATTATATGCGGATCGTTAATGAGATAATAGATAAACTGGTCGAAGCTGAAAGTGAGGAGGCGGTGATACAATTTCCGCAAGCAACAAAAAGATTCATTATCGAGCTAGATAAGAAGAGGGACAATTGCGGAAGTCCCAAGTATCAGTGGGAAAGACCCCCAACCAGAACAACAATTAGCTGACTTGAAACAAAAATATCACACTATGCAGGAGAAGTTCCAGGAAATGTCCAGAATGATCGAGGGACAGATAAAAGCGCTTAGTACTAAAAGTAAAGACTCGAGTGACAGTCATCCAAAATTAGAGCCAGTTCCGCTTACTCAGTGTCAGGCACACTCACGTACCCGAGGGTATAAAAGCGGTCAGCCCTATGAAATAACAGTAGACCCGAATGCTAATTGTGATACCAGTCCTTGAGTTGGCTGGGTTATGCAATTAGCGAGGGGTGAATCTGATGTCAGGCCAACACACGTAAAGTGAAAGGTGTGCTTCAACAGTACCAATAAAGCAATAGGTGACCCAAATCCTAGATGCGATACCAGTCCTTGAAATGGCTGGGCTCCGCAAATACTAGAGGTGAACCTATAAGGCAGGGACTCACGAGGAGGACAGGAACCAGTCCTTAGAGTGGCTGGTGTTTCAGACAGGTAGCTAAGGAGTGGTAAATATGAGCCAAAGTAAGGGACAGGCAAAAAGCAGAGTCGAGTATCAATAGCCAAGTTAAGGGGTTTGGA
Organism: Leptobrachium leishanense; assembly: GCA_009667805.1. Classification (NCBI taxonomy): domain Eukaryota; kingdom Metazoa; phylum Chordata; class Amphibia; order Anura; family Megophryidae; genus Leptobrachium; species Leptobrachium leishanense. Next base: position 478,821,712 of record CM019063.1, on the reverse strand, counting down.
GGTACACAAGTCAAAATAGAAAGCCAGGTCATACACAGAATATCCGTCAAAGAGAAAATAATGCAAGCACTTAAGGGTCAGACAAGCAGAACCACGAAAGGGCATAGAGGAATGGCCAGAGCAAGTTTAAATCCTGCGCCCTGCCTTCCGATTGGCCAAAACGGGTCACATGGAGGTGTGATGACGTCGCTCCGCTGGAGGGGCTAAATCCGGAGCCGCCGGCGGCGCGCGCGCATACAGCGCAGGAACAGGATGCGAGGGAGACGCCGACCCCGGAGCCGTGGGGAGGGTCGCCAGGACCGCAACAGCCGCTGAGGCATGACACTCAGAGACTACACCATGGTAACTTACCAGAGGTGACCGTTAGAAAAGACTTCAAGATCACAGGCCTGATTGGAGAAGGACAAGCTGTCCTACACCAATCTGATGCACCAGGTCGACCTGGGACTACAGAAAAGATATCCTGAGACTGAGATCGTAGAAGCTGTGGTAAAGGCCATTAGCCCTGGCCTAAGCTTAAGAGGTATGCTGGAGATGAAAAATAGACGAACTCTACTGCAACTTAGACGAATCTTTAAAAGTCACTATAAGGAGGAGATTGCCTCCGAATTGTACCAGCAGCTCCTCAACATCACTCAGAAGAGTAATGAAACTCCTCAAAATTTCCTGTTCAGAGCGATTGAATTAAAAGATTGTTTGCTATTTGTCTCCCAAGGAGAAGGCTTGGATGAACATTTCGGGACTGAGCGGATACAGAAGAAATTTCTAAGATCAGTGGGTACTGGACTGAGGAATGACCACATCAAATTCCAATTAAAGCAGTATCTAGATGCTCCTTCCATTCCCAATGAGGTGCACATAGAAAAAACGAATGAAGCCACTAATATGGAGATGGAAAGAGACCAGAAGAAAAAGAAATCCCAGTCCAGCAGTTCAATGAAAGGAGAAGAATGTCACAATTCAGATGGCAGGGTTGCGGGTCGAGGCCACTATGCGATGAAATAATAAGCAAGTATATGCAAGTATGAAATAAACTAAAGAATATTTATTCAACACAATAAAAATACTATAAATGAAGGAACTGAAAACAGAAAAAACAAGGAGAAAGGACCAGGGAATCAGATTAGAAGAAAACAAAACAAGATATAAGAATAAGATTAAACAGAAGCACTAAACATAGATGAACAGAGGAAAAAAGGAAAAAAGTATTTTAACCCTTTTGCTGCTGAGGCTTTTCCCGCCTCTGTGCTGAGCTCATTTTTACCGATTTTGCTCATCATGTTTAAACGCGTTTTGAAGGCTTATTTTAGTATATGACCCAGACATATTATATATCGTTCTTTCCGTCAGACTCGGCAGATTCATAATATGTCATTATTATATGTATACGTCATGTCCTGTCTGTATATTATAACAAAAAATGCAATAAAATATGAATTTTCAATAATTTACAACGTGTAAAGTGTTTTTTTTTTCACATTTTAACATGCGAGCAATTGCGGTTATATTTTGTATGGGGTGCGCTTGTTAAAAAAATTAGAGATGGGGTCTCGTTACATTTTTTTTGGGGGGAAATTACGCGATTTTTAACAAACGCACCGCATACAAAAATCGTTAGTGCAGCATTATTGTTCACATTATAATTGAAATGGGAACAATATTGCTGCATTAACGAACCAAGAAAAAGAAAAAAAAAATTGTTTATTTTTTTTTATTATTTTTTTTAAAAAAAAAAAACTTTTTTCATACTCTTGTTTGGTATTGTTGGAACGGCCATGCTCTGGCTGATCCAACAATACCAAACATTAACCCCTAACTGCCACGGATCGGGAGATAGGGGGTTCCAATGAACCCCCTATCTCCACCATTGGTGGCAGTTAGGGGTTAACTCCAGGACTGGCGTCATCATGCTATGCACGATGACGCCAGGCCTCAGGGGCATTCCTGGAAGCTTGGCCGACATCCAAGATGTCGGCCAGCTCCGGGAAAGGATCACGAACCGGCGCTTTTCGGCGCCGATTCGTGATCCGGCCCCCATGGGGTTAATGCCAGGTACCATTTGGAAGGGCAGGCTGTGCCCTTCCAAACGGTGCCTGGGTTAACCCCCTGCATGCCGCCGATCGGGAGGGAGAGAGGTTCCCGCGATGACACCTAATTACTCCGGCGGCGGTTCCGGGTGCTGGGCGGACATCGAGGATGTCAGCCCGCACCGGGGGGGCCAGCGATCAGCCGGAACCCGGCCGAATGCTGGCCCCAAAGGGAGGACGCGCTCAGCGCGTCCACCGCAAGGAACGTTACCTGCGGTTGGACGCACTGAGCGCATCCATAGCAGTGAAGGGGTTAAATAAATGAAGGAGGGTTTTCACAGGAGGATTACAGAAAGAGCAGGCAAAGGCGTAGTCAGTATACAAGCAGAGGGTTCGGCAACAGATTGTATATATCGGAACAGAGTTTAGCAAAAGAATAGTCTATGACTTTGATACAAAGCAAGGGTTCGGCAACAGATGATCAATATAGGGGTTCAGGAACAGATAGGAGAGCAGAGGAGGCTATTGCAGGCTTTAGGGACAAACAGGTAAGCAATGCAAAAGCAAAGCATTGTGGGACCTTTGCTGTTTTATGGAGAGATGCATGCTTGATGATGAGGTGCACCTGCACCTCTTGCAGGCTGGAGATGAAACTGAAAGTTATGGAGGGGTGGATTCAGCGAGAGCTGAATAATCCAGCGCCGGTTTTGTTTCTCCTGCGGTGCCTGCGACCGGATATGTGACATAGCCCCCTCCAAGGGACACACTCTGGGTGGCCAAGGCTACGTCTGGATCATTGGCACAATGAAAGGAAGTATTTTCAGGACTGTCCTTATGATCCTGTAGCAGAAGGATTGGAGTGTCTTCAGGCTCTGGAGATGGAGACGAAATACTATAGTCCAGAACTGGAGATGTCGGTGATGGCTTGAACTCACGGCTGTGGATGATCGGTGATGCAATTTTCGCCATACCTGGATTTCTGGGGATAATGGGTAAACAGCAGTAAGTATTGGATTGATCAAGGAGTGGAGGCAAAGGTGGATTACAATAATCAAGGTGCTGAAGAAAATTTTGTTGTTGATTTTGTACAATATCAGACAGATTGGCGATTCGACTGGTAAGAGCAGATATGGTGGAAATTATGAAATCATAATGAGGTACAGTAGCAGGCGAAATAAAGGGTTTATCAAGTCCTTCTGCTGGCAATACCTTGATAGGCGTTTCAGTGGTCAGTTGTACCTTGGCAGGAACTGGTGATTGTTCAGCGGCAACATGGACTGGTGAAGCCTCATGTGGCACATACGGCAACTGGTAGTACCTTAGCTGTAGGCATAGCACTTGTTGGAATTTCAGTAGTAGACACTTGGACTGGTGGCACGTCAGTAGCAGGCACATTGGCATGGACTGTAGCTCCGTCAGCAGGCGGTGCAGCAGCAAATACCTCGGCGGTAACCAAGGTGTCGGCGGCAGGCTCTTTGGCTTGATCTGAAGCTTCGGCAGCGGGCACTGCAGTCTGGACCAGTATCCCCAATCGGTGTCTCTCAGCAGAGGAAATCTCAAGAACATCGGAATCTGTAATATGCAGATATAGAGAAGGTTGAAGGGGTTGAGCGCGTGTAACAGAAAATGTGGTACCACTGGAACGCAGATACTGTACTTTAGACCTTGCAGGTATATATGGAATGGCAGAAGCGGACCCAGCATATTTTTTGTAGCGACCATGGCCACCATAAGGATGTCTTGCATACTGAACTGACAGCTCACTGTCGGTATCTTCAAACTCTGAGGTATAGGGAGAAAACAGTGAAAATTCTCGCTGGCTTAGAATGATAGGCGAGGCCTTAGCGGTTCTGGCATACATAACCTCCATAGGCACAGGAGGCTCAACTACCACAGGTACAGATGGCTCATACTATACATAGGCACAGGAAGGTCAGGTTCTACAGGTATGGTAGGTTCTGGTTTCGTGGGTATAATAAATTCATCTTCATATACATTTTCATCCCTTTTGATTTTAGTCTTAGTACTCCTAGTCTTCCTAGGCAGGGATTTAGACGCTGGTGTATACTCTGGCAGCAATGGAGATTTTGGAACTGAAACTTTTTTTGTGGCAGTGGTTTTTAATGGAGTTGCAGACTTGGGCGCTGGGACATTTTTCTTTGGTGGTCTATTTGGGCAAAGTGATAAATAATGGCCGAAATTTCCACAATATATACAAAGATCATTTACTTGCCTCCGGTGTTTCTCTTCAGCGGTTAGAGGGCCAAAGTTTTTCTTGGATCCAGGACTGTGCATATTGGAAGTTGGGGCAAGGATCATCTGTAGCAAGTTGCTCAGGAATTGAATAAACTGTTGAACTCCTTCAGTGATTAGTCTCTGGATTAACTCCTTGAATGCTGGAATCATCGCGGGCTCGTTGTTTACAGGCTTTTGCATTATATCACAATTCAGAAGGCAGGGTTGCAGGTCGAGCCCACTGTGAGATGAAATAATAAGCAAGTATATGCAAGTATGAAATAAACAAAAGAATATTTATTCAACACAATAAAAATACTATAAATGAAGGGACTGAAAACAGGAAAAAAAGGGGAAGGACCGGGGAATCAGATTAGAAGAAAACAAAACACAAGATATATGAGTAAGATTAAACAGAAGCACTAAACATAGATGAAGAGAGAAGAAAAGGAAAAAAAGTCTTTTAAATAAATGAAGGATGGTTTTCACAAGAGGATTACAGAAGGAGCAGGCAAAGGCGTAGTCAGTATGCAAGCAGAGGGTTCGGCAACAGATTGTTCAAATATATACAGAGTTTAGCAAAAGAATAGTCTATGATACAAAGCAAGGAATTGGCAACAGATGATCAATATAGGGGTTCAGGAACTAATAGAGCAGAGGAGGCTATTGCAGGCATTAGGGACAGACAGGTAAGCAATGCAAAAGCAAAGCATTGTGGGACCTTTGCTGTTTTATGGAGAGATGCAGACTTGATGATGAGGTGCATCTGCACCTCTTGCAGGCTGGAGATGAACTGGAAAGTTATGCAGGGGTGGATTCAGGGAGAGCTGAATAATCCAGCGCCGGTTTTGTTTCTCCTGTGGCCGGATATGTGACAAAGAATGTCAGTCCAATGCCTTACAGTGTCCTCAAGAACCAAGTGTCCTGACAATGACTGCCGACACGACACCTCGGTCCCCACCTCAGGCAAGTAGCCCAACAATTCAACAACTATCTACGGACAACTATGAACTGGAAAGGCTGATACTACAGATTAGGGATGTGCGTTTCGGGTTTCGGAATTTCGGAATTTTCACGATTCGTGTTTTCGGATGCGGCCGATTTTCCGAAAATTTTTAGATCCGAAAATGGCAGATCCGAAAAGTTTTCCTAGCCGAAACGAAATATTTTCGAATGGACTTGAAATGTGTCAAATCGAAATTTATTTTCGCTCTATTCATGATTTCGGTTCCATTCGTGATTTCGGTTCCATTTCGGTAATTCTGGACATCGTATATTTAACTATTATCGGTTATATCACTGATTCTGTAAATTTTGTATTTGTAAATGCGTATCACTTGTTTTTTTTGTTTCCAATGATCCGATAATTCTGTCGATACGATAATTCCTTCGTAATCGGGTCGGATCCGATTTGTCCGCGGGTCGCGCATGCGCGCGCGGATGTCGTAACTTTATTGAGCCAGTTTTTTGACAACTTTTTGGACAGGCCAAAAAAAATTGTTTTTATTATTCAATTCATCATGGCTGCAAGAGACGAGTGCCATTCAGACACCTCCTCATCGTCTTGCACCCATGAAACACCACCACCCAGGAAGAAGCGGGCCAGCAACATGGCATTTGAGGAGATGCTCGAGCTGGTCCAGATCTTTGACAGACGAGATTACGACTGCCGTAAGGGCCCTTACGGCAGAAAGAAGAACGCAAGAAAGGACCGTATCCTCGATAAGGTTCGCACCACCATCGTGGAATTTTTTGGCAAAGACCGGACGAAGGACCAGCTCCGAAAACGCTAGTCCGACCTCAAGGTACGCGAGGAGGAGCAGCTGAGGCACATCCGGCGTGTCATAGCCAAACGTAAGTGTCATGTTATATTGTAAAGCGCTGCGCAAACTGTTGGCGCTATATAAATCCTGTATAATAATAATAATGTGCTTGCATGTGCTAATGTGCACAGAAATACGTTGATTTATCTAGTCCTTTTTTCATGCAATGTGATTGTGTATAGCTTTGCGTTTTCACGACTCGTCATACGTGCATTTTTGCCATAGCTCTTCCTTTTTGTGATTTTACGTATTCGTGAAAATTGTGACATTTGATGTATGTAGATGATGTTACAATGCTGGATTTCTTTTGGCACTGTGTGTAGTCTGTAGTGTGCTGGGGGGGGGAGGTTGTTGTGATTGAGTGATGCATACGAGATGACCCGCAGCTTGCCCAATATTGGCTCCCACCTGCGCATCAATAAAAATCTCTGCGTCTCTGCTAAGTGGTAGGATGGGACATGTAGTTCTTTTGAAAGTGCATCCAAACAGAGCCGCGTTCAATACATCCTCAGCAGCTGCTGAATTGTTGCAGCGCAGCAATTCAGTTTGCTGCAGCAGTGTCATTATTGAACGCTTGAGGCTAGGGTCAGACGAAAGCATTTTTCCCCGCGAACGTGAAAAAGTGCATCCGAACGCATTGACGTATTTTTTCACGGAATGCGCAAAAACGGTCAGACGATGCGCATTTTCGGGCGTGATTTTGTACGGATCGTCAATAAAACTCTTTTTGCGTCTGGACGTTATGTAGGCTGGACATTAGCAGCGTCTGACATCTAAATCACGCAAACACGCCGCTATGCCGCAGCTGCGCACTCAGTACGTCAGTACTAGCGGTTCAGCGTTCTCAGAAAAATGCGTTCAAATTCCACTTGCATTGCACGGCCGGACTTTCGTGCGGCCGTACATCGTATATTGGCCGTCATTGCCCGTCATCTGCTGCTAGTGCAGCCGTAATTATGTGCGCCAGAACGCACGTTAAAAGTGCGCTGGTCTGGGGGGGCGTGGCTAAGCTCTGGAGGTGAATGGTCGCACGCTCGAGCAGCTCCTGCAAATTTACCTGCTTTTATGGGGATTTCTTTGATTTTCCTGCCGTATCTACCTCCCCACTGTTTGTAACTGGCTTTGGGAGCAAGTGCTGGACTTAGTGGACCGCCGGAACCCCCGAGGATTACCCTTACCTGTTGCTGTCAGAACCTCTGGCCTAGTGGAACTCGACAGCGGAACGCCATCTTGCCGCCTCGTGGTACTTTCTTCCCGGCCATGGGTAAGAAGAAAACAGGAGCAGCAGAAGATCCCCCTCTCCCTGACATCCGGCTCTCTCTGGCCGGATTGCGGGGAAGACAGTCCCAGACTCCGTCGCCGGCGGCGTCAGGCGAGGGTGGTGACCCGGGCCCTGCTGACTTATCTCCAGCGACTCAAATTACTGTCCCGACGGACCATGGGGACCTACCGGCTACTAAAAACGACATCCGTGCCCTTTTGGCGGACGCCCGCTCCTCATGGGCCAGGGAACGTACGGAGGTGCGTACAGACCTCAAATCCCTTCGCTCTGAGATGGGGGAGATGGATACGCGTACCCAGGCCTTAGAGGACACGCAGGCTGCTACCTCCTCTGGTGTTGCGGCACTCCAGGCTCAGGTGGCGGGGCTGCAGTCAGCGGTGCTGGTCCTAGAGACCCGACATCGACGAAGGAACCTCAAGTTGCGGGGTATCCCGGACTCTATCCCCGACCCTGAGCTCTTACCCCTCATCAACCGCTTCGTGCGCAAGGTCGTGGCCTTATCGGGGGACGCTCAGAATCCGGTGCTGTCGGCGATCCGAGTCAGGAAGGCGGCGATGGCTCCTCTGAACGCCTGCAGAGATGTCATTGTGGTTGTGGGGGACATCAGGGTTAGAGACCGGCTGCTGGACATGACGATCCGGGCTCCACCTACCCGCTTCGAGAACATGGAGATTGCCATTTTCCGTGACTTACCATTTCTGGCCTTGGCGGCCCGACGCCGGTTTAGCGACATCACGGCTATCCTCCGGGAGCAGGCTATCCGTTATCGCTGGGGGGTGACAGGATCCCTGCTTATTCACAGTGGCTCGGAAATACTAACGGCTTCCACGTTGGAGGAGGCGCGGACACACCTGCTGAATTTGGGTTTGGTGTCTGCCTCGGCGGATATTCGGGACGACGTGTCACCTTCGCAGCAGGAGAGACAGCGCCGTGCCCCAGACTAACTTGCCAAATCCAGACGATTCTTTGTGGTTTTTGTTTTGTCCATCACTTGCCCCCTTCTTGTTCTTGTTTTTGTTGCTGAAATGATCTAGCTTTGATATCTCCCCCCCCCCTTTTTTTTTTTTTTCCTCTTCCCCCGCTTACCCCCGGACGGGTGTGGAGAGTGGGTTCAGTCCCAGGTGAGCCGTGTGACGGTCACCTAGGCTCTCACTGTCGCTCGGCCCTGTGGCTGCCCGTGCCGGTGGTTCTCTCTGTGGCCCCCTGCCACTCTGCGGAGGGCTGGGGGTGAGCCACCGAGTACCACCTTTCCTTCTCTGAAGGTTTTCTCCCCCCGTCCATAATAGGGTGTGTATATGTATATACATATGTGTGTATATATATATATTTTTTTTTTTTTTTTCTTTGGGGGTGGGGAGGGCCCCTGTACCCTGTTTCTCTACTACCTGCTTATATTGTTTCCTGCTGTTGCTTGTATGATGGCTTCCTGAGGTTTCGCTGTTCTCTTTTTATTTTATTTTATTTTCCTGCAAAACACTGCCTTGCTAGACAGTATGCCACCAACTGTGATGCCTGTTGCATATCAATTGCTTACTGTATACGTGTCTTTTATTCAAAATAAAACTTTTAAACATAAAAAAGTGCGCTGGTCTGACCCAGCCTTAGATGCAAATTTCAAAACAAAATGGCGGATTTCTGTTGTTTCTGCAATATCCAGTTTTATTAGCAGAAACTGAAAGTGAAACTGAGGCTGAGGCCTTCTATAAAATAACTAAAAGCAGTCGCACAATGCGTTTTGTACGCACACAACACAAATAATAGTTTTTATTGAATAAATGTAATGTTTACTTCTCAAAAAAAATATATAATTGAACGGTAATATATGTCTATGTGCAGGGGAAATAAATAAATATTTTGTGACTTTAGAACTATGAGATGGGAGTAGTGGTGGGTCAAGCTGGTAGTGGGGTAGTGGAGGGGTGTCGCAATACTTTCGGCAATATATTGTATAGATATACCATTTTTTCCAGTCTGCATTATTTACGTGTTATTTTTTGGATTTGGCAGAAGACAGGAAGAAGGCAGCATCTGCCCCGGCGGGCACCAGTGCCCCAGTGGAGGAGGAGGAGCCACGGGCGACCACCAGCGCTGGTAAATACTGTTTTATTTTGCAACGACTTTTGGTCAAAAATAAATCAGTTTTGTTGTTTACTGTATTTTTTATTTCTTTAATTTCTTATAGCACCGGATGAGATGCTGACGGTGGTGGTGGAGGAGGAGTCGGAGCCTCAGGAGGCCGCCAGCACTGGTATATACTACTGTTATATTTTTTCAAGACTTTCAGTCAAAAATAGAAACCTGCTTTACTTACTGTATTTTCCTTCTTTCATTTATTGGATATATAGAAGGAGAAGCCAGACCGGACACGTCCTCCAGTGTCAGGATGATAAATCGGGAGGCGATCGGCGAGCTACGCCTGGCTGTTACCTCCATAGATGCCATCCAGGAACCGCTCCAGGAATTGCGGGAGCATATAAGCAATGCCGCTGACATCCTGGAGTGGCAGTAAGACCAGCCTCCTCCCGAAATGTAACCGGAATCTGCAGGCTCACTCAAGACGAGGCCGGACCGGACACGAGCAAGGATTGTCTGAACACGAGTCTCTTCAGGAAAGGCAAACTTTGTGATATCACAACAGATGCTCAAACAGGATTCAATCGCAAAGAATGAGCAGCGATTTTCACAGTGACATGAGATTTTATACCTCAAAATACATGATTAGGTACATCCCAATTAGCCCACCTCCCGGTTACGCTATCCCACCCCACGTGGGTTAGTACCTCCCTTTGGCTAATACAAAAGACATTTCATTAATTTGGCTGTAAATTGGCAAACTTCATGTTAGTTTCAGTGAATCATAATTAGTTGCTCCCACTGTTCCGGGCTGAGCCCCGTTCCCTAGCGTCTTCACTCATTTGTTACAAAAGGCACCTGGTCTGATTTCTATACTCCTTTGTATTTCTGCGGGCCCCAACGACCTTGATGTATCCGTTCTGTGTCGAAAACAGCAGAGACCTTTCTCAGCGCTTTGATTGTTTTTCTTCCAATCTCAGCACATTCCTAAGTTTCTATGTATGCCTGCTTCTAATTTCAGCTAAAAACTGCCTAATACACAATCACATTGCATGAAAAAAGGACTAGATCAATCAACATATTTCTATGCACATTAGCACATGCAAGCACATTATTATTATTATACGGGATTTATATAGCGCCAACAGTTTGCGCAGCGCTTTACAATATAACATGACACTTACGTTTGGCTATGACGCGACGGATGTGCCTCAGCTGCTCCTGCTCGCGTGCATTGAGGTCGGACCAGCGTTTTCGGAGCTGGTCCTTCGTCCGGTCCTTCCCGAACAGCTCCAGGATGGTGGTGCGTAGCTTGTGAAGGATACGATCCTTGCGGGTGTTATTCTTCCTGCCGTAAGGGCCCTTACGGCAGTCATAATCTTTGTAATCAAAGATGCAGACCAGCTCCAGACATCTCCTCAAATGCCAGTAATTATCTCAAGTGAACCAATATTCTGAACAAGATGTTCGCCTGGCTTACAATGGCGGCCATCTTCCAGTCTATTTCCACTACACTATGTTTGTTTGTGTTGTTTGTGCCCCTGTTGGGCAGTTTGCCATCCTTGGCATGTTCCCTTCCCCATGTTGTAAATAAATTTTCTATTTTTTCTATATTTTCCTGTTTGTGTGCGTTGCTTTTCCTTACTTAATAAGTTAATATGTATTGCTTGGTTTCCACACTGTTAAAATTATATGTACATAAATTTATTGACATTTCTATGGACCCTTTGTCATAAATTTGTCAACATATTTGTGGCCATAAATGTGACTGTGCACATTCTACACTTCCTGCCTGGCCAAAAAATGTCACACACTAACACAACCTTGTTGTACTGCCTTAAGATTTGATTACCGACATGGCCTGGTTTTGTTAAGTTTAGGCGTTGTCACAACAACACGGATTTTTGTCCACAGTCACATTCATTGTATAACCAAGAATTTATCAAAAAATATTGATGGCAGCACTGCGTGAAGTCTTCTCCGACACAACCCAAAGATCCTCAGTGTGGCTCAGGTCTAGTTTAGGCTAAGGTCAGACGAAAGCAGTTTTAACGTGCGTTTAGCCGCACGAAATCACGGCCGTGCTAGCAGCAAATGACGTCCAATGCCGGGGAACATACGACGAACGGCCGCACGAAAGTTCGTCCGTGCAACGCAAGTGGCAAACGAACGCATTTTTTCGAGAACGTCAAACCGCTACTACTGACGTACAGAGTGCGCTGCGGCCGCATAGCGGCGTGTTTGCGTGATTGGGAGACGTCAGACGCTGCACACGTCCGGCCAACATAACGTCCAGACGCAAAAAGTGTTTCATTGATGATCCGTACAAAATCACGGACGAAAATGCGCATCGTATGACTGCTATCGCGTATTCAGTGAAAAAAAATACGTCCATTCGTTCAAACGCACTTTTTCATGGACAACGTGAAAAATGCGTTTGTCTGACCCTAGCCTTATTTGTCCCTGTTTACAGCTTCACGCAACACCTCCTCCCAGCTATGAGCTCTCTCTCTCCCACCGCTGCCCGCTAAGACGCTGCCCGCCAACATGGTCACGTCTTTGCAGGAAGACAACAGCGTGGGGGAACGGCAGCTGCCGACAGTCCCAAGACCTCGTCACAATGACGTCAGTTCTGGAGTTAACCTCTAACTGCGACCAATGGTGGAGATAGGGGGTTCATTGGAACCCTCTATCTCCCGATCCGCGGCAGCTATCGGTTGGTTAATGTTTGGTATCTTTGGATCGACCAGAGCATGGCCTTTCCAACAATACCAAACATGACAAATGTTAAAAATTATAAAAAATTAAAATATAAAAAAAAATAAACCGTTTTTTTGTTTTGTTTTGTTAATGCAGCAATATTGTTGCCATTTCAATTATAATGTGAACAATGATGCTGCACTAAGGATTTTTGTATGGGGTGCGTTTGTTAAAATAGTGTAATTTTCACCCAAAAAAACATAACAAGTCCCCTTTTCAATTTTTTTTTAACAAACGCAACTCATAAAATATAACCGCAAACACTCGCATGTTAAAATGTGAAAAAAACACTTTACACCTTGTAAAACAAACATTGAAAATTCTAATTTTATTGCATTTTTTGTTATAATATACAGACAGGACATGACGCATACATATGATGATATATTATGAATCATCTGCCGAGTCTGCCGGAAAGAACGATATATAACATGTCTGGGTCATATTATAAAATAAGGCTTCAAAAAAACGCTTTTAAACAAGAGGAGCGAAACTGTTAAAAATTAGCTCAGCAGCAGACCGCAGTGCCGCACACAGGCGTGAAGGGAAGCCGTGAAATACCTCCGCAGCGAAAGGGTTAATTTTTTTTTTGTCTGTTTTAAATCTTTTTTTTTTTTTCGTTTCAGATCATTTTGATCAACTATTTTTCCGTTTTAAAACCTTTTTGTTTTGGTTTTTATTTTTAAAGTCAGACCATTCGGGTCAGTTTAGCGTTTTTTAAATCATTTTGTTCATTTTTTTTTGTTCCTTGGCTTTCATACCATTTTTTAATGTGATGAATATACATTTCACAACTTTATTTAATAAGAAAAAAAGGATCTTTATTTAATTTAAAAAAACCACGATAGAATTGCCAGAATTATCGTATCGACAGAATGAATTATCGGATCCGAAAAACAAACCAAAAATTTATTATAAAAAAACATATAAAGTATAAAAAAGTGAACCATAGTAGTTTACATCAAAACGAATAGAGTTAGACAGCTTTGAAACGAGGAGAACAGACGTTCCGAAAAAACGAAAAGTCGATACAAAAAACGAGCAAAGTGACACGAAAATACGAAAAATGGTCGATATTCCGAAAAAAAAATGTACACGAAAAACGAGTCGAGCCGAACCGAATCGAAACAGAAATCGGTCGAAACGAGCCGAATCGAAAAGTTTAAACATCCGAACAAATCGAACCGAATCAAAAAAATAAATAAAAAAATTCGGTGAACAAGCCTACTACAGATGCAAAAAGAGATGATAGAGATGAAGACACTTCTCCGAGATCCGGGAACCTGACAAAACCTTGAAATCAGAGGGCCTCAGGTAACAGTCTGTATGAGCAATGGACATAGTCAATTCTGTAAAAGGACTGACCAGAGAAGTGCATGTCGTCACTGCTTCAACTGTGGACAATATGGACATATAGCAAGCTACTGCCAAACGCCCAGAGCAAATCTGTTAAACAGAAAAGGGTTGCGGTCATGGGACTGACAGTAACCTGTGCTAGAGCCCACCCTATGTCCCAAAGTACAACTTGTGTCGGTAGGAAGCCAGCAAGCTTCCAAACCACCGTGGGAGAGAAGAAGTCATCGCAACCAAGGTTTTGGGAAGTGTCAAATTGTTTAATGTGCGAAACGGATATGGTTTTATCAACTGGGACGACACCAAGGAAGATTTATTTGTACATCAGAATGCCATCAAGAAAAACAACCCTAGGAAATACCTTTGCAGTGTAGGAGATGGAGAAACTGTGGAGTTTGATATAGTGGAAGTTGAAAAGGGTACAGAAGCAGCAAATGTAACTGGTCCAGGTGGGGTTCCAGTCCAAGGCAGTAAATATGCAGCAGACTGTAAAGCCTTAGATACACGGAGCACGTTGCGACGCACAGCGCCGGTAGGCGGTGCCGGGCGTCGAGACGCTCTCCGTGTGGACCGTTTTTCCCCCTCCCTCGCTCAGGCCACGTCAAGATGCGCTGTGTGCTGCAGATCCCTCCCATCTGCCGCACTCTACTCTTCCTCTTGTCCAGCGGTCCAGCAGCAAGGGAAGAGGAGAGCCTCCCTGTAGCAGGACCTGGAGCCAGATGCCGACAGGACCCCCCCTCATACTATGACTCTTACCTGCCCTTACTGTACCTTCCAATAAATTTGCTTGGGGTACCAAACCCCCCACTGCCTGAGACCCCGCGCAGCCCACATGCCGCACCCCCCCTCTACCTGGCTGTATGTATCTAAATCATAAATCATACATACAGCCAGGTAGAGGGGGGTGGCATGTGGGCTGCGTGGGGTCTCAGGCAGTGGGGGGGTTTGGTACCCTTTGCAAATTTATTGGGGAAGGCAAGGGCAGGTAAGATATACATATTTATATCACACACACATTTTCGGGTGTGGCATGTGCAGAGCCTCAACTAAATGATCCCCCCATCCCTCCAGAAGAAATGTTGAACTTGACAGAGCAGGGAGTTAAAAAAGGGGACACTTTTCACATCCGATTCCTGACCAGTGTGTAATTATATATGTAGCGCTGGTTTAATTCTGCTGCTGTAATTACTCGTTTCTGGCCACCAGGGGGAGACGAGCGCAATGTAAACCATACTGGACACTTTGAGACTACGTTTTCCAGCATGCTTTGGGGCACAGTCAGGAAGTGGATGGGGAGAACGGAGAGACATCCGCAACCTCGTGCAGAGGAGAGCCAGTGCGCGCCAAGGGGTGAACAGAGCAAGACGCACGTGAGACAAGGAGCGATTGTGACCAGGCCGGGGCGCAGGTGCTGCCTTGTGGACGCTGGAGATCGGTTGCAGTGACTTGCCAGAGACCTAGTAATCCACCGCTGAGAGGTTTACACAGATACAGAGCTGCAGATTGGACCCCGAGTTAGGAGACCTCGATGATCTAATGGGAGTGCAGGCGGTGAACTGAGAATCTTGTGGCAGAGACGGACAAGCAAGACAAGCGGATCCGGTGGCACAGAGTCCCAGCCAAATCGAGCGGAGAGACGTCCTGGGTCGAGCAGGGTGCAGAGTATCTGGCGGATGGGTGAGAGGCCTCCCAGGCCACAGTACAGTAATAAAGCACGCTGCAGTTTTGTCTAAATCTACAGGGCCCCAACGTGACTAGTCGAAGACACATTGAATTCATTCACTGGCCAGTTGAATCTAGTACCCGGGTACCAACACACGCACACCTTCTTGGGCACAACCTGTACGGGACTCACACTCCGGCAACGAAGGGGTTAAAATTATTTTTTCTTTTCCACTGCGCGTTTCTCGCATTACGAATTCCTGTAAATATATATGTATACCGTGCTGCTTTATATATGCCAGTTTATTTGAGACCAGTAAACTATATAACTTATAAAATCCACAACAGTGCTGGTGTATATTTATTCCCTAGTGTGGGGAGACTGACCCGAGGTTAAATTCAGCGGCTCCTCCGGGAGTGAGCGCTACATATACATATATATATATATACAGTTGTGTTCAAAATTATTCAACCCCCAATGCTGTAAAGGGTTTTAGGGAATTTAGTGTACATTTGTAATTGTATTCAGAATGAAATCCTACAAGGACTTTTTAAAGAACCATATGCAACTAAAATGACATCAATTGGTTTTGTAATACAGTAGTAAATGTTTCTTTTGTGAATTCTTCATTGACACAATTATTCAACCCCTTAAAGACTACCACTCTGAAGAACAGAGGTTCATTCAAGTGTTTTCAATCAGGTATTGAAAACACCTGTGGATGTCACGGAGCAGCAATAAAGCATAATAAGCACCAATTAGGCAGCTTTAAAATGACTGTGATACTCAGCTCCTTCTAAACATTTACTGGTGTGGTTACAAACATGGTGAAGTCAAGAGAATGGTCCAGGAAGACAAGAGAAGAGGTGATTACTCTTCACGGAAGGGCAATGGCTATAAGAGATTGCAAAGATGTTAAACATACCAAGAGAGACCATAGGAAGCATCATTCGCAAATTCAAGGCAAAGGGCACTGTTGAAACGCTACCTGGTCGTGGCAGAAAGAAGATGCTGACTTCGACTGCTGTGCGCTACCTGAAGCGTAGAGTGGAGAAAAGTCCCTGTGTGACTGCTGAGGAAATGAGAAAAGATTTGTCAGATGTGGGTACTGAAGTTTCAGCTCAGACAATACGGCGCACACTGCATAATGAAGGCCTCCATGCCAGAACTCCCAGGCGCACCCCTTTGCGGTCTCCAAAGAATAAGAAGAGTCGACTGCAGTATGCCAAAAGTCATGTGGAAGTTTTGGGATAGTGTTCTGTGGACTGATGAAACAAAATTAGAACTGTTTGGGCCCATGGATCAACGCTATGTTTGGAGGAGGAAGAACAAGGCCTATGAAGAAAAGAATACCTTGCCTACTGTGAAGCATGGCGGGGGGTCAATCATGCTTTGGGGCTGTTTTGCTTCTGCAGGTACAGGGAAGCTTCAGCATGTGCAAGGTACCATGAATTCTCTTCAGTACCAGGAGATATTGGATGACAATGTGATGCAGTCCGTCACAAACCTGAGGCTTGGGAGACGTTGGACCTTTCAACAGGACAATGATCCCAAGCATACCTCCAAGTCCACTAAAGCATGGTTGCAGATTAAAGGCTGGAACATTTTGGAGTGGCCATCGCAGTCACCTGATTTAAATCCGATTGAGAACCTCTGGTGGGACTTAAGAAAGCAGTTGCAGTGCGCAAGCCTAAGAATGTGACTGAACTGGAGGCTTTTGCCCATGACGAATGGGCGAAGATACCCGTAGATCGCTGCAAGACACTTGTGTCAAGCTATGCTTCACGTTTAAAAGCTGTTAGTACAACATCCTTTTACAGTTATAAGTACTAAGATTGAATGTCACTGGGGGTTGAATAAAACTGATAATGATGTGAGCACAGAAAAGACATTTGTGGTTATTTCATTATAAATGTTATGTTATATTTGTCTGACCTACACGTGCCTCTTTGATTTAATTGTAAGCAAGATGACTGAATGATCAAAATCAATGTCAAACTGGCCAAAACACTCAATTTCAGTGGGGGTTGAATAATTTTGAACACAACTGTATATATATATATATAAAATACACAAGAAGGGCAGCACTCAACCTTAACTACGCTTTCAGTGCGGGTGCATCTCAAGACAATATAATACAACAAACCAGAAAGAGAGCACACCAAACAGCATGTTCAAACAGTACAGAAGAAACCACAACAGCAGCTAAATTCATTTAAACAGGAGATTTTACCAGGTTTAACCCTTTAAATGCCTACAAACAATTCTTATCCCCTTCAAATGCACTGTAGTTCTTAACCCTTTGATGTTGAGCTGTGTTGAAAATGGTGGAAGTTTAGTTTGCAATGGATGGCCATGGATTGCGTAAGCCTGCCAACAGCGACAATGTATTCCACCCCTGGCAGGTCCTATCATACTAACCTAATGAATTTAGCTGCTGTTGTGGTTTCTTCTGTACTGTTTGAACATGTTGTTTGGTGTGCTCTCTTTCTGGTTAACCTGGTTATTACTCACAGGTTAATAGAACCTGTGGGTGGAGCACCTGTGACAGGGAGGGGTGCTTGCCCAAGGGTTGTCAGCCCTTTTCATACAAAATACACAAGAAGGGCAGCACTCAACCTTAACTACGCTTTCAGTGCGGGTGCATCTCAAGACAATATAATACAACAAACCAGAAAGAGAGCACACCAAACAACATGTTCAAACAGTACAGAAGAAACCACAACAGCAGCTAAATTCATTAGGTTAGTATGATAGGACCTGCCAGGGGTGGAATACATTGTTGCTGTTGGCAGGCTTACGCAATCCATGGCAATCCATTGCACACTAAACTTCCACCATTTTCAACACAGCTCAACATCAAAGGGTTAAGAACTACAGTGCATTTGAAGGGGATAAGAATTGTTTGTAGGCATTTAAAGGGTTAAACCTGGTAAAATCTCCTGTTTAAAAGAATTTAGCTGCTGTTGTGGTTTCTTCTGTACTGTTTGAACATGTTGTTGGTGTGCTCTCTTTCTGGTTTGTTATATATATATATATATATATATACACACACACACACACACACGTCAGGATGTGAAAAAAGTGTCCCCTTTTTAACTCACTGCTCTGTCAAGTTCAACATTTCTTCTGGAGGGATGGGGGGGGGAGCATTTAGTTGAGGCTCTCCACATGCCATCCCCCCCAAATGTGTGTGTGTATATTTGGTCTGAGGTCTGTGTGGAAAATATATATATTATATATATATATATATTTTTCACGAGTATAGCAGTCTGTAGTGATAACTCTTTTTAATGGACTAACGTACGTTAGTCCAATAAAAAAAGTTATCACTACAGACTGCTATACTCGTGATTGATTTATATATAAATATATGTATATGGTACATATATGTATGAGGTCTGTGTATTAAAATATATGTATGTATATGTCTGTGGTATCAATGCATCCCTACTCTATACATAGCGCTCCCTGTGTCCCTATAATATATATGATTAGGGTTACTTTTTTCAATTTTTTTATACTATTCCTATTAAATTGGCAGTAATTTAGATGTATTTTATTGAACAGAAACTTTTTTGCCTATATAACATGCGCTTTGTGAAAATAAGGTGATTTTTTTTGTGTGTACATCTTAATTTAGTTAGTGGATTTCTGTCCAGTGCGGTGAGAAGCAAACGTGATGCAGTGTAGACAGGCCGCGAGGCGGAGCAGAGTGAAGTCAAGCCTGCAAAATGTTTGCTTCTCTTTGCTACGCTACGCTGTGCGCCGCTGCGCGCTCAGTGTATCTCAGGCTTAAACATTATAGGCGTTATCCACGTCGCAGAGGAGGTCCTTCATGTAATTACTTGCCAAACTACCAAAATAGTGAGGTTGGAGAGAAGCCTGAGGAAGCAGAGATTGTACCTGAAGGAGATGGTCCTAACCAACAGCGCCCGTACCACAGACGGCATTACCCACCTTACTATCTACAAAGACCATATAGACAAGGCCAAGTTTTGAAGACTCCTAAACAAGCTATGCGGACATCTGAGGGAATATCAGATGAATCGGATCTTGAACAAGATCGATGGGGAGCGTTCATTCCTGTAACCCAGAGAGATCACAGTAGGGAAGACATAGAACTGAATCCTAAAGCGGCAGAGTTCTACCCTTGCCAGTTGGAATGGAAACGCTTGAAGAAAGTATGGAGGAAAATAGAGAGGAAATTACAGTGGAAACAACCGAGGACGCACCTGTGATTCAACCTGAACCAACTACATGTTCATCGGGAAACTCAGCAGCAGTAAACTCTTCACCTGAAAAATCAACAGAGACAGTTGACAGCGATGAAGACGAGTTTGAGGACGATTCAGATGCCCTTCCGCTACGCTGGATACAGCCCAGCAGGAACAGGAGACAGTCGAAAGTTCTGACTTACGACACTTTGGGTCAACCCAGTAGTGTTGCCAGAAATGCAGCAGTACAGGTCATAGACTGTGTTTCTACACTACCTGTTTGCCCTAGCTGGTACCTAAGCCCAGACTGTTTTACTGAGTTGGTACTGGTATCTATGCCTATAACGCTATGGTTTATTAATGTTCACTGAAATGTTAGATGTTATGTTCTTTGGTTAACAAACGGACATTTCGTGCACTCTTACTGCAGACATTCTAGGCTAAATATTTTCAAGTGATGGAACTCGGTAGAAACTAAAGTCGCTCCATCAACTCTTGTCTACAATAATTTATACAACCCTGTGTTAAACAGGTTTACTAATTGGTTGGCTATAGGCAACAACATGTCACCAGGCTCCATAGCGCTGTGGACCTGGTGGGAAGCTGTGACATAACTGGGAGTAGATGTCGCAGGGAGGATGGTTCCTCAAGTAATTGTATTACTACTTAACCTTGGCTCCCTATAGTTGTTGTGAGATAAGTAAGAGAATTGTTCTTATATTAAAGTCTGCGTATGTCTGGGACGACATAAAATTTTGTGGGGGAGAGTGTAAGGTATTGCAAAATCAGGTACCCGATTAAAATAAAGCAGGTACCCCATAAACATACACTAATAAATGTTACATTATGAAGTAAACTAAAGGCATTTCTATTAAACCACCAATAGATGGCAGCAGAGTGAAAAGCCTGAATGATGAGCACGTGAGCAGGGGGAACCAAAAAGCAGAGCTTTTGTTCCTGGTAGGAACAAATTATTCAGTTGCAATCCTTCCAGAACTGAAAAGCCATGCTTTGTGTCTTTGCAGAAAACATTTAAATAAAAACACTTCTAGTTTCACCCAGCCCGCTCCCTTCGCACATTGGAATTATTGACCATATTTTCAGCATATGTACAACAGAAGCGTTAACTTAGTTGTTACTGTAACTTACAGTAATTGCCTGTAAAAAGGAAAATATAAGTTAGGTCTGTATCTCCGGTTTCCATTATTCCCGTAATGCAACATTTACCAAAATCTGTGCACACGGTTTACTTTACAGCTGTGAAGAAAAAGGTGTGGCGCTTCCCAGTGCAAAAAGAGTGCACTGGGAAGCACCACACCCCTTTTTCTTCACTATTGTATATTTTGAGTGTCGTAGTTAGGGACAGCACGTGTGGGTGAATAGTGCTTATTGGGATATTCTTTACCACAAACACAATTTGCACCTTACCCTTAAATGTTTTTTAAAAATATTACTTTACAGCTGTAGTTTAGCATCTACAGTATGTAACCCCTTCCCACCATGGCGTGTGCTATGCTGTCCTCACGTCCAGTAGGTCAAACCGCTGGCATAATACGCCCTGCTGACTCACTATAATGCCTTTGCCCCACCTCCCCTGCACAGGTATTGACTGAGTACGTCATTGGCTGCCACGGGACTGCCTGAATACTGGCGGTCTCTCGGCAGCCAATGACGCGCTCTGCCCACCAGGAGGGGTGGTGAGCCGAAGGAGGACTTCAGAGCCTGCGGGGCGTGCTATGCTGCTCTGCGGCAGTTAAACACCACCTTGCCCCCCGGCGGTAAGTTGTTAACAGTCAATGGGGTGGAGGATGAAATGTATAAACATATTTCAGCACCAGGGAGAGTGGGGGTTAATTCCCCCCTGCAGCTTGGTGAATTTTTTTCACTACGAGCCAGGACGCGCTTGACGGGGCAGTCCTTGATGCTGAAACTCCATATCAGCATTAAAGACATTTTTTTTTCTCCCAGCAGCGACCCCACAGTGGGGTTTTCCGGTTTTTTTTTTCACCCGACGGCCTTTCCATCCGCTGATCTGGGTCGTCCACAGATGCTTCCAGTGGACGATCCTGATCTGCCGATGGCGTTGTCCGTGGTCAGGTGACCAAGTCGGTAGCCTGACTATGTTGCCAGTGGACGGCCAGCCTTAAGAGTTTTTTGACTAACCTCTGAATTGGCCCCGAAGTGCACCGAACCGTGAACTGTGAATTCCCCCATTCAGTGCAATTTCGGGCCAATTCTTCAATTCACTAAAATACGGTGTAATTCGCCGCAATTTGACGGCACCGAAATGGTCTCTTGTATTCACAGAACACCAAATTGCTTCAGAATGCCGGCAAAATGGCCTGATTTTCAGTGTTTCAATTCGATAGGTTTCACTGTAAAAAAGTAATATCTTTTTCAACTTTTTTTTTTAAGTCCATTTATTTTTTTATTTTTTAACTCTTTCGCTGCGGTGGACGCGTCCTCCCTTTGCGGCCAGCGATCGGCCGGATTCCTCAATGTCAGCCCAGCACCCGGGACCGGCACCATTAGATGTCATCTCGGCAGCGCGATGACATCTAATTCAGGCACCCCCCCCCCCGCGTGTGCGGAGGAGGTGCCTGAAAGGGAGGGGGCGAGGTCCTTCGGACCTCTCTCCCTCCCGATCGCCGGCTGTCACAGGGTTAAGGCAGGCAGGGTTTGGAAGGGCACAGCCTGCCCTTCCAAACCGTGCACGTCTTTAACCCCAAATGGTACCTGGCATTAACCCCATGGGGGCCGGATCACGAATCGGCGCCGAAAAGCGCCGGTTCGTGATCCTTTCCCGGAGCTGGCCGACATCTTGGATGTCAGCCAAGCTTCCGGGAATGCCCCCTGAGGACTGGCGTCATCGTGCATAGCACGATGACGCCAGTCCTGGAGTTAACCCCTAACTGCCACCAATGGTGGAGATAGGGGGTTCCAAAGAGCCCCCTATCTCCCGATCCGTGGCAGTTAAGGGTTAATGTTTGGTACTGTTGGATCGGCCAGAGCATGGCCTTTCCAATGATACCAAACATCACCATGAAAAAAGTTTTTAAAAAAAAATTAAAAATTAAAAATAAAAATAAAAAAATATTTAAAAAAAACATTATAAAAAAAATAAACAAGTTTTTTTCTTTTTTTTGGTTTGTTAATGCAGCAATATTGTTCCCATTTCAATTATAATGTGAACAATGATGCTGCACTAATGA
This sequence comes from Leptobrachium leishanense, assembly GCA_009667805.1. Lineage (NCBI taxonomy): Eukaryota > Metazoa > Chordata > Amphibia > Anura > Megophryidae > Leptobrachium > Leptobrachium leishanense. Next base: position 478,799,067 of record CM019063.1, on the reverse strand, counting down.
TTTTTGTATGCGGTGCGTTTGTTAAAAATCGCGTAATTTTCCACAAAACAAAATGTAACGAGACCCCATTTCTAATTTTTTTAACAAGCGCACCCCATACAAAATATAACCGCAATTGCTCGCATGTTAAAATGTGAAAAAAAACACTTTACACTTTGTAAATTATTGAAAATTCATATTTTATTGCATTTTTTGTTATAATATAGAGACAGGACATGATGTATACATATAATAATGACATATTATGAATCTGCCGAGTCTGACGGAAAGAACGATATATAATATGTCTGGGTCATATACTAAAATAAGCCTTCAAAACACGTTTAAACAAGATGAGCGAAACAGGTCAAAATGAGCTCAGCACAGAGGCATGAAACGCCTCAGCAGCGAAAGGGTTAAAAGACCTTTTTTGTATTTTTTAGACGATTTTTTAAAAAAAAATTAAAAGCCTTTTTTAATTTTGTAACAGCCCTTTTATTATTTTTTAAAGGGCTTTTTTATTTAGACATGTTAGGCTAGGGTCAAACAAACGCATTTTTCACATCTACCGTCAAAAAGTGCGTCGATGCATCCGAACGCATTTTTTCATGGAAGACGCGATAGCGGTCATACGATGCGCAATTTCGACCATATTTTTTTACGGAGCTATAAAAAAAACAAATGGACGTGATAGAAACATAGAAACCAGTGACGTGCGGTGAGGTCAGTGGCTTGTGAGGCACTGACTAGTATCAGAGCCAGATATACCAGGATCTGACTTATCAGTGCTTACCAGGATCTGGCTTCTCTCTCTGGGCTCCCCAGGATCTTGCTGCTGTCAGGGCTCCCTGGGATCTTTTTGCTGCTCTCAGGGCTCCCCAGTATCTTTTGCTGCTCTCCAGGATGTGACTCCAGGCACACAGCCACGCGGCACGCCCCCATGACTGATGAGGACTGTCACATGACTGTCCTGTCAATCAAAGCATGGGAGGCATTTTTTGAATTGCGAATTTGAGATCAAAAGGTGCTTTCCCATTGGTCCAAGCAATTCCATTGCTCTCAGTGCCTCTTGAGGCACTGAAGAGCATACATTCAGGAGGTAGGCGGCGCCAGACGTGCACGGTAGACTTCAAAGAATCTATTAGCCAGCTTGAGCTAAGTAAATTGCGCAGGCTTAGAGCAGCCGACGAACTAACAAAAAAAAGCGAAGGAGCAAAGATAGATGGCGGGGGAGTGTGGAGCAGGTGAGTATGTGAACTTTTTTTTAAATAGCAGGTTTTATTTTAAAAATTTACAGTCCCCACTTAACGGAATTATTGCAGGTGAGGCCCTGCCTCACCTGCCGCACCTGACTGCACGTCCCTGATAGAAACATAGAAAATGTCGGCAGATAAGAACCTTTCGGCCCATCTAGTCTGCCCAATTACATGGATACTTTACCTGGATTTATCTTTTGTTTAGGATAGCCTTATGCCTATCCCATGCCTGCTTAAATTCAATCACTGTTTTGGCCTCTACCACTTCAACTGGAAGGCTGTTCCAGTTACAGTGGCCAGACATGTGCAGCGTCTGACGTCTTCTAATCACGCACATACGTCGCTGTGCGTCAGTACTAGCGGTTCCACGTTCTCGAAAAAAATGCATTCGTTTGCCGCTTGCGTTGCGCGGCCGAACTTTCCTGCAGCCGTACTTTGTATATTTGACGTCATTTGCCGCTACTATGGCCGTAATAAAGTGCGGCTCATCGCATGTTCGCACTGCGTTTGTCTGACCCCAGCCTTATTATTGATTGAAACTCTTATCAGAGGAATAGGAGACTTCCTTTTTTTTCATTTCGGTGGGCACAGTTCAGTGGTTATTGGCGCAATTCAGCGGTTTTCACAGACGACCAATAACTGCTTCGGTGACTTCAATTTTAGCAAAATACACTAATCATTCGCTACATAATGAATTCACTGTATTTTTTGCCAAATGGAGTCACCGAAGTGTGCCAAAAATTTCAGTGCTTTGTGAATAGAATCTAATATTAGTAAAGAGCATGCATCTATATACCACCTCCTAACTTTTCCTATTTTTGGCCCAATCCCTCTTTCCTTATGTTTCTGCCATATGTCCCTCATTTTAGCAGCTCTTCCCTATATTCGGGGTGTGTGGGTGTCTTTATAGGGACTCTTCCATGTGTAGCGCTGCTTTAAAAACACTGTATTCTGGTGCATTGAACTATTGCTGCCACCAGAGGGAGACAGAGACATTGTTAGACTATGCTGGACAAAACCGAACTACATGTACCATCATCCTTTGCGTGAGGACAGGAAGGAGGTGGTACAGGAAGAGGAAAGAGCCTTGTGCAAAGGCAGAAGCAGAGTGAGCGGAGCAGTGAAAGGTGGAGGACGCACATTAGAGCTGTCAGGGATCGCAACCAGGCCGGAGTACAGACGCTGTCTTACGGGTGCTGGAGATCGGGACAGTAAACACATTGAGACCTACATGCGCAGCGCTGAGAGGTCTGGAGGAAAAAGCGAATTCCGGCAGGACCCCTTGTTAGGAGGCTACGCTGATCGATTGGGAGTGCAGGCAGCGGATCGGTGTTCCAGTTGTGGAGATTGGGCAAACTGAGAGCAGATTCAGCAGCACAGAGTCCTAGTACACAGCGGAGATGATCTTGTGGCCGAGGCATCGAGAGCTGGACAGTTTCATTCATTGGATTGGTGAGAGGCCTCCAGGCCGCAGTTCCAATACAGAAACGCACGCCGCAATATTGTTTAAATTCACAGGGCCCCAACGGTGACTAGTCGAAGATTGTTTTGTTTCATTCACTGGCCAGTTGAACACAGTACCCGGGTACCCGAGACAACACACATATATATTTTTTGAGCTATTATTCATGGGACTTACACTCCCGAACTGAGGGGGTTAACCGGTTCTTTTACCGACGCTTGTTTTTCCCCCGTTACGAATTCTTGTCATTCAAATACCATATATGCGTAATATATGCTGCTTTATTGGGATCAGTAAAGAATATAATATATAAAAATCCACAACAGTGCAGGTGTATAGTTATTTCCTAGTGCAGCGAGACTAACCCGAGGTTTAGTCAGCGTCTCCTCCGGGAGTGAGCGCTACACATGTATTTGGGGTGAGTGTGTGTTTTTTTTAAGGCTCTTACATATAGTTGTTAATGGGCAGAGGGGGTGTATAACAGAGCTGCAACACAATAAAACTCCAAGCAAAGAGTCTCTAAATTATTATGTTGTTAGAAATCACTTTTTGTAAATAAGATACTTAGCTTTTTTTACTAAATTACATTTTTATTGACAGGTCGTAATGCCACTCAGAAAATGTGCAAATATTTGTTTTTGGCCCCGCTTCCAGCGCCATTCCCTAAACTGCAAGTGCATTTCTTTGGCTGTAATGGCTCAAAATAACCTGTTTACACCCAATTGTCCATACCATGACTATTTAACTGCTTGGCTGCTAATGATGTGCCGAGCTGTATGTAAAAATAGTAATAAAAATTATTATTATTTTCATAATTCAGTACTATTGTTACCTTTTTAATTATAACGTGAACAATGAAGCTGTATTAACTCACCTTCTCATTTCCCACGATGCCAGCAAATTTAAAGGCAATGGCACAATGTGTTATTACGCATTGGTTCATGGACAACCAAAACTGCCGAACTGCTGCTTGGGATGCAGGGGGTACTTTGGAACCCTGCGTCTCTGATTTCACCGTACAAGGTCAAGTGAGGTGTCATTGGAAACGTCAGACTCTGGCCTTTCCAAATGATATGATATCAAATATGACCATGTAATGTGTAAAAATAGAAAAACATTTTAATGCAAAATCTTTTTTTTCTTTTCTCATTTCTAAGGCGGTGGCATTTTATGCTTTTACTTATAAAGCAAACAAACGTTTCCCTAACTCACCTTCTCATTTCCCACCCTGGACCAAATGTGGAGGTGATGGTACAAAGCGATATCACAATTTGGACCATCTAAAACACAAGCTGCTTCACCGCTGCAAGGAGAGTGGGGGTTCTTTGGATCCCTTTATTTCCATTCTTTACACCCCACAAAGTCACGAAAGGTGTAATTGGACAGGTCAAAGTCTGGACCTTTTAATGATACCTGTAACAGATCTCAGTACCACGACTGGGTCACATCTGCTTCGTGCCTTTCTCCAGTCCTTAGACGAAGTTTAAAGACGGGTACCCGTAAAGAGCCTTGCAAGAATCCCCCAGAAATAAAGCAATGCTGTAGATCTGGAGCTTTGAACAGTTACCACTGAACACCTTTATTGAGTGAAATATCAGGTGGACCTAGACACCAATGGAAAATTACATCCTGGTGCCCCACCCCAAGCCACAAGTGAGCCAGACATGTCCAGCCATGAAACAATAGGGTGTCATGTAGTCACAGCCTGAGCATCAGACTGTCAGAGAGTAAACACATTCTAGGTAGGGGGAGTTGAGTTTGGCTACGGTGACCACAAAGTAATTATATAAACCATAGTAACAGGAATCAGACAATAGGCCAGTGTTTGCCCCAAAAAGTCAGATAAACAAAGACCACTCAAACATACACAGATAATCAAAAAACATGTTCCCATTTGTAATTTTTTTATAGCATTCTGACAGGACATAATATATTTTGAATATGCTGAAAATAAGGATATACAATTTGTCTGGGTCCTACAATGAAATATGACTAAAATCGCATTTAACCCCTTCACTATCAAGTGATTTTCTGAAAAAAATAATTGTCAGAAACCAGTATTTTTTAACCCTTTCGCTGCTGAGGCTTTTCCCGCCTCTGTGCTGAGGTCATTTTTACCGGTTTTGCTCATCATGTTTAAACGTGTTTTGAAGGCTTATTTTAGTATATGACCCAGACATATTATATATCGTTCTTTCCGTCAGACTCGGCAGATTAATAATATGTCATTATTATATGTATACGTCATGACCTGTCTGTATATTATAACAAAAAATGCAATAAAATATGAATTTTCAATAATTTGCAGCGTGTAAAGTGTTTTTTTTCCACATTTTAACATGCGAGCAATTGCGGTTATATTTTGTATGGGGTGCGCTTGTTAAAAAAATTAGAGATGGGGTCTCGTTACATTTTTTTTGGGGGAAAATTACACGATTTTTAACAAACGCACCGCATACAAAAATCGTTAGTGCAGCATCATTGTTCACATTATATATTGAAATGGAACAATATTGCTGCATTAACAAACCAAAAAAAAGAAAAAAAAGTGTTTATTTTTTTTTATTATTTTTTTTAAATATTTTTTTATTTTTATTTTATTTATTTATTTATTTTACAAACTTTTTTCACATTCGAGTTTTGTATCGTTGGAACGGCCATGCTCTGGCCGATCCAACAATACCAAACGTTAACCCCTAACTGCCACGGATCGGGAGATAGGGAGTTCATTGGAACTCCCTAACTCCAGGACTGGCGTCATCGTGCTATGCACGATGACGCCAGTCCTCAGGGGGAGTTCCCGGAGGCTTGGCCGATATCCAAGATGTCGGCCAGCTCGGGGAAAGGATCACGAACCGGCGCTTTTCAGCGCCGATTCGTGATCCAGCTCCCCAGGGGTTAATGCCAGGTACCATTTGGAAGGGCAGGCTGTGCCCTTCCAAATGGTGCCTGGGTTAACCCCCGCAATGCCGCCAATCGGGAGGGAGGTCCGAAGGACCTCCCCCCCCTCCCTTTCAGGCGCCTCCTCCGCACATGCGGGGGGGCGCCTGAATTAGGTGTCATCGCGCTGCCGCGGCGGTTCCGGATGCTGGGCTGACATCGAGGATGTCAGCCCGCACCGGGGGGCCAGCGATCGGCCGGAACCCGGCCGAACGCTGACCCCAAAGTGAGGACGCGCTCAGCGCGTCCTCAGCACAGCAGGAGCCATGCGGAGGACGCGCTGAGCGCGTCCTCCGCATCGAAGTGGTTAAAAAAAAACATTTAAAATTAATTTTAAAGTAAGAAATAATTAAGTTTATACCTATAAACGAGATCGTGGCTGGCTGGTGTATAGAACCCCAGGCGAGCGGCAGATATTAATGCTGGCGGCCGCATATAGGAGGGAAAAGCACGCGGCCGCCGGCAGGATCTAATCGGGGGGAGCAACGAGAGCAGACAGGAGGTGAGAGCTGGGGGCAAATCTATCCATATGAGCTGGGGGGCAAATCTACCCATATGAGCTGGGGGCAAATCTAACCATGTGTGAGCTGGTCTGGGGGCATATATCCATGTGTGAGCTGGTCTGGGGCAATATATCCATGTGTGAGCTGGTCTGGGGGCATATATATCCATGTGTGAGCTGGTCTGGGGGCATATATCCATGTGTGAGCTGGTCTGGGGCAATATGTCCATGTGTGAGCTGGTCTGGGGCAAGATATCCATGTGTGAGCTGGTCTGGGGCAAGATATCCATGTGTGAGCTGGGCTGGGGCAATATATCCATGTGTGAGCTGGGCTGGGGCAATATATCCATGTGTGAGCTGGGCTGGGGGCATATATCCATGTGTGAGCTGGTCTGGGGCAATATATCCATGTGTGAGCTGGGGCAATATATCCATGTGTGAGCTGGCCTGGGGGCATATATCTATGTGTGAGCTGGTCTGGGGCAATATATCCATGTGTGAGCTGGCCTGGGGGCATATATCCATGTGTGAGCTGGCCTGGGGGCATATATCCATGTGTGAGCTGGCCTGGGGCAATATATCCATGTGTGAGCTGGTGCAATAAATCCATATGTAAACTGGGGTAATATATATACATGTGTGCCTTCACTTTCACTGCCTTCGAACAGGCACCATACTTGCTGGCAGTTCGCCAAAATTTGTGTGTGAGCATAGGAGAAAGCTCCACAGCAATAAACCTCACAGTAATGTGCGCTGTGTGTATGAGCATTCAGTGTTATATGGGAGTACTGATTTATGAGTAAGAGCAGTTAAAAAAAATCCGTAAAATTCGGGGGGGGGGTGACACCAACCCTAGTGACGCCACTGGGGCGGAGTGCAAATAGAAAGCGCTGCATTGAACACAAGGAGGAGCCCCACCTTAAATCCATGATATCCACGAGGTCACTGCCATGGTAGGACGCCGCCAGTCCAGATAAGTAGCAGTAAAGATGAAAAAGCAGGACCTCAAGTGAAAATAAAGTGTTTTATTCGGGAACAGCAAGCCCCATCAAACAAAAGTGGTGTGACGTTTCGACCCTAAGGTCTTAATCATACATGCACACTAAAGTCAGACATCTTCTTAAATACCTTCTGTTGTCACCTGTGTTCAAATAATCAATCAGTCAGATACTTAATCAGACCATAAGAGAAACAACCTGAGTATACATAGAGGAAAGGTATAAACTGCAGTATCACTATCAGAAATATATAAACAATATATAATATTGTTATTACAACATTAATATTGTGGTGAGAGCGGAGTCACATGACAGGAAGGGTGGGGGCGGTACCAGGCAGTGTCTGCTGGGATGCCATGCTAGCGGGACGTACTGTATGTGTCTCCTCTATCCGATGTTATGCTGAATAAATCAACAACTATAAACCAACCCACGGAGTCTACTCTTTTCATGACATGGTGTCAGAAGTGTTTCCCTGCGTATCCATTTTGATCTGTGAAGATGTCTAAGTTCTCTCCTCCGGAACCCTTCGATTTCTCTCAGCCTGCTGCATGGCCTGCTTGGCGCCAAAGGTTTTCACGCTTCAGGATCGCTTCGAAGCTGGATAAGGAGCCTGGTGAGGTGCAGGTTAATTCCCTTTTATACGCTATGGGGAGAGACGTGGAGCCGATTTACGGTACTTTTCAGTTCAGCGCTGGGGAAGAGATTTTGATAAAGTCGTGGATAAGCTCAGCGCCCATTTTGTGCCCAGAATAAATGTGATTCATGAGAGAGCCTGCTTTCACAAGCGCGCCCAGTGTGAGGGAGAATCTGTGGAATCATTTGTGCGCAGCCTTTATCAGTTGGCAGAGTTCTGTGAGTTCGGCGCTGCTAAGGAGGAGCAGATCAGAGACAGACTGGTTATCGGAATTGCAGACTCGGAAGTTTCACTTAAGTTGCAGCTGGAGTCTAAGCTGACACTGGATGAGGCGATACGGATTGCACGTCAGAGTGAATTGGTGAAGAAACAAAGTGCAGACTTAAGGTCAGAAAACAGGGTGGAAGAAATACACCAGTCACAAGGGTTAAAAGCGGCAAACAGCAGGCAGCGGACAGACCCAGGAGCGGTTGGACACCGTGTACCCATTGCACATGCTGTAACCGCCCTCACGAGATGAAGACGCGGTGCCCTGCTATAGACAAGAGGTGCAGGAAGTGCAACCGCGCCGGCCATTTTGAGGTGGTTTGTAAATCAGAGTCTGTGAGAGAGATGTGTCTGGACAGTGATCAGGAGACGCCAGAACTGTCCTTTATAGGATCGGTGACTGAACAGTCCGGCTCTGTCGAGGATTGGCGTGTTACACTCACGATGTTGGGTGAAAGAGTTGCCTTTAAGATTGATACCGGAGCAGACATTACAGTTATTTCCTTAGTGACATTCTCAAAGCTACCTCGACGTCCGGAGCTGGAAAACGTTACGATTCAAGTTCATAGTCCGGGAGGTCGCATTGATTGCATCGGCAGGTTCCTTGCTGACTGTGTGTACCGGGAGCGGAAAATATCGATGTGGGTGTACGTGATCAGAGGATCGTGTGTGAATAACCTTCGGAGTCGGAAAGCAGCCTGCAGTCTGGGCCTTGTTGCTAGAGTGTACGAAGTCACTGAGGACGTGTTTGGAGACCTGGGGCTGCTGAACTGTGAGCCGGTCCGTATAAAGTTCAAACCTGAGGTTGTCCCTTATAGCCTTACTACGCCTCGTAGGATTCCATTTCCGCTTTTGCCGAAGGTGGAGTGCGAGCTTCTGCGGATGGAAAAGATGGGGGTTATCGAGGTGGTCACAGAAGCTACTGACTGGTGTGCGCCCATTGTACCGGTCGCTAAAAAGAATGGGAAAGTTCGTATTTGTGTGGATTTGAAACGTCTGAACGAGGCCGTTAGGAGGGAGAGATATGTCATGCCGACATTGGAGGATATTGCTCCTCAGTTGTCGGGGGCTAACTTCTTTTCCACGCTCGACGCTTCCAGTGGGTTCTGGCAGATACCCCTTGACCCAGAGAGCCAGAAACTGACGACCTTCATCACTCCGGTAGGTCGGTTTTGCTTCCGCAGACTCCCCTTCGGGATATCTTTGGCCCCGGAGATCTTCCAGAGAGAGATGAGTTCCCTGTTGAGAGACCATGAGGGTACTGTGGTAGTTATGGACGATATCCTTGTGTATGGGTCCACTAAGGAGGAGCACGACCGGCAACTGCTTTGTGTGCTGCAAACCGTCAAGGAATCTGGCCTGAGGCTAAATAAGGAGAAGTGCCACTTTGGGAAACCAGAACTGTGTTATTTTGGCCATATTATTAGTGGGGAGGGGGTTAAGCCAGACGCCAGCAAGGTTCTCGCTATTGAGAAAATGAAAAGCCCTTCCGATGTGAATGAACTGAGACAAGTACTGGGCCTTGTGAATTATGTGGGGAAGTTTCTACCGGAGTTGTACTCGGTGTTACATCCTGTCACAGAATTGTTAAAGAAAGATGTCGCCTGGATATGGGGACCTCCACAGGAGGAGGCCTTAGCACGAGTCAAGTCCATGCTGGGATCCGCTCCTGTGTTGGGGTACTATGACCCCTGCAAGAAGACTGTGGTTAGCGCAGATGCTAGTAGCTATGGGTTGGGAGCGGCCCTTCTGCAGCTGAGTGAGGGTAAACTACAGCCTATTGCCTATTGTTCTCGCACCTTAACAGCAGCAGAGAGACGTTATGCACAAATTGAAAAAGAGTGTTTGGCCGGAGTCTGGGCCTGCGAACGCTTCCACCGTTATCTGGTGGGCTTGGAGGAGTTCAGTCTGGAGACTGACCACAAGCCACTAGTTCCTCTTATTAATTCTTATGATATCGACAAGGCGCCTCTGAGCTGCAAGAGACTCCTAATGAGACTACTTAGGTTTAATGTTAGAGCTGTGCATGTCCCGGGAAAACAGCTGGTGGTGGCAGATACCCTCTCCAGACTCCCGCTGGCTGCTGAGGGCGATTCGTTGACAGAGTCGGATGTGAAGGTGTATGTGGATTCGATTTTAGCCTCCAAGTCCATCTCTTCGGGAGATTGGAACAGATTAAGAGAGAGACGCACCTGGATGTTGTCCTTCAAGAAGTTATCAGCTATGTAAGAGACGGCTGGCTGGAGAGTCGTGCTGCGTGGTGGTCTCTGAGTGCGTTCCAGTCCGAGAGAGCGTACCTTACTGAAATGGATGGCTTAGTGTTTTTTCAAGACCGCATTGTTATTCCGAAAAGTCTGCGTCAAGACATGCTACGGCGGATTCATGAAGGTCATTTGGGGGTTTCCAAGTGTAGGGAGAGGGCGTCATCTGCTGTGTGGTGGCCTGGGATAAGCGCTGACATTGCTGATTTCATCTCGAGATGTGCCTTCTGCAGAGAACGTCGACCTACACAGAGACGTGAGCCTTTACTTTCCACCCCCCTACCTGCGGGTCCATGGCAGAAGATAGCTGCGGATCTGTGCGAACTAAAAGGGAGGAAATACTTAGTTGTTGTGGACTACTACTCCAGATACCTTGAGCTCGCGCCACTGGGTGAGGCGACCAGTGCTACTGTGATCGTCCGTCTGAAAAGCATATTTGCCAGGTGGGGTATCCCGTCGGAGTTGGTGAGTGACAATGGTATGCAGTTCGCCTCTAAAGAGTTTGCTTCTTTTGGGAAGGATTACAATTTCCGTCACACGACTGTATCAATATGTGTGGAACCAGGAAGGAGAGTGTTTGTAACCAGGGGGAAGGATATATGTGTTACACTGCAGCTCAGCAGGATATAGGGGAGGAGTCACATGGACACGGACTAGTTAGCAGAACTGTAGATTAGAACCTGTTATAAGATGATCTCTTAATAAATATATAAAACCCTGCAGCTGGAGTCAGAGACAATATTTACAGAATCAGTCTCATTTATACATGGTGGCAGCGGATCTAATTAAAACTACTCCAAAAGCAGATATGGAAGGTTTAAAAGCACCCAGTCTCCTGGATTTTCAGGCAAGAAATCTGTCTCAGGCATGGAAGAGATGGAAAGAAGAAATGCTTCTATACACAGACCTGGTCCTGGTTGATAAACCAGAAGAGATGAAGGTAAAGCTGTTCCTGTACTTGATTGGGGATAAAGGCAGAGAGGTTAAAGACACCCTTCTCCCAGGAGTGGCAGCTCCCTCACTGACTGTCCTAATGAAAGCATTTGATGATTATTGTGAGCCAAAACAAAATGAGACTGTGGAAAGATATAAAAAAAATTTCACGGAGTCAGAGGGAAGAAGAAGGCATAGACGCATATGTCACAGAGCTGCGTACACTGGCAGCCACCTGCAATTTTGGTAATATCAGAGACTCTTTAATAAGGGACAGAATTATATGTGGCACAAGAGATTCTAACCTCAGGGAACGTTTACTGAGAGAAGTGGACTTAACACTTGATAAATGTCTACAAATCGGCAGAGCTGCTGAACTATCTACAGAGAGGGTGAAGCTCCTGGAGAGGTCCAGCACCGGTGCAGTGTCAGTCCATGGAATGGAAACAAGCTACACTCTTAGGAAGAGTCCGAGCAGAATGGCAGAGACTCCACATAAGATAATACAGTGCATATATTGTGGTAAGCGTCACGAGAAACTGAAAGAGAAATGCCCAGCATTTGGAAAGCAATGTAAGGGGTGCGGTAAGGCCAATCATTTCATTAACCAGTGCCGTGCCAGTCTGCACCAACAACGGAAGCCGGCAGTACAAGCTGTATATAAGGAAACAGCGGATTCAGAGGAATACGAAGACATTCTGTGTCTGACTTTGGAACCAGCTTTTCAGATTTGTGCACTGAAGAAATCTACGAGCAAATTTTCATCAGCTTTGTTTGCTACCATGCTCATCGACCAGCAAGCTGTGAGATTCCAAATGGATTGTGGGGCGGACTGCAATGTCCTACCAGCAAGGATGGTGAAAGACCAATCTAAAATTCTACCCTGTGATAAGATACTAAGGATGTACAATAAGAGTACACTGACACCAGTAGGGATATGTAAGCTCAAAATAAGGAACCCATGCAATCAAAAGTTATATCAGGCTGAATTTGTCATTGACTCAGAGCTGTGTCATCCTATACTAGGAAGTAGAGCTATCCAAGCCATGGATCTGATCTCGGTGCAGCACCAAAATATCCTAACTGTGGAAGCAAACAGCAAACAGTCAGATTGCGCTATGTGGGGCTGGTCAACCATCAACAAGGAGTATGCTGATATTTTTCAAGGAGTGGGCTGTCTAGAGGGAAAATTGAAATTGGAAGTGGATGCTCTTGTACAGCCTGTTAGACTTCCAAAACGAAAAGTTCCTGTATCATTACTCAAACCCCTTCAAGAGGAGCTCGCCAGTTTAGAAAAACAGGGGATTATCACCCCTGTAGAGAGAAGCACAGACTGGATTAGTAGTATGGTGATAGTGAAGAAACCATCAGGGAAGTTAAGGATTTGCATTGACCCTAAGCCTCTAAATAAAGCTTTGAAAAGGAGCCACTATCCTTTGCCTACACTGGATGACATACTTCCTGATCTAGCAAGGGCAAGAATTTTTTCAGTGTGTGATGTAAAGAGTGGATTTTGGCATATCGAATTAGAGGAAGACTCCAGCTACTTAACCACTTTTTCTACTCCTTTTGGCCGATACCGGTGGGTTAGGATGCCTATGGGTATTAGTCCTGCCCCAGAGGTTTTTCAGAGAAAACTAAATCATGCACTGGAAGGGCTACCAGGTATCAGGGTTATTGCAGATGATATCCTGATTGTAGGAGAAGGAGAAACTGATGTGGAAGCCATTAAAGATCACGATCAGAAGCTGAGGAAGTTACTAGATCGTTGCAGAGAACGACAGCTCAAACTAAATCCAGAGAAATTCAGTTAAGAAAAACTGAAGTACCTTATATTGGTCACTTATTGTCAGCCCAGGGACTTCAAGCAGACCCCAGCAAAGTAAAAGCCATTACTGAAATGCCCAGACCCACAGACGTTAAAGGAGTACAGAGATTTTTGGGGATGGTGAACTATCTTTCAAGGTTTTATGAGAACATATCAGATGCAGGTGAACCTCTGCGCCAACTAACCCAGAAGGATGCAGTGTGGGAGTGGACTGAAGTGCAGGAAGGGGCATTTCAGCAGATCAAATCAAAAATCAGTTGTGCGCCAGTACTCAAGTATTATAACCCAGAAGAACCATTGGAACTACAATGCGATGCGTCAGAGAGAGGTCTGGGAGCAGCACTGATGCAGAGTAAGCAACCGTTAGCTTTTGCAAGCAGAGCATTGACGGAGACAGAGCAAGGTTATGCCCAGATTGAGAAGGAGTTGTTAGCAGTCCTCTTTGGCATGGAAAAATTACTTCAATTCACATTTGGACAAACAGTAGCTGTACAGTCCGACCATAAGCCCCTTGAAAGCATTATGAAGAAACCTTTACTTAAAGCATCCCGACGTCTTCAGCGTATGATGTCTCGTCTTCAAATGTACGATGCACGTATCAGATACTGCCCAGGAAAGTCTCTGGCAGTGGCAGACACATTGAGTAGGGCTTATCTGGACGAGGGTTCCGTGGAGGGCTCAGTGGAGCACCAGATTGAAACTGTAAACATGCTCCAATATATACCCATCTCAAACAGGAGACTTGACGCTATACAAAAAAAGCACCGATAAAGACAAGACTTTACAAGCAGTGAAGCACATTGTTTTGAGGGGATGGCCTCATGCAAAGGAACTGGTACCTCTAGAGGCTTCACCATTTTACCACATACGTGATGAACTGAGTGTACAGGATGGTGTACTATTCAAAGGCGAGCGAGTTGTTATACCATCTGAACTTCGATCTGATATTATGTCTCGGATCCTTTCTTCACATTTCGGCGTGGAAGGATGTCTACGTAGAGCCAGGGAATCTGTTTAATGGCCAGGAATGAATGCGCAGTTGAAAGAGTACATTGACCAATGTGACCTATGCCGGTCATTTGATACTAAACAACAAAAGGAGACCTTGATGCCTCATGAGATCCCAACTAGACCATGGGAAAAGATCGGTACTGATTTGTTCACATTCCACGGACACGAGTATTTAATAACGGTGGACTATGACTCTAACTTCTGGGAGATAGACCAGATTCAGGATACAAGATCAACAACAGTGATAAGAAAATTGAAGGCTCATTTTGCCAGATATGGAATCCCAGACACTGTATGTTCAGATAATGGACCCCAGTTTATTTCGATGGAGTTTAAAGAATTCAGTATGAATTGGGACTTTGACCACATTACCTCATCACCAGGATACCCCCAAAGCAATGGGAAGGTAGAGTCGGCAGTAAAAACGGCCAAGAGACTCCTGCAAAAGGCTGTGTCCTCTGGTAATGATCCCTACCTAGCATTATTGGATCATCGCAACACACCAACGCAAGGTCTGGAGTGCAGTCCTGCTCAAAGACTGATGGGTCGAAGGACCAAATCGTTACTTCCCATGAGAGGAAGTCTGTTAATGAAGGATCACGGGATGAATGACAGGCACCAAATTCTATGCACAAAACAACGTGCATTGCAAGCCGCTCAATATAATAGGGGAGCCAAAGACCTGCGGCCTCTAAATGTTGGCGAACAGGTGTGGGTACAACCACCAATTAACCAGGGAAAAGAGTGGCGGAAAGCTTGCCTAAGAGCCCCTGCTGGAATCAGGTCCTATGAAGTTGTAACAGAGTCAGGACAAGTTCTGAGAAGAAATAGGAGGCACCTGAGAGGCATTGGACGATACAGGCCTCAAATAAGGACCCAAAGTAGCAATCAAGAGGAATATGACACGGACGAGACAAACCAGCCATCAATAGCAAATACCCCAGAAGAAGATCAGGAAGAACCACACTGTGAAATATCAGACACAGAAAGACTGGGGGATGACACCAATGTTCTAAGAGAACAACCACAAGGATACAGAAACACCCAGACTAGAAGCGGGAGATCCATCCTAAAACCAGCATATCTAAATGATTATGTGGACTAACATGTGACCCACTACAAGAATCCGTTTCACGATCCATCTACCTCCTAGACTTGAGCTAAAGGAAACAACTTCCATTTTCCCAAAAAGGGAAAGATGTATCAATATGTGTGGAACCAGGAAGGAGAGTGTTTGTAATCAGGGGGAAGGATATATGTGTTACACTGCAGCTCAGCAGGATATAGGGGAGGAGTCACATGGACACGGACTAGTTAGCAGAACTGTAGATTAGAACCTGTTATAAGATGATCTCTTAATAAATATATAAAACCCTGTAGCTGGAGTCAGAGACAATATTTACAGAATCAGTCTCATTTATACAACGACTTCCAGTCCGCATTACCCGCAGGCTAATGGGATGGCGGAGCGAGCGGTTCAGACCGCTAAGTTTATTTTGGGGCAGGCGGAGCCTTATTTGGCCCTGATGGCGTACAGAGCGGCTCCGGTTCAGGCTACAGGGTGTAGCCCTGCTCAGCTGATGTTGGGACGGCAGATTCGTACTACTTTGCCTTCGGTGGATGCTTCCCTGCCGGCTTCCCCGGTCCTTCCGGAAGATATTCGGAGGAGGGACGAGGTGGCGAAGCGGAACTACAGGTTCTTTTACGATAGACGACACTCTACTCGCCCGCTATCGGTGCTATACCCGGGGCAGAGTGTCCGGGTTAAGCTAGATGATGAGACGAGGTGGAGAACCCCAGCTACAGTTGTGGAGCGTTCTCCGGAGCCCAGGTCCTATGTGATCCGCACAGAAGGAGGAACTGTCGCTCGCCGCAGCAGAAGGCATCTTCAGCCGGTACCCGAGGAGTTGAGTGCTGAGACCTCGACACCGCAACAGCCAGACTCTCCGGTCTTACGGAATGGGTCTACCCTGCAGGTGGTTTCTGGGCATGATGTACCGCTGCTCCAGCGGAGCCACAGCCACCCTCTCAAGGACTTGGTGATGGTTCTTGCAAGATGACTTCGAGTGGTAGAGTTGTGAGGCCTCCGGAACGTTACCGGGATTAATGTTTAGCTAGAGCAGCGACTTGAAGAATGGGCAGAATAATCCCAAAGTCACTGCGGACTAGGGTAGTCTACCCCGATGTCCAAGTTAGCATTGTTTATCTACTTGTATCTTTACGTTGTTTATTTTGTATGTTTTACCGTTAAAAGGGGGAGATGTGGTGAGAGCGGAGTCACATGACAGGAAGGGTGGGGGCGGTACCAGGCAGTGTCTGCTGGGATGCCATGCTAGCGGGACGTACTGTATGTGTCTCCTCTATCCGATGTTATGCTGAATAAATCAACAACTATAAACCAACCCACGGAGTCTACTCTTTTCATGACAAATATATATATATATATTAATATATATAATAATTGTTTATATATTTCTGATAGTGATAGTGCAGTTTATACCTTTCCTCTATGTATACTCAGGTTGTTTCTCTCATGGTCTGATTAAGTATCTGACTGATTGATTAATTGAACACAGGTGACAACAGAAGGTATTTAAGAAGATGTCTGACTTTAGTGTGCATGTCTGATTAAGACCTTGGGGTCGAAACGTCACACCACTTTTGTTTGATGGGGCTTGCTGTTCCCGAATAAAACACTTTATTTTCACTTGAGGTCCTGCTTTTTCATCTTTACTGCCACTGGGGCGGAGTCAGATCCATTGCGTACATTACAGGAAAGGTTCTACCCGGAAAAAGCTGCATGGGGCAGTTTATTGATGGTGCAAGGCCCCCTCCTCTTCCTTTTGATTAGACAGTTTTTTTTATTCAAGCAACATGAATTTCGCCTGTTCCTGGCAAATTTTAAGGATCAGGATATGTGTTTGCAACAGGAGCCAGCAGGCAGCCTGCACACAGTGAGGGCAAAACTTGTACAATGGTGCTGCCTCTTCCTCCAGCAAATCAGCCTCGTGACGACACTACCACCCGCCTCTTCTACTCTGCTCTGCTTGGGAGGGGGGCTGTATGGACTCCCTGGGATCTGAGGAGGAGGAGGAGGAAGAAGTGGGGGGCAGTCACTGGGACGGAGGGCAGAGGAATGGAGGCAACATTAACATCTGGAAGCCGAGTCCTGCTGCCTCTGAATACGCCCAACCAGTGTGAGCGGTGACCCTGCGCCCCCCCCCCCCCAGGAGTGCACATTCTGCTTTCCAGGTAACAGGGAGGGGTGATGCCTTCACGTGCTGCTCTATACTTGTTTTATTAGTTCCCATGGGGCTGTGCGGTGCGGGGGAGCAGAGAGGTGTGAACACCCCAACTTTATGATCTGCGATGGAACTCCCCAATGGACTGTGGCCCTGGGCTGTCCCACTCCAGCATGTACGGGGGTGTCACAATATTGATTCTGTATTGACATGCATGTGAGGAGGAGGAGGGCCGCCCCTTGGCACCGACATCTGGCCAACCTCTGACTTTGACACTTCCTTCAAAATGCCTTTGTTTTTGGAGTTGTTTTTATATGTGAATCCTTTAATGGTGCCACTCTCAAGCCCCTCAGTGTCAGTGCTGACTTTGGGTTCTCTCCTCCCAGATGTTTTTTTTTTTAACTACATGTCCCATCATGCTCAGTTAGCCCAAACTCTTGCTCATCACCATGGGGCTTGCAGTTCCGAAACAATTGGGTCTGTCCAAGTTCCACGTCAGGGGATCAGCAACCATGTGCCCTCCAGATGTTTTTGGAACTACATCTCCCATGATTCTCAGCCACGCTTTAGATTGAGTTTGGCTCATGGAAATGTATTTCTAAAACATCTGGGGAGTCATGGTTGCTGACCAATGTTTTGCGTCAGGGGTCTGCAACATTGGCCCTCCTGATGTTTAGGAACTATATTTCCCTAGAGGCTTTGCTAACCTAGTGGGTGACTTAAGTATCATGGGAGATGTAGTTCCAAAACAATTCACTGATCAAAGTTCAAGCTTGAAATTTCATGTCATACAGGATATACTGGAAGAAAATGGGGGTGACTTTAACATATTACGTACTTTGATCGTGTGTATGTAATTATAGTGTAAATAAGATAAGCCGTGTTAGTCCTGATGTAAAAAGTATAGCCGTTCGTCGTGATACTTTTTTTATTGGACTAATGTTACACTCTCGAAAGCTTATCTTGATGCTAAATAAGGCTAGGGTCAGACTGAGGCAGTGCGAACGCGCGTTCTGGCGCACATAATCACGGCCGCACTAGCAGCAGATGCCGGGCAATGACAGCCAATATACGAAGTACGGTCGCACAAAAGTCCGGCCGCGCAACGCAAGTGGAAAATGAACGCATTTTTTCGAGAACGTTAAACCGCTGGTACTGACGTACAGAGTGCGCTGCGGCCGCATAGCAGCGTGTGTGCGTGATTAGGAGATGTCAGACGCTGCTAGTGTGCGGCCAACATAACGTTCAAACAGCCGGATTTCCCTAGACTTCTTTTTACCCCATCGTCATGAAATACGTCCAGAATTGCGCATCGTCTGACCACTTAAGCGTATTCCGTGAAAAAATGCGTGCGCACGCATCGACGTACATTTTGACGGTGGCCGCAGAAAATGCGCTCATCTGTCCCTAGCCTAAACAAGGTAACACTACTACTGCTATACTCCGGTGATTTAATTCTATATATGTATACACACACTCTTACTGATCCTGCTGCAGGACTTTCTGGTTTCCTAGTTATGTCAGAGATGGCTGATGGGAATGAGGGAAGTTTTCTGGACAGGAAAAAAAAAAAAAGAGTTGCAACACTGCGAGTAATAATACATATATAGAATAATGGAGGAAAATAAGGCTAAGCTAGATAACATTTTCTAAACATTAGTTTCTTTTTATCCCACGTTTTTATACAGGGTTATTCAGAGCGAGGTGAAAACCAGGAGAACTGGCAGGAGAATGAAGAATCTAGACCAAATAGCAGATTTGGAAATTGAGATAAATGGGAGATTTTTTTTTGGTTTGGCTATTTTGACCTAGAATTTTCACTTCGAGTCATTCTCCTGGTTTTCACCTCTCTCTAAATAATAACCCTGATAGAGTTATGCAAAAAAGTCACTTTTTTTTTCATATGATGCGAGACAAATGAAATCTTTCTCCTTCTCTTAACCCAGGGCTTGACAAATTTGCTTTGAATCTAGGAGCCAGCTACAAAAGTTAGGAGCCAACATTTCGGCGAGAATTCGCCTTTATCAAGATATACTTTGATAAAGGCAAATCCTCGCCGAAACGTTGGGAACCTTGCCTCTGCATCTGGGAGTTGGTTTGTACGGACCCAAATTATGATTTTAGCGGCTTCTATTTATTTGTCACTTTGTTACCTGGTGCTTTTTGCTGTTAGGGATTTTTTGTGCATGTGGTCTTTTGGCTACTATTTTGAGCCTAGAAGTGTAGAGCGTTGCTTCGAATATCAGTTTGCCATTAGATACCGAGATGAGATCCTCAGACCCCGTGTGAGACCATATGCTGGTGCGGTTGGCCCTGGGTTCCTCCTAATGCTAGACAATGCTAGACCTCATATGGCTGGAGTGTGTCAGCAGTTCATGCAAGACGAATGCATTGATGCTATGAACTGGCCCGTCCATTCCCCAGACCTGAATCCAATTGAGCACATCTGGGACATCATGTCTCGCTCCATCCACCAACACCACATTGCACCACAGACTGTCCAGGAGTTGGGGGATGCTTTAGTCCAGGTGTGGGAGGAGATCCCTCAGGAGACCATCCGCCACCTCACCAGGAGCATGCCCAGGCATTGTAGGGAGGTCATACAGGCACGTGGAGGCCACACACACTACTGAGCCTCATTTTGACTTGTTTGAAGGACATTACATCAAAGTTGGATCAGCCTGTAGTGTTGTTTTCCACTTTAATTTTGAGTGTAACTCCAAATCCAGACCTCCATGGGTTGCTCAATTTGATTCCCATTGATAATGTTTGTGTGATTTTGTTGTCAGCACATTCAACTATGTAATGACCACAGTATTTAGATCTGAATAAATGAAATATTCTTATTAGTCTCATGTTTGTGTTCCATTTTTTCTATATCTCTATATCATTTGTGTTAACTTCTGTACATTGTGATTGTTTTATTTGTTTACTTATTCTCTTTGCTCTGTTGTCATTGGACACTATTTACCCATTGCAGACATGGACACACACACACAACAGACCTCCTATATAAATACATACACAGGGCTGGATATATTTACATTGAAGCCAACTAGATGTTTTTAGATGCCAAAGACGGCTTTTAGATTGGTGTAAAATAAACTGGAAATTTAGGAGCCAGGAGTAAAATTCTAGGAGCCAGTGGCTACCAGGCTCCTGGCTTTGTCAAGCCCTGTCTTAACCCCTTCACTGCCGAACCATTTCACCACTGTGTGCAGAGCTAATTTTTACTGTTTTGTACTCATCATGTTGAAACGTGATTTTTTTTTTTTGAAGTCATGTTTTATTCTACGACCCAGGCAAATTGTGTATATATATGGAACAACAGCAGAAATACGTATAAGGGGATCGCATCACATTCGTGATTTATTTTTGTCAAATGTTTCCCTAATCTAATAAAACTTTGCACTCATGATTATGTATCTTGATTAAATCTGGATTAAGTGCAGTAAAGCACACAGTGGTATTGGTAGGGAAAAGACAAACAGGCGCACGCACACCGAAACTTGCAAAAACATCTGGATTAACCCCGCCGAACACGCCAGAGGAACCCGGGCAGCCATCGATCACAGCGCAGAGCAGCCGCTGGATAAAGCCGACACCGCAGACGAATGGAGTGAGGAAAAAATAAAAAAACTGTTTGCTTCAATGTTTGAAAAGTGAAACGCTGTTTGCAAAGAAACTACTGAGCGAAAATGTCTGAAATTTACATATGAGATCCAATGAATCAGAAAATTATCTAATGATTACAGAAAAAAGAAAAAAACATTTAAAAAAAAATCGGATAAAATTGTTTGCAGAAAAATGCCTAAAAGATCCTAAAAAAAAATCTATAATGAACGGTTTATTAGATATTTAATTAAAACGGGAATATGTTTAACATTGAAGCCTATGGGATGTGCCTGAATAAACCTGTCGAATGAAACCACCGAACAGCAGAGCAATTCGGCAATCTTTCACTGCTGGTTTGTGTTCTCTGAATAGCCGAAGCATTGCTTCTCTATGGGGATTTCACTGCCCTCGAACAGGCACCGTATGTGTAGGCAATTCGCCAGGATTTGGCGAACTGCCTGCTCTCTGAATAGCTCTCTTTGAATAACCCTGAAAGAATCCTCTGTGACTAAACACAAGGTAAAGCTCAAAATATACAGGGCTATTCAGAAAGAGGTGAAAACCAGGAGAATGACTGGAGAACTGACATTTCTAGGTCAAAATAGCCAAACCAGAAAAATTCTCCCCTTTATCTCACTTTCCAAATTGGCTATTTGGTCTAGATTGTTCATTCTCCTGGCAAGTCTCAAGGTTTTCACCTCTCTCTGAATAGCCCTGATAAACTTCCTGCTCCCATCCGTTTTATTTTATGGGAAATCGTGCTCAACGGAATTTTTTTGCGTAATTGTTTATTTGTTATGGTGGTAGTGGAGGGTATTATCGTTTTTTTTTTGTCCTTTTTATTTCTTGTGAGTTTTTTTTTATGCCTCTGTCTCGAGGGAATACAAGGGGCTCTAGTCCAACTCTGGTTTAAACGTAACTCTTTACCGACGGGTGGGTTGTGCCCGGCGAGAGGCTGTTAACGCTGTAGTATGCCCCGCTTGCCAGCTGCTGTGGCGGGCCCCTGCTCTGCCCTGCCCTGCAGAGTTCAGACTGTCCCGCGGCAGCCAATGACTCGTGCCAACTGGTGGGCGGGCCTGTCACGGCCCATAGATGCCAGTGGGGCAGTAAGAGGTTAATCAGAGTTGTTGTAAACTTACCAGAGTCTTAAAGTCTATGGAGTTTTTAAGTTTGCAATAGCTCTGGTTACGTTTACACTCGGCTTGGAATACAGCCCAAATTTGTGTAAGTTGCTTGCAGTTGTATATTATGTGTTCAGTTGTTACTAAAGAGCACGTACAACAAAGACCGAATCGTGAAAATATTCACTCAACTTGAAATGTGCCGGAAACAAACTTTTTTTTTTTCCTTCATCAAATTTCTGTGAAGTTACGTTTTCTATAAAAAAATTCTTTTATGTTGATTAGAATTATTTGTTGTGTATAGAAATGTACGAAGAACCTCTTTGTCTGTGGCAGCGTTAGCAATTGAGTCTAACTCTGCACACATGTGATAAATCTTATGACATGTTCGGGAAAAAACTGCAATATTATATCCGTGTCTACTTTCTTAGAAAAGATTGCAGTCAATGCAAAAATTGACACATTTCCTTTCAAGGAAACACAGCGTGAGTAACTGAACATGACGTGTATGTTTTTGGTAAATGCTTACAATATTAAATCTTACATTCACTATCAGGGTTATTCAAAGCGATCCGAATGGCTCCCGAAAGGGAACCGAATGCTGAAAATCAGTGTTCGGCTACCTTTTTTGGCCATTTGGCTATCCAGAGAGCAGGCAATTCACCAAATCCTGGCGAACTGCCTGCACATTCGGTGCCTGTCCAAGGGCAGTGAAATCCCCATAGAGAAGCAATGCTTCGGCTATTCAGAGAACACAAACCAGCAGTGAAAGGTTCCTGAAATGCCCTGCTGTTCGGTGGTTTCATTCGACAGGATTATTCAGGCGAATCCCATGGGCCATATTCCCGTTTTATTTATAGATTTTTTTTTCAGGATATTTTAAGCATTTTTTGGGATTTATTTTTTTTCTTTTTTTTTTTTCCTTTTCCTTTTCCCTTCTCTTCTTTTCCTTTTTTTTTTTCCGTACTTAAGACTTTTATTTTCAATAAGAAAAGGTCACAGATTAACCAGCTCAAGTGGCCTCGCAGGGCCAGGTAATATGCTCACATAAGAAATGCAGAGAAAATAATAAAATAAAAATTATAATAAAACAAAAAAAAAAATTCAACAAAATGTCGCGGAACAGGGGAGGGAGGATTAAAACAAAATTCAACAGAAACACTCCAGAGAACTAAAATGAAGCCAAGAAGTCTCCAAATGCATCCCCAGCCGGGGAACAACAGCGAGAAAAATAAAATAAAATAAAGGGAGGGGAGAAAAATGGGGGAGAACTCTCAGGGCCAAATATCAGAATCAGAAAGAATTGTCAGCGGTATAACTCAGCTTGCGGAGGGGTAAGCCAAAAAGGGGGAAAAAATCAAAAGGGGAAAATAAAACCGGGTAAAGTCAGCCGGTATCTAGCAGAGGAGGCCGGGCCATCACAGGCAGGTAAATGCAGGGTCGTCTAGGTCTCACTGTCCCCTTGGGCGAGTATGCTCAGCAGATAATAGGTATTCTGAAGCTGAACCTCACAGTGTCCCAGTTGTTTTTTTTTTTTTTTTTTAAAACAAATTTCCGAATTATTATTTTTTTTACTTATTTTTTTCTATAGCAGACCTTTTTATTATCATTTATTGGGCCTCATATGTAAATTTCCGACATTTTCACTCCGTAGTTTCTTTGCAAACAGCGTTTCACTTTTCAAACATTCAAGCGTACTGTTTTTAATTTATTCACAGCATTCGTCTGCGGTGTCGGCTTTTACCGGCGGCTGTGCTGCGTGTGACCGGCTCCTGCTCGGGGTTTTTGCGGGTTTTGGTGTGCGTTCACCCCCCATTTGCGGTGAGTTTTCGGCAGGTTTGCGGCGACTTTTCCCTGCATTTCGGCAGCCCTGTGCTGCTTGCTGAATACACCGCAGGGTTGCCAAAATGGGATCGCCAAATTGAAGAGAACGAAAAGTCACCGAACATGCGGTGGCTTTTTGATTCTCTTTGAATAACCCTGTATTATATATATTTATATATTATATATACACACGGTTATTCAGAGAGCGGTGAAAAGCAGGAGAATGACTGGAGAATGGAAAATTCTCCCATCTATCTCCCTTTCCAAATCGGCTATTTTGACCTAGAATTTTCCATTCTCCTGCTTTTCACCACTCTCTGAATAACCCTGATAGATATTAGAACACTAGAAATAATACATTATGAAGTTTTGGAACTACATTTCCTATAATGCTCAGCCAATCTTATTTATTTCTAAAGTATTTTACCAGGAAGGATACATTGAGATTTTTCTAGTTTTCAAGTATGTCCTGGGTTCAAGAACATTTGAATTGTTACAGAAATACAAAGTAATAAAATGCAAGATATTAAAAACACAAATATACAGATTATGTAGGAAATAGTAATTATGTTACATGTTTACAGGTGCATTCTGTATTGAGGTATATTAATAGGGAACTCTTAAGTGACTTCAGACTGGGGGAAGATTTGACGGTGTCTGGGAGGTTATTCCATAATTGTGGTGCTCTGTAGGAAAATGAGGATCGAGACACTTTCTTTTTGTATTGTGGTTTTGCAAGTAAGGTGCTGGTCCTGGATCGGAGGTTATAGGATGAGGGAACTGCTAGGGGAAGCAGCCTATTCAGGTAGGGTGGTAGTTTCCCAGAAAAGCTCTGAAATACCTGGGGCCACATTACATACTTGTGAGTGTTAACGTTAGCCCAAGTAGTTAACGCATATTGAAATCCAAACGCTAATGGGTTAAGTACCCGTTACCGTTTGGTACCTTGCACTTTTCAGCGCGAGGTTACTGTACTTTGCGCTCCCAATGTTAAGTATAGGGAGCGCAAAGTGTTAGCGATAGGATTACAAAGTCCTAACGCTGATTAACGTCCGGCCGTGGTTAACAAAAAGTCAACCAGAGCCAGGACTTGGTGTTAACGGATTCCGCTTCTGCAGAATCCGTTAACACCAGGCAAAAACATTTAAATATAAATTGTATACTCGCCTCCTGTCCTGCGGCTCTGTCCGCTTCCTCAGTCCAGCGGGAACAGGCAAAGTCCCCCCAGTCTCCCCCTGCGTATCACTAAGGCTAGGGTCAGACTAACGCATTTTTCGCGTTGTCCGTGAAAAAGTGCGTTCGAACGAATGGACATATTTTTTCACGGAATACGCGATAGCGGTCATACGATGCTCATTTTCGTCCGTGATTTTGTACGGATCATCAATAAAACCCTTTTTGCGTCTGGACGTTATGTTGGCCGGACGTGTGCAGCGTCTGACGTCTCCCAATCACGCAAACACGCCGCTATGCGGACGCAGCGCCCTCTGTACGTCAGTAGTAGCGGTTTGACGTTCTAGAAAAAATGTGTTCGTTTGCTACTTGTGTTGCGCGGACGAACTTTCGTGCGGCCGTTCTTCGTATGTTACCCGGCATTGGACGTCATTTGCTGCTAGCACGGCCGTGATTTCGTGCGGTTAAACGCACGTTAAAAATGCTTTCGTCTGACCTTAGCCTAAGCTGACCGGCGGCGTCTGCTGACCGGCGTCATATGACCGCCGGCGTCTGCTTCAATGGAGTCCTATGGAGTCTGCTTAACGCTGCTGCGTGCATCCCGGGGGTTACTGGGCGGTAACAATGCAGGCAGTATTTGTTTTGTGCCTGCATTGTGATCCAGCAGTAAAATGGGCGCGCTAGGGGGAAAACTGTGAGCGCAGTTTTTCCTCCCTAGCGCTCCCGTTGTACCACTAGGATCGTAATTTAGCCCCAGGTTGGAAAGGTAAAGGGTGCGTCTAGATTCCAGCGACGGCCAGTTTAGCTCTTTTAACACGTCACATTGGTGGGTCATGTACTGTAGTTACATTGTAGCACAAAGCGGCAGCATGCGTTAAAATGTAGTAGGTTTCTGAAGGTGTGTTTGCGGGGCCACTGCATACACTACATCCCCGTAATCAATAGCCGGCATAAGCATTTGCTGTACAATCTGCTTTCTTACCGCGGGGCTCAGGCAGGATTTGTTTCTGTACAGGGCACCTAGTTTGGGGTAGAGTTTAGATGAGAGTTTTTCAATGTGGGGGCCAAAGGATAGATTTGGGTCTAACAACATACCTAGATATTTGAGAGCAGTGACTGTGGTCAGCGTGCCATTTGATTTTTGTCCTGACACATAGATGGGGATTTTGCTTATCATGGGGGTTTTCCTCTTGAGAGCCAAGGTTGCTGACCCACAATAAAGCATAGTTATATTTTCTTATCTCCCTTTTATGAATATGTTGGGGGTTATTATTAACCAAGTAGTGAATTATAGGACAAAATGCAGGAGATTAGAATATTTTCAACTGTTTTGGCCTAATATTTGCTATTCGCATGCAAGTCTCTACCAGTTCGACATTTAGTAAATAACTTCCTATTGGGATTTTCCCGTTGCCAAACATAACCTTGACAGCATTAATAATAGAAACTTAAATTAAACTTTCCAAAGAAAAGATAAACGCTTCATTGCTCAATAATGTCACAATGCACCTGCTGCTTAGCCACCAGTTCTTAATATTGCAAATACTGAGACTTATAAAATAGAAGAAAATGTATGATGTCTAAAAAGGTTATTCAAAGAGCCCAGAATTGCACCGAATGGTGAATTTCTCCGTACGGTGCAATTTCGTGGCAGTTCAGCTATTCAGAAAGCTGTCAATGCACCAAATACTGGCGAACTGACAGCGAAATACGTGGCAGTTAGCCGCAGATCAACGCAATTCGGCGATCATCAGCGACATAGAGAAGTAATGGTTATTCTATCCAGAAAACGCTGAACTGCACCGACATATCAGTGAAATGACAAGATTTTCAGTTGTTCAGTTCAACAGGTTAAACAGGCGAATCCCATTGGATTCAATGTAAAAAAAAAATTATCGTTTTTAGTTATTTATTCAACCGTTTATTCTTTTCAGTTTCAGCAGAAAGCTTTATTTATTTTGTAGACGTTTTGTTATTTAGGCAAAATTTTTGATTTCCATTTTTTTTTTTTTTTTATGGCTTTTCTTTAATTCTGTAACAGATCCTTTTTTTTTTTTTTTTATAGGACTTTTTTAGTATTTGCACATATTTTCATGCATTTGTTGTTGTTTTAAAATACCTTTTTAAAGAATAGCAGAGTTCCGTGTTTTCTTTTTTTCTCTGAAGTTCGGTGGTTTGTGTGCTGACAGTCTGCGTCAGCTCCACGTTCTGTGCACTTTGGGGACCCTGCGATGAATACTGAATTCACCGCAGGGTTGGTGAACTGGAAATGGCAAAGCGCACCGAACAAGAAAGCACCAAAATTTCACTGACATTTCGGTGCTTTCTGAATAACCCTCGACGTGTTCGCTAACCACCATTGTTCTCTAAGAAATTTTGTTTTCTTATTGCTTGTCTATAGTGGATTTTTCAATGTTCCACCAAGTAGTTCCGAACAGTACAAGCGAAGCTGTGTATAGACTTCTTGTTTGGTGGTATCTGTGGTTATCTTGATAGTGACAGTGGTGGCGGCCCTTACCAAGAACAAGGGAGATTCCACCAGCACTGCAGTATGGTACTTCCTTCCACACAGACGCCTGTGTGACCTCCTCGCTGTGTGCACATTTGTGTGCACAGCTCTACAAAGCACGAGCCTCCTATGTAGGCTTGCGCTTTGTAGACCCTTCTGATGTCTGTCGTAGCGGCTCAATGGGGAGGAAAACTGTCATGCCTGGTGTAGCAGGTGATAAATGTATGCAGGTTACATTGTGTTGACCTCCCAGTCGATCCATCTCATGATGGACCCTTTGAGGGGGGGGGGGGGGTCACAATGGACACACTTAGGGCTCTATTGCAGAGCTGGTGCTAACTTAACCAGAGCAGGTGTAAACTTACCAGAACCATTATAGTCTATGGAGTTATGTTTGTAACAGCTCTGGTTAAGTTGGCACTAACTTTGGCATATTGCCCTTAGTGTGCCTGTGGTCCCAGCCTAATATAATTCAGAGGAGCCACGTTGGGTTTGTGTATACAGTCATGGCCAAAATTGTTGGCACCCCAGACATTTTTTCAGAAAATCAAGTAACACATGTTTTGCTATACACATGTTTATTCCCTTTGTGTGTATTGGAACAAAACAAAAAAAAGGGAGGAAAATAAGCAAATTGGACATATTGTCACACAAAACTCCAAAAATGGACTGGACAAAATTATTGGCACCCTTTCAAAATTGTGGATAAATAAGATTGTTTCAAGCATGTGATGCTCATGTAAACTCACCTGGGGCAAGTAACAGGTGTGGGCAATCTAAAAATCACACCTGAAAGGAGAGAAGTTCACTTAGTCTTTTCATTGTGTGTCTGTGTGTGCGCCACACTAAGCATGGACAACAGAAAGAGGAGAAGAGAACTGTCTGAGGACTTGAGAACCAAAATTGTGGAAAAATATCAACAATCTCAAGGTTACAAGTCCATCTCCAGAGATCTAGATTTTCCTTTGTCCACAGTGCGCAACATTATCAAGAAGTTTGCAACCCATGGCACTGTAGCTAATCTCTCTGGGCGTGGACGGGAGAGAAAAATTGATGAAAGGTTAACAACGCAGGATAGTCCGGATGGTGGATAAGCAGCCCCAAACAAGTTCCAAAGAAATTCAAGCTGTCCTGCAGGCTCAGGGAGCATCAGTGTCAGTGCGAACTATCCGTCGACATTTAAAAGAAATGAAACGCTATGGCAGGAGACCCAGGAGGACCCCACTGCTGACACAGAGACATAAAAAAGCAAGACTACAGTTTGCCAAAATGTACTTGAGTAAGCCAAAATCCTTCTGGGAAAACGTCTTGTGGACAGATGAGACCAAGATAGAGCTTTTTGATAAAGCACATCATTCTACTGTTTACCGAAAACGGAATGAGGCCTACAAAGAAAAAAACATAGTACCTACAGTGAAATATAGTGGAGGTTCAATGATGTTTTGGGGTTGTTTTGCTGCCTCTGGCACTGGGTGCCTTGAATGTGTGCAAGGCATCATGAAATCTGAGGATTACCAAAGGATTTTGGTTCGCACTGTAGAGCCCAGTGTCAGAAAGCTGGGTTTGTGTCCGAGATCTTGGGTCTTCCAGCAGGACAATGACCCCAAACATACGTCAAAAAGCACCCAGAAGTGGATGGCAACAAAGTGCTGGAGAGTTCTGAAGTGGCCAGCAATGAGTCCAGATCTAAATCCCATTGAACACCTGTGGAGAGATCTTAAAATTGCTGTTTGGAAAAGGCGCCGTTCCAATAATAAGAGAGACCTGGAGCAGTTTGCAAAGTAGAGTGGCCCAAAATTCCAGGTGAGAGGTGTAAGAAGCTTATTGATGGTTATAGGAAGCGACTGATTTCAGTTATTTTTTCCAAAGGGTGTGCAAAGAAATATTAAGTTAAGGGTGCCAATAATTTTGTCCAGTCCATTTTTGGAGTTTTTTTGTGACATTATGTCCAATTTGCTTTTTTTCCTCCCTTTTTTTTGTTTTGTTCCAATACACACCAAGGGAATAAACATGTGTATAGCAAAACATGTCTTACTGCAATACTTTTCTGTGAGAAATACTTGATTTTCTGGAAAAATGTCTGGGGTGCCAACAATTTTGGGCATGACTGTATATGTATATTTCCTAACAGTAAGTTTGTACATGTTTGACTTTTTAAATGGACTAATAAAAGTTGACGTTTTAAGAAAATCTGATTGTCCAGCACTTTTTTTGAGTGCTGAATTTGGATACTATTGCTGAGCACCGGGGTAAAGCAATCACAGTGAGCCGTGAGTGCATGATCGTTGCTGGTTTATTTGTATGTGTGTTGCAGAAGCTGTACAATTTTTCACCTTTAAACAAGACAGCAACCCCAAAATCCTTTTCAAAGATGTGCAAGCACATTACTGATGTGCCCAATTTTCTCCACATGCATATTCTATGGTTTGAAGTCTATTAACCCTCTCCCTGGTTTTTATTATCGCAAATATGTTTCCCACATTCTGTCAGTAATTTTGCTGAGTATATTTGACACAATGTGCATTTCCATGACTTCTGATGAAATCTATTAAACTAAACAACGTTATCTATGAGAAAATTCTCATTTTCAAGTGCAAGGCTCCAACCGGTACTTTCTGGTGAATGTTTGATTAGTATTTCATTAGGTCAGGTAACGCACACTCATATTCTGAGGGAGAGCGGGATAAGCACCTAAAAGGGAGGTACATGTATGTTTGTAAAGAGAGGCTGAATGTTAATTATCTCTTAAACACATTGTCATGAAAAGAGTAGACTCCGTGTGTTGGTTTATAGTTGTTGATTTATTCAGCATAACATCGGATAGAGGAGACACATACAGTACGTCCCGCTAGCATGGCATCCCAGCAGACACTGCCTGGTACCGCCCCCACCCTTCCTGTCATGTGACTCCGCTCTCACCACATCTCCCCCTTTTAACGGTAAAACATACAAAATATACAATGTAAAGATACAAGTAGATAAACAATGCTAACTTGGACATCGGAGTAGACTACCCTAGTCCGCAGTGACTTTGGGATTATTCTGCCCATTCTTCAAGTCGCTGCTCTAGCTAAACATTAATCCGGTAACGTTCCGGAGGCCTCACAACTCTACCACTCGAAGTCATCTTGCAAGAACCATCACCAAGTCCTTGCGAGGGTGGCTGTGGCTCCGCTGGAAGCAGCGGTACATCATGCCCAGAAACCACCTGC
The DNA here is from genome assembly GCA_009667805.1 of Leptobrachium leishanense. Taxonomy (NCBI): domain Eukaryota; kingdom Metazoa; phylum Chordata; class Amphibia; order Anura; family Megophryidae; genus Leptobrachium; species Leptobrachium leishanense. The sequence goes on along the minus strand of CM019063.1, from coordinate 478,768,297 downwards.
AGGGTAGACCCATTCCGTAAGACCGGAGAGTCTGGCTGTTGCGGTGTCGAGGTCTCAGCACTCAACTCCTCAGGTACGCCGGCTGAAGATGCCTTCTGTTGCGGCGAGCGACAGTTCTCCTTCCGTGCGGATCACATAGGACCTGGGCTCCGGAGAACGCTCCACAACTGTAGCCGGGGTTCTCCACCTCGTCTCATCATCTAGCTTAACCCGGACACTCTGCCCCGGGTATAGCACCGATAGTGGGCGAGTAGAGTGTCGTCTATCGTAAAAGAACCTGTAGTTCCGCTTCGCCACCTCGTCCCTCCTCCGAATATCCTCCGGAAGGACCGGGGAAGCCGGCAGGGAAGCATCCACAGAAGGCAAAGTAGTACGAATCTGCCGTCCCAACATCAGTTGAGCAGGGCTACACCCTGTAGCCTGAACAGGAGCCGCTCTGTAACGCCATCAGGGCCAAATAAGGCTCCGCCTGCCCCAAAATAAACTTAGCGGTCTGAACCGCTCGCTCCGCCATCCATTAGCCTGCGGGTAATGCGGACTGGAAGTCGTGTGACGGAAATCGTAATCCTTCCCAAAAAAGCGAACTCTTTAGAGGCGAACTGCATACCATTGTCACTCACCAACTCCGACGGGATACCCCACCTGGCAAACATGCTTTTCAGACGGACGATCACAGTAGCACTGGTCGCCTCACCCAGTGGCGCGAGCTCAAGGTATCTGGCGTAGTAGTCCACAACAACTAAGTATTTCCTCCCTTTTAGTTCGCACAGATCCGCAGCTATCTTCTGCCATGGACCCGCAGGTAGGGGGGTGGAAAGTAAAGGCTCACGTCTCTGTGTAGGTCGACGTTCTCTGCAGAAGGCACATCTCGAGATGAAATCAGCAATGTCAGCGCTAATCCCAGGCCACCACACAGCAGATGACGCCCTCTCTCCTACACTTGGAAACCCAAATGACCTTCATGAATCCGCCGTAGCATGTCTTGACGCAGACTTTTCGGAATAACAATGCAGTCTTGAAAAAACACTAAGCCGTCCATTTCAGTAAGGTGCGCTCTCTCGGACTGGAACGCACTCAGAGACCACCACGCAGCACGACTCTCCGGCCAGCCGTCTCTTACATAGCTGATAACTTCTTGAAGGACAACATCCAGGTGCGTCTCTCTCTTAATCTGTTCCAATCTCCCCGAAGAGATGGACTTGGAGGCTAAGATCGAATCCACATACTCCTTCACGTCCGACTCTGTCGACGAATCGCCCTCAGCAGCCAGCGGGAGTCTGGAGAGGGTATCTGCCACCACCAGCTGTTTTCCCTGGACATGCACAGCTCTAACATTAAACCTAAGTAGTCTCATTAAGAGTCTCTGGCATCTCAGAGGCGCCTTGTCGATATCCTAAGAATTAATAAGAGGAACTAGTGGCTTGTGGTCAGTCTCCAGACTGAACTCCTCCAAACCCACCAGATAACGGTGGAAGCGTTCGCAGGCCCAGACTCCGGTCAAACACTCTTTTTCAATTTGTGCATAACGTCTCTCTGCTGCTGTTAAGGTGCGAGAACAATAGGCAATAGGCTGTAGTTTACCCTCATTCAGCTGCAGAAGGGCCGCTCCCAACCCGTAGCTACTAGCATCTGCGCTAACCACAGTCTTCTCTTGCAGGGGTCATAGTACCCCAACACCGGAGCGGATCCCAGCATGGACTTGACTCGTGCTAAGGCCTCCTCTGTGAGGTCCCCATATCCAGGCGACATCTTTCTTTAACAATTCTGTGACAGGATGTAACACCGAGGACAACTCCGGTAGAAAACTTCCCCACATAATTCACAAGGCCCAGTACTTGTCTCAGTTCATTCACATCGGAAGGGCTTTTCATTTTCTCAATAGCGAGAAACCTTGCTGGCGTCTGGCTTAACCCCCTCCCCACTAATAATATGGCCAAAATAACACAGTTCTGGTTTCCAAAAGTGGCACTTCTCCTTATTTAGCCTCAGGCCAGATTCCTTGACGGTTTGCAGCACACAAAGCAGTCGCCAGTCGTGCTCCTCCTTAGTGGACCCATACACAAGGATATCGTCCATAACTACCACAGTACCCTCATGGTCTCTCAACAGGGAACTCATCTCTCTCTGGAAGATCTCCGGGGCCGAAGATATCCTGAAGGGGAGTCTGCGGAAGCAAAACCGACCTACCGGAGTAATGAAGGTCGTCAGTTTCTGGCTCTCTGGGTCAAGGGGTATCTGCCAGAACCCACTGGAAGTGTCGAGCGTGGAAAAGAAGTTAGCCCCCGACAACTGAGGAGCAATATCTTCCAAACGGCTTCGTTCAGACGTTTCAAATCCACACAAATACGAACTTTCCCATTCTTTTTAGCGACCGGTACAATGGGCGCACACCAGTCAGTAGCTTCTGTTCAGCAACCCCAGGTCTCCAAACACGTCCTCAGTGACTTCGTACACTCTTGCAACAAGGCCCAGACTGCAGGCTGCTTTCCGACTCAGAAGGTTATTCACACACGATCCTCTGATCACGTACACCCACATCGATATTTTCCGCTCCCGGTACTCACAGTCAGCAAGGAACTGCCGATGCAATCAATGCGACCTCCCGGACTATGAACTTGAATCGTAACGTTTTTCAGCTCCGGACGTGAGGTAGCTTTGAGAATGTCACAAAGGAAATAACTGTAATGTCTGCTCCGGTATCAATCTTAAAGGCAACTCTTTCACCCAACATCGTGAGTGTAACACGCCAATCCTCGACAGAGCCGGACTGTTCAGTCACCGATCCTATAAAGGACAGTTCTGGCGTCTCCTGATCACTGTCCAGACACATCTCTCTCACAGACTCTGATTTACAAACCACCTCAAAATGGCCGGCGCGGTTGCACTTCCTGCACCTCTTGTCTATAGCAGGGCACCGCGTCTTCATCTCGTGAGGGCGGTTACAGCGTGTGCAACGGGAACACGGTGTCCAACCGCTCCTGGGTCTGTCCGCTGCCTGCTGTCTGCCGCTTTTAACCCTTTGTGACTGGTGTATTTCTTCCACCCTGTTTTCTGACCTTAAGTCTGCACTTTGTTTCTTCACCAATTCACTCTGACGTGCAATCCGTATCGCCTCATCTAGTGTTAGCTTAGACTCCAGCTGCAACTTAAGTGAAACTTCCGAGTCTGCAATTCCGATAACCAGTCTGTCTCTGATCTGCTCCTCCTTAGCAGCGCCGAACTCACAGAACTCTGCCAAGATAAAGGCTGCGCACAAATGATTCCACAGATTCTCCCTCACACTGGGCGCGCTTGTGAAAGCAGGCTCTCTCGTGAATCACATTTCTTCTGGGCACAAAATGGGCGCTGAGCTTATCCACGACTTTATCAAAGTCCATCTCTTCCCCAGCGCTGAACTGAAAAGGACCGTAAATCGGCTCCACGTCTCTCCCCATAGCGTATAAAAGGGAATTAACCTGCACCTCACCAGGCTCCTTATCCAGCTTCGAAGCGATCCTGAAGCGTGCAAACCTTTGGCGCCAAGCAGGCCATGCAGCAGGCTGAGAGAAATCGAAGGGTTCCGGAGGAGAGAACTTAGACATCTTCACAGATCAAAATGGATACGCAGGGAAACACTTCTGACACCATGTCATGAAAAGAGTAGACTCCGTGGGTTGGTTTATAGTTGTTGATTTATTCAGCATAACATCGGATAGAGGAGACACATACAGTACGTCCCGCTAGCATGGCATCCCAGCAGACACTGCCTGGTACCGCCCCCACCCTTCCTGTCATGTGACTCCGCTCTCACCACACACATTAAGCCCTTTTACACTGGAGTCGTTACTGTTTATGTATGAAGTGATAAGTGCAACTCCAATCGGTAATGTCACCAGCTCTGGTCATATTCCAAGTAAAGCTGCAACATACACTATATTGCCAAAAGTATTCGCTCACCCATTCAAATAATCAGAATCAGGTGTTCCAATCATTTCCATGGCCACAGGTGTATAAAATCAAGCACCTAGGCATGCAGACTGTTTTTACAAACATTTGTGAAAGAATGGGTCGCTCTCAGGAGCTCAGTGAATTCCAGTGTACGGATTCCTCAGCTGGTTTACAGGGTAAAGTGTGTCCCCAAATACATATAGATCCCTTAATTGGGATTGAATGAGTCCCCATGTGTCCATAATCAGTTTGCGTGCGTTCCGCGCCTCCATCCGTCTGAATCTCGCTGCGCGCCGCCATTTTGCGCATGCGCTCCGGCGTCGAGTGTGTTCCATGCGTTCCGTCTTACGTTTCCGGTTCTCTTAGTTCCCCGATCAGCGTAATCGGCTATTATTTAACAGATCTTCATACGAATACAATTCAAAGGTGACCTCCTGCGGATCATCCACTATCAGAAAGGGAATATCAATATTCTTTGATCAGCAACCACAGTAGTGACCCATATGCTCTCTCTCAGTGTATTTCTCAGAGGGGAGACCGATGTAATTATGGATCTAGTTAACTGTAGCATATTCAATTGTGAATTGTGAGGATATATATTAATGTGACTAATTAGAGATGGGTAATAGATATTGTAAATAAACAAGTGGTGAATAAAATTCTATAATACAAAGGAATAGTTATTCTATAGAATAAATGTGCTGATCTGAAAAAAGGAACCCCATAAAAAAGGGGATATTATTAGGTATGTGTAAACTAAATATTAAATGTAACATAATATAAAGGTATAAGATTTAAATATGGGCAGGCTTTATCTAAGTGAAAGATAATAGATACCAATATGTATATGGCCCGAATTGCATAAGTAGAAATTATATATATATATATATATATAGTGTGTAAATAAACAAATTTTCTCTCTTTCTCTCTCTCTTTCTCTCTTTCTCTCTTTACTTTCTTCATGTTAAATGTGATATAAATCTACAGTGAATGCGTAAAATCTCCCCTCTGGAGCATACAGGAAGATAGCATGTACGATGTTACAAAAAATGGATGATCTCGATCATCATTCAGACCATTAGGGGCCAGAGTTCCATTTTCAAAAATAAGCCTCATCTCTTCTTTCCCTAGTCTATTTATTAGATTGTCCTCTGTGTCTCCTTTCTTAATTTGTTTAATAGCCCAAAATTTAATGCCTATAGGTGAACTGTTATGTTTATTCTTAAAATGGAGAGAAACAGAGTGCTTTTCAAAACCATTCCTCACGTTCCTACATGTTCGGCTATTCTGACATTAAGCGCTCTTTTAGTGCGACCCATAACGTAACCCACAAGGGCATTCAAGCATGTACACTACATTTTTAGAAAAGCAGTTGAGAACCCCACCTATCTTGACGCTCTGGTTGCATTTTTGATTTATGTAAAAACTCGTAAGGTCCTTTTTGTTACCAGTAGATCTACAGGCCAGACACTGGCCGCAGTGGTAAAAACCTTCTTTTAGACCAAAGAAATTACTAGTTATATCTTTCTTTTTAGTTTTGCTGTGGACTAAATTAGTTTTTAAGTTATTTGTACCTCTAAATATGACCTTAGGTGTTGTTCCTACATATTCTTTTAAATCGCCATCATTCCTTAGAATGTGCCAATGCTTTTTTAAATTTTTTTTTAATATCTTTCGCTTTATTATTATAATCACAGATGAAGAGAATTTCTTCCCCCTTTTTCCCTCTGGGTTTATATTTAAGCAATTCGTCGCAATCTTCTTGTATTATGTTCAAGATGGTCTGGTCCAATTTTATCTCTTCATATCCTTTTTCCAAAAAATCTTTCTTAAGAGTATCTGCTTGGTTTTTAAAAATCTCCATATCCGTGCAATTCCGTCTTAAACGGATAAACTGCCCTTTCGGGACCGCCTTAAGCCACATAGGGTGGTGGCAGCTTGTTAGATCTATATAAGTATTGGTGTCGACCTCTTTAAAAAAGGTTTTAGATTTTATATTATCACCCTCCCTATAGATCTCTAGATCTAAGAAGTGGACCCTCTCCGGGCTCCAATTGTTGTCCAGTTTGATTCCCCATTCTATATTATCAAGGTCTTGCAAAAAAATACGTAGACTGTCCTCTCCTCCTCTCCAAATAAAAAATACATCATCGATATATCGTCTATAGGCCAGCACGTTACCTTGCGCCCAGCTACGCGAACCGTACACGAACCTGGTTTCCCAACCTGCCATGTATAGGTTGGCATAGCTGGGCGCAAACTTCGTGCCCATTGCTTTTCCTCTGAGTTGAATATAGTAATCTTCTTCAAACTTAAAATAATTATGATTTAGTATGAATTTAACACTGTCTATAATGAAAGTTCTTTGATCACTTTCTATGAGATTATATTTAGATATTTCATCCTCCAATATGGTTAGCCCCATAGTATGCGGTATGCTACTATATAGCGCATTTACATCGCAAGTTACCATAATATCTCCATCCTGCCATTTAAGATCTTGCAATATCTGTAGCATGCTCAAAGTATCTTTTAAATATGCCGGGATTGTTCTAACAATAGGCTGAAGGAGCACATCCACATGTTCCGATAGATGGCTGGTTATTGAATCAATGCCAGCCACTATGGGCCTTCCGGGAGGTTTTAACGGGTCTTTATGAATTTTTGGTAAAATATAAAGATATGGTGTCTTTGTATATTCCATTGATAGGTATTCGAACTCTGATTTGGTTAGAATACCCTTTTCAATTCCCTCCTGGAGAAGGGGTTCGAGTCTCTGTCTTATATCTTTAATAGGGTCTTTTTTCAGTCTACCATATGTTGTATCATCATTGAGTATACGGAACACTTCCTCATTATATTGTTCTTTTGAAAGGATTACAGTCCCGCCGCCTTTATCGGCAGGTTTTATGACACTGGTCTGGTCTTTCTGGAGGTCTTTAAGGGCTTTATTTTCCTCTTTAGTGAGGTTATTGTCTTTTTTAACGGACATCTTTTCCACATCTCTCATAACCAGGGTTTCAAAAACCAGGGGTACATTCTGTACGACATTTCTTTCTACTGGTTGTTTAAGGAAGAATTTTTTTAAGCTGAGTTTGCGTTTAAATCTTTGTAAGTCAATATATACGCCAAACTTATCCAGACGGTTGGTGGGGGCGAACTTAAGGCCTTTATTGAGTACACTAGTTTCTGTTCTTGTAAGTATTTTGTTACTCAGATTAAAAATGCCTTTAGCAGGAACTATCTCCTTTCTCTCTTTTCTTTTCCGTACAAGCTTTCCTGCTCTCTTTCCCCTTCTGATCTTTCCCAGGGTCTTTTTTGTCCCCCTCCCCTTTCCAGTCTTACGTCTATGTCTCTGTATTCTCCCTGTCTGTCGTTCTTGTTTAGAGGATCCTTCCAAAAAACCTCCTCCTCGTGGTTCTCATTTAACACAGCAAACCTATTTGTCAAAGGGATGCTATTATCCATCTCATCCCCCCTCTCCCGTATCTTTAGGGGTCCTCCATTGACAGCTGGATTCTGTTGTCTGTTGCCATTATAGCGAGTATGGGGTTTAATCATCCCATATCCATTATTATATGGTGTCTCCCATTGTTTCCCCCTGTTCCCACTATGGTCTCTGATGGGTGCTCTTCTATTAAGCTGGGCATTATAATGGCCCCTCTGATAGGGAGCCCTGTAATAGTCCTGATTCCCTGGGCGTGGATTGTCATATCTTTGTTGATTATTACGTCTCCAATCCTTCTGATAATCATTCCTGTTGTTATTTCTATTGCCCCATCGCCAATTGCCTCCTGTCCATTTATCCACCCGAGGTTCCACTTCTCTATGGTCGACAAACTGGGGTTCAACTACATTCTCCTCATATATCTTATGTACGGTACCTCTCCTGTAATCCTCTACATCTCTTTCATATTTTCGTTTTTTTTATAACCAATACCTCATTTTCTATTTTTTCACTTAATGTTTTATTAATATCCACCATTTCTTCACTAGAATGTTCTTGTTCAATCTGTTTAGATAATTGATCAACTAAAAGGTTGATTTTCGGGAGTTTATCTTTCTTTTTTTGTATGACATATTCCATCATAGTAACTGCAAAACCCTCTAACAGTAGATTCCATCCTGCAATAAACTCTGGATCATCTTTCTCCGAGGAGGGAGTCTTATGAAATCTTAGGCCTCTTGGTGTTATTTTGTCTTTTCTATATTTCTCAAGGGTCGCTATTTCTAATTTTATTTTCGTCTCCTTGATCAAGTTTCTTTCAAGCTCTACCAAAGGTCTCTTATTAGTGTCTCCCTTGTACTCTTTCAATTGTGATGTAACGAAAGTGCTACCCAACATGGTTTCCACATTACTGCCAATCCTGCTTCTATATTCAGTGAGAGACATATTCAGGCTGCTATTAGACCAGTAGGGGATTTCAGGTTTCAGGTATTTCAGGTTGCTCATAACTGAGCTGATATTGGGAAGCCATAGCAACATTACGTCTCACATCAGGGGTGTGGAAATCATATCGCCCGACGCCCGGGACATGAAGATCCAGGCGCCGGACAAGTAAATATTTTTGAGATGCAGTCCAGTGGGCAAGGAGCCCACTGGACTGCTGCCGGCACACGAGCGCCGTCGGGATACAAAGCGCGATCCTCCATAGGAGGATCGTGCTTTGTACACTGAACACAGAGAGTGGAAGGAACGCCCACTCTCACGGATGTTCCTTCCTCTCTCTCACTGAGCGGCACAATGAGGGGAGGGGCAGGAGCTGTAGATCTCTCCCACCTATATTGTCTCGTACATTGTCATCTCCTCTGGTGATTTTTCCTGTTGGTGTGTCGTCGCTCGGCTGGAAGAGTGTTGGTGCCACCCCTGTGACAATTGGCATGAATGTGGCAAGCCCACACTCTGCCAACCCAAGGTGCAGGAGCACTGGGTCTCTTCAGAGTCAACTGCTTAAACCGGTGGACACCCCTTGAGAGGCTTTAAACTCTCCGATTCTGTTAAGCTGGCTGAAGCTGATCAGAGGTCTGTTCACCACGACCTGATTTGTCAAACTTCAGGGCAGAGGGAAGACCTCTACTCTATAATTAAACCCCTATGGTGTCCCTCTTCCTTGGAGTTTGATGTCCCTGGTTTAGAATGTTTATATTCATGTAGGGTGTTTTTTTCTCTTTCTCTATTCTTTGAGAAATAACGTGTGTGTGCAGGCCTCTGCAGAGTGAAAATGGGGTTTATGGCCATACATTGGGCCATATTACATACTTGGTGCTAACTTAACCAGAGCTGTTGTAAACTGAACCTCCATAGGCTATAATGGCTCTGGTAAGTTTACAACAGCTCTGGTTAAGTTAGCACCAAGTATGTAATATGGCCCATTGAGTGTGTGTGTTTTTTGTCTAATTTCTTTTTACGTTGCCTCTCCAGACTTCCATTAAGTGCGTCCCAGGACATCGCTTCTCTTTGTAAACGCAGTGACCATTTATTGTAGCCAGAGGGGACATAGTGCACTAACAGATAAACGTATTTTTACACGTCACGTAAAATAATCGCTCCTCTTTGCAGTAGTGTGGGCATTATCTCGTCTGAGGTCTATATATATATATATATATATATATATATATATTTCTATTTATCTGTGGGCATGATTTGGGCTGAGGTCTCTATATGTATCTTGAGTGGGCATGATCTGGTCTGTATATATGTATCTGGGCATGATAAGATTCGGATTAAATTGGCAGTAACGTATATGTATTTAATTAATACAGCTTGCATTCTAACTCAAATTATGTGCGCGCTGTTATGAATAAAGACCGCTAAACACTATTTTGTTGAAATTATTTTTTCTTATCAGGACAAGCAGATCGTCCTGAGGGACAAGTAGATTGGACTACCACTTAGTCCGTTGGACAAGTAGATTATTTTTTTTTAAATTTCCACACCCCTGTCACATGGTGATGGATGGTGGTGTCAAGATAATAAAATCCATCTTTTGTAGGCTTACATGACATGTGGCTAGCATCTGTTGCTGATGTTGTGCTCGGCTCAGGATTCTACATTGTGTATCGATTTATGTTTTGCACATTATTGAACATATAATGTCTACAGTTAAGTCATTTGGTTTGGTGTTGCTTCATATCTACATCAAAGTATTTTGCCGTTTGAATAAAAAGGCCTTTTTAGCCAAAAAGCATTGGATGTTTGCCCATTGAAACTCTTAAGTGCCAGTTCATTGTGAGTTTTTTGGTTTTTTTTTTGTTAGTGCATGGAAACAGGATGCCTTCCATTTGTTTTTTTCTTCCTAGTGCCAGATGGGATCACTCTGATACCCTCCTGACTGGCAACAAAATTGTTTCCATCACACAGAAAAATGGTTTGTTTCATTTCATGTAATTGGGCAACTGGCATTGATGTCGGATAGGATTGATAAACTGTGAATACTGCGGCTTAATGTGCACAGGTTTGATAGGGGCATCACTTCCTTTATATAAGGTTTTCGCTGAACTGTATATGATAATCTTGAGCTTATTTGCCCCCATCCACCAGGCCAGCATCATGTTGCAGATGGAAGGGAGCGCACTGAGCAAAGAGCCGTCCTACAGGATGATCCCTGCACAGTCAATGTGCTGCTCTGCCCGACAGATAAAACATGGCAGACAGACAAAACGGCACTCCGAACCAGGAGAGGATTAATGGAACACTTGGAACTCCTTTAATTTTTTTATTTTTTTTTACCTTTTTTTTTTTTTGGTGTTAAATAATTGGGCGGAACTGCTGAGAGCCTCTGCCACTGGTGTATTTTGGCCTAGGCCGACTAGGCCCGGGCCTAGGGCGGCACTTTCCAGGGGGCGGCGGCCCGCACTGGGTGGCCCCACCCCAAAAAAAAAAATATATATTTTTTTTACTTTTGCAAAGTATTTTACCAGGAAGGATACATTGAGATTTCACTAATTTACACTTTCAATTTCACTTTCCAGGGGGCAGCAAAAAACCTCACCACTAAATGGGTTACTCACAGAGCACCGAAATGACGCCAACTTTTTGGTGTTCTGTAGTTCCCTGCACTTAGGAGAATAAAATTTCCCCACCCTGCAGTAAATTCACCATTCACCGCAGGGTCCCCAAAGTGCATGGAGTCGGCCGCTGAATGCTGCCACCGCAAACCCCTGGCCTGCCGTTTTCAAAAGAACTACTGAACGAAAATGTCTGGAATTTACATATAAGATCCTATGATTGATAATAAAAAGTTCTGTTACAGAAAAAAGAAACTGCTATTAACCACTTCTATGCGGAGGACGCCCTCCGCATGGCTGCTGCTGTGCTGAGGACGCGCTGAGCGCGTCCTCACTTTGGGGTCAGCGTTCGGCCGGGTTCCAGCCGATCGCTGGCCCCCCCCCGGTGCGGGCTGACATCCTCGATGTCAGCCCAGCATCCGGAACCGCCGCCGGTGAAATTAGGTGTCATCGCGACAGCGCGATGACACCTAATTCAGGCGCCCCCCCGCATGTGCGGAGGAGGCGCCTGAAAGGGAGGGGGGGAGGTCCTTCGGACCTCTCTCCCTCCCGATCGGCGGCGTTGCGGGCGTTAACCCAGGCACCATTTGGAAGGGCACCGCCTGCCCTTCCAAATGGTACCTGGCATTAACCCCTGGGGAGCTGGATCGCGAATCGGCGCTGAAAAGCGCCGGTTCGTGATCCTTTCCCGGAGCTGGCCGACATCTTGGATGTCGGCCAAGCCTCTGGGAACTCCCCCTGAGGACTGGCGTCATCGTGCATAGCACGATGACGCCAGTCCTAGAGTTAACCCCTAACTGCCCCCAACGGTGGAGATAGGGAGTTCATTGGAACTCCCTATCTCCCGATCCGTGGCAGCTAGGGGTTAACGTTTGGTATTGCTGGATCGGCCAGAGCATGGCCGTTCCAACGATACCAAACACGAAAGTGAAAAAAGTTTGTAAAAAAAAATAAATAAATAAATAAAATAAAAATAAAAAAATATTTAAAAAAAAAAAATTATAAAAAAAAAATAAACACTTTTTTTTTTCTTTTTTTTGGTTTGTTAATGAAGCAATATTGTTCCCATTTCAATTATAATGTGAACAATGATGCTGCACTAACGATTTTTGTATGCGGTGCGTTTGTTAAAAATCGTGTAATTTTCCCCAAAAAAAATGTAACGAGACCCCATCTCTAATTTTTTTAACAAGCACACCCCATACAAAATATAACCGCAATTGCTCGCATGTTAAAATGTGGAAAAAAAAAAACTTTACACGCTGTAAATTATTGAAAATTCATATTTTATTGCATTTTTTGTTTGTTATAATATACAGACAGGTCATGACGTATACATATAATAATGACATATTATTAATCTGCCGAGTCTGACGGAAAGAACGATATATAATATGTCTGGGTCATATACTAAAATAAGCCTTAAAAACACGTTTAAACATGATGAGCAAAACCGGTAAAAATGACCTCAGCACAGAGGCGGGAAAAGCCTCAGCAGCGAAAGGGTTAAGAAAAAAAGGGGGGGGGAATTTGCCCAAAAAAAATCTGAAAAATGACTAAAAGGTACAAAAAAAAAAAAATCAATAAGTAAAGACTTTTTACTGCAGATTAAAATAATAAATGATTTATTAGATATTGCATAAAAACGGGAATATTTTTAACATTGAAACCTATGGGGTTCGCCTGAATAAACCTGCTGATTTGAAACCACCGAACATCAGGGCATTTCACTGCCATTTCTCTGAGTCTCAGTACCACATGACTGGCTGAACCACGTGAAACGCACGCGCGCAGCTGCCCGCCCTTTCGTTAACACAGACTCTATTCTGTACTGAACACCCACCGGGAAGGGAATCAAAGCTACAGTGCACCCTCTGGCAGTGGCACCCCACTGCTGACAAGATGGCTCCACAGCATAATTGCTGTGTGCTCATATACACTCGGTTTGCTGTGAGTTTTACTGCAGTGGATTCTGTTGCACTCATACACACCGCACATTGCATTGCTGGGAGTTTTATTGCTGTGGATTCTGTGATACACACTGCATATTACTGTGAGTTTTATTGCCCTGGAGCTCTGGGATACGCGCATACACACTGCACATTACTGTGAGTTTTATTGCTGTGCAGTTCTGTGATATGCTCATACACAGTGCCCATTTCTGTGGGTTTTATTGCTGTGTAGCTCTGTGATACGCTCATATGCAGTGCACGTTTCTGTGGATTTTATTGTTCAACCAATTAGAGCGGCTGTGATCCAGTATACTTGACATGCGTGGCTGTTCTTTGTAAAAATGCTTGAATTTAAACATTTCATAATTTTCTTTATCTCAATAGATACATTTGAAATGGTATACAAAATATACAAGTAGGCACTTGGTATCCACTTTTAATATAAAGACAGGAAAAGGTGGAGCTTAAAGAGGAAGGGTGGGGATTAACCAGGAAGAGGTGTGCCCTTGACAGGAAGGGGTGCGTCAAATTTAAATTAGGGGGTGCACGAGTTTAGTCAGGCCTAGGGCAGCACAAAACCTAAATACACCACTGACCTCTGCCCAATTATTTATTTATTTGTAATGCTGGTGTTCACCTTTATTGGTGTGTAGGTATTAGGCGCTAGGAAGATTATACAAGAATAGTGGGTAAAGTGCATGAAATCTTAATGTATGTACAGTTGTGTTCAAAATTATTCAACCCCCAATGCTGTAAAGGGTTTTAGGGAATTTAGTGTACATTTGTATTCAGAATGAAATCCTACAAGGACTTTTTAAAGAACCATATGCAACTAAAATGACATCAATTGGTTTTGTAATACAGTAGTAAATGTTTCTTTTGTGAATTCTTCATTGACACAATTATTCAACACCTTAAAGACTACCACTCTGAAGAACAGAGGTTCATTCAAGTGTTTTCAATCAGGTATTGAAAACACCTGTGGATGTCACGGAGCAGCAATAAAGCATAAGAAGCACCAATTAGGCAGCTTTAAAATGACTGTGATACTCGGCTCCTTCTAGACATTTACTGGTGTGGTTACAAACATGGTGAAGTCAAGAGAATGGTCCAGGAAGACAAGAGAAGAGGTGATTACTCTTCACAGGAAGGGCAATGGCTATAAGAAGATTGCAAAGATGTTAAACATACCAAGAGAGACCATAAAGGGATGCACCGATACCACTTTTTTAAGACCGAGTACCGATACTTTCTAAAAGTACTCGCCGATACCGAGTACCGATACTTTTCTTTAATGTCATGTGACGCTTTCCAATAAGAACAGACCATATAAAAATACCCCCAGCTCACATGTATATCCCCCCGATATATATATATATATATATATATATATATATAATTTCATACTGCCCCAGCTCACACATGGATTTGCCCCAGCTCACACATGGATTTGCCCCAGCTCACACATGGATACTGCCCCAGCTCACACATGGATACTGCCCCAGCTCACACATGGATACTGCCCCAGCTCACACATGGATATTGCCCCAGCTCACACATGGATATTGCCCCAGCTCACACATGGATATTGCCCCAGCTCACACATGGATATTGCCCCAGCTCACACATGGATATTGCCCCAGCTCACTCATGGATATGCCCCAGCTCACTCATGGATATGCCCCAGCTCACACATGGATATGCCCCAGCTCACACATGGAATGCCCCCAGCTCACACATGGATATGCCCCAGCTCACACCATGGATATGCCCCAGCTCACACATGGATATGCCCCAGCTCACACATGGATATGCCCCAGCTCACACATGGATTTGCCCCAGCTCACACATGGATTTGCCCCAGCTCACACATGGATTTGCCCCAGCTCGTTGGAAGGACCCCAGCCGCGACCACGTGGGACCATGTGATCACGGCTGGGGTCCTTCCAACGAGCGTGTGTGGAAACTTTCCCGCGTCGCCCAGGAAGGTAAGTATCATCGCGGAGAGCAGCTGCAGGGTCTGTCCGAATGCTCTATCGGCATTCGGACAGGCCCTGCAGCTGCTCACTGTGTTCATACTTACCTTCCTGAGCGACGCCGGGAAAGTTTCCGCGTGCGCGCACTCGTTGGAAGGACCCCAGCCGTGATCACATGGTCCCACGTGGTCGCGGCTGGGGTCCTTCCAACGAGCGCACGCGCGGAGACATTCCCGGCGTCGCTCAGGAAGGTAAGTATCGCAGAGAGCTCCAGGGGCGGCTGTCCGAATGCCGATAGAGCGTTCGGACAGCCGCCGCAGCCCCTCGGATACCGGCAAGCCGGCTCAATGCCGGCTTCCGGTATCGGGAAAAATATCGGGGGGTACTGCACGAGTACCAAGTACTCCTGCAGTACCCAGTATCGGTACTCCTGCAGTACTAGTATCGGTATCGGTGCAACCCTAATAGGAAGCCTCATTCGCAAATTCAAGGCAAAGGGCACTGTTGAAACGCTACCTGGTCGTGGCAGAAAGAAGATGCTGACTTCGACTGCTGTGCGCTACCTGAAGCGTAGAGTGGAGAAAAGTCCCCGTGTGACTGCTGAGGAACTGAGAAGATTTGTCAGATGTGGCTACTGAAGTTTCAACTCAGACAATACGGCGCACACTGCGTAATGAAGGCCTCCATGCCAGAACTCCCAGGCGCACCTCCTTGCTGTCTCCAAAGAATAAGAAGAGTCGACTGCAGTATGCCATAAGTCATGTGGACAAACCACAGAAGTTTTGGGATAGTGTTCTGTGGACTGATGAAACAAAATTAGAACTGTTTGGGCCCATGGATCAACGCTATGTTTGGAGGAGGAAGAACAAGGCCTATGAAGAAAAGAACACCTTGCCTACTGTGAAGCATGGCGGGGGGTCAATCATGCTTTGGGGCTGTTTTACTTCTGCAGGTACAGGGAAGCTTCAGCGTGTGCAAGGTACCATGAATTCTCTTCAGTACCAGGAGATATTGGATGACAATGTGATGCAGTCCGTCACAAACCTGAGGCTTGGGAGACGTTGGACCTTTCAACAGGACAATGATCCCAAGCATACCTCCAAGTCCACTAGAGCATGGTTGCAGATTAAAGGCTGGAACATTTTGGAGTGGCCATCGCAGTCACCTGACTTAAATCCGATTGAGAACCTCTGGTGGGACTTAAAGAAAGCAGTTGCAGTGCGCAAGCCTAAGAATGTGACTGAACTGGAGGCTTTTGCCCATGACGAATGGGCGAAGATACCCGTAGATCGCTGCAAGACACTTGTGTCAAGCTATGCTTCACGTTTAAAAGCTGTTATAACTGTAAAAGAATGTTGTACTAAGTACTAAGATTGAATGTCACTTGGGGGTTGAATAAAACTGATAATGATGTGAGCACAGAAAAGACATTTGTGGTTATTTCATTATAAATGTTATGTTATATTTGTCTGACCTACACGTGCCTCTTTGATTTAATTGTAAGCAAGATGACTGAATGATCAAAATCAATGTCAAACTGGCCAAAACACTCAATTTCAGTGGGGGTTGAATAATTTTGAACACAACTGTATCTATTGTATAAACACTGTTTTTGTTTGAGATGTTGGGCTACATTTATTTGGTATAAAAATTCTCAATTTGTGGATTTATTAGCCTAGATAATGCTCTCTTTAGGACGTGCTCTGTGTATACAGTGTTCTGCATAATGCTCTATAACATACTCTATATACAGCGCTCTGCACAGTGCTCTCTGTATAATGCACTCTGCATACAGCGCTCTGCACAATGCACTTTGTATAATGCACACTGCATACAGCGCTTTGCACAATGCTGTTTGTATAATGCACACTGCATACAGCGCTCTGCACAATGCTCTTTGTATAATGCACACTGCATACAGCGCTCTGCACAATGCTCTTTGTATAATGCACTCTGCATACAGCGCTCTGCACAATGCTCTTTGTGTAATGCACTCTGCATACAGCGCTCTGCACAATGCACTTTGTATAATGCACACTGCATACAGCACTTTGCACAATGCTGTTTGTATAATGCACACTGCATACAGCGCTCTGCACAATGCTCTTTGTATAATGCACACTGCATACAGTGCTCTGCACAATGCTCTTTGTATAATGCACTCTGCATACAGCGCTCTGCACAATGCTCTTTGTATAATGCACACTGCCTATAGCGCTCTGCACAATGCTCTTTGTATAATGCACACTGCATACAGCGCTCTGCACAATGCTCTTTGTATTCTGTGCTCCACTCTATGAATTAATCATATGATTTAATCTCATAGCTCTTCAGCGCAAACTGGTTCCAAAACACTGCATGTGCTTATGATATTAACATTCATATCCTTATATAATGAAATCTGAAAATCTGTGTGTGTGTTTACCATGCAATATTTTACTGTTCAGGATAATTTATATTGTTATTGTTGAACCAGCATTCTTTGGTAAGAATAAAATACAAAGTATACATTGAAACGTTTTTCTCTATCTTATCTTCTCAACATTTGTTATTCATATTGCAAAAAATTCTAAAGGTTTTTTTTTTCCTCATGGACAAAATGTGAGAAATAATGTATATACATATCATACAGTCACTCCATTTACCACACATACCGAATACACTGCATACAAAATTTGAGGAAAATATGCAAATTTTTTTTGCAAATGGTAAATACGAAGGCGCCTGATTTCGTTTTAAAAATCTGGTTAGCTTAATATAGAAGAGCCCCTAAAAAGATACCAGCACACCCCAAATATGAGGAGCCCCTAAAAAGACACCCACATACCCCAAATACAAAAAGAACGAGCTCCTACAAAGATACCCATACACCTTGAGCATATAGTTTTCCATAGATGTTAATGTAGGAATGGATCCTGGGGTTTATGTTCAGTCAGAATAGTACGATCTGTGTGTGCAAATACATAATAATAATAATAATATGTCTCACTGTAAGACAAATGAAAAAAACATAGGGCAGAACTGCATATATAAATGATACAGAAACCCCTGCTCATGTAACATGCTCACAGGATATTAATGCAATAAGGGCACATTAATCAATATACTCAGCTGCTGTAATCTGCCTGTGGACCTGTGGTGTAACTGGAAATCGCTGGTGAATCAGCTTTCAGAATCACTGGACACCATATAGGATACAACCAAAAGGCTGGACTGAATAAAATAGGACATAAACGCCGACGCGTTTCGCTACATTAAAGTAGCTTTCTCAAGGCAAAATGTCCATTTATATATGCAGTTCTGCCCTATGTTTTTTTCTTTTGTCTTACAGTGAGACTCCTTATATTCTTATGTATTATTGACGTATGAAGAGGAGCCATCCCTTAGGAGTCTTCACTAGCAAGCTACGTATTTACGTTTATTTGCTAACCGTGTCTTAACGTGTGGGCAGACAGTGTCCCATAAAAGGCTATGGATAGAGGAAATAGCCGGCTAAGTGGATGGTTTTTCTAAATGCTGATTGTTCCCTATCTGGTTATTAACCCCTTCACTGCTGAGCCATTTCACGTCTTAAAAAAAAAACATTCCTTTTTTTTTTTTTTTCTTTATTTTAAACATGGTCAGGTTTGATATCATTTGAAAGGCCATTCTCTCACCTTTCTAATGATACCAAATATGATCCTGCTACCTGCCAACAGTCGGGAGACATTGGGGTTCAAAGGAACCCCCTATCTTTCCTTAGGAGTCAATGAGGACGTTTCCCACACGTCCTCAGCAGTGAAAGGGTTAATGCTTTGTTTGAAGCCTCTTTCATTGCTGTGAGCTGGGAGGTATTTGCTCAAAATACCAGTATAAAAACAGCAGTGAGGGTTAATGGAAACCTACATTTATTTCTATTAAATTTGCACCTTGTTTGGCTTTAAGCCATCACGTAAATCAAAATGTCTTTATCCACATTTTACAATTTACTAATTCTTTAATAATTTGTGAAATATATATGAAAATACAGCTTTTATAGGGAATTTAACATCCAGCCGAAGTTTAATCAGTGATACCCCTCAGTGAGGTCTGTGTTTTTCCATGTTATGTTGTTGCACCATTGCCATGTTAATAAAAAGCCACACCCACTTTACCATTCATGGAATCATAGCAGAGTTGTGTTATGTCACAGTTGGCAGGTCAGTGTAGCAGACGTGGCTTGCACCCTCTAAGTTCAGATCCCACAAGATGCACAGGATAAGAAGTAAGTCTCCCCCCCCCCCCCACCTGAGGTGTGGCCACACACAGTGCAAGGGTGACGAAAGAATGTCAGTGAAAACAGATGTTTTCTCGGCACTCTTGCCCGTGTATCTACCTCACTGTGCGTATTTTTGAGTGCAAAGTGTGAGCTTCCTATAGAAGCTTGCGCTTTACAGTCCCATCTAACGTAGCGTTGACGGGGAAGTAAACTCCACTTCTGATGTAATGTGCGTCAAAAGTACGCACTTTACATCATGTCCTCCCAGCCGATCCATCGAAATGCTTTGATGGACATTGTGAGCGGGTGGGGGTGGGAGCCGATGAACAACATACCTCATGGGATCGAAGACCAGCTGCAGATTATTTTTTTTCTAAAAGGTTCTTTCCATTTTAATTATCTCTCCAGGGCCAGACCGGTTTACTGTGCAGCCGATCGCCTTAATATGGGGTCAGGAAGGAATTTTTTGCTTGTGACACCTTGCTAGAAGGATGTCCAAGTTTTTTCGCCTTCCTCTGGAGTCGGCAGGTGTCAAAATCCTCAGTCCTCCAGATGCTTTGGGACTGCGCCTCCCATGATGCGCCAGCCACACATTAGGCTACCGTCTAGGGGACAAAACCTTACAAGTTTTCTTCAAAACCAGCAAGTCCCACAAATAACTTGCTCTTAAAATTTTGACTGAGCACCATGGGACATATAGTCCCATAACAGCTGGAGGGCCAAGGTCGCTGATCCCTGTCATGAAGGATAAGGAAAGCATCTTTTGGACATGGATTTTTAATAATAGATTTTTAAAATTACTTCTGTATAAAGGGTTAATATCGGGCGGCCGTTGTGCTGCTGGCTTTATTTACCATTGCAGGATGCTCCTTTATCTATTATTATTGTATATATATATCGCATAAGGGATTGACAATATTACTTTTTTAAGCGCCAATACTGATAATCGGCTGCCTTTCAGGCCGATAACCTGATATAAGGTGCCAATATTCTGAACATGTTTAACCCCCCTGGTGGTATTCCCGTGAGTGACTCGGGGTTAAATTTCACTACCGCGGAAGGACCTCCTCCTGCTCTCCCTCGCTTTCCCCCTCAGTGTGATCGCGGCGACTTGCTTCCTAGTAAGGCTCCCTGGAGTCACACGATGCAGGGGGCGGGACCAGACAGCAAATTAGCAAACTGTTAAAAAGATTTATATCTTACAGCATGAATTGCTCATGAACGGCCACTAGGTGGCACTAACAGACCATACACATTCTAAGACTTGACTTCTCTTTATAGATATATATGGTTTGGAGATCTTATTTGCACGGCTTTCAGTGAGCTATTGCTAATTATTACAGGCTTACTATATAAAACAACATGTTTTCTGTCGCAGAAAATGAGATGCTTTTAGACACAAAATTTTTGAAAAAATTAGACCTCCAGGGAGGTTAATAAAAATCTGAACATTACAACAACTGAGAAAAATTAAAGTGCTTGCAAAATAACAGCGTTCCAGAACACAGAAAAAAAGCTAAATAATTCTCAATATCACACACTAAAAGATAGTACTAGAAAGCTGAACAATATTTTGAGTTGAATGTCAGAGCTCGGTGTGACTGTTAAAATAATAAAGCTCACAGTAATGTGCGCTGTGTATGAGCATATTGCAGAGCACTTAAACTTACACACTGTACATTACTGTGAGTTTTATTGCCGTGCAGCTCTGATACGCTCAGACACAGCACACATTACTGTATCACAGAGCTTCACGGTGCAGCATCAATGTTCACTATATAATTGTGAATACTAGTGCTGCCTATTTGTGTTTACATAACCCTGGTTTTGCTTTGTATCATTGGCAAGACTGTGTTCTCCTTTCCAGTGACACCTCAAATGACCCTCTGGCTTCTATGGTTTTGGAGATAATGGGTAATTCCTTGCCCAGCTGGCGGGCAACTTAGAGGAGCGTCTGCTCTGCAGGTACGCGCCGGTATGGAGTACCGGCAGAAAAATACCTGTTACCGGTATATCGGCTATGTAGCATATTGATACCGATAACAGGGAAAACCTCACTATCGCCCCGATTATTGGTAGACCCCTAGAAGGGATTACTAGAAGCACTGTCTAGATGAGACATTTCCTGAGCAGTTACTCTCCAGCCATATGGGGCAGCCCCTAATAAGACTACTACACCCCCCAAATATATGGAGGAGCACCTAATAAGACAAATACATACCCCAATATATGGGGCAGCCTCTAATAAGACAAGAGCATACCCCAAATATGTGGAGAAGCCCCTAAAAAGACAACTGCATACCCCAATATATGGGGCAGCCCCTAATAAAACAACTGCAACTTCCAAAAACTTTGGAGCCCCTAAATGGTCATCTTAAAAAATCCCGGGATTGAGGAGACCGTCCCAGACAAATTATGTACCCGTAAATGTCCCCTGGACTTCATTCTAATATATGCACTGCTCTGAAGAGGGAGCTGCAGTTCCTTGGCTCTCCACTAGGAGTCCCATGCTGCTCCCCTGGCACTAAACCGTGAGGTCTCCTGCAGAGCTGCATCCCCACATGGAAGGAGCTGGTATCAAACCTCTGTTTGTCACCTCTTCTCTGTGTCCATCCATTCCCTCTGTATCCTTCCCCACACCTGGAACTTTTTAAGCTGCACATGGCTCTCTGTATAACATACAGGGTTATTCGAAGAGATCCGAATTGTGGCCAAAAGGTAACAGAACAGTGAAATTCAGCGTACGGTTACCTTTCCTCTCCATTCGGCTATCCAGAGAGCAGGCAGTTCGCCAAATGTTGGCGAATTGCCTGCACATACGTTGCCTGTTCGAGGGCAGTAAAATATCTCATAGTGAAGCAATGCTTCGTCTATTCAGAGAACAAAAACCAGCAGGGAAAAGTTGCCAAATTGCCCTTCTGTTCACTGGTTTCATTCGACAGGTTTATTCGGCGAATCCCACAGGCTTCAATGTTAAAAATATTACATTTTTTTTTTTTATATTTAAGGTTTTTTTATTTTGAAATAGAGTCAGCAATTCCAAACAAAGAAAATGGCCTCGCAGGGCCAAAGCGAGTCATCTGAGAGTACAATAAAATGGCCACGCAGGGCCAAAGCGAGTCATCTGAGAGTACAATAAAATGGCCACGCAGGGCCATAGTACGTCATGTTAAGAAGAACATTTAAGACATCAAAAATATGAACTAGTCATCTAGAAAGCTCAGCAGGAGAAGAAAAAAGAGTCCACTGATATCATCCGGAATAACACGCGGGTGGGGGGGGACTAGAATTAAGGGAAAAACAGGGGACGCGAACAAAAAAATCTCAAATTTGCGCAGCACAAAGATAAATATCAGGAATCATACGGGGGGAGTATTCAATATTGCGTCGTCTAGTAAAGCAGAGAACAGAGACTTCATGTAACAGGGCTAACCTCCTGAGTATACTTTTGAGCAAAGGAAGGGGGGATGGGGAGATGTATGGCAAAAGGCCTAAACCGTGCCGACCCAGGCTGATTCCCAAATGACCATGGGAAAGGGCCGTGGGGGGAAAATGGCACCAGGGCCGGGGATTCCGAGTGGGGCAAACCGGGTACCAGGCTTCGGTTGCAACCTCCGGAAGGTCCCAAGAGAGCCAAGGGGGAAGTGGAGGAGGAGGAGGAGGAGGAGGAGAGGAGAAAAAAAAGGAAGGGGGGGGGGGGGGTGACAGGAGTCTCTAATGATAGGACATCGAAATAAAATGGGGGGGGATATCAAAAAATGTCCACAATGGCAGCCGCTGAAGACAAAAATAGTAAAAACAAAAGTCCTCATAATAGAGCACAGCAAGGGAATTAAATAAAAGAAAAAGAAAAGTCATCAAGGAACGGTTCAGCGATGGGGAAGATCCGCCGAAAGGAGCAGGGGAAGAGACTCCTCATCCAGCATCCAGGAACAGCATCGGGGCCATCTCAGGCAGCGCCCCGCAGGTTATCTCCGGTTGCTCGGTCTCATCAGGAACGCAGGTAAGCTGCCCCAACCCACACCGGCCAGCGACTCTCTCCGCTGTCACTGGGGTCAGAAAACATCCCAGCGCTGACATCTCCGCTGGAAGGCTCCCAGTCGGATCCTCGTAGGCCACCGCAGACACCGCCTGGTCAGGTAATTCACAGGCCGCTGAGCGAGAAAGCCCATCCACCTCCAGCGAATCCAGCGGTGGCAGTGCTTCAATGCACGAGGTCGCTCCCAGAGTGCCAGGCTCCCCCGTCAGCATCTCGACTTCGCCACAATGCCCTCCTTCCATCTCCGCAGATCCATATCCATCGGCAGGGTCAGTTAGCGAGGCAGCAGCATCCCCGAGCGGCAAGTGAGTCGTCACTCCCCGACAGGCCGATATCACCGCCATTAAACGGCGCCAAACCCCTCTGCTAAGTGGGGCATTGTCGTCATCTCCCAACAGCTCCAGGCAAGCATCGAATGCCGATATTGCAGCCCCTGGGTTCACATGGGGGGAGGGGAAGCACCTCTCATCCAGGTCCCCGGTCCATCGTCCCTCCCTGCTTTACCGACAGCTGCAGAAGCCGGGTGACGGGGGCCCTCCGTCTCCACGGCCCGATTCAGGCACTCATCCAGGGAGGTTGTCCTCCAAGGCAGCGAGGGAGCAACAGGGCCAGGTTCCATCACGAAAGGTAGGCCGCAATATGGCCGCCGAGGCAGCATGTCGGCCCTGAACAGTCACCGGGAATAGAGTCTCTGGTCTGGAGGGGGAGCTAGACGAACTCCAGAAAGTTTAGACCCGGTGGTCAGCCGCAGAGGGGTCACTTATCGGGGATATCTGATGGAGCAAAGGACCCCAAACCGCCTCTAACAGGGCAGAATAGAGCGGAGCTAAATCATGGCACATCTTCTCCCCACAGCAGCCGACCACGCCCCCCCAAAAATATTACAGTTTTAATCCAATCTCTAATAAACCGTTGATTATAATATTCTGCAGTAAAACGTCTATGTATAGATTTTTTAGGATCTTTTAGGCGATTTTTTTTTTTTTTTTAAGTCATTTTTCTTTTTTCTCTAACAGCCCTTTTTATTATCATTCATTGGATCTTATATGTAAATTTCAGACATTTTCATTCTGTAGTTTTTTTGCAAACAGCGTTTCACTTTTCAAACATTCAAGCAAACCTTTTCTTTTTTTTCCACTCCAGTCGTCTGCGTGTCGGGTTTTTACGGCGGCTGCTCTGCGCTGTGATCGGCGGCTGCTCGGGTTTCTCTGGTGTATTCGGCGGGGTTAATCCAGATGTTTTTGCGGGTTTCGGTGTGCAGTCGCCTTGGTTCTGTGGTGAGTGTTCGTCGGGTTTGCGGCGGCTTTACCCTGCACTACGACGGCCCTGTGGTGCTTGCTGTATACACCGCAGGGTCACCAAAATGGGATCGCCGAATCGCACTGAATTAAAGAGAACGAAAAGTCTCCGAACGTGCGATGACGTTTTGATTCTCTTTGAATAACCCTGATAATGTGCATAATGCTCTCTGTATAACATAATGCTCCGTATAACATAATGCTCTCTGTACACATACAGTGCTCTTAAGTAATATTCATAATTTGTTCTGAGATTTTTATTTTTTTGCTTTTAAATTCTCATCTCTGCTGATATTTAACATTTCCTGGTTTAAAGAACAACCCTGTGTGTTGCTTTATACACTGCTGGCATTGGTGAGGCAGATGATTTAGGTACCCTCCATAGGTACACTGTGAGTTGTGAAGAATCGACAACTATTAGAAATACATTGGAATTGGGTTTTTATTATCCCAGCTTTGTGGGGTAGGGGTCCTCTCTTAATATTACACCTTTGTTTGCAGTTTAGTAGATAAGCCCCCATTTTTTCCCATTAATATTTCACATCTATGGACACCAGGGGATGCTTAATTAATACCACCAGTACATGAATATTTTTTATATATATTATATATTTCTAATGAACCAATTTAATTATCTTGGTTTTTGTCCACATTATTATTAGGTTTAGAGAATTTAAAAAATGATTATTAGCACACTTTATTATCACAATTATTATAGCTATTTGCACATATAATGATACAGAGTCTAATCTCTTTTAGACACCTTAGGATTAATATCCTAATGCCATGCACTTTTTTTGGTGCACTTCAGAAAGAAGTTAGCACATTAGATTCTACTCATCATTGCACTTTAGTACTTTACACAGATCAATTTTATATTTCACATGGACTATATTTTATTAGTCACAATCATATAAGTTATTGTCCATCATCAGATTCCATTTTGGAATTCACCTATTATAACATAAATATCGCTATTATACTCACTCTCCCCTGTTTATAACACACTATAGACCCAATTCTGGGCTTATCCCTATTTATGCACATCGGATCCATGCCCTTATCCCCAATGCCATTATTCCACTATTTATATGTTCTTATCATCGGTTGCATTTAAATTACACCTTCACCTAGGTTTAAGACATTTTGTCTTTTATATATGTCTTAGTGTACTGTGGTATCGCTTATTAGTGATCCCCTTTTATGCAGCGTTATATCCCCTTTGTAAATAATATTATTTTATATAAAAAATCCCATTTACTAGCATAGCGCCGCAGGGGCTGTTGTATTTGTGCCTCAAATTCTATTGAGGATGTTTTTGAGGCCATATGGGGAGCCGTGTGGTTCCTTGAGTTCCTGCGTTCCAGCCTGAGACGCGGGATGAGTGCGCATGCGCAAAATGGCGGGCGCAATGTTTTTAATAAGGGGAATACATTTTTTCCTTTTACCCTATTAATTTACTATTTCCGCGTTCCAGGGTGACACGCAGGGCCATTAATTATGTGCAAAAGGCTGGTGCCATTTAAGCACACCTGAATTCAAGCATGTTAATTTTAAAAGTGATTGTTAAATTGTTAAGAGAATGTTCAAAAGGCTGGTGCCATTTAAGCACACCTGAATTCAAGCATGTTAATTTTAAAAGTGATTGTTAAATTGTTAAGAGAATGTTCATTGTATATAAAGGCAGCAGCAAGACTAGACATATGATAACCAGCTGAGGAAGCCTTTGTAGGCGAAACGCGTCCTGGTCTTTGGTTTGGTAGATATGATCTATCTATTTTAAAATGAATAAATGTTTTTAATTTTTTAAAAAAAAAAAAAAAAAAAAAATTTTTTTTGCTGTCTGCCTTTTTAACTCCTGCAAAGAAGGTCTGGGGAATACCTTATGATTCCCTAAGCGTATTGTGACGGAGCCAATAGAGGCTCAACAACGTGTGAGTTTGAATTTGGCCACCTGCCTTTAAATTATTAAGTTATGTGTGATTTATTGCACTAGGAGGTGCCTCTTTGGTCTCTGTCAATTTCCTTACAGTACCCTCACATTGGTGAATCCTGAAAGAAGCCGTGTGAAGGTTTTATGGGCACCTAACATAAAGTCCCTGCTCGCCTTATTCCTGGGAGCCGGTTGTAGGCTCCACAAAATGTGAGTTGATTATTGATATATAATACTCTCACTTTGGGTACTGTCCTACTGCGCAATTTTGGTCCTCTGTGTTTGTGCTTTCTCCCTACAGTACATACTCCATCGACATTACTCTGAGAAGATCCACCCTCAAAAGACAACGTCTTTGGCCTATGGACATATTGAGTGTTTATTTCACTTTCTTCATTTTGGACTTTGGTCTTTTGAAGCGCTGTGTTGTTTTCTTGTTTACATAACCCCCATTTGACTGTACATGGAATATTTTGTTCTCCCCTGCTTGGCGCGTCCGTTGTGAATTGAAATGCTGCAGCACAGTACATCAGACACACCTTCATCTTTTATTTATCTGGAGAGGAAACAAAATGCTTATGAATTAATGAGGAATGTCTTTACTGTGATCTTGTTTGAGCGTATTATTTAGGGTGAAGTGATCGTGTGAGAATACTCAATAATTACTTTGTGTACCTTTGATTAATATGTTCATTACAATAGAAAAAAATCTATTTAATTCTCCCCCTAGAAATCATTCACTGCTGATCAATCAAATTTTAATGGATTGTTAAAATTTAAAACTGTTAGCGCTGCTATGCTAATCAAAGAAAGGAAAGTATGTCTCCCGGTAGCACTTCTTTAATTTATTTATAGCTAATGAAATGAAGACACTAGAAAATAATTAAAAAAATTTAGAGTGGTGTTCTTGTAACCCTGAATCTTACAGTAAATCTATTCTATTTAAAATTCTGAACAAGAAAGAAATGACGGATGATAGACGTTTGCTATGAAATATGTTATAAAAAAAATGGTAAGCGCCACACAACACGCCGTGACCACCCAAACTCCAATGCTACACCAGCAAATGGTGGTTTCCCCTACACCATGAGATAGCAGGCAAAGTAATACGTATCTGGTGAGCGCCAATATGGATGCTCTGGAGTTCAGATGACTCATGCAGGCCCGCAAATCATCATATGGTTATATGAAAGAAGCAAACACAAGGATCATAGTGCAATTGCAATAGACACTGGTGAAAACAATATGGTGTGTACGATATTCCACTCACAAACACTGAGCCCCAACACTGGCTCTGAGAGGATCCAGGGCTTCTGGGTAGTTTATCTTCCTCCTTGTTTACAGGTTACCCCCCCCCCCACCTTATCGTGACAGCAATCTTCAAGCGCCGTGCATAGGTGTAGATGGAATAGAGGAAACAGACAAAGAACACTCTCCTGGTGTAGATCTGACTTAAAATTGGCAAGACTTATTTTGCTAAATCAAGACTTACACTTGGTGGAGCTACCATAGCTCGAGATGGAACGCCCATGGATCTTTCAAGCACGGCGCTTGAAGATTGCTGTCACGATAAGGTGGGGGTCACCTGTAAACAAGGAGGAAGATAAACTCCCCAGAAGCCCTGGATCCTCTCAGAGCCAGTGTTGGGGCTCAGTGTTTGTGAGTGGAATATCGTACACACCATATTGTTTTCACCAGTGTCTATTGCAATTGCACTATGATCCTTGTGTTTGCTTCTTTCATATAACCATATGATGATTTGCGGGCCTGCATGAGTCATCTGAACTCCTGAGAATCCATATTTGCGCTCACCAGATACGTATTACTTTGTTTGCCATGAAATGCTCCAGAAATAATGCAAATCACATAGCCGTGCACAGCTGATTTTGGAACCGGCTCGTGTGTTTAGCTCAGGAAGAAGTCTCGTGGACCCTTTGTATTTGTGCTTTACGTAACTCTCTAAAGGTTGAATTAAATAATGGATTTAAGTTCTTGTTTTGTCATGCTGACTTTAAGTAAATGTCAAAAAACAATAAAACTTCCTCTTTTTTAAATGTTCTGTTTTTAAACCCAGTAAAGCAGCCTATAAATATGAGCATGGGAGTACGTAATAACCCTCTTGTTGTAGTGATGGGAGCAACTGTCAGGGGTCTGCGAGGGGTGAGCCCAGGATGCGGTGATATATTGGAGGAAGCCAAGATATGGTGCATAAACTGTTGGTTTATTCTCGGAATATACACCGCAGGAATAAAGAGAAGTAATGCAGGAAAACAGGACTGGCTAATACTGTGGGTCAAATACTGAATACAGAGGATGGGAAATACTGGACACTGATACAAGGAGACAACACTTACACGAGACAGATGGGACAGGAAGGTAGGTCTTGGCACCACAGGAGGTCTTGGCACCGTAGAGGGCTTGGCACAGCTGGGAGACTTGGTACCGCTGGGAGACTTGGCACCGTGGTGGACCTTGGCACCGCAGGAGACTTGGCACTGCAGGGGATCTTGGTACCGTGGTAAAGCAAGGTGTCCAGGGGAGAATCTAGGAGTGTGGTCTGTGGTAAACCGTAGTCAATGGAGCAGCAGAGATCAGGCAGGTCAATGATATGCTGAGGGTCTGGTACACAGAAGATAAATCTGGTAGGCTTCAGGCAGGTCAGAGGCAAATGGTACAATGTACCAGCACTGGAGGAAGGGGTGTGCCCTGCTTATATAGAGAATGTGCTCCTGGAGTAAATGAGGAGCACCTGGTCACTGTAAACACAGCAGAGGTCTGAGCCATGCTGCTGATATGGCAGGCCCAGTGCAGTCATCGGCGGGGAGCCTGACAGCAAACTACAGGGAAAAGCTCTAAGTATTAGAAATATCCTGATCCGATCTCAAGGATCGTGATCAAGGGGCAATCTAGGGATTTTTTTTAGGAATTGGGACCAGCTACATGAAGCCGATCAGAGTCTCGTGTCCCTACATTTTCAATCTGCTGGTGCCCGGGGAGGGCGTTACAGCAAAGCTAGGGGTGCAGCTAGCTGTGTGCGGGGCACAGAAGGGCCTGAGTTTCCAGTCAGATGGGCAAGCCACATTCACTCACTCAAAGCCATAACTACGATTTTGGCTGCTGAAATAACCAGAAGGGTCCTGTACCGGATCAGGACTTGTATCAGCCAGTCACGGCTCTTCGAAGACTCTAATTGGATGGGGGGTACAAAAAGGCTGCTCAGGACATCGCTACAAAGTACAATAAAATGTAAAATGTTTTTTTTATTGTAATACATAATTATATAGGGTACAG
Organism: Leptobrachium leishanense; assembly: GCA_009667805.1. NCBI lineage: Eukaryota > Metazoa > Chordata > Amphibia > Anura > Megophryidae > Leptobrachium > Leptobrachium leishanense. The sequence goes on along the minus strand of CM019063.1, from coordinate 478,738,636 downwards.
TATATTCCAAAACAGTTTTAGAAAGTCAGAAATGAGACAGAGTTGTGCATAAGAGTCCATCACTTTATACAGAGCTCTCTCCCAGAAATCCCTTGCGCTTGCGATCTAAAGGTGATGGGACTTGAGCCAAAAGGGAGCAGGGGGAATTTTTATCGGGGAGTGATTATACCATAGTGATATTGGTAGCAATAGAGCGTAACCTGCCTGGAGATCACTACTAAGTGCATGGGAGTAGATCTCTTAATTTTTCTCCATTATAAAGTTGTTGGAGTCTAATGCAGACTTATGTCCTGATACTGAAATATTCAAATAATATCCAATGTGCCACATGAGACCGGCCAGCGTTACTAACATCATGAACCTTTCCACTTACTCTTTATGACTCGTTTGTGCTCTTAAAGATGCCTTTAGCTGCCAACTCTCCAGTCCCTCTGATTACTTCAGATTTACAGTTTACTATAAAACCCAGGCATTATAATAAGGAAATATGGAGGCATGAATGCAGTGTTTTTCTGTCTATCATCCCATCGTCTGTATTTTTATACAGTTTATGTGATTTCCAAGAAAGAAGTCTATTCTCCCCCCCCCCACCCCCAAACTGTACCGAATAGGGGTTTTTAATAGTCCATAATAAAACCAATGTCCAGAAATGAAGGGAAAACTTGTGAGAGCCATACAACCTTTAACAGAAAACAAAACCAGCTTGGGCCCTTTTCCCTCCCTGTCATTAAGAAACCAGCTGGAGCCACAGTGCCGACCTTACCGCAAGCTTTGCTTGTGGCTCGGAATTAGCGGCTCCATAGTCTGTTCTCATCTCGAGATGGCCTTCCTGAAAAAATATCGTCTTAGTCATGGTATTAAGGGATTTTTGCTTTTGCAGAAATCGCTTAACACATAAGAAAAATTCTCACCAAAAATCTCTAATGTATCTTGTAATCCCTTGATTTAGAGGGTGGCGTGGGCCCCAAACTATTTGTTTCCAGTGTCCCTCCGCAGTGTCAGAGCAACCCCACTTACTCAAGCTTGCTCAAGGTCACACTTGGCTCCATGGTGTCCTACAGACTCAAGGAACCAATATCAGCAGTGGGGTGCTGCACCACTGCAAGTATCTGCGTGCAGCTCTTACATATTCATACTCCAGCCACTAACACAGTGGCACGGTTGGAATAGACCCGGTAACTGGGTTCCTCCAAGGAATATTGGCTCGTACTGATATTTTCCATAGTGGCTCCCTTTTTCCAACAAGGTTAGAATAGGACCTCCCCAGAGCTGTGGAGTTAGGCCTGAAAACTGAGAATAGAAGATGATGTGTTCCAGATTTTTGAGAAAATGGTTAAGAGATGTGTATCTCAAAGTATGAAGTAGACTTTTGACCAATTGCTAATGGATGCTGCGTGAAAAAAATATAAGAATCCGGCTCCTCTCTCCATCCCTTGTTATACTATGAAATATTATGTTAGCACCGCACAAGCCCAGGAGCCAGGTAAACATGGCATTATATAAGGCTCCTGTTCATGTGAGTATGTGAGTAGCTTCTTGCTGCCTATTTTTTTTTTTTTTAGAAATTGTAATCGTCCTCCTGCACTATTACCCATTGGAATAAAGGGGGGATCGCCTTAACGGATCCATCTGCGACATGTAATGAGTCTGGACTTAGGCTCAGAACCACGTGAGTGTATACTGTATCCATACTCTCCTCAGATTTTAATCCACAATACTGCACTATATTTAATTCTATTTATTGGAGGTTCTCTATAATTTATGGAGGAAGTTTCCAGTGGAGAGCGCTTGGTTCCACACCTTATCGAAGATTGCTTTTGAATTCTATTAATCTATAAACTTTTCCTGGCTTTGAAAAATGTGTAGTTAGCTCCTAAGGACCTAAAGCTGTCAAGCCTTGTTATGAATCATGTTACATAGACCATTAAATGTTAAACAATAGGCTTTATGAGACAACGGGCCCTGTTCCATAGGTGGCGCTAAAACGGAGACGTAAGCAGGATAATGCGCGCCTGCAGATTTTCGTTTTCCGTCTCTATTTTAACGTTGTATTCCGGGGTAGGTGCTATCTTGGCACCACCCCCAGAACGAAGCGCAAAACCCGCTAATAGCAGCAGCGCTCTGTGCAGCCATGAGTATCGGCTTGTGGAATCCATATTCTACATGAAGCCTTGCTCGTTTTGGCCGCGAAATTGCGCAGGGCTGCGGAGGGAGACTAGGAACTATTTGTTTCCAATCTCCCTCTGCTCCCGGCAAGAAGAAGCGGCGGGTCACGTTGCCCTTTTTACTATGGGATGAGAGGAGAATATGGGATTTATTTTGGGCGGATATAGAGCAAGTTAAATGATTTGCAAATCACTTAACACCAGTTTTCAACATTTGTTAAAATTTGTCAATTCACGTCCCGACGTTAATGTGCGCCAGCACCCCGGATTACGTCACTTGTCAAGACGGTAAAAAATTATTGCGCTCCCAATGTTAAATATAGGAGACGCTAGGTACAGTAAACTCGGGCAAACGGATTTCACACCAATTTAGAGTCAACTTTGGAATATTGTTGCCAGACGTTAATCTTACTAATGCAAGCGCTAACGCTTACATAACGAAGCTACCATAGCAACAACAATTATTGAATAGAGCCCAACTAGATGCAATTTCTTTTAAAAGAAGAAAAAAAACACCACATAAATCACCAGGTTTTCAAAATTTTTACTCCTGAGATGTGCTCGGTCCTCTGGTTCAGGATGTTACAATTATCATCTCTATACAAAGACTACAGAACATCCTTCGATTCCTGTTGCATCCAGTGATCATTACCCCGTCCTTACACATTTGTCGCCCTGACAGCGGATGCCACTTGGATGCTCAGCACTCCTGTTTAAGTTGGTTTATTTCGCAGCGATGAGATTCAGCACAGTAATTACACACATCAATCTGATTTCGCACCCACAGCTGTGAGTTGTCATATGGAGAGTCAGCGCAGCATACCGAGTCCGGAGTATAGCATGCTGGTTGTAATTATATATTAGAGGGGGGGGGGGTCTTAATTATCGCTCTATTGCAAAACTGTAATTTTTATAAAAAACTACATTTTAAATTAAAGAAACTCCAATTTGTTGTGTCGAAATATATAACGATATGTTGCATGTTCCTGTAATGACCACAAATGGTAAGACATGGTGCAACCATTAGTGTATGTCTGAACGGTCATGGTGACAGGTAGTTTGTGGACTAATAAAGACTGAGTGACTGCTAGTTGCCTTTTTACAAACTGAGTGCCTGTCATTTGTGTGTGTGTGTGTGTGTGTGTGTGTGTGTCATTAGTAGAGTGAATTTGTCAGAGACTCTTGCAGGATGTGGCTGATTTACTTAGCACAAGAAACATAAATTATTTTTTCTGTGGTGGTTACAGGAGACGAGCAACATCCGGCACCTCAGCTGCAGTCAATAGCAATTTCTGTGTCATAGAGCCTGACAAATTTATGGCTGACAGTCCACACTTTGGCAATGGTGGAACATGGTGAGCATATGCATTAAACTGCTTTAATTAGGCTTTTTTTTTTTTTTATTTGGACCCCAAAAACATCACTTATGGATTTTCAGTCCTTTAGCACCTTTTTTAACTTTTGTTTTCTTTGCATCATCCAAGATTTTCACAGTGCAAGGAACCATGAAATTGTGACTATGCTGGTCCACAAACCCTACTTCCCCAACTTCATGCTACAAAAAGAAAGCAAGGAAAGAGAGCGTGGAGGATAAAGAGGAAAGATACTTTCCACATTCTCATCACCCCTTGTATCAGAAAACATTACCCCCCCCCCATCTCGACCCAGGGGCACCAGATTTTTTGGAAAGCAGGAGACGAATTGGTAGTGATGGAAATCAGTTCCTCCATAATGTGAAGCTCTCGAATATCGGCAATGATCCTGTGGATCAGGGGAGCGGTGATGAGCTGCCAGGGCCTTGCAAGCCACCAGGGCTGAGGCAAAAGGTCCAATGGCTTATTCAAAAGATAAGACCAAAAGGGACACACCAACCTCTGTCCCAAAGTTCTGCCCTCTAAGGCAGTCTCACCATAGATGAACATAGGTCTCCTTCTCTCCAGTCTCGTCAGCAGGTATTCAAAGTACTGTGGTGCCTCTCGATCTGTGGGCTTGGGTCATGTAACAGCGTTTCATAGTTGAAACACACTTATCTATGGACGCAACATTTGCTAAAACTTTCTGGTTGTTATCATCATGTTCCGGTCAGTCATCCAGATCCAACTGCTGGTGTAGATCTTCCTTTCAGACTGCAGAAAGCAGGTTTCTGTGCCCTAACACCAGACCATCTTTAATACATGTTTTTCTATAAGCAGGGATTATAGTCCGTATAATAATCTTCGTAGTTGAGGGCCTTCTAACCAGCAGACACTGAAATGTGCATAGAAAGGCAGGAGATTAGGTCTTTAGAATATGTGGCATGGAGGCATAGCTGTTCAAAGAACATTAGATGAGGCTACGCCTTCACCTCTTGGAAAAAAGGAGAAACTTCTAAGTTGTTGAAATCGGAAAACATGCCCAGTCTTTAAATGGAGGAGTTCCTTAGGGGCCACTTAAAAAACAGCATTACAATGTATAAGGTATAGTGTGTGTGTGTGTGTGTGAACTGGCTGCCCAGATACATACACTCCCGAAATCCCGCTACACGGAGGCTCACATGTCAAGAAAGAAGATGATCCTTAATTTCAATTCGACATTTCAGTCCACACATTTGGAAAAAAGTCGCTGCATGGACTGAAACGTCGAATCGGAGTAAAGAATTATCTTCTTTCTTGACGTTAACAGGCAAGCCTCCGTCTAGCGGGATTTCGGGAGTGTGATATATATATATATATATATATTATTTTTTTAACTGAAACTACTTGTAAGTTTTTTAATTATTTGACTAAATTGTAAATTTTTAGTTCTCTCTTTTATCAGGGTTTGACAAATACAAGTGCTTCAAATATTCCTATTTTTCTCGCGGGTTATTCTGCAAGAAACTCCATATTCAAAGCTTCACTTGCCTCCTAAAAATGTGTATTTATCGCCTATATTTTCCTAATGGCTCCAATGATGTAACTTTGTGAAGCCCTGCCATGTAGAACTTTTTTTTAGTTGTAAGCTAGAATACTGTTTCTTGGTATTCTGTTTTGTACTTTTTTTAAAAAAAATTATTTACAATTTTTGTTTTCAATACAAGTAATCTAAGAAAAGTAGTAGAGCAAAAACTCGTACAATCTAAAGAAGTAGTTAGAGGTATATAGGGGGAACGATATTTACATAGCGTAATTTTTAAGGGCACCATAATTGGATCTGTGTGGCCAGATCCAAAGGGTAAACCAATATGTTGCATCCTTATCAAACCCAACTGGAAAATGGGTACAAAGCAATGCAGAGAACGAGATCAGGAAGAGTGGAGACTGGATAGAAAAAAAAAAGCCGGAATGGGGGGGATCCACAGCCCAAAGAGGGGAGCGCCAACTCGCCATTCGCAATCTTGCATCAGTAGGCTAAACAGGACTCTTCCAGGGGGAGACGCATCTGCCGCGGACGCTGGGGAAGCCCGGCCAAAGATACCAATAAAACCACAACCCCATGAAGCTTTCCCTATCCTTATCAGTTCCTATGAGTGTCTCCTCTGTTGCACGCAGCCACTTTACCTTCTCTCCGTTTCTCACTTGAAGGATTTAGTGGGGATCGTCAGTGGTTTCGGATTAAAAATTTGGAACACATCAGGATGGGAAAAGCAGTATCCGTTTAAGCTGTGTGATAGAGACATCAATTTGTAATACCAGGAAAGTGGTTGGCGTAAGTGGCAACCCAAAGTCACAAGTTTCCAGTACAATATTCTGAAGCATTTGCCAACAAAGCTCCAGTTTGGGACACGACCACCAAACCTGGTAAGTGCCTGATTGCAGGCAGTCCCTCCAACACTTTGGCTCAGAGGTGGCACCAATGCAGAATAGAAGGTTGGTGGGAACGCTATCAAAAAGGCAAGTAATTTAAAGGACATCTCCGTGATCGTCAAAATCTGTGTACCAGAGTGAATCAGGGATAAAGTCTTCGTCCACGGTTCCCCGGTCACCACTTCAGCCAACTCCCTCTCCCATCATTCCATATAAGAAGGCCCATCTGGATTGGGATACTGAAGAGGATGGTAGAACAAAGAAACAGGCAAATTGAAAATATAGCAGAGCATACCAGGAGCGGTAAAGCCATCACTCCTCTGCGATCCTTAGGGACGATGCGTCTCTGTGTGGTTCAGCTACCCTGGAGGGGTCTCGCGCCCAGGGAGCGGACGTTGCGGGCATTTGTAGTCAATGGCCAGTAAGGCGGATAGACAAACCATTTCATTGGGGTCGGCTGGAGCCCCAGCACCTCCATAAATGAAGGCAAATACGCTGGAGATCTAATGTGTTGCTGGCGATTATTATGGCGTACTTGTACGGCAAATGGGTGACTCCACCTTTTAGGACAGGCCCGCCTAATGAGTCAGGGTCGTCGCTCTTGTAGAGTGTGGGGCAAAGTTTTGCCAATTCTGTTCTCAGGACCCGCTGACAGGCCAGGTTTGCAAGATATCTGAAGCACAGCACAGATGGCATAATTTGCCGCTCAGTGATTGCAGTATTCAGTCTGAATTTCCCCAAGGTGATCTGCAAAATCTGGCCTCTTAGAGGGTCCTGAGGGCAGGTTTGGGAAACACAGGTGTAGGGAGACAGGTCATGGTAGAACCCTGTCACTGCCTTCAAAATGACAAATTCTACACTTGTGTGTCTATTCCATGATGGACGCCTTCACCCCATAGTTAGAAAGGTTGCAAATGGTGTCTCACAGAGGAGCTGGGGGCTCCAGGGGAGCTCTGAGGACTCTGTATGCGTAGTCATTATCCTCCTGGGTTACCATGTCTTCCAGGATCCAATTAAATAGTGCCATAAAGTGCATAAAGATCCAACTTTATTCCCCTGACTCGTATGTTATGTTATCTGGACCGGTTTTCTAGGTTGTCGACCCATCGTCTAAGGTCAGAAAGTGCGGCTCCATAGGCAGCAGCGCATTCGCGGGTCCCCGCCACGTCTTCTGTCTGATGTGCAACTCGAGCTCAGAGATCACCTCTCGCACCTCAGCCAGCTCCAATCAGCCTATTAATGTCCTCTGGGGTCAGGAAGGTGAGCATCAATGATTTAAAGCGTTATATCGCCCTCGGGTCTGCCAGCGATGCGGGGGAAGGAGAGGGAGGAGCGGGTGGCGTGGTCATCTGCCGCAGGGTCTCTGAAGGCCGGTCGAACGCATCCAGTGTGCCAGTAAGAGCACTAGCATGTTCCTTAGCTACTGGTGTGTTTGAGGCAGACTGTTTACCTTTGCCCATGTCCGGGCATGATTTTGTGGTAAGCAATAGGTGGTAGCGGAGGCAGGAGCTCTCCTCTTACGTGGCCATCTTGTTTGGTGTCCTAACCACGCCCCGTTGTTCTGTACTTTTGTGTATCTTTGGTCACCGGAGATGTAGAAAATATTATCCAGATGATCAGAGGTCACCTTCTTGGTGAAGACCTTAGTTCAAGACCTAATGCAGCAATACAAGAGCAGGTCAAGGTTGCCTTCTCCAACATAATAAATGTACAAAACGCGTGTGTTCTCGGCACCTCTTACTTCACATAAAATTTCTGTTGCTGGGCTCTGATTGGCCGTCTCTTGAAATCCCCGGTGTAATAAGGACGCCTGACATGCCTGTATTGGCTTTAACCCCTGCGCATTAGGCCAGATAGACAATGATGTAGTATATTGATTTCTGTCCACTGTGTTTAAAAATTAATTTCCTATTCCATTAGCGATACCCGGCCTGTGTATGTCAACCTGAAAAGAAACCATGAAAGATACTGTATGATCTCAGTGCAATCTGTGCAGTACATTATGGTTACAGATTTTTATATTTTTTTCTCTGCTTTGTGCATTGGAAAAATATTTGTTGCTCTTTGAGAAGACAATTGTGGTTAAGTGCTGAAAGAAAAATGTATAAACAAGAAAAAGACGTGTAGCCTAAAAAGGATGCTGGAGAAGAATTGCAGTGCCATTCGTGGGTTCGGAGAAGGGGAGGCGCTGAGCATCGGAGAGACTCTAATGCATGCTGTCAGTGTCTTTGAAAGCAAAGAGACGGAGAATGCTGCATGAACTACGGTTTTTCCGCTGAGGACTTCCTCTTTGAAGAGAAAGGGCATGTGGGGAATTTCTCAGCACTTGACTCCAGCTGATGTGTTAATCACAAGTTATCCATGGTAAAAGCTACTTGATTTATTATTATTTTTTTACCTCCTGATACTCTCAGCTCTAGGCAGCACGAACATGTAGATGGTTCACGTGCCGTGCATCTCTCCCTGTTGCCTAGACAATTATTGGCTTCCGAAAAGGATGTCGGCCTCTCGCCGAGACTTCGATGTCAAACAGTTCTTGAAAATAAGATGGCGGTGGTTTGGTCATCAGGCAGCCCCCTCCAGCAACGCCAACGCCCATCAAGGACACTTTCTTAACAGCCAGCGGAACGCTGCATCCGGAGAAAGAAAGTTTTTGGACCCCTGTAACCTCTCCCTGCCTCTGCCCTCGATCACCTACAGGAGACCCAGCGGTCAAGACTTTACCAACTTGCCCCAGTGCCCAGTGGCATCAGCCCCAGAGATGTCATTTCCTTCTGGGGAGCTTGCGGCACCTACTGCTGAAGGAGCATGTTTCCTCAACAAGCCGGTAGCTGAGGATGGTGTTAGCGAAGAGGAAAATGAATCCGAGAGCAGTTCATGCAGGTTTGAATGGGTCTGCCTGGTAGCTCTTACCAAACTGTAGGGGGGGGGGGTGTTCTTACATGCCTGTGGAATGTCAATCCAATGAAATCTCCATACGAGTCCATTATAGATGTGTCAGGTCTTTTAGTGTTCATGTTTAAAATTTCCAATTTCAAACCAAATAGAAGTTCATATTTTCCATTTTTTTTTTTCATTTTTTTAAACCAGTACATAAAGGTGTGTGCTTCTAACATCATAATCGACATTAATAACGTGCTCTACCAGTGGGTTTATCATGGAAGCGTGAACTAAATCTTTTGTAAAATTGAGCAGAGCTTCGCAACTTTTTATGAAATCTAGGAGCTAGTAAAAAAATACGTAGGAACCATACAAAATTTGCCTTTGTGCTGAATAATTCAGGAATTTAGAAGCCAAAGGCAAAATTGTAAGAGTCGATGGCTGTGTTGACATACAAACCTCTTGTGGTGTGAAATGACAAACATTCATCACGTATAATATAGTGATACCTTGAAGTCGGGTGATCAAAGGAAATCTGAAGGGGAGAATTGTTTCTGGTATTCGGTTGCTCGACACCGATGCTATGTGTGATATATGCAAGTGGTGACGTTCGGGTGACTTGACAACTAAATATATACAGGGTTATTCAGAGAAAGGTGAAAACCAGGAGAATGGCAGGAGAAGAGAACACTCTAGACCAAATAGCGGATTTGGAAAGTGAGATAAATGGGAGAATTCTTCTGGTTTGGCCATTTTGACCTAGAATTTTCACTTCTCCAGTCATTCTCCTGGTTTTCCCCTCTCTCTGAATAACCCTGACAGGGTTTACTTTGTCTTTCTATGACTACATTTACCTTTTAATTTCAATTAAAGTCTAATTTGAGGTCATCGGAGGGAGCTGATATCTCCAGGTCTGACAGATATCAAATATAAGCATGTGACGCACGGCGAGTAGTGGAGGAAGTGATAAATTCCCCAGCTGAGTCATAAAACCATAGTGGTAATAGGTTTGGTAATCAATGTTTTTGACCTAGGTCTTCTTGTTCTTTCTTTTTTCCCTCGTCATACAATGATACCAAGTTTGTCTATACAACATGTTTTGTTTTCTTGCAATTCATGTCGTTTTCCAGTCACTTCTGTGTACATGTAGGACTCGATTTTCCGAATGGGCTTTATTTCCTGAAGACAATCTTTGCTTTCAGTGGTGAAGCCTTTTGACGGTTCACTTCCACAACCTGGAAAGGCAATTTACCTTCTAGAAAATGATATTTACCAGGAAATGAAGACCATAGTATTAGGCAATCCACTTTAATGTGAGGGAGACTTTACAAAACACAAGACATTCGATAAAGCTCTAATTCAATCCGTTATCTCATATGTAATAAACTTCTTTTCAGCGCTGCGGAATATGCTGGCGCTTTATAAATAATGAATAATAATAATAATAGTGTGGTATTTTGTGCAATAAAGCTACGCGGCTCTTTATTTCTTCTGCAAAAAGGACTCCATTTGCTTTATGCGTCTACTTCTGTCATATAGTGTTATTTTTTTAGAACATTTTGCTTAATTCTGAAATGTTTTGCAAACCTTGCAGTAAACTAGTTTACAGTAATAAATTGCAATTCTAATAAGAGGTAAAAAAAAAAGAGGGGCATTAATGACCAGAGGTAAAACTGAAAATATGAACATTTGAATGAGTGAATGAAAATTTACTCTTTATTACAAGCTATAATTGTTACGAATAATTGTCTTTATTGAATATACCTGTGGTATCTGAAGTGGCGCATTATAATCCGACAGAATGCCGTGATATACATATACGTTAAATCCTAACTTTATGCATGGTGGTTTACAGAAAATGTTATCTCTTCTTCGGTTTACATCCTTGTCAGCCCAATTTTAACATTGTATCTTCATTATGATCACGTCTAGCTTTCACTTACTGTAAAACTCCACTTTGTTGCCGAATTGGGAGTTTCAAATTTAAGCCAGTCCAGGGTGGGGGGGGGGGGTTTCACTAGGATCTGTCCATGACCGGCCTACTAGAGTGGATTGAAAGTTTTTAAAATACGCTTCAACATGGGCATTTCTGACAACTCTTTCCTCCACGGGGAAAAAATGGGCTTGGACTTAGTGGTGATTTTATATCTATTCACCATCACACACCTCTACTAACCCTAGACTTTTGGCTGATATTGGGTCTTCCTGACATCGCTGCCAATATCCAAACTGGGGGGTTCTGTTATAACTTACTTTAATCGGTCCCATTACAAAATGGGCTATTGAGATTGCTTTATATATCCCATCCAGTCTAATAAAGCACCAGAGCCTGATGGCCTTCATGTGGTGTGCTATAAAATGCATGTTGGATACCCCCCCCCCGCTCTAGAGTTCCCATTCCAATGTTGCCGATAAGCAAGTCCTTGCGCCGTACAGCAGAACAGCTCAAGGGCTGAGCTTCTCCTTTTTAATGGCATATTCCATCCAAGACACAACCTCAGCTTGAGTCTAGGATGTTTCGCCTGGTTACTGTACATTAACGTCTCCTTTATATTCTATGGGAGACGTTAATGTGTGGGTAGAAGATGAAGAACGAGCTATTCCAACCTGTGTTTCTCCATCTGCACCTGACTTTATTCAGAAAAGAATGTCTTTCAGTTTCTGATGTTAGGTGATTGTGCAATGCAATTACTTAACACTTAACAGTATCTCCACCTAAATATCAAATACTCACCACCAATGGAGAAGGGGGAAACATCCTAGCAGATTCACAGCAAGCCATCTTCGTCCTACCTCCCAAACCAAACATTGCTTTTTCTCAATCTAGCTGAAGGTCCGTTTCACTGCTGAAAGCCAACATAGGACTGTATGCTAAAATATTAGCACTGCAAGTGCACTTTAATGTACTCTTATGGTGTTAAATTCTTCTTTACCATAACCAATTGATTGAAGCCGTCCGGCATACAACAATACCAGGCGCACATTCAGTTTACTGTGGCTGCTGAAGTTATGCCACCATTTTTATCCCCTCCCCCTTTTGGATGAAAATAATTATTTTGATAGCAGTGGAGATGAGCCCTGCTTAATTTTTTCTCTAGATTTATTCATATGTTCTGTGACAGTGCTGAGCCCTATCCTTTCCCAATACTGTACATAAGAACGAGACAGGGATGACCCTTATCACCATTTTGCTTTACTCTTGGAAAAGAGGAGAGGGGTGGTATGCTAGGTGATGCTAAATAGCAGAGTATGTGAAGTAGTGGGGGTGCATGGGGGCTGTGAGGGAAGATGGACAGATGCGTGCAATGTTTTTTAGGGAGACGTAGCAATAACCTGTCCGGAGTTCAACATCCCAATGTTGAATGCCAAAGTTCATGACCTATTTTTTAGGGAGATCCAGAAGGATATTGAGTGCTGAGGGAAAATGCTCCAAATCTTGGTTGGGGCATTAAGAATACCCACTGACTCACGTATTTCCTTCAGGCACTCTTTCCCTTTGGTAGAAAGGGACCTAGGTTCACTGCAATCAACTTTTTGACCGTTTTCTTTGAGGCAAATGCATAGCTGCATTGAGTGGGCACAGTGCCTAGCATGTCCCTTTTAAATAAGTCAAAATATTCAACCCGGAGTCGTGTTTCCATATAACCAAATTTGTAGCTGTGCAGGGCACCCAGTGTACTACAAGCTACATCCCACCTAACTTCTTTTGAGCAGCTGTATTGAAAGACTTTGCTTATGTTTCTGCATAGGAAAGAACTGTACACACTTCTTCATGGTTTCCACATCCATTCGCTCTCCTCATCTTGCCGCAATCACCTCTGCAATTTTGACAAGATTTGTGCGTCTCTGAATGCTTATACCACCAAGAAATGTATCCACTCTTATAATTTCCCTCTTAGACTACTGCAATAAACTATTAAGGGGCCTTCCTCTTCCCTGCAGTCCATCCTAAATGCATCAGCCTGGCTCATTCATCTCATCCGTCAGTCGGTCTCTGATGCTCCTCTCTACGAGTCTCTTCAACGGCTCCCCATCCACAGCAGAATTAAATTCAAATTACTCAAACTGACCTACAAAACCCTCACTAACTCTGCTCCCCACTACCTGTTCTCAATAATCACTAAAAATACCCCAGCTCGCCACCTAAGTTCCAACAGCGATCTTCTTCTGGCATTCTCTATTGTTACCACCTCGCATGCCAGACTGCAGGACTTTTCTAGCTCGGCGTCAACCCTGTGGAAACCACTTCCTTGCATTCAGACTCCCCAAATCTGGCTTGTTTTAAACTGTCCCTAAAGACACTTCAGTTTAGGGAAGTTGGACACCCAACTCCGTAATGAACATCCAAACAACCCAATAACCATCCTCATCTCTCTACATTACCATCATTGCAGTCCGCCCCTCCTGTTTCTCACCCCTCTACCCATGTAGATTGTAACTTTCCGCGGGGCCCTCATCACCTCCTGTATCGGTTAGTGAAATATTGACTTGCTTGTTTGGTGTATTGTAAAATTGTCTTGTTGCCCATGGTAACAGCGCTGCAGAATATGATGACGCTTAACAAAAATAATAATAATAAAATGGTTGTTCGATCAGGCGCACCTAATGGGAAGCCGCCCAGAAAAGTCTCTTCGTACAGCTTTCTACAGGAGTGTTCATTCAGAATAATTTAATCTGTGGTACATGACCCCAGTACAGGTATTGTCTTAAACAAAACAAAACTAGCCACTGACTCTCTTGCCAAAGAGCTTGCGACTAAAGGAAAGACTTAAAAATGTGCTGGAGATGCCCAAAGATGAAAGCCTGTTGGAATCAAATTCATGCTGCATTTACAGTCTTTAAGAGGCCCGGTCCTCAAAATTCATGGGTCCAGCTACTACCTACTAGAACCCACCCCCCTTCCCCCGATATTTCTGCTCAACATGAAAACCAGTTTCTTTCAATTTGTTGCTCTATGCCAGAATACTGGCTCCATGTGGGCAAACCTTGTATCATAGAGTTCTTGATGTAATTAAAATTTAAGACAACAGTGTTGGATGAAATGATTACTGTATATATACACTTATACTGGTTTGAGTCATTGAGTGATTTGAGGTGTGCTGTAGTGTACATTCCGGGCAGGCCAGCACATTTTGCAGATAGGTTTATTTTAAAGGCCGTCCTCAAGCCATAAGATCAGCTATTTTCATTTCATGGCACACTGACAAGAATATGGTTTATCAATGAATAAAGTGAATGTTCGATTTGTGTGTTTAGAATTTGAGTAATACACCTCTCCATTATGCCATTGCCCTTTAACACTCCTATAGTGCCACAGCTCCAAATGCCCGATTCCTTACTCATCCCTTGCCTATAATAAATTAACTCCTCCTATCAAACGCCCGTGGCACACTTGTGGCCATTCCCAGCACGCCAGTTGAAAGCTGTCACTTTCAGATGATCATTGAACGATTGTAGAAGTCGTAGGAGATATCCTCAAGCTTGTAAAGTCATCAGATTAAGGTGAGCCTTTTGACTGTTTCGATATTGTCAAATAATTATTTTTCTGATTACTTCCCAAGCACATGGTTACGGAGGGGTTACGAGTCGCTGCCTTTAATTATTTCAGCTTTTTAGGCATCGTTCATAATGGCGTTACTCAGGACAAGGCTTTCAGGGATTCTTTACCACTTACAGCTATATTGTGTCATGTACGGATACTCTCTGAAATGTGATCACGTAGGTAATTTTACAGTTTTTAGTGCTTTGCTGCTCTACTTTGGGGTATTGGAGAAACGAGGTACACTGGTAGCATAGCTAGACTGTCCATCAGGGATGGTTGGGTGGCATGGCTATGCTTATAGGACCTCTCCAAACCTCTACACCGTGAAGATGCTTGTACGTGCTTATTGTTGTCAAGTTCTCAGATTGCCCTCCGAAAATCCATTTTACATTTATGATTATAAAACTGAAGAAGGAAAAACACGAACTCTTTTTGTGATTATCAGGATGTTTTTATGTGCATCTCCAGTCCACTAGGCTCCATGCTCATACATTTGAGTGGGATATTACTAGCATTGCTTCCCAGCCACCATTACCTGCTTTCTTTGGAGTGTGATGGCATATGGCAATTTTTAATTAGAAGGTTGGGACGAGACGATTGTTAAACAGATTGCATGGAAATTAGAGCCACCGTCGTTTTACTTGCCCAGCTTAACATTACTATCAGGGTTATTCAGAGAGAGGTGAAAAGCAAGAGAATGACTGGAGAATGGAAAATTCTAGGTCAGAATAGCCAAACCAGAGAAATTCTCCCATTTATCTCCCTTTCCGAATCGGATATTTTGACCTAGAATTTTCCATTCTCCAGTCATTCTCCTGCTTTTCTCCTCTCTCTGAATAACCCTGTATATGGTCAGATCTATGGTCTTGGCCAAACTGAGGAATTATTTGGGCAAAATCGTATATATTCTATTAATTGGGCTCCCAAGTAGTCCTGACCACTGACTGTTCCTCTACAGCAAATACACCCCTTGGTTGACTTTCAGATCTTGTTTCTGGTGAATCTGTATATTTTAGGCCTGAGGTGTTATAGGGCAATGGCATCATCATTCACCTACCAAGTGCTTGCACCGTAGGGGTTCAGAGAAACCAAGATCTTGCAGTTGTGAGATATTTTTAAGTTCTGAGAAAAGAGCAAGTCTGGGGTATTGGTGCAAAAGTGGAGCAATCTTTAGAATTATTATTATTGTATATTTTTACACTGCGTAAATCTGTTTAGCATGTTAAAACAAGCATTTTACTCATTTATATCCATTATTTAGTTCTTTTAGCACATTTATTCCTGTTTAAAAGCCAGGCCTGCACTTTTCTAAGATCTGAGGCCCATGGATTGCTTATGAAGCGTCAACGCGTGAGTGATCGTGGGTGTAGAGTATGTTTTGGTTTTTTTCCTCCCTTTCCCTCCTCTTTGTGTTTCTGTTGGTGGGTGGGTTTGATTGGGCTGAAACGTAAATTTGTATGGGAGCGATACCTCAGCTGTGACTGAATATATGTTCTCACTTGTTTTTGACATGTTCTGCTCTCCTAGCTTTTAATAAAAATATTTTCAACAGATAAAAGAAAGGCCTGCAGACTTATCCCTGCCCAAATCATATGTGATTTAATTACCATTTTAGGGCCTGATTTATATCTATCGGCTAGTTGTTGTTTTTTTTTTTAAATGTCAGCGGATTTCATTTGAAACAAATTCAGCCCAAGCTGATATTCAAAAAGTGCCCCTGATCTGAAGAAATATTGTTGGTAAAACACACGAAAAAACATATGTTCAACCAGCATTATAGAGATTTGTGCTTTTTAAAACCTGTCTATTAAAAAATTCCGACGTTTAAAAAAGATTTCTGTTGTATTCCCTCCATTTCCCTGTCCGAAAATCCATGTATCAACAACTTTTAACATTTGCAGCTTTTTTTTTTTTTTGGAAATATGCATTCCTATAACTTCAAATTGAATCAATATAGCCGATATTTGCATTAAAAAATATTGCCACGAGAACCAAAATTCTATCTGAATTTTTATTGGTAATCAAAATGCTGTTAAAACCACCTTTTGAATCGCCCGGACTGAAAAATGACTGAAATATGGCCAAAAAAAGGTCCCAATTAAATTGAGCTCCAAATCTCATCAGACTCACATAAAAGGGAGTCTGAACAGTATTGCACAGACTCTTCGTTTAAGGCTGGGGTCAGATGAGTGCTCTGTGCGCCGGACGGACGTGCCTCCCGGCATCTGTTGCAGCGTTGTGACGATTCAGGGCCGGCAACACGCTGTAGCGCATGCGCAATAACGGGCGTGCTGTGACCATGCTGATAGGCTCCCTGTTGAAGCGCTACGAGGCACATTCGACGGGGCTGCAAAGCGCCATCCTCCTTAGGAGGATCGAGCCTTGCAGCACTGAGCGCACTAACTGCGGTCAGCGAGGTGGCCAAACGGGCGTCGAGTGGAAGCAACGTCCACTCTCACAGGCGTTCCTGCTGCTCTGCATAACGCTTGTCTGACCCCAGCCTTAATGGGATTAACGCTCTATTCATAGGAAATAAATAATTGATGTGAATTAAGAAAATGTTTGTATTTAACATGCTCTACATGTAGTTTTAGGTCAAGTTCAGAATCCACTAGAATATCCTTTTTTATTAATAATGATGAATGAGCGTCACTCTACAATTCAACAACTACACATGGGGTCAGTAATCTTGGCGTTCTAGATATTTTGGAACTTCATCTCCCATGAGACTCTGCCACTTAACAGTTTGCTGAACCTCGTGGGAATTGTAGTTCCAAAACATCAGGAAGACCAAGGTTGCTGAATCCCTGCTCTACACGAACGCTCCTTAGTAAAGTGTATTGTTTAAACCAGACCAACCTTATTAAAATAATTCTTGGGAAGGGTATGATTTAAATAAACCAGTATACTGTATCTTTTCTATGACCAGATACTGCATCTGATGGTTTCTATGGATACAAGTGTATAAAAAGAATGTTTTCTTAAAGAAATTTACTCCCACTTGGATATCTACAATTCAGATGGTGGGAATGAGCTCAGAAATATAACGGAATTTATCTGCCAGAGTACAGGAGCAGGTTATCTTCACAATGGAGTTTTTATCATTTGATCTTTTGCTAAAAACGCATTTAAAAACATTTCTAAGTGACCCTGTTGTGCCCAAAAGAACTTGGCTCATTTAACAGCACATGTATAAAATGTAATTGTCACATTCGCCGTAGCGCTCACCCCTGATAACCGTGACGTGGATCCTTTTGGACAGACCTCTGTACTTCTCGATTTGTAAGCATTCAGGACTGCCAGCCCTAGCACTCCCAGCCAGGGAGGTGAGACAGAACACCCACACTAAGTACCACTCAGTAGCAAATGATTTCGAGACCAAGTGTCTACTGAGCAAAAACAAGTTAACTATGCACGAACAAAGATTATGCAGAAGTTTCATGCACCATGGGTTAACATAAGCGTGGTCAAATGTACAATCCGAATCGGCAACAGAGGGGGTAGTCGTACAGGCAGGGTTGGCAACAGAGCGGGTAGACGTACAGGCAGTTTTGGCAACAGAGAAGACACTCATAAACTTCATGTCAGTAATGTAACTCGAGGATTCAGCACCCTGCAGGGCAGGCCTACAATCGGAGGCTGCTTGATGTGTATTACACTTAACCTCAGTGTCAGCAGAGAGCACCATGCATATGTAGAAGGAGTCAGAGACAGAATGGTCAATTAGGCAATCCGGGTCAAACACAAGCCAGGACCTCATACAGGCAATATCGGCAACAGAGCAGGATAAAGAGTGAACACAGCTGGCGATGCGGGAATAACTCCAGTCCGGGCGACGAGCTCAATCTCGCGCGCTGCATTTAAGGCCGGCGGCTCCACGTCACTACGCCAAGCCCCGCCCCTCCAGACACCGACCGATCAGCCGGAACTCCTGGCACCTGGCCAGCCAGCGATGCCGCCAGGTGTCCAGACCCCCCCCCAGGGAGCACCACATGAGCCAAGGATGTGACAGTAATTACCTATCAATGTCACATTGTATATTAACATTCTGAGTAATTCAGTGGGAATTATTGTCACTTAAACGGACACCTCTGAATTGTGACCACTCAATGCAAATTGAGTGGTCACAGTACCCTGAGTGTCCCTGCCACATTCCCCTCTTTGGGGACTCTGGGAGGACTGCGTCAGGCCTCCGAGTACAGGGGGCTTTTTCCCTCCCAGAAGACCATGCAAGAGCTGACCTGAGCTTCAGACCTCAAGACCAAGAATCAATCACCAATTTGGGTCCCACTTCCCTCTCATCCTTCGGCTGGATGCTTGCTTTACAGTCCAGTATGTCCCTGCAGCCGCAACACATTTTCCAGTTTGCGGCAGCATATCACGTCTGGAGAATTGGAGGGTTGACTTTACACTAGATTCAAGTGGGTGTTTTAAAATGCTCTTAAGGGCTAAAATAGATGGGGTCAGGGGGGTTGATGTTTTAACCCTAGAGTGTCCCATTGAGGAAGAACACCAGTGACTGTCTGGTTGAAATTTCCCGCCCCCGTATTTCTGCCACCTGGCACCGCTGCTCCACTCTGCACCATTATCGGGCCGGCCCTGACTATCGCCCCAGACGTCCAGCTGAACTTTATCTTCAAAGGTTGAGCATTCTGTGACCCAGTCGGTGTTGGTTGAGGATCTTGAGAACCAACATGAAGACTTCTCTCATCTATCCCAAAGCCCTTCATAAGCCCCTTGCCTGATATAACTTTCATTTACCACAATACCAGCCTTCTTGCCAATAATTTTATATATATATTTGATTTCCTTTGTGGTATTATTGATCCCATTCAGTAAAACAAATTATTGTTGCTGGATTCTACCACCCACCGAGTTCCCTAGTGCACTCCCTTTCTGACATAACCCAAATTCTTAGTAAATTAGTCGCTCAAAACCAAAAAAGTGAACTGCTGGTCCTCGGCGACTTTAATGTTGATTGGCTGAATCCTAAAAACAATAAACACTGCTCACTGTTTAAGGCTTTGCAGCTAACACAATCTCCTCCCCCCACTCGCATTAATATGAATAGCACTAACCACGCCTTGCTGGTTTGGATTCTCTCCTCATGTCCTGATCGAATACAGGAGGCAGGCGTTCTCGCTAACAGTTTCAGTGATCACTGCCTAGTGTACTGTGTGCGCGAAATAAGGGCCACAAAATGTCCACCAAAGGTAATAATCACCAGGTCTTTCAAGAAATTTAATCTTGAATCCTTCCTAAATGATCTCAAACAGCTCCCATGGTACAGACTAAACCTAATCCCAGACCTAGACTGTGCAATTGAATACTTTCAAGCCGAGCTCCTGAAAGTCTGGAACGCCCATACCCCACTACGCAAAGTGCGAGTTAAAGGGGCCCACCTCCCCTGGGTTACAGCTGACCTCACGCATATGTATCAGTTTAGAGACTCCCTGTGGTCAAATTTCAAGAGTACTGGATCCATGAACGATCACTGTGAATGCTGGAATGCATGCACTAAACAAACAAAAATGGCTAAAGCCCAATACTTCAATGAAAATTTAAACAATAACATATTAACATATAAGCACCCCCCGTCCACACTCCCAACCGGCTGCTGTCAACGTAAACAACTAAACTGTACAACGCCCCCTAGATGTAGCAAATGCTTTTAATAATTATTTTGTTGGATGCGCCACCACCCTGATTGCTAAGCTAGGAAATGACACACCATCAGAAAGGCCGCACACAGGTCAGGCCCCACCATCCGTGCAAAGACCCTGTAACGCAGAGAAATTCAGTTTTAGACCAGTGCCTCTCAGTGCCATCACTAAACTACTCCGTAACCAAAAAATGAAATACCAGTCTGGACCTGATCAAATCCCAGCAATGCTGCTGAAAATCAGTACGCCAGCAATTGCAAAACCTGTCGCAACCCTAATCATTGAATCACTGGCGACTGGATACATACCCAAACTCTGTAAGACTGCAAGGGTGGTACCTATCCATAAAAGTGGAGACAATACTTTGGTATCCAAATACCGCCCGATATCACTGCTCCCTGTAATGTCAAAAATTCTGGAAAAATGTGTCTACACTCAATTAAGTGATTATTATCAGTATCAGAACTATTTAACCCCAGATCAATCAGGCTTTCGTCCAAATCATTCAACTACAACTGCCCTTTTAAAAGTTTATAATGATATCCAAGCGGGCATGGAACAAGGAAACCTAACTGGAGCCATCTTCCTTGATTTTGCCAAGGCTTTTGACACAGTAGACCATGGCATCCTATTACAAAAACTTAAAAACTCTGGTATTGGTGATAGCACGTTAACCTGGTTCCAATCATATGTGTCTGATAGGTCGCAATTTGTGTCCATATCTGACAGCACTTCCCTTCCCCTCCCAGTCACATGCGGTGTACCCCAAGGCTCGATACTCGGCCCCCTGCTATTCACAATATTCATAAATGATCTGCCCAATGTCTGCAAAGCCTCAACTGTACACATGTACGCAGACGACACTGTAATCTATACCAGCAAACCAAATCTCCCACAGCTGGAGTCAGTGCTGCAAGAACAATTCAGAGGTAGAAAAGTGGATCGCAGATAACAAACTTTTTCTAAATACTGACAAAACTGTTACAATGCTCTTTGGAACCGCACCTAAACTACACAAATTGCAAACAACCCATCTATGTGTTGGGACAAAATCAAATGGCACACTGACTAGTCACTTCTCTCAAATATCTAGATATGTGGTTGGACCCAAATCTATCCTTTGGCCCCCACATCGAAAAACTTTCATTTAAACTTTACCCCAAACTAGGTGCCCTGTACAGAAACAAATTCTGCCTGAACCCCGCGGTAAGAAAGCAGATTGTATAACAAATGCTTATGCCAGCTATTGAATACGGAGATGTAGTGTATCCAGCTGCACCGCAAACACACCTCCAGAAACTTACTACATTGTATAACTCATTCTGTCACTTTGTGCTACAATGTAACTACATGACCCACCATTGTGACATGTTAAAAGAACTAAACTGGCCGTCGCTGGAATCTAGACGCACCCTTCACCTTTCCAACCTGGTGTTTAAGAGCTTTTCTGGAAAGCTACCACCCTACCTGAATATGCTGCTTCCCCCAGCAGTTCCCTCATCCTATAACCTCCAATCCAGGACTAGCACTTACTTGCAATACAAAAAGAAAGTGGCTCGATCCTCATTTTCCTACAGAGCACCACAAATATGGAATAACCTCCCAGACACCATCAAATCTCCCCCAGTCTAAAGTCCCTTAAGAGCTCCATATTAACATACCTCAATACAGAATGCACCTGTAAACATGTAACATAATGACTTTATTTCCTCCATATTTATTTTTCTGTTAATCTCTATATTTGGTCTTGTGTTTAATACCTTGCATTTTACTATTTTGTATTTCTGTAACCACTCAATGTTCTTGAACCCAGGACATACTTGAAAACAAGAGAAATCTCAATGTATCCTTCCTGGTAAAATCTTTTTATAAATAAAAAAAATAAAATATATTTCTATCATGAGTACATCTGGACTATCTAATATTAATCACACCATTTCTGTTGACTTGGAATGTGGATGATGGATCCACTTTAACCTGACCTGTGCGTGTGACACCTATTTAATCACTAGTATTTATCAAAAGATTGCAACATATTTTACAGTGGGTGAATTGGGAAGTGGAAAGAGTTACAGACCATATAATACATCAGGAAAATTGGTATAAAAAGTACAGGCAGCCATCAATCCTCATAAAATCTGTCACGTTTTTAGTCTTAAAACCAAAAGGAATGCCCCTTTAGCTGCCTTAAACACAGCCACACACAGAACACAATGTGAATTAGTCCCCTGGGTCTCCAGGCTATTGTTCAGGCAGCGGCTTGATGGGCTAAATATAACTTTATTTGACTTTCGATTAAGTGTCCCTATTCTTGGTAAAACATTTTGTTTTTGTTTGCCTCCAGGACATCGAACAGCAGTCAGACATTGTCGTCCAGCCATACCATGGAGTCATGCGCACCCGATGAATTCTTTCAGTCCCTCAACCATGCAGAGCAAACCTTTAAGAAGATGGAGAATTACCTCCGGCACAAGCAGCTCTGCGATGTCATCCTGATTGCTGGGGAGCGACGGATTCCTGCACACAGGTGAGGAGACCATTATGGCTTCTAATTACAGGGTTAATTTTAGGATATTACATCTGGCATGTATTCCCTTCTGTACTGGGCAACATATACGGAACTCAAAGGGTTAAGCATCGGGAGTGGGTTGGTGTTTTTCCACCTCCTTTTTTATTTTTATTTTGCTTCTTTCCCTGTTCTTCTTCAATTTACTTTATTCTTTTGTCAAAACAAACAAGAAAAAAAGTGTCATCTGCGCATATTCCTATAGCTCCATGTGAAACAAAGCACAATTAGAGGTTTTGGTTTACTTGAATGGCCACTGAAGTGTAAGATCACCAGCCCCCATCAAAGCAGCGCATGGTAGGTGAGTCCTACCTAATGAAACCAAAAGCTGCTTTCTAAGCAAGCCACATTTGCTCATGCTGCTTCTCAGTCGTGCTATAGCTCCATGTAAAACAAAGCACAATTAAAGGTTTTGGTTTACTTCAATGGCCGCCTCTAATAGTGTTTTGTTTCACATGGAGCTAGAGGGATAAGCGCAGATCACTTTTTTTCTTATGTTTATACATGTTACTGGGCTGGACATTTCTGGGAGTTGCAGCCTCCCTGGTAGAGATCAGGCTCGATACTGTCTTATCTGTATGTATGCATATTTTGTCTCCTCTCCAGCCAGGTCATCCTTGCTCCTGTCTTGTGTTTTTGTTTTTAATCCTAAAGTGGAATTGTTTCTGGGGAGGGTATAAATGAAAACCCACCAGTCTTTCTCATGTCTGAAAAGCAGCATGAGCATATGTGGCTTGCTTAGAAAGCAGTTTTTGGTTTTATTCTTTTGTCGTACAAGTTTATTTCGGTCTTCATTCACTTTATTTTACCAGTGGCAGCAGGTGACATTTTTTAATTTGGGTCGCCAGACTGCAACCACATCTTGCATAAGCTCCCCTTGGAGCATATATATATATATATATATATAAGTTGTGGTGGAGGACAAAAAGTGTGATAAAAAGCCTCCATGCTATAATTAGTTTATTATTGCAGAAGACACTTGCACATCACGGCAATTCAATGAATTGCATCCCAGAGCTCCTGTGCCACATTCCCCATATGCAGCAAGGAATTCTGGGTAGGATATGCAAATGACATCTGTCTCACTTTTATGCATCCTGGGTCTGTTATTACACAGAACCCTAAAATCAATGCTCTGCCACACTGTGGCTTTCTAGCAGAGAAGCTCTGGGATGCAATTCATTGAATTGCTGTGATGGGCAAGTGGCTTCTGCAATAATAAACACAACTCCTATATATGTTGCACTCAACCTCAAAACTAAGCGGGTGCATCTAAGACATTAAACACAAAACACCAAGAAAGAGCACTCCGTATTATTGACCACCTCTTCCATCATTTTCTGCGACAAAAAAAGCACAGTTTTAAAAATGTTCAAAAAAACCTGACTGAGGTAAAATGATGGGGATTCAGTTCAAAGTATGATCATAATTTGCTTAAAGGGTTACTCTAGGCAACATGACCACCTAAGCTTTTTTAGGTGGTCATGATGCCCTGAGTATGCCCTTGTCTTTCCCCCCTCCCTCCGCTCAGCCGATCGGCTAAAACAGCTGAGAGACGCGGAGGACTTTACTCCGCCCTCCCAGCTGTCAGTCAGCAGAGCGGGATTCATATTTCCCGCTTCTGCCGACTATTGGCGAGTAGGAGACGTCATTGCGCTTTCAGCGCGATGACGTCTCCAACTTGCCGCAGTAGCTGGCGGCAGCGGCTGATTAGTGTTGTGTGCATCCTCTTGTGCGTAACACTAATCAAAGAAGAAGAGGAAGCCTGCTGATTGGCTGGCTTACGTGAGAGGCGCGCATGCGTGCTTCTCACGTAAACCATTAGCCAAGTTCAAGCTCTAACAGGACGGGAGCGGAAGAGGAGGGAGGGGAGTATAAAAAAAAGACGCCGTCGGAAACAAGTGGTTTTTAGGGTAAGTATATATATATATAACTAGGTAGGGAATAGGTATATTTTAATGTAATAAAAAGGGGGGGATTTTTAGTAGGGATAGACCGATATATCGGATTGCAGATTATCGGCTGCCGATATTCAGAAAGCTACTGATATCGGTATCGGCATTTTATTTGCCGATATTTGGACAAGGTGGCTCACTGCAGCTGCGACATGCAAGATCGCACAGAACTGCGCAAATCCGGGGCTTCTCCCACATCAGGTTGTAAGCCCTCACTGCAGAACAACCCCTGCTCACTGACCGTATTGCGCATGAGCGTGATGACAACTTAAATGGGGCTTCCATCCCATCTGGCAGGGAATTCCCTATACAGGAGATGCAGGGGTCTATTTCCTACAACAGGGGTCAGCAACCTGGGCCCTCCAGATGTTTTGGAACTGCATTTTCCATGAGGCTCCAAGAACCTAATGAGAAGCTGAGCATCCTGGGAGATGTAATTCCAAAACATGTGGGGCGATATTACAAAGTCACGGCTAACTTAACTTAACCAGAGCTGCTGTAAACTTACCAGAGCCATTACAGTCTATAAGGTTGTTAAGTTTACAACAGCTCTGGTTAAGTTAGCACCAACTTTGTAATATAACCCTTGGAGGGCCAAGGTTGCTGAACCCCTTACATACAGGGTCATATGAGGGATCTTTAAGAAAGACAAAGACACAGTCTCATCGTTTGTAAAAATAAAACCTTAAATAAAATAAAAATTCTTATTAAATTGAATAAACGAAGTGGATGTGGTGCAATGTTTACATGTTAAACACCTTGCGTTCATGGCATAATGTCAGATTTGTGCTGGTTTTTTTCACAACTTTAAATTTACAGAATATCGGCACCAAATATCGGCTATCGGCCAGAAAAGCTGCCGATAACTGGTATCGGCCCTGAAAAAATGATATTGGTCTATCCCTAATTTTTAGCCTAGAGTGTTCCTTTAAGCCTGTCACAGTCGCCCATGTACCCCATCTTTGACAGGTCTTTTCTAACTAGACCGAATCTGCACTTACAGGATCAAGGATTTATGTTGAGAGAGCTGACAACTCTCATTTGGTATGCACCCCTACCTGTTCACAGGTGCTCCACCAGGTGGCCGTCAACTTCATACTTAGTAACAACTCCAATCATTCTAGAGCAGCCCACCCTGGCCTGAGGGCTATCCCGACTGCGTTAAGAGAACCTTGAAGGGTTTTAATTGCTTACGGGCACAGTATCATTTTGCTCCTCGCGTTCTATTCGAGTCGAGTATTCTATCATTTACAGAATAAATCTCTCTCCATCGCGTTCTTTTCGGGTCGCACTATACTCGAGTATCTACGGTGTGTGTGTGTGTGTGTGTGTGCGTGTGTATATATATATCTCAAAAAGCTTAAAGGTGCATACAGCATTATGAAAGGAATATTATACCCTCTGAAAAGCATAATAAAAAGCTAACCATTCTGTGAACCACCTTACAATGATCCATAGATCAATCATAGAGACATTAGCATCTCAGTAGGAAGGGGGGACTACCAGCATTTTATAGCAGTATTCTGTCCTGTTTTAAACACAATTTTGTTGTTTTATTTAAAAAGAAAACCTGTATGTGGAGTGATGCATACACAAGTGCACAATTTCCCCATTTTCATAGCTTGGCCCAAGAAAGTTATAAAACATTTAATACAAAAAACTCATGTCTGCCAAGTGCCTGCTGGACTGCAAGTTCGGGGAGCAGGAACAAAACTGCTTGCAGGACACAGATGATCTCAATGGCAGCACAACCTCCAGCTGCACCATGCTCCTTCCTGCTTGATCTGGCACACCATTGAGAGAGGGAGCGATCTTATGAAAGGCAAAGCATAGGTCTGAGCTGCAAGATAAGCAACCAGCACATACTACAACCCAGCAGATCGGCCACTGCATGCTTGATTCTGGGTCCATCTTATGCAGCTGCTGCTCGCGCTCACTCAGGCTGCCTGCTCAGGACAGCAATTAAAGAAGCAAGACACCTGGCAGCCATACATGATGATGTAGTCAAGACACACAGTTCGGGGAGCAGAAACCAGATTGGGATTTCTCACAAACCTTGCAAACCCAGCTGTGTGAGACGACTGTTTACCACATTTATGTACTGTTTACCAAATTGTGCTCTGATGGCTGAGCATAGCGGGAAATCCAGTCATTTAAACAAAAGCACAGGATTCCCTAACAGTAACATTTGTTACTCATCAGCCTACTGCTTTCTGCTCATAGTCCTCCATGGTGTCTGCTGTTTTGTGGGAGGTCCCTCACTTCTCTTCCTGCTCCATCAGTGTAATTCCACCCTCTGTTTGGTCATGAGCCAATAATCGCATTGTTCATAATGAGTGGATGTATTTCTAAAGTGACCTTAAGGAAACCTTTTAATGGCTGGGAGCTGAACCCTCTAGTAGAGGGGGGATAGAGCATGTGTGAAATGTTCTCAGGAAGGGCAGGTGACAAAAACGTCCATATGTGGACACTCAGCTGATACTGTACTGCTGCCAGCAGCCAGGGGTGGGGAAAGAAAGCTTAGCAGGTTTTGTATATGTGGGGTTTTTTTTGTTTTTATTTAGCAGATACCCACTGCCCACCCCAGAGGAAAAAAATAGCCTTCAAATTAAATATAAATTCTTTTAAAATTTTTAAATTCTTTTTAATCTCCAAAAATTGGTGGGGCGCTGCACCTGCTGCCCTGATGGAGGAGCGTCTACTGCCATCACCTCCTAAGATTTGTATGTACATATTAAGACATTTTAAGTCTAATCAACTGTAAATCTGTGTATAGTACAGAAATATTTTAGAACTGTAACTTCTGTAAGCCATTTTTGTTTTGTTTTAATATCAGAGCGGCTCCACTTCATGGATGCATCTAAAAACGACTCTGATTTGTAAAAGACTTTCCAATTCAGATGCTTTCAAAGCCTTGTGTTGCATTTGTTAGTGTTATTCGGGAACGATTGAAAGTTTTAGGAGCAGTCAAATTGGAGTGTTTTCCGAAGCTTTTAGTTCTTAGATGCATCCACTAGGTGGTGACTTTGACATAGGATACCCTATATTATTTATTAAGCCCCAAAACATTCTATAGCGCTGTACAAAGGCACAACGTGTAAATACAATTCTACAATACACCAGAAAGGCAAGTCAATATTTCACCAACAGATACAGACGGAACTGAGTGCTCAATTCCTGGGGGAACTAACAATCTAAGGGACCTATTTCAAGATTTGTGTTAACTGAGCCAGAGCTGCTGTAAACTTTACCTCAGGGAGATCATGCCAAACTAATCTTATTGATTTTTTTTGATTGGGTAACAAAAATAATAGACACAGGTGGTGCAGTAGACATTGCTTATTTAGATTTCAGTAAGGCTTTTGATACTGTTCCGCATAGAAGGCTTATCAATAAATTGCAATCTTTGATCTTGGATTCCAATATTGTTGAATGGATTAGGCAGTGGCTGAGTGACAGGCAACAGAGGGTTGTGGTAAATGGAGTTTATTCGGCGCAAGGTCTTGTTACCAGTGGGGTACCTCAGGGGTCAGTACTTGGACCCATTCTCTTTAATATTTTTATTAGTGATATTGCAGAAGGTATTAATGGAAAAGTATGTATTTTTGCTGATGACACAAAGATTTGCAACAGGGTTGACGTTCCTGGAGGGATCAGCCAAATGACAAATGATTTAGGTAAACTAAAAAAATGGTCGGAGCTGTGGCAATTGAGTTTTAATGTGGGTAAGTGCAAGATAATGCACCTGGGACGTAAAAACCCAAAGGCTGAATATAGAATATTTGATACAGTCCTAACCTCAACATCTGAGGAAAAGGATTTAGGGGTTATTATGTCAGAGGATCTAAGGGTAAGTAGTCAATGTAATAGAGCAGCAGGAAATGCTAGCAGAATGCTTGGTTGTGTAGGGAGAGGTATTAGCAGTAGGAAAAGGGAAGTGCTCATGCCACTGTACAGAGCACTGGTGAGACCTTACTTGGAGTACTGTGTGCAGTACTGGAGACCGTATCTCCAGAAGGATATAGACATCTTAGAGAGAGTTCAGAGAAGGGCTACTAAAATGGTGTACGGCTTGAAGGAGAAAAGTTACCAGGAAAGGCTTAATGATCTTAACATGTACAGCTTGGAAAAAAGACGAGACAGAGGAGATATGATAGAAACATTTAAATACGTAAAGGGAATCCACAAGGTAGAGGAAGAGAGTATATTTAAAAGGAAACAAAGTAGCAAAACAAGAGGACATAGTCTTAGATTAGAGGGGCAAAGGTTTAAAAGTAACATCAGAAAGCATTATTTTACTGAGAGGGTGGTGGATACATGGAACAGCCTTCCAGTTGAAGTGGTAGAGGCCAAAACAGTAATTGAATTTAAGCAGGCATGGGATAGGCATAAGGCTATCCTAAACAAAAGATAAATCCAGGTAAAGTACCCATGTAATTGGGCAGACTAGATGGGCCGAAAGGTTCTTATCTGCCGACATTTTCTATGTTTCTATATATTCTATGGAGATGTTACGTTTACAACAGCTCTGGTTAAGTAAGCACCAACCTTGGAATAGGTCTCTAGATTGATGAACGGTGAAAAGCAGGAGGGGAGGACTGCAATGATGTTAATTGAGAGAGAGATCAGAACAGTTATTGGGTCGGTTGAATGTTTTGTTATGGTGTTGGGTAGTAGCTTCCCTAAACAGGAGTCTTTAAGGAGCGTTTAAAAGAAGCCATTTTGGGCGTATTTTCAGTATTTGCATCTGCTATTTATTCAAAAGCCGCTACAATATCTCTTTTAACTGTGCAGAATAGAATTATTATTATCCTTTATTTAAATAGCGACACATATTCCGCAGCGCTTTACAAGATCAGTATACAAGAAGTAGATACATTAGAATACCACACGTGGACGATGACCTGATTCAGGGGGACCCTGTTCCCAAGGGAATCTTACAATCTATGAGATGTACAAGTATTTTTTGATGTAGGGGCATCCATATCATTAGGTGTCTTGCCCAAGGACACTCGCTGGTGGCGTCTTACGAGTGGGATCGGGTCTGCCTTCCATGATTGTAGATCAGTGACCTGGTGGTTGGGTTCAACCACTTCTCGGAAAGTCGAGACTTCTCCACAGTTGTATTGGAGGGATGTGATTAGTTGTGCCTAGATGGACACAGAGGACTTTGCTGTTGAGAACATAAAGCGTAGTTCTGAGGTTGCTGCGTTTGCCATGCATGGAGATTTGCCCTCCATTAGCCTTCTTGGAGTAAGATGAGCGTCATCTGTCATGCGTTTAAATGAATTCATCTGCACATGGTAAAGTGGTAATAAGCAGCCAAAATAGAATTATTCTTGTGTTTTGTTTCCATTTGCAGGCTGATCCTCTCATCTGTCTCTGATTACTTTGCTGCAATGTTTACCAGCGATGTCAGGGAGGCAAAGCAGGAGGAAATCAAGATGGAGGGAGTTGAACCCAACGCTCTTTGGGCATTAGTTCAATATTCATACACAGGTAATCTACCACTAAATTGGTCCAATGGAACATGATTTTAGGGTAAAATACTTGTTTTATTGTAAATTAATCTATGATAGAAAAAAAACGTTGGTTGCCTTGTAATGAGCAAAACAAAAACCTTTAAAGCAGTGCTTCCCAATCCTGCCCTCAGGTCCCTCTAACAGGTCAGGTTTTCCAGATATCTGAAGCACAGCACAGGTGATCTGATTTGCTGCTCAGTGATTGCAGGATTCAGTCTGCATTTCCCCAAACTAATATTTAAAATCCGGCCTTTTAGAGGGTCCTGATGACCAGATTTGGAAAACACAGATTTAAAGGGACGTTCCACAATGCCCATATTGGGTAACCATCCCTTATAAAATAACACATTCTTTCTACGATGTCTTTACAGGTCGCCTTGAGCTAAAAGAAGACAACATAGAATGCCTGCTGTCCACGGCGTGCCTCCTGCAGCTCTCTCAGGTGGTGGAGGCTTGCTGCAAATTCTTAATGAAGCAACTACATCCTTCCAACTGCCTGGGAATCCGCTCCTTCGCTGATGCGCAAGGATGTACTGATCTGCACAAGGTGGCTCATAATTACACAATGGCAAGTGATAGACATCCCTCACTTACACACAGCTCATCCTGACACTGTCATATTTATAAGTGAATATATTAAAATACATTTCATGGGTTTCGGAAGAGAAATGAAAAACCACAGAAAATTTAAGTTGGTGGTATTCAGTGTTGTCAGGTCACCTAATGTTTCAATATCCTAGGTCAGTGGTCCCCAACCCTGTTCCTCAGGAACCCTTAACAGGCCAGGTTTTAAGGATCACCTTTGGGAAATGCAGACTGAATCCTGCAATCACTGAGCAGCAAATCATATCACCTGTGCGGTGCTTCAGTTATCTGGAAAACTTGGCGTGTTAGGGGGTCCTGAGGACCTGGGTTGGGAACCACTGATCTAGATAAATTTACATAGGGATGAATTATCTTCTGAAGGCTTAGATGTATGTTAACACAGGTACAAATGTAATCATGTCTAAAAGAATACTTGCAACGCAAACAGGAAAAGTGAACTAAAATGTGTGACTACATTAAAGAAAAAATAAAATCTAGTTTCACGTAACCTTTCTTCATTGGCATGCATTCTTACCCGTGTCACTGCGGCCCGGCGTGTCCCATACTACCTACTTTCTGTTCACTACTGCGTCATCTCCTCCATCTTCCCCTGCCTATTGACGTGCAGAGTGTCCCCTGGAGTGCTCGGACAGGAAAAGTCCCTCCTGCTGAGCTAGAGAGAATTTGGAAAGTTCTGTGGACCCCTTTATTAGAACTTCTATAAGTCCTAGTAGGTCAGGGTCGTGGTCATACTAGCCATGACTAACAACAGTGTGGAAAAAAAGAATGATAAAAAAACATATACGGGGACTTCCTTGAGGCGGGCCAGCAGCAAGGCTGCGTTTTGGCTGAGCTTTGTCCACAGGGTGCTGTTTTCACCCCACTTCGCTTCCATCCGGTATATTACATGCAATTGGCTACCTTCATATCCCCCAACTGAAACACTTTGTGGCTCTCGATTTTAATAACCCCCCCCCCCCTAGATAAATTTACTGGTACACGTCCGTCTATATGGCATTATTTAGGTCTTGTCTTTGCTCACAATTTGACTGGTCTTTGGCTACTCCTGGCCTGGCGAGTTGGTGTACACCCACCTCCCTCACCTCACCCCTATTAACTTGATTGTGGCCACAATTATTACATGGCGCATATTACTCCCCGGCTAGATTATCTTTGCTTTCTTTGGATTTCTCATGTCAATGTTTGAAATGACTTCAATTTAATGCTGAACTTTTCCACTGTTTGAGGTCCTGCCCATTTATTTCTATGTATTGGGAAATGGTGAACAGATTCGGCTTCCATATTTTAAAACTTCAAGTGCCTGATACTCCAGATTGGGCTTTAATTCATATCCTACCGGACGACAAGAAAAAAAAAAACTAATGTATACACAAACCTGAATGTCAATTTTTTTTTTTTTTTTTTTAAAAGATAAGTATCTAAATAAGGCCGTGCCATTTTATGCCGTTAACTTAGAATGCGGACAATGGTGCTGCCGTAACTCATCTTCTCTTTTCCCACACGGGGAGGAAGATGACAGGAGATGGCGCATTGCGTAACTAGCAACAACCCACTGCGGTATCTAAAATGTGAGCACCACATCGCAGAATTTTACTCTGCAGAGAAGTGGCTGAATCACCATTATTATCCTCATTTATATAGCGCCAACAGTTTCCGCAGCGCTTTAAAACAACCAAAGGGAACGAGATAAACGGACATATGATGGAAACAAGAGGTTTAGAGGGTGGATAATTACGGCCCTCCAGATGTTTTGAAACTACATTTCCCCTGATGCTCGGCTGCTCATTAGGTTTGTAGAGCCTCAAGGGAAATGTAGTTTCAAAACATCTGGAGGGTCGTAATTGCCCACCCCTGATCTAGAGGGATTGGGGTTGAGGAAGACGAGAGGAATTTTACTAGATAGTGGAATCATGAGTGCCAGTGGTTTGGGAATGGTGGGGCCATAAGAGCGGCTTCAATCATGTGTGAGTCGATGAGCAGAGGGATGAGTTGTGTCAGTGATTATATACAGTAATAAAGTCTTCAGGTTTACAGTAACACTTAAAGTAAAAAAACAAAAATCCCCGTATTTGTCACGGGTCTAAAGAAAATTGGGCTTTGTCCTTTGTGTAATAGCACGTATTCTGGGTCTAAATGGATAAGTTAGCGCCATAGCTACCATGCTGCCTTTTACAATCCAGCGCACCTGGTACTTGTTTATTCTTGTCCAATTAATGCTTACAGTTTATAAAAGCGGCTAGTCTCCTGGTAGTCCCTGGTATGTTGTGTATATACCGTAGTGAATATTTCAGGGTGTATTGAAAAAAGGATGTTTGCATATAGCAGGGGGTCTGTTCTACCACTTTGGCCCTCCAGATATTTTGGGACTACATTTACCATGTGGTTCAGCAGAGCTAATAGGCGACTGAGCATCATGGGACATGTAGTTCCAAAACATCTGGAGGGCAGAGGTTACTGACGTGGGGTATATAGTGTGCATAGGCGTATGCAGCTCTTATCGTTATGGTTTGCTCATATGGAGTATTTATTAATTACATTTTTTCTTCTTCAAATCATGACCTATAGGAGACTTATCCAAAAAAATGTGTAGATGGGACTTAAAAGGTGGACAAACAGGAATAATTCACAGAGCAAGTGTCCCCACGGCACATGCCTACGATAGTGGACATTTTAGGTTTTTGAGGTTTTTTTTGGAAGGGTTGTGTGGACATTGTGTACACCACAAGCTTTTTGCTTTGCTTCTGTTATTATGTTTTCTTCATACGCTGTCAACAGTTCCTATTTATGTGCCTTTCCTGCATGAATATTTAAATGCGCGCCATCTGAGAGTGACATTTTAAAAATTGATGTGCTGCTCCAGATGGATGTCTCCACAGGACACTTGCTGTTATCTTTTAATGAATGCTGAGCAGAAATTGAATTTTTGGTAATAATGAAGTTTATGAAAATATCTCGGTTGGATCGAGAAGCTCGGGGTGTGATTCCGTTGCAGCTGCTAACAGTAACGAGTCAGTCATTAACTATGTTGGCTCCACTCAGCTCTGCTATTCCAAGTCAAGCTGACACTCTTGTTGCAGTGCCTCCCTGATTTGGGCTGTATTCATCCCTGGTGTAAACCTATCCAGATTGTTGCAATTTTACCAACTCCATAGACTTTAATGGATCTGGGAAGTTTGCAGCAGCTCCGGTTAAGTTTACACCAGGGCTGGAATAGCACCCTCTGTCAGTGTTGTTCTGACGGGGCACCTCAATTAACAAAATCAGGGTCCTTGATTCGCCAAGGCTAAAATCACGGTCAGCCTCGATAAATTGGGTTAAATTGCGTACATCGCTCAGCCCTACTAAAGGGGGTGAGGTTTTGGGTGAGGTGTTATGTCTAGGGAATGCATTGGTATCGGTTTACAAAACGAGAGTCGGGAAGCTCATTTGTAAAAGATTACCTATGGGGTTATTCAATAAGTGTCGAACTTGCCACCAAACTGCCTATTCACGAAGCTGTTATTTTTGCCAAATACTAGCGAATTGATAACGATATGCGATGTAGTTCGCTGCAGTTCGGCAGCGAAATTGTCCCATAGAGAAGTAATGGTTACTCTGTTCAGAGAACCCTGACCTCACCGAAATGTCCTGATTTTCTGTGATTCTGTTCGACAGGTGTAGACAGGCGAAATCCTATAGGATTAAATGTAAAAAAAATATTATCGTTTTTATTTTATTTTTATTCAACTGTTTATTCTTTTCATTTTCAGCAAAATGTTTTTTTATTTATTTATTTATTATTTAGAACACCTTTTATGTATTTTTTAGACAATTTTTGATTCGAATTGTTTTTATTCTGTAACAGACCTTTTTTTTTATTCTTTAGACACATTTTAATGCATTTTTATTGCTTTAAATAACTTTTAGTAGAGTTCTGTTTTTTTTTTCTCCCATGCAATTTGCCGGTCTGTTCTGCAGCTCCATGTTCGGGGCACTTCAGGGACCCCGCGGTAAATAGTGAATTCACTGCAAGGTCGATGATATTGCGGTGCTTTCGGAATAACGCCTTTTGTTTTTGATTTTTTTGGGGGGTAACAATATAGGTGGGGGAGGTAGTGGGGTCTTATGGATAAATAGCAGACCTATGGATATTGAAAGTTCTTAGTCAAATTCTATACATTTATGACTTTTGTGGTTTTCATGTTTGTTTGTTTTTGTGCATAGTAGGTTTTGATGATGATCTTTATAATTCCTCAGATGTAATGTATGAATGCAAATACTCTGGGGTCAGTAATACTAATTTAATCAATAACCATTCATCCAGCTGTGAGAAATATCTAATCAACAGGAAACCTATATATTCTGTGCAAAATACACAAAAAAAAATCAAATACAGAGGATAGGTGGTGGTGGGAAATAAAGTATGCTAAACTACAGTAGAATAAATATTTTCGAACAACATTTAAACAGCATGTGATTTAATGTTTTAAATAAAAAATAATTAACAATAATAATGCGATTTCATTTCAGGAGAATTTCATGGAGGTAATCAGGAATCAGGAGTTTCTCCTGCTGCCAGGAGGAGAGATTGCTAAACTCTTAGCCAGCGATGACATGAACATTCCCAACGAGGAGACCATTCTTAACGCCTTGCTGACCTGGGTCAAGCATGACGTGGATCAGAGACGGGAGGAGCTCAGCAAATTGATGGCTTATATCAGGTTACCGCTGCTAGCACCCCAGGTAAATCCAATGCTCTGGGTGTTATACGTAAGTGGGTATTCTGTTTAAATGAAGTGTTACGAATGCGAGTTCCACTTAAAAGTTTGCCTAAGCATTGCTCTGTGTACATTGAATTGCTGAATTTCTGATCGCTTGTAATGATATGTGATGTTGGCCACAGATAACTAGATTACACACCAGGAAAGGCCGTGTAAACTCTCAGAAGGGTCAAGGCTCACGGTTTACCACCGGAACGATGACTGGTTTAGTCTGTGGGTCAAAAAGCCGATATCGAAAATGTTGACAAAGACCTGGTTGCCCAAGAAAAAAAGTTCAAAACGTCATGAAAGCGTAACTCTATTTTATTACAAAATAACATAATCTTACTTCACATCAGAAAAAGGATGTGAACCTGATACAAAATGACACCAATATGGTTAAAATAAAATATTCATTCACTTATCCAGGGGTCAGGAACCTTGGCCCTTGATGTTTTACACTACATGTCTCATGATGCTAATTCACTAATAAGATTGGCTGTTTTACAGGAAATGTAGTTCTGGGGGCCAAGATTGCCGACCCCTGCCCTAATCCTAAAATACATGTAATAAATAAATAAATTACTGAACAGAAACCTATTCCCTAAAAATGACCGGAGCATTATAGCATTTTAGTGAGGTTAGGGTCACAAAAATTGAGAAGAATCTGTTAGGTTAAGGGAACATGTTTTAAAACGACATATCCCATGATTCTCGGGTACTCATAAGATTGACTGAGCCATGGGACATGTAGTTCCAAAACATCTCGGCAGAGTGCTGACCACCGTTTAGGATTTTTTTTCTCCTTTTCTGGTAATTAATATAGAGCTCTCTTTGTTTTTGTACCACGTTCACATTTTTCCCCCTTTCTTTTGACATGTGGTAATGTCACAAAACATTTCAGTGTTTTTTCTTGGTTGATCGGGCTTAGTCAACATTTTGAAGGTGACATTTTCATTTTTGTCGAGCAGCCTGAAGGAGGAGTCCTTCTATTGGGCTACCTCAATTCACTCTGACCATTACAGATTCAAGGTGTTTCCTGTGTTCTTTATACCTGTGTTCTCTTTATTTACATTGTGAAATGGACTATCAGTCGGGTATGCAAGGTCTGAATAGCTTTAAGCCCTGAAGCAGTGTTACAGGTACTTACTTACCATTAAAGTCCATTTATACAACCAGGAAACCAAGATGCTGCTTTTCAGACAGGATGCAGATCTTCAAATGTCAAGTGTGATAATCACATAGCATTTTATTATAGTTTCTTGCAGATATGGAAAACAATGCACTATTTAGAGATGACCTTGAATGTCAGAAACTCATCATGGAAGCCATGAAATACCATTTATTGCCTGAGAGGAGACCCATGTTACAGAGCCCTCGGACGAAGCCTAGAAAGTCTACTGTTGGAACTTTGTTTGCTGTAGGTGGAATGGATGCTACTAAAGGTATTACTGCCCATACACATGTCTGCCTTGGGTAGCTCAGTAATTCACTTCCATTTCTCTGCATCACTGCTAGGGCTGCCACCTTTCCTTCAAGCCAATCCTGAAAACCTAGTGCCGTGCAGCAAATGTTAATGTAGCGTATACACAATGCGTATGAAGGAAGACAGAGTTCTCTAATGGCGCTAACGCAACTGGGTCAGCATCCAATCACACACACGGATTGTCTTCTGCACTCAATGTCTCAATGTGTGACTATACAACCCCCAGCCTACCGACACTAGCTATACAACCTCCCAGCCTACCGACACTAACTATACAACCCCCCAGCCTACCTACACTAGCTATACAACCCCCAGCCTACCTACACTAGCTATACAACCCCCAGCCTACCTACACTAGCTATACAACCCCCAGCCTACCTACACTAGCTATACAACCCCCCAGCCTACCTACACTAACTATACAACCCCCCAGCCTACCTACACTAGCTATACAACCCCCAGCCTACCTACACTAACTATACAACCCCCAGCCTACCTACACTAGCTATACAACCCCCAGCCTACCTACACTAGCTATACAACCCCCAGCCTACCTACACTAACTATACAACCCCCAGCCTACCTACACTAACTATACAACCCCCAGCCTACCTACACTAACTATACAACCTCCCAGCCTACCTACACTAGCTATACAACCCCCAGCCTACCTACACTAACTATACAACCCCCAGCCTACCTACACTAGCTATACAACCCCCCAGCCTACCTACACTAACTATACAACCCCCAGCCTACCTACACTAACTATACAACCCCCCAGCCTACCTACACTAGCTATACAACCCCCCAGCCTACCTACACTAGCTATACAACCCCCCAGCCTACCTACACTAACTATACAACCCCTAGCCTACCTACACTAACTATACAACCCCCCAGCCTACCTACACTAGCTGTACAACCCCCCCTACCTACACTGGCTATACAACCCCCAGCCTACCTACACTAACTATACAACCCCCCAGCCTACCTACACTAACTATACAACCCCTAGCCTACCTACACTAACTATACAACCCCCAGCCTACCTACACTAACTATACAACCCCCCAGCCTACCTACACTAGCTGTACAACCCCCCCTACCTACACTGTCTATACAACCCCCCAGCCTACCTACACTGGCTATACAACCCCCAGCCTACCTACACTAGCTATACAACCCCCAGCCTACCTACACTAGCTATACAACCCACAGCCTACCTACACGAACTATACAACACCCAGTCTACCTACACTATCTATACAACCCCCAGCCCACCTACACTAACTATACAACCCCCCAGCCTACCTACAC
This sequence comes from Leptobrachium leishanense, assembly GCA_009667805.1. Lineage (NCBI taxonomy): Eukaryota > Metazoa > Chordata > Amphibia > Anura > Megophryidae > Leptobrachium > Leptobrachium leishanense. The sequence continues at coordinate 478,700,428 of CM019063.1, read as the reverse complement.
TAACTATACAACCCCCATCCTACCACACAGCCACCCAGCCCAAATAGCTGGTGTCTGATGGTAGGTAGGCTGGCAGGTGCTGGGAGAGATTATGCTGATACTGGGCTGAGGGCTCTGCACTTCCTCAGCTGTTTTCCATACCAGGAGCTGCCCCTCCCATTCCTGACTCTCAGGAGAGCAATGTGTCCTGGGGCCACATTAGATGTGTTTGAGGGTGGGGCCTCTGGCCATGTAGATCAAAGGAGCTGCTTGTCTCATAACACAGGAAGAGGAGCTGCAGCTTAGGCTGGGGAAATGTAGACAGAGTTCACAGTCCGGACTGAATCATGTATCCGGGTGGCAGGGGGTCTGAAACCCAAAAACATGACAGAAAACCTGCACTGTACGGGTGAAAACCAGACAGGGGGCAACCCTACTGCAAAGATCATTCTTTTGTTCTTCTCAGACGTATAGGATTTGGACTGTTAACCAATGCCTAGGATGGCCAACCCATGGCACATGTGCCACAAGTGACAGATGGACGTTTCCCAAGTGGCACGTGCCACTTTTTGTAATTTTAATATAATTCATTAAAGTGACTAAGCAGTGCAGCATCTCAACACGGGCAGAGGAAACATGAATAAAGGGGAGCAATTAAACATAAGCCAGACAGTCCAGGGTAATGGGAGTCTGCGTGATGAGGAGAGAGGCCAATAGGATAAAAGGAGGATCTAAGGGAAACTGGCCAATAGGATGGAGACCAAGTCATTGGCCAATAGGATGAAGGAGAAGCAATGGTAATTGGAAGTTAAGGGAACATGGAAACATAGAAACATAGAAAAATGTCGGCATATAAAAACCTTTCGGCCCATCTAGTCTGCCCAATTACATGGATACTTTACCTGGATTTATCTTTTGTTTAGGATAGCCTTATGCCTATCCCATGTCTACTTAAATTCACTGTTTTGGCCTCTACCACTTCTACTGGAAGGCTGTTCCATGTATCCACCACCCTCTCAGTAAAATAATGCTTCCTGATGTTCCTTTTAAACCTTTGCCCCTCTAATCTAAGACTATGTCCTCTTGTTTTGCTACTTTGTTTCCTTTTAAATATACTCCCTTCCTCTACCTTGTGGATTCCCTTTACGTATTTAAATGTTTCTATCATATCTCCTCTGTCTCGTCTTTTTTCCAAGCTGTACATGTTAAGATCATTAAGCCTTTCCTGGTAACTTTTCTCCTTCAAGCCGTACACCATTTTAGTAGCCCTTCTCTGAACTCTCTCTAAGATGTCTATATCCTTCTGGAGATACGGTCTCCAGTACTGCACACAGTACTCAAAGTGAGGTCTCACCAGTGCTCTGTACAGCGGCATGAGCACTTCCCTTTTCCTGCTCTATTACATTGACTACTTACCCTTAGATCCTCTGCAATAATGACCCCTAAATCCCTTTCCTCAGATGTTGAGGTTAGGACTGTATCAAATATTCTATATTCAGCCCTTGGGCTTTTACCTCCCAGGTGCATTATCTTGCACTTATCCACGTTAAAACTCAATTGCCACAACTCCGACCATTTTTTTAGTTTACCTAAATCATTTGTCATTTGGCTGATCCCTCCAGGAACGTCAACCCTGTTGCAAATCTTTGTGTCATCAGCAAAAAGACATACTTTTCCATTAATACCTTCTGCAATATCACTAATAAAAATATTAAAGAGAATGGGTCCAAGTACTGACCCCTGAGGTACCCCACTGGTAACAAGACCTTGCGCCGAATAAACTCCATTTACCACATCCCTCTCTTGCCTGTCACTCAGCCACTGCCTAATCCATTCAACAATATTGGAATCCAAGCTCAAAGATTGCAATTTATTGATAAGCCTTCTATGCGGAACAGTATCAAAAGCCTTACTGAAATCTAAATAAGCAATGTCTACTGCACCACCTGTGTCTATTATTTTTGTTACCCAATCAAAAAAATCAATAAGATTAGTTTGGCATGATCTCCCTGAGGTAAACCCATGTTGTTTCTGTTCCTGTAATCTATGTGTTTTTAGATGTTCAACAATCCTTTCCTTTAACATGGTTTCCATTAATTTCCCCACTACTGACGTAAGACTAACTGGCCTATAGTTCCCCGATTCCTCCGTACTACCCTTCTTGTAAATGGGCACAACATTTGCTAATTTCCAGTCTTCTGGGATGACTCCCGTTAACAGATTTATTTAACCAATCCTTGTTAACGGTTTTGCTGTTACATCACTGAGCTCTTTTAATAATTTAGGGTGGATCCCATCAGGCCCCATTGACTTCTTTGTCTTTACTTTAGACAGCTGCTGTAGAACCTCCTCCTCTGTAAACTCATATGTAAATGTATCGTTAGTGTTTCCTCCTGAGGTCCCTTTCCTTCCTTTTCTTCTGCAAAGACTGAACAAAAATATTCATTGAGACAGTCAGCGAGACTTTTATCCTCTTCTACATACCTTCCTTCCTTTTGTTTTTAATCTAACTAATCTTTGTTTTACTTTTCTTTTCTCGTTTATGTATCTGAAAAATGTTTTGTCCCCCTTTTTTACTGACTGAGCTATTTTCTCTTCATCGTGTGCTTTGGAAGCTCTTATAAATTGCTTTGCCTGTTTCTGCCTAATCTTATAGGTTTGCCTATCTTCTTCACTCTGAGTTTTTTTATAATTATTGAATGCTGTCTTTTTGTTCTTCACTATTTTGGCCACGTGGGCAATACCACAATGAAAGAGGTGTAGTGGTAAGTGAGAGTAAGAATAATAAAATAAATAATAATGCAAATCACCACAGTATGCATCATTCAGTCTAGCAAGTGAGCGAATGACGAAAAGGAGGCAGAAACTATAGGGTTCAAGAAGCAGACTCAGTGGACCCCTGCAGTGTGTTTGGACCCAATCCAGGAACCATTTTTATGCTGTGATAAAGATGGCACTAGGCTAGGTCCCTCTCCTCTTAGATTGTAAACCAAGTCCTCTCTCACACTGTTCTGTCAAATAGAATTTACCTACAGTGAACAAATACAGTGGGACACCTCTGTATATACAGTAATTCCTGTGTGGAGAGTGGTTTATCATAAAACCACCTGGTCTTGCTTGTGGTTTTATGGAAAATCACTTGGTAGTGAAGGGGTTTATGGTAGGGTTGCACCGATACTAGTATCGATATCGGTGCCGATACCGGGTACTGCAGGAGTACTTGGTACTCGTGCAGTACCCCCGATATTTTTTTCCGATACCGGAAGCCGGCATTGAGCCGGCTTGCCGGTATCCGAGGAGCTGCGGCGGCTGTCTGAATGCTCTATCGGCATTCGGACAGGCCCTGCAGCTGCTCTCCTCACTTTGTTTAATACTTACCTTCCTTCAGCGCCGCCGGTAAAGTCTTCGCGCGCGCGCGCTCCTTGGAAGGACCCCAGCCGCGACCACGTGGGACCATGTGATCGCGGCTGGGGTCCTTCCAACGAGCGCACGCGCGGGAACTTTCCCGGCGTCGCTGAAGGAAGGTAAGTATTAAACAAAGTGAGCAGCTGCAGGGCCTGTCCGAATGCAGATAGAGCATTCAGACAGGCCCAGCAGCTGCTCTCCGCTCATACTTACCTTCCTGGGCGACGCCGGGAAAGTTCCCGCGCGCGCGCTCGTTGGAAGGACCCCAGCCGCGATCACATGGTCCCACGTGGTCGCGGCTGGGGTCCTTCCAAGGAGCGCGCGCGCGCGAAGACTTTACCGGCGGCGCTGAAGGAAGGTAAGTATGAGCGGAGAGTGGGGGGATCCATGAGCAGGGGGGCATATCCATGACCAGGGGGGCATATCCATGACCAGGGGGGGCATATCCATGACCAGGGGGGCATATCCATGACCAGGGGGGCATATCCATGACCAGGGGGGCATATCCATGACCAGGGGGGGCATATCCATGAGCTGGGGGGCATATTCATGAGCTGGGGGGCATATCCATGATCAGGGGGGGCATATCCATGAGCAAGGGGGCATATTAGCAGGGGGGGCATATCCATGACCAGGGGGGGCATATCCATGACCAGGGGGGGCATATCCATGAGCAGGGGGGATATCCATGAGCAAGGGGGGCATATTAGCAGGGGGGGCATATCCATGAGCAAGGGGGCATATTAGCAGGGGGGGCATATCCATGAGCAAGGGGGGCATATCCATGAGCAGGGGGGGCATATCCATGAGCAGGGGGGGCATATCCATGAGCAAGGGGGGCATATTAGCAGGGGGGGCATATCCATGACCAGGGGGGCATATCCATGACCAGGGGGGGCATATCCATGAGCAGGGGGGGCATATCCATGAGCAAGGGGGCATATTAGCAGGGGGGCATATCCATGAGCAAGGGGGGCATATTAGCAGGGGGGCATATCCATGAGCAAGGGGGGCATATCCATGAGCAAGGGGGCATATCCATGAGCAGGGGGGGCATATCCATGAGCAGGGGGGGCATATCCATGAGCAGGGGGGGCATATCCATGAGCAGGGGGGGCATATCCATGAGCAAGGGGGGCATATTAGCAGGGGGGCATATCCATGAGCAAGGGGGGGCATATCCATGAGCAAGGGGGGGCATATCCATGAGCAAGGGGGGGCATGTCCATGAGCAAGGGGGGGCATATCCATGAGCAGGGGGGGCATATCCATGAGCAAGGGGGGCAATTATCCATGAGCTGGGGTCAGGATATCCATGAGCTGGGGCAATATCCATGAGCTGGGGCAATATCCATGAGACCTGGGGGCTTTATAGGAGGTCTGTTCTTATTGGAAAGCGTCACATGACATAAAATAAAAGTATCGGTAATTGGTATCGGTGAGTACTTGAACAAAAGTATCTGTACTCGTACTCGGTCTTAAAAAAGTGGTATCGGTGCATCCCTAGTTTATGGAAACTCAGTAGGTATGTGGAGTAATGTATGTTAGCATCTGGGGTACTTGGATTAGAGAGCTGGGCTTAAAGAATTGGGACCAGCTGGAACCAATTTGGGTATCACCTCTCTGGGGGCCCAGCCTCCCCATGGCCATGTGACATGCCACTACTTCTTGCAAGCTTGCAGCATGCCCCATCCAAAGGATTAGAGAGCCATTACTGCATTGGATACAAAGTGAGTTTTATAATGATCTTAAGGGTTAAAAGTGGGGGAGGAGAGGCGAAGGCGTCAGGAGGGGTAAATGTTTAATAGCTCAGCTTACCTCCTCCAGTTTTAACCCTAGAGTGTCCCTTTTATACTCTCATGTGAAACTGCCCAGCTTGCCTTGTTATGCAAATGGGGTGTCCTTATAAGATTAATCTGCAGTTACACCATCTCTCACACAGGCCCAGGATATGATGTGCAACAAATCCCTAAGTGAATATCCTATGGGGTCTGTTTTCTGAAAATCTATACTTTCCAGAAGTTTAATAACTACATTATATATGTGTATCCCGCACAGGAGCCACGAGCATTGAAAAGTATGATCTCCGCACGAATATGTGGACCCCCGTAGCCAACATGAATGGTAGGAGGCTGCAGTTCGGTGTTGCTGTGCTGGACGACAAGCTGTATGTTGTTGGAGGCAGAGACGGATTGAAGACTCTGAACACTGTTGAATGTTACAACCCCAAGACTAAAACATGGAGCGTGATGCCACCGATGTCAACGCATAGACATGGCCTTGGTAAGTGGCAGTGTGTGCTGTACCTGGGGGAAAAAAAAGAGATCATTCTTCTGCGATCATAGCCTGTGCGTGATGTTGAAATGCCATTTAGTTTGGTGTGTAACATTCACCGACACTTTATTGCAGCAATGTTTCATAAAGTGTTAGGAGCAGACATTGGACAATGTCCTTTTCAGAATATTTTATAGTGTTTGCTCTCTGTGGAAGTGCAGAGGACTTTACAACTTTTTGGGAATGGTAACACCTGGAAACCAATATATATGAAATATCCAAAAAAGTAAATTATGCATTCTTATGAACAGATTTTTTAAAAAAAGAAGCTTCCACTATTATTATAACAGAAGATAAAGTTGCGAATGAGCTGACATTAGGAAAATCAGTGCTTTGTGCCTTAGACACCAGTGTTTGCTCAATAAGTGACAATCTTGCATTTCTTTGCACTGACCTCCTGTAGTGATCTAGTGGAACCAAACATAACACTCTTCCAATCACAATGTATCAACCTGCTTTTCTTACAGGGGTACTATATACTATTATTATTATTATTATTCTTTATTTATAAAGCGCCAGCATATTCCGCAGCGCTGTACAATAAGCACAGTATAGACAGGGTTACAATACATTGAACAACATTTGACAAACAGTACAGGAGGAGATGAGGGCCCTATTCCCGTAGGAACTCACAATCTGGGAGGGTTGGGGTTGGAAACAGGAGGAGAGGACTGTAAGGTGAGAGTGATTGATGGTTGCGTCAGTGAGTTGGGTGGTAGGCCTCCCTAAATAGGAATGTTTTCAGGGAGCGTTTGAAGGAAGAGAAGTTAGGGGAAAGTCTGACAGCACGAGGGAGAGCGTTCCAGAGAGTGGGGGCTGCGCGTGAGAAATCCTGCAGTCTATCATGGGAAGAGGTGATGCGGGGAGAAGCTAGGCGCAGGTCACTGTTTGACCTTAGGGAGCGGGCTGGGGTGTATTTGGTGATTAGTGAGGACAGGTAGTGGGGAGCTGAGTTAGTGAGGCTTTTGTAGGTAAGGATAAGGATTTTGAACTTAATTCTGCAGTGGATGGGGAGCCAGTGAAGGGACTCGCAGAGGGGAGCGGCAGAGACAGAGCGGCGGGTGAGGTGAATTAGCCTGGCGGAGGCGTTCAGGATGGATTGTAGGGGGGAGAGGTGGGACAGAGGGAGGCCAGATAAGAGATTATTGCAATAGTCGAGTCGGGAGATTACCAGGGCGTGTATGAGTGTTTTTGTGGCGACAGCGGTAAGAAATGGCCGAATTCTGTAAATATTACGCAGTTGGTATCGGCAGGAGGAGGAAAGAGACTTGATGTGGGGGATGAAGGAAAGAGCAGAGTCAAGTGTAACTCCAAGACAGCGAACTTGGTTTGATGGGGAGATGGTGATACCCTCCACCGTGATCGAGAAGTCAGGAGGTGGGGCGGCATTAGAGGGAGGAATAAGTAGGAGCTCAGTCTTTGACATGTTGATCTTTAGGTGGTGGGAGGCCATCCAGGAGGAGATGCCAGATAAACAGTCACTGACTTTGGAAAGGACAGGGGGAGAGAGATCAGGGGTAGAGAGGTAGATCTGAGTGTCATCAGCGTAGAGGTGGTAATTAAAGCCAAAGCTGTTGATGATTTTGCCCAGGGAGGAGGTGTAGATGGAAAAGAGCAGAGGACCAAGGACAGAGCCTTGAGGTACACCAACAGATAGAGGCAATGAGGAGGAGGAGTTACCAGCAAAGGACACACAGAAGGACCTGTTGGATAAATAGGAGTCAATCCAAGCAAGTGCAGTGTCACCGAGACCCAGAGAGTTGAGGGTCTGTAGAAGGAGGGGGTGGTCAACAGTGTCAAAAGCAGCCGAGAGGTCAAGCAGGATGAGAATAGAATAGTGGCCGTGTTTTTTAGCAGTTAGGAGGTCGTTGGTGACTTTGGTGAGGGCAGTTTCAGTTGAGTGTAGGGGACGGAAGCCAGATTGCAGGGGGTC